>OX383967.1:23367465-23994089 GCA_947532105.1 Athrips mouffetella
CGAATAAAAATGCGGCATAAGAGAGTGGCAACCTCCCAGCAACAAAAATTACGTAAAGACAAAAATACTTACAAAATTGTAGGCAAAAATAAGACGGAAAGAAAACTGTGCATGAAAAAACTGTTGCTTGAAGATAACTTTTTAAAAAATATTTTGATTTGATTTTTATATGATTTATCTTGATGTATTATATAAATTTACTAAATATTCAGATCAATTTGACACAATATCTATTGTATCCAAACAAATAATAAGCACCGAGAAAGGAAAATCAAAATTTTGAATCCACTGTCAATGAATACAAACAGCCAGTCAATACATCGAGAAAGAAGCAAAAAGTAACGAACACGAAAAAGGAATATGAGCGATAACGCTACAGCCATCCAACTTCCCCAAAAAAAAAAAAAAAATTAGAAGCTCATTAATTAGAAATATTTTTTACAGTGGGCTACTAGTCTATAATTATTTTTACAGTGGGCTCCTAGACTATAATTATTTCAAAAAAAAAATTAAGGGCTGTGGGCTCCTAGACTAACAATCCAAAATACTAAGACTAAAAAGATCTAACCAACCAAAAGCAAAAAGACTAATTAAAAGAGGGTCCGACAGGTAACAGCAATCCTATCGAACAAAAGCAGAAGCAAGAAAAAATAACCAAAGAAAATTAAAATAAGAGACTAAGAGGTAAAATTAAATTAAAAACTAACTTATGCTTCTGACCTCACATCGGTGACCGGCAACCGCTAGATAACGTAGCATTGCGTACAGAGCCCTTTACGAACGAGGCTTGTTCGAAAAACCAGCGATCCGGAGCTGACAGTAAACGTTGTGCCTATCAGGACATAAGAAGAGACTACAAACTAGCTAACCTAATCTTACAACCTAGTTAGCCTAACACTATAACCTAGCTAGCCTAACTAATCCAAAAAAACACCCACAATAAAATAAATTAACCTAACAATAAAACAACAAGTAGTTGAAACGCAAAGATAAAAGTTGAAAGTACTTTGCAATCAACTTGAAAACTTCAAAAAAAGAAATCGAGATGGGCGAGAGCCGACAAAAGACGAACGATCTCGGAAACCACCGAATATTTCAAAGAACTTTTACGCGGGCAAACGTGAAAAAATGGCAACTGCACACCATATGATTTATGTCAGCATCAACATTATGACAAGACATCATGACAACATCAAAATGCTATGGTGTTTGACCATAGTGTTTGACGCTATACGTCATAACACTAGTTGCGTCATACTTGTTTGTTAGAGTACGCAAAAAAAAGGTTTGCGAATGAGAAAGGAGACTTTAATCTAGGGTCTAGAGCGAAACAAAAACTGTGTGAATGGCGAAAACGCGGACGAAAAGACGCGCCGTCCACACACACCAAAAAAAAGCCTATAGTTAAATAAAAGTAAAGAGTGATACTTTTAAAAAAAAGATGTGGTTCAGTACATTTTTATATGAATAAAAATGGTAAATATGTAAAGAGTTATTCCAGAGGGAAATTTAATTCAGAACATCATTAGTATTACTGGAGTTAAAATCAGCACAAAATGAACACACAAATGTAAACCTAAAAAATAAAAGAAATGAGCATTATATAGCACAAACGGACCATTCAAGTACGGTACCCTAAAACTGAAGATGCGTCGCATTGTAGAACAAAGGGTTTAGAAAAATCTGGACAGGCTATAAGAGGAGTATCCATTAAGGCATTCTTAAGTTCCAAAAAGGCTGCTTGAGCTGAATCTGGCCAAGAAATTGGATCTCAATCAAAGAAGTAAGCGGAGCAATAATGGAAGAAAAGTTTTTGA
Organism: Athrips mouffetella; assembly: GCA_947532105.1. Taxonomy (NCBI): domain Eukaryota; kingdom Metazoa; phylum Arthropoda; class Insecta; order Lepidoptera; family Gelechiidae; genus Athrips; species Athrips mouffetella. Next base: position 23,369,283 of record OX383967.1, read on the forward strand.
CAAAGCGTCTATAATATGAACACATTCCGATAAAACCACGGAGACCTTTCGCTGTTTCAGGGGTAGGATAGTTTTTAATAGCTTCAAGTTTAGCTGGGTCGGTTTGAAGACCATTTTCGTTAACAATATAACCCAAATACTTTAACTCGGGTTTGCAAAATTCACATTTCTTCAAATTGATGGAAAGTCCTGCTTCCTTAAGACGATGGAGAACCTTGCGTAGTAAATCAAGGTGCTCATCAAAATCGCGTGAGACCAAAATCAAATCGTCGATATAACCAAAAACGCAGTTATTTCCTGAATGAGTGAATTCGTAATTAACTAACATATCAGTGAGGCGTTGCATCTCTGAGGCAGCATTAGTTAAACCGAACGGCATGCGAACAAATTCAAAAAGACCACGCTGTGGTACAATAAAAGCAATTTTCTGACAACTATCTTCATCAGCTAAAGGAATTTGCCAAAAAGCACTACGAAAATCAAGAGACGTCATATAATAGGTCTTTACCTATGAAATTGCCGAAATTTTCTTACAGATTAATGAGATCATAATTCCTATAATTCTATTGCTATTTTTTTCATTTGTCTTATATTTGAAAGTTGACTTCAAGGTTATCAATTTACGCATAAAATAAAGTTTTTATTTTTAGTTTGATATATAAAATTAAAGGTTCGAAAATTGTTCGTCTTAAATGTCGTCCGATTTCATCATTAGATTTGTTATATTTTTTTTCAGATAATATTTTTCGAAAATTAAATTTAAGTTTCTGTTAGCTTAATGTCTTCCCAACAATACTTAAAAAAAATAAAAAAAATTGGATTTATGATTCCTAAGAAAAATGCAAAAATGTTAGTACTGAAAATTGACTTTACCTAAAATTCGCCATACAAAACGGCAATTTCATAGGTAAAGACCTAATATTTAGCGCCTTTTAAGTTATCTAAAATATCTTGAATTCTAGGAAGAGGGTACGAATCTCTAATAGTAACGCTATTTAATTTACGACAATCTACGCAGAAGCGTACGGAACCATCTTTTTTAGTTACCATAACAACAGGACTAGCCCATGGTGAGCGAGATGGACGAATGACACCAGCTTCTAACATTTTATCTATCTCCTCGTTAAGGAGCTTTAGTTTAGCAGGCGACAAAGGATAATATCTTTGGCGAATAGGAGGTCCGTCAGTATTGATTTTATGACTCAGCCAAGAAGTTTTACCAAGACCGATTTTCTCAGAAGAAATATCACTATACTCTTCAATGACCTTCTGTAAACGAGTTTCCTGGTCAGCTGAAAGAGCAAAGCGAGGTTGGATATGGTTGGCTGAACACATCAATGGTGAGTGTGGAGTGTCAGTTGGTACGAAAAGGTTACCTTTAAAAGATGAATCAAAAGCTTTACAAAAAGAATCCGTAAGACCGAAATTATTCCAAAATTCCATACCCAAAATTATTTGAGAAGACATAGAACTAACAACACAAAAATGGTGGTTAAGAGTACGTCCATTAAAAGAGACAGGCAAAACGCAATGACCTAAGACAGACATTGGAGTGTTATTAGCAGAATAAATAGTAGGACGAGAAGAAGAATCATAAGGAAAATTATGTTTAGTCACAATAGTAGCTGAGATAAGAGAAGTCTGGGCACCTGAATCGAGTAAAGCCATGAAAGAATGATTTTGAATGAAAATTTCAAGAAAAAACCTATTATCTGATGATTTAGAGTGAATCACCGGAGATACCGATTGAGGCGAAACAGGGTATCCCCGGTGTCTTACGGGTTTTTTGGCATATTATTTGAAGTCTGTGACGAACATCGTGGACACGTCTTAGTTAAAAAACCAGGTGTTCTGCACTTAAAACAAATCTTACCTGAGATATTGGGACAAACTCTATAATTATGACCAGGCTGGTTACATTTAAGACAGTTAAATTGCGAAGTTGAAGAAAAAGAAGTGGATGCGGATGAAACCTCACACATTTGAGGTTGTTTAGATAATTCGAATAATTCGAAGTTCTTAGCTATTTGAAGTAAATCTGTTAAACTTTCAATTCGATTAGTTGACAAGCACGGCCTATAGTGAGGATTCATATTGAATTTAATAATTGGTAGAAGGGCTTTGTCGGAAATTGGGGTACTTAATTTAGAATTAAGATCCTTGATGTTAATTAAAAATTGTGAGAAAGATTCATTTTGACTTTGCTTGAGACTTCTCAGTTTTTGTTCTGTAATGAACTCATATTCAGAACGATCAAAAGTACAAAAAAAAAGAGATTTCAAATCGTTATAAGAAAGAGTAGGACTCCTAATTGAGCGGAAGTATTTCAAAGCATTACCAGATAAAAGCTCATGAAATCTGCGGACCAAGTATTCATTAGGAATATCAGATGCTTCTTGATTTTCCTCTACAGAAAGGAAAAAATCACGGACGCATGAATCGCCAGAGAAGGAAATCTTCCAGGATGTGAGGGATTTATCCTTTGATAACAATTTTTTAATTCTCTCTGTAGTTGCAGAAAGAGAAGGTTGTGGAGAATCTTGGTAAGGATTCGACGTCATATCAAACCTGTTCCTAGGATGATTTAAAATTGGACTAGGATTGAGTGGGGTCGTAGTAATCGGAATAGAAGTGTCGATAAGTAATGGCGTTTGATCCATTAACAGTGGAGGTTCCTGATTTGAAGCAGCACTAGTATCTCCAAACGGATTACCTCGATCAACAACTGGTGGAACCTGTTCTTCCATAATGAAGGGATTGGCTCAGCAGGCTTAGTATGCGCGACGAAAAACTGAAAGTAACCTGAAAGAAGGTCTAACTCTCACAAAAAAACACGCATAAACTAACTTACCTTTAATTCCCTATACAAGCATTCAGACATACAAACAAAGTAACTACTACAAACTACTGAAATGAAATTCAGGGTAAAATTATATTTTTGGAGAAAATAAAAGACGTTTCCAGTTAAATGTATAGTTAATTTAACAATGAATGAAATTACAAGTTAAATTTCATTTAAAAAAAAATTTAGTCTATACAAGTCGCGTTTATAAAAACGCACATCCGCGCGGTCGTGAAAAAAAGTTTCATCTGGTTAGAGAACCTGAAAAAAAGCAGAATAGATCAATAATTTGAGCTCGGGCGCCATAAAATGCAGTAAAATTAAGTAAATTGAAAATGTACTGCAGTTAGATAAAAATAGAGTAAGAGTTAACTTACCTTAAACTAATCAAGCAAATAAAGAAATATAACACACAATATTTTAATAAAAACAGATTGACCACAGTTTTGTTGAATAATTTCACTAATATATAACCAACGTAATAAAGTTTAAATTTGATTGTACGATCCGTGGTTAAATTTAAGTATATAATATTGTTTAAAATATTAAAAATCAACGATAGGCGTTAAAAGTAAGACAAATAAATTTTGAAAGGAATCCGCGATGCGTGCATCAGGTAAAACGCTCCGTCTATAGCTACTAGATACTATCGCTTGGAAAAGTCTAGTGATAACTTTAAGTGGCCACCTAACTTATTACTATAGCGACTAGTTAAATATGGTCATAGTCGTACCTTCCGCAAAGTATCGCGGATAAATGTTCTAAAAGTTTAAAAATTACTGCCAAAGATTCGAATCTAAATAAATCATGGCGCGTCTGGAGGCCTTTTTTTGAATTTTGGAAAGAAACTTAAAACTAATAATATAAATGGTTTAAATATCTGGTGTTTGGTTGTAGTTAGTTATGCGCAGTTCGTGGCGTCCTCCCGTGCTGCTAGGAAACCCGCAGTTGAAGAGATGCAGCGGCAGAGAGCACGGTGCAAGCTGCTGATGTCAAAGTCTCTCTGGAGACAGGGCTTGGCTGTGTTGCAGGTGCTAGCCGGAACCTACTGCCCGTAATCGGGCAGCTTTAGCTGCACGAATAAAAATGCGGCATAAGAGAGTGGCAACCTTCCAGCAACAAAAATTACGTAAAGACAAAAATACTTACAAAATTGTAGGCAAAAATAAGACGGAAAGAAAACTGTGCATGAAAAAACTGTTGCTTGAAGATAACTTTTTAAAAAATATTTTGATTTGATTTTTATATGATTTATCTTGATGTATTATATAAATTTACTAAATATTCAGATCAATTTGACACAATATCTATTGTATCCAAACAAATAATAAGCACCGAGAAAGGAAAATCAAAATTTTGAATCCACTGTCAATGAATACAAACAGCCAGTCAATACATCGAGAAAGAAGCAAAAAGTATCGAACACGAAAAAGGAATATGAGCGATAACGCTACATTACTCAACATCCTGCCAATTTTGTCAGTTACTCCTTTCAGGTAAGGTAGAAACGCAGACTGTCGGTCGACTTTCGACACCGGTGTTTGCTTTTTCTTTTTTCCGGATTCAGTGGCCTTGACGTTGTAACCGTTTTTTCGTAGTACACATTGGACATGTTCAAGTTCTTTCGTGAGATTTTCACTGTCACATAGATCGTAAGCGCGGTTTTTCAACGATACTACTACTGCATTTAGATGTCTTGGATGGTGATGAGAAGTAGCGTGTAAGTACCTGTCTGTATGTGTCGGTTTTCTATAAACCGTGTGGCTTAAAGTTCCATCGTCACGAACATGTATTTTTACATCCAAGAATGCTAAAGATCGGTCCTACTCTATTTCTGTTGTAAACCCGTCAAACTGTTTTTATAATAGTGTTAGTGACCGCGAAACTCTCAAACAATATATCATTTAAACTATTTCTTTTAGAGCAAATTCTTCGTCAATCCGTAGTCTTTCGTTATCAGAGCAAGGACGAAGACTTCGAGGAGGATAAGATCCTGAAAGGCCTTCTTACTTCTACTAGGGTTTGCACTATTCGTTTTATTTTACTATTCTATATAATAATTCAAGATCATTTTAAGGTATAACAATCCTAGAAATACATAATAATCACACAGTACTTACGACATTCTCACGACAACACACTGTTCACTTTAGCGAATGACGCAGCACACTCAACTTGTTTTTTTTTCTCTCTGGCACACCGTCAACTACATAAGAGCCGGCTATGATTTTTTTTGTAAACAATTTCATAGACAAGGGTTCTACCACCTCACTTTGTTCAAGAACTTCCGCACTCAGTCGCTAGATGGCATTTTTTGCGTACGTACTGACCATACGCGCTTCGGATACCGTAATATCCAAGGACGCGGTAGAGCTTTTTTTTTTGGATAATATAGTATCCACGGGCGCTTGAGTGGATATACTACTTTCACTTGACGGAAAGAGGGGATGAATTCCTGAAAATGATTTCTAAACTTTCATAACATGAAAATACATCCACCAAATTTCACATTTATATCATTAGCAGATTCAGAGTTCCATACAAATTCTCATTCTTCATTTCACTTTGTACGAAAAGCTTAAATTTCTAATTGATGTAATTAAATACCTGTTTATTTAAATAACTTAAAAAATTAAGAACTTTTAGACTAACAAATTGACAAAAAATTATCTCTAATTTTAACCCATTTGCGGATATTTTTTTAAGAAACACTCAAACACGTGTTTCTTTATCTTTTACCATAAGCTTAAATTCAAATTTGTATAAATCTTACTACAAAAGCAAAGGAATTTCATAAAGTTAAATTTCTTTAAATTATTTCTAATCACGAAACTTCATACATGAAAAATACAACCACCAAATTTCATGTATCAGAATGCCATACAAAGTTCATCCTTTAATTCCTTTAATTTAATCGCCTTGAATAAAAAAAAAACTTCGATAAAAGCCAAGGTAGAGCGAATAAACTTAACCTTAACTCGTTTATCCGAGTGGGGTGACAAAAATCTAGTGAGTTTCAATGCCCCGAAAACACAGGCGTGTCTGTTCACCGCCAAAAGAAGTCCGTTCAATCTGGCTCCTACTTTTCGAGGTACATCTGTACTAGTTACTGACAGCCTTGGGCTTCTTGGCATGAAGTTGTGTGCAAACCTGAACTTCAGAGCCAACGAGTCGTCAATAAAGTTAAGCGATAATTCACTCCTAGACAGCTTCTAGTTTTATATAAAGCACAAGTCCGACCTTGCATGGAGAATTTCTGTTACCTTTTTGGGTTTGCTCAGCTAAATACCAACTAGACGCACTTGACTCGATAGACCACAGAACCAAGAAGCTCGTTGGTGATCACTTGCTGGTAAAAACCATGTTTAATAGTCTGGCCCATCGTCGCAAAGTTGCTTGTCTGTCGTTCTTTTACAGATTGTACTTCAGAGAGAGTGCTCAAGAGCTCCACGAGCTTATTCCACCATCCCCCTTCTACCATCGGGAGGCCAGACGCACCGCAGAATACCACACACACTTGGTTGATATTCCACACATTCGCACAAAGCGCTTTGAAACATCTTTTATAATGCGCACGGCTAAAGAGTGGAATTCTCTGACTGTGTCTATGTTCCCGAGAATCTATTCAAGTCGCGAGTGAATAGGCTTCTTCGGGCAAGCTCGTCTCATTGTCTCCTGAAACTCTATCCTGAAAACTAGATCGAGGTCAAGAGTACTCGTAAGCCCAATTACAATAAATAAAAAAAAGCTGAAACATGAACTTTTTGAATTTTCACAGAGCTCAAATACAAATATATACCTGTAACTTCAAAAATGAAGGACTTGAAGACCAACGAACCGACAAAATTCATTCCCTATTTCAACTCTTTGGAAGATGAGTTTCAAGAAACGCTTAAGCTTCTAGATTCATCTGTAGTTTCAGCTGTGCTTTGATGAGTCAATCAATCAGTCAAGAATTTCCTTTTTATTATTTTCTAGGAAAATAAGAGTACTTTTATTACTTTTTTAACTATTCGAATATTCGGATAATTTTAATGAACTATTCGAATTTGAAATAGGAGCGGATATTCGAATAAAATGAATATTCGAATTGCAAACCCTCACTTCTACTCAACTTCTACGAGTAAGCCGGCACCCTCAGTGGCTGCGTTCCGAATCACGATGGTCGATGACAGCGCTGTCAGCGCTAAAATCGCTCACACCCCAAAGATATATCATTGTCACACCCGTTCCGAATCATTTATGGCGATAACGACGCTTACAGGACTATTTTCATTCGGAACGGTTATTATCGCGCTAACGTTGGTGGCTGTCATGTCATATAAATCTAACTCGATATCTTCATTTTTTCTTTCCTTTCTGAGCCATTCTTTCCAAGTTTCCAAGAATATTTTCTTCTATTCACTTCAGTTTTAAAAATTTTTGTTTTATTTATCAACAAACATCGGCAAAATCGTGTCCGTCTCCCCAGCAACCCATGCGAGATATGGCCAAGTGGCATACACCAAAATTTAGTGGAAATTGGTTCATTCCATCAGTAAAGTGTCAGATTCAGTGCATCAAAACTGATGACACTACGAGGTGAAAACTTTGGGTGGCTGTAGAGACGTCTCGTCAGCCAGCCCATTCTATACAGGGAAAACTACGAAGATTACATAATAGCAAAATAGTTCCACATTTACTGCATGTCTAGTGCAATTGATTGTAAAAAAGCCGAATCGAAAATGTCCATATGGTAGGAGCCCTTCATCAATAATTATGGGTGGCTGGAGAGACGTTTTCCCAGCCAGCCCATGTGATATCTCGGAACATACCAGGCCACTCAGAAAGTATTGCGAAAAATAGTTTTTATATATGGGAGACTGGCCGGTCAGAATCTTTTTCGAAAATATGATTACTTGTAAGTAAAAATATGTGTGTTCCATTTTCAAAATTTCCCTCCACATTTTTTGCGAGCCAATTCAAAGTATCGTGTCTTACTGAAAAATGGATCTGCGCCGGGAACATTTTAGAGCTATGATTTTTTACGATTTCAAGTGTCGCCTGAAACCGGATGAATCGTTCGATAGACTTCAAATGGCATTTATGGATGAAGGCCCCTCCAAGGCAACCGTGTATCGTTGGTATAACGAATTTAGGCGCGGTCGACCAACCTTGGGGGATGAAGAAAGAAGCGGTCGCCCTTTGACGGCTATTACGGAAGAAAACGTGCTAGCAGTGAAAAATTTAATCCAAGATAATAGGCGAATTACATATCAGGAGATTCAGCACATATTAAAGATTGGATCGGGAAGCGTTCACGAGATTCTACACGGGCATCTTCGCGTGAGGAGGATAGTATCGCGCTGGGTGCCGCACTACCTCACCGACGCTCAGAAGCAGGCCCGGGTGGAATGGTGCCGTGATATGCTGAACAAATTTGAAGCAGGCTCGTCTCGGCGTGTTTACGACATCGTAACAGGTGATGAGTCCTGGATTTATCAATACGATCCAGAAACCAAGCGCCAGTCGACAGTTTGGGTGTTTCAAAATGAACCAACGCCTACCAAAGTGAAGCGATCTCGAAGCGGGGGGAAGATTTTGATCGCCAGCTTTTTTAATTTGACTGGCCACTTGGCCTCAATTCCCTTACGAGATCAAAGAAGCATCAACGCCGAATGGTATACTACCAAATGTTTACCAGAAGTTTTTTCTGTTGTGAGCAACAAGCGACCAAACACAGGGCTCCGCGGACTACTGCTCCACCACGACAATGCGCCTGCACACACCGCGCTCAAAACGAGGGACTTCCTGGACAGCACACCAGTCAAACTCCTGGGTCACCCTCCTTACAGCCCTGATCTAGCACCGTGTGACTTCTTTTTATTTCCAAAAATAAAAAATCAGCTCAAGGGGATACAATTTTCGTCGCCGGAAGATGCGCTGGCTGCGTTCGAGCAGGCTGTAAACGAGGTGTCTACGGCGGACTGGAAAAAGTGTTTTGAAAACTGGTTCAGACGCATTAATCTTTGTATAGAGGCTGGTGGAGAGTACTTTGAAAAGATTTAATAAAAATATATGTACCTGTAGAACAATTTTTTTTAGTGTCGCAAATATTTCTGAGTGTCCCACGTATAGTAGGTAGGAAGATGAAACAAAGCTTAATATTTACTACCTACTCGGAACAGTAGGTAGCAAATATTTCAAAATCCTAGCTCCACTAACTTTTGAGATATTTGTATTTTTTCATGGGCTTGCTGGGGAGACGTCTCGCCAGCAAGCCCATGCTGTAACTCAAAAAGTACTGCACGTAGAATGCTGAGCGATATACCAATAGAGAGTGCATATTTGATGCAATAAGCACCAAGAAAAGTGAGTCCCTAGGTCTTATGGTTTCGGTGCTAGAAACAAAAATCATTTTCCCGCTGAAAATTTGGAATGCATGATGTGAAGTGCAACGTTGCCATTCTGTGCAATTCTACATGTTGCTGTTAGAGCATTCAAAAATCAATCTTGTGTCCTAATAGTTAAGAGGTCCTGTAGACGCACGTGTAGATTATTTGTAATTTGAGAATAGTTCGGGAGACGGTGTACTTAAAAGGCTGATTGGTTAACAAGAAGTTTTTATTTATTTGTGGACAACATGTGAAGAACAAAAGACATAATATGTATTTTGGCTCACGTATTTATTTAATAAATCAGTTTTCTTAACTTATTAATTACAGAACAATTTAAGAATACTTTAAAAATTTTAGTTTGTTACTGAGACCATTAAACCTACATCTCCTCCTAGAATACAGTTGTCACGGTTGCTAAAAAGAGATTGAGGCACCAGTTAGTCTTCACGTGAGCTAAAATACATATTATCTCTTTCGTTCTTAACATGTCGTCCACAAATAAATAAAAACTTCTTGATAACCAATCAGTCTTTTACTAAGTACACCGTCTCCCGAACTATTCTCAAATTACAAATAATCTACACGTGCGTCTACAGTACCTTTTAACTATAAGGATACAAGATTGATTTTTGAATGCTCTAACAGCAACATGTAGAGTTGCACAGAACGGCAACGTCGCACTTCACATCATGCATTCAAAATTTTCGGCGGGAAAATGATATTTGTTTCTAGCACCGAAACCGTAAGACCTAGGGACTCACTTTTCTTGGTGCTTATTGCATCAAATATGCACTCTCTATTGGTATATCGCTCAGCATTCTACGTGCAGTACTTTTTGAGTTACAGCATGGGCTTGCTGGCGAGACGTCTCCCCAGCAAGCCCATGAAAAAATACAAATATCTCAAAAGTTAGTGGAGCTAGGATTTTGAAATATTTGCTACCTACTGTTCCGAGTAGGTAGTAAATATTAAGCTTTGTTTCATCTTCCTACCTACTATATGTTCCGAGATATCACATGGGCTGGCTGGGAAAACGTCTCTCCAGCCACCCATAATTATTGATGAAGGGCTCCTACCATATGGACATTTTCGATTCGGCTTTTTTACAATCAATTGCACTAGACATGCAGTAAATGTGGAACTATTTTGCTTTTATGTAATCTTCGTAGTTTTCCCTGTATAGAATGGGCTGGCTGACGAGACGTCTCTACAGCCACCCAAAGTTTTCAGCTCGTAGTGTCATCAGTTTTGATGCACTGAATCTGACACTTTACTGATGGAATGAACCAATTTCCACTAAATTTTGGTGTATGCCACTTGGCCATATCTCGCATGGGTTGCTGGGGAGACGGACACGGCAAAATCTGACAGTTATGACAGATGGCTCCCAGTGACCATGCTCGTAAGTGGTGTCCGTGCGAGATATGGCCAAGTGGCATACACCAAAATTTTGTGGAAATTGGTTCATTCCATCAGTAAAGTGTCAGATTCTGCTGGGGAGACGTCTCGCCAGCAAGCCCATGCTGTACCTCAAAATGTACTGCACGTAGAATGCTGAGCGATACCTATACCAATAGAGAGTGCATGAAATAAGCACCAAGAAAAGTGAGTCCCTAGGTTTTACGGTTTCGGTGCTAGAAACAAAAATAATTTACCCGACGAAAATTTTGAATGCACTGTGAAGTGCGACGTTGTCGTTCTGTGCAATTCTACATGCTGCTGTTAGAGCATTCAAAATTCAATCTTGTGTCCTTATAGTTACGAGGTACTGTAGACGCACGTGTAGATTATTTGTAGTTTGAGAATAGTTCGGGAGACGGTGTACTTAGTAAAAGGCTGATTGTTTAACAAGAAGTTTTGTAGTAAGACGGTATATTTTTTAAAGATTTTTTGATTTTTGTAAAATTAACTAAGTTTTTTGACCGACTAGTATGGGCCACAGTGAGACGCTTTACACTTCACTAGTTCATACATTTTTTTTTTTCCATTCGCTCTTCCTTCAGAAGAGCAGGCTAAGGTGCTAGACCAATACAGAATATGTATATGACGGACTCTATAGTTCTTTACTCTGAGGTTTTGATGCACTGAATCTGACACTTTACTGATGGGTTGAACCTCAGAACAAAAACCTCCTTGCTTTGAGGTCAAATTTCTTTGGGTTGAACCAATTTCCACTAAATTTTAATGTATGCCACTCATAGAGTAACACGATTTTCGCGCTTGCGCGGTTTGACGCGTTGCTCTAAGATGCCACTTGGCCATATCTCGCACGGGCTTGCTGGAAAGACGGACACCGGAAGTGTTGGCGTTGTGTAGGTACTAACAGACGATCGGATCGGACTGCTCTGAATCTAGCTCCGGACCACGATTTTGGTACGCGCCGACTTCAGACCGTACTAGTTTCAGACGTGTGGAGGGCTGTCCGCCGTACATTATTTTTATTATTACATGGTCTGGCGGCGGTCCGATGGTTTTTCCCATCGGACTTCCGAACAAGTAATACATACATCTTACATACAAGAAATGAAGAAAAAGAAGTCACATTTGTTAGATGTTTGAAAAGCTATCTATTCCAAAACTGTTTTTATAATCTAAAGGAATTTTTTGAAGTTAACATTTAAATATTAGTAAAACATTAATAAATAAATATACAAAAACCTTTCCTGATACTAATAGGCAATCATAATTGTGAACATAATTGTGAATATAATTATGATATGAAAATATTTTACTAATACTTATACTAATATTTTAATAATACTGTAAGAAGGAACTGAGTTAAAATTAATAATTTTATAAAAATAATTGAAATTAATTATTCAGAACGTAATGTCATAGTTACGAGTGAGTCTGTATACTAAAATTGTCTAATATGTTATTTTGTGTTATTGTTTTTTGTAAGTGTTATTGTGGTTATTGTCATGCTACCACGTAACTAACTATTGTAAAAATAATTGTATTTTGAAATGTCGATTCCAAAAATTGCAGTGCCCTTCCAGGGTCCATATTGTGTTCTGTATAATTGTTATTTTCCATCTATTGTACCTACCATATGGAAGCAATAAATAATTGAAATTGAAATTGAAATTAATAATAATAATGGTACGATCCGATCGTGTGTAGGGCGCACCCACAGAAAACTAAGGGTACTTAGAAGGAGGATTAAAGAAATAATTCGTCACAAGGTAGCGAAGGCGTCGTTCTATGGATTTGACGGGTTATTTTGAATATTTCCTAGTGATCACTGATAGTTTGACATAAAATATTGGGACATGAATGGCAGATGTCATCCCATAGTAAAATAAATTAGCAAGGTATCTATTCCGAGCGAAGCAAGGAGGTCCGAAATCTTTGGGCGCACCGGACCATTTGACGTTTCGTTCCGAAATTGTAGTTTGCGCTGCGTTCCAAAACAGTAAAATATTACCCTGACAGCAGGATAGCTATTATAAGACCTCAATATGTGTGAACGAGACGAGACAGACTGCTGTCATAGGACGGATTACTGTTAACCGATATGGAACGGCTTGTTGTTTGTATTTTCTTGTCATATCAAAACGCTCGCGCCGTAAACTTCAAAGATGGAAAATGGAGAAGTAGAAGGCTATTCAGATGAACCGGCAGAAAAACAATGTATTGTTGAATTGTTGGAGCTTTACAAAGAGCTTCCATGTTTGTAGGACACATCCGACAAGTTCGATGGTTATAAATAAATAGCCACAATTACCGCGATTTTAGTTTGTTTTGATAAAACTGGAGCCATGACGCGGAGAAGTGGGTTAACAACGGTAAAACCAAAGAAATTTGACCTCATATAGAAGTAATATATAAGAAATAATTCGTCACAAGTAGGGATGTGGGCATGCTTTCATCTATCGATAGTCGATAAGTTACACAAGGACAAATCGATGTCGAAAGTTTGACCAAAAAGTTGAAGTACTAAACTTTAATAAAAGGCAAATCTGTTAAAAGCAGTGATTAAATTCATTAAAAAAATATATACTTTTTGCATTTTTTACTAAAGGTGATTTCTTACGTAGGTGTTTTAATATTAAAGATACCAAATTTCTTACTTACTTACTTACTTACTAAAAGTAATGGACGGTAGCGGTGGAGGCAAGAGGGGTAGGAGGTGTAAAGGTTCTTTTTTTTTATTTTCATGAATATCTCTAGCTTACATACAAATTATGTAGGATTTTAAAACAAACTTTTATCCCTCAATTCAATCCCTTTGGGATGGTTTTGCAAAAATGCTGAAATACGGGTTTGTGTTTTTCTTCTAAGTAGCTCAAATCAATTTTCAAGCGAAATTTCGTGTATCTTATCTTGCCTTATAACGTGGAGCTGAGTTCCTTATTGGACCTTAGAGCACAAGGAGCCTGTAGTCTTCTGGTTTCGGATAAGCTTGACCCAGAATCTTCATACGCTTGTGAGCCAAAGCGTTGCATGAGCACAAGAATTGCTTGTCAGTATTGTTTGTAGCGAAAAACTTTAAAACCTTTTTTGTAGAGAATTTTATGTAGATTAATTTAGTATTTTTATTAATTTTCTTACAATGTGTTGATTCAGGATGATTCATGCTGATTGATTCATTTGGCGAAGACACACAAAGTTATATTTGTTTGACAGTGTCCCCATCGGGAATCGAACCCAGAACGAAAACAAAACGCGTTGAATGTTTTAAAATATAATAAATGGTACAGCAGCACTGCACTTACTTTCTCGCGGTATGCAAGTAGAACTGTCAACCGCAAACTTAAATTTGTAATACCATACCTACACATAGTATGGAATTACAAACATTTATTAAGGTTTTTCTGAAAAATGTTCTACCACATGAATTCGGAACTCGAATTGTAAAATATTAAAACAAACCAACCGTAAACGATTTCGAACAAATCACATGTTCAAATTTTGGTAGTACTGGAACTACCTTTTCTATGAATTTTCACAGATTTTTAAATTTCAAAACTCTGTTTCTTATGAATAGTTGTTCAGTTTTGTCGACTGTAAAGCTCTTTCAGTTTTTGGTACATCCTGTGTACAAAATTTTCACAAAATCCAATCAAATTGAATATCCATTCAGGTAGATAACCAAAACAAAATTGAAATTATAGAAAATAATACAAACTTAATGGAGTCAATTAGGGTCAATGTAGGTACCACTAGTTGACTATTTAAGCGGTTTTATGACGAAATTCATAAAAAAAACTAAATTATTAGTTCTACTTTCAGAGTCACTTCTAAAAGTTCGACTATGAATTAGTTAGGCTTGTGATATAATAAGTGTTAAGGACTTTACAAAATATGCTCTTAAAGTTTTTTTTTTTTCAAATGTTACATTGCATGACCACTTCGAATAAACATACTAAAGTACTAGCTAGACAAACCCATAACTTTATTGTAAGACGCCAACATAGTTAAATTCTATATAAAATCGCGGTATTTTTAAATTTTCTTACTTTCAGTTCAAATTTAAGTTTTGGTCAGCTATTGGTGCTTGGTCATCTAGTGGTGCACTGACCCTATGAGTAAATCACAAGTTTACGTTTTGGTAGTACAGGAACACCCCTTATATGGAATCACACAGACAAACTGATGATGGCGCAAGATACCTTGCATAGAGATGCTTAGTCAAGCAAAGTTTCATAAAAATAATTTGAACCGTTTTTAAAAAAAATTCAATTCTTCATTTTTGTTGAATGACAGCTACCCTCAAAATGAGAGCCAGCAAAAAACCATTCGGAAATAAAAGTCTTAAATTAAAAATATGGTGTTAATAGGACCATTCGTTTAGCCGCTAGGCCAAAGCGTGACGGACAGACCGACCAACCGACAGACGGACATTTTTAGGGGACTTGCTTAAGTGATATAGAACACATTGTTGAGAAAGTTTGTGCAACTTTTTTCACGAATACAATACCTCGCTCAGCTCGAAAGTAAAAATACTACTATCGATAAAAAATATATCACTCATAAACTCTAACATGATCCCACAAAAAAACGATAAATTACAGTAAAATACGTAACAATTTCCATATTATCTGACTGTAGAAATGATGTTGACATTTTTTTATGCAATATTTGTGACAATAATCCACAAATATGAAAAATACTGAATAAAACTTACAGATGAAAAGACAAAATTTCTTTGCAATTTTCGTTTTGTTGTTTTGAAGATATACACTGTGCGTTCCATATTGCGCTAACAGACTGCTTTAGAGCACTGTGAGCGCGCTTAAGTCGGTCCAAAATAGTCCAAATTGACCAAAAGCGTGCTCTAAAGCACTCGCTCGTTCACCGCCTTACGTCATTGATGACGTCATCGTTTCTGCTATCAGTGCTTTAGTCAAATAGGTGGAGCAGTGAAAGCGCTAATGTCAAATCGATTTGACACATATAAAATCCCACACATTTGCAGCCAGCTAATGTCTCTTAAGTTTTGATTTTAATGAATTTGTCTCTAATGGAAATGAGAGTAGATTTGGCGCACATTTTTCAGCGATTAGCTTAGGCTTTGTTACAGAAAATAAAAACAAAACTGCCATTTTGACAGATGAACACGTGAGCGCGCTTAAATCCATTCCAAATTGACTAGAGCCATTAAAGCAGTGATAGCTTTGTGAGCGTACAAAATCAATTTGGACCGTCCGTCAGTACTGTATACGCTTTTAGCAGCGTTTGTACAATTTGGAACACAACCACAGCCATCAACTACACACGTTATTATTAAAAAGAACAATCACTAATATGGAGAGCAACTTAAGAATAAATTCACGATATTTTCAAGTTATTCACTACATGTTTTTTATAATTTACACAATGTTTACAACATATAATTTAGGAAATATTTTCAACCGTTACAATCCCAACAAGTTATAATAATCCTATAAACTTTGTAAATGCAATGAACGCGTCGTTCATCTAATTTGGTAGGATGTGATCATTGACGATTTGACATGGCATGAGACATGCTAGCAGTTGTCATCCCATACTCAAAAAAAATAGCATGGTTTCTTCTCCGAGCGAAGCAAGGAGGTTTTTGTTCTGAGGGTAAAACATACTTTATCTTATCTGGTTTACCTTGACAGCAGGATAGCTTTATATGACGTTCATATGTGTGATCGAGTAAAAAAGAATGCTCGGTGCTGCCAGTGCCTATGTCAAGTTTCGGAAAATTGGAAATCTGAGTCTGGAAAGGAACGATTTTTGGCCAAAAGGGACGATCACTATAAATATGAATAAATAAGAAAGTAAACCAAAACATGTAAACCGACATCGGAAGGGCGATCTGTTGCCAAAAGAGACAAAAATCGTTCTTTTCGGGACAACCAATCTGTCAATCTGGCAACACAATCGTATGTCCGGTGTACGGTCCGATCGTGTGTTGTTGCGCAGAGCGGATCGGACGGTCGGTGGTCCGGAGCTAGATTCAGAGCAGTCCGATCCGATCGTCTGTATGTACTTTAAAACGGCCCATACAAAGCCCTGCCTGCAGGGCCCTGCTTGCAGTGCGCACTGCCAATCGTACCGTGTGTGGTGTTGCAGGGCCGATGTAACGGCCATTTTGTCGGCCCTGCATGCCCACACAAAGTACGATTGGCAGTGGCACTGCAAGCAGGGCCCTGCAGGCAGGGCTTTGTATGGGGCCCTTAAAACGGCCCAAACAAATCCCTGCCTGCAGGGCCCTGCTTGCAGTGCGCACTGCCAATCGTACCGTGTGTGGTGTTGCAGGGCCGATGTAACGGCCATTTTGTCGGCCCTGCATGCCCACACAAGAAAAGAACTCGTAGACGCGCTAACGGTGATTCGGGACGCATTTGAGCGCGCTGTCAGCGATAAAATCGATAATAACGGTGAAACGGAACTCGGCTAATTTTTTTTATTATTTGGCAATTGTCAACCCATATTTGGGGACATTTCTGCCAGTGTCGTGTTCTAGAATGTTCTTGGTTTTGGATTTTTCGACTTTTTAGAAGTTTAATTTATGGCGAACCGCCAGTGTCGAGTGGGGAAATTGTTCGTTGCTCCCCCCGTAAAGCGATAGTGGACTTTACGAAGGGAATGTCCGTGACTTTTTGAGACACCACAAACGGGGTTCAAACACGAGATTGCCTGAAATCTTCATCAGCTGCGCATTTCGTAGTTCATTCACTGCATAAATAACTATCTTTATTGTCCACTAAATCACTACATAAACAAAAAACAAGAATTTCAACCGAGCAGGCATGAGCCCACGCCAAGTTCCCGCCAAAAATTCAACGCGGCTATTGTCAGCTGTCACTCGAGAGCGTTCCAAAAAAAAGATTACCCGAATGCGTTTTAAAACCATCTTAGACTATATAATACTAACGTATTAACATGCTTTCTTTTTCTTTTCCTCCTGCAAGCCATCTCTTTTTTCTTTTTAAAGATTCCGCTAAAACGGAGTGATTTATTTCCTCTATGGAGTCCGCCATATACATACATAGAGTAACACGATTTTCGCGCGCAAAGCCCGGAACAGCGCGTTTTGACGCGTTGCTCTAAGTATACGGGCATAGTAAGTTTTTTTTGCTTTGTTTCGTAATGGACTTCCAAAAAACCTCATTACCTATTTTGGCAAAAATTTATGTTAAATTGATAAAATAGACAATGAAGAATACGCTGTTAAGTTTTTTTATGAATTGATTGAGGGCTTTCGACAAAAAACGAGTTTTAGTGAAACACTTTGAGGAAAAAGGTCCGTTACGTAACGATTTTTAAGGAGGAATAAACATTAACTGTGCTTGTTTAGAATTTAATATTGTTTACCAAAATGTTGTAAAAACACAAATGTTACATTCCATACTAAATATTATATCGAACCCCGGTTCTACAATCTTTTAATTTGCTTAATTTTGTCTATTACGTCACTTTCGTGTCTGATGCAATCTTATTTTTTTCTTTGATCAACAAATGATATACATTTTTTCACCATTTTATAGCTTCAAAGTAAAGAGTAGATTTTTGCTCATTTCATAAATACCGCATGTTAATGTTTATTTTGATTATTAAATTAAAATAATTAAAGTATTTGCTACAAAATTATGAGACCGTTCCGTAATAGGAATTCTCTCGTTACGTAACAGACATGTAAAGGTGTATGTAAATGACTAAGAGAAATTGTTACTGGAATTTTAAAATAAAACATTTTTTTCGCATGACTGAAAGGATGTTTTATTTATTACTTAGATGAGATCACAACAAATAAGATAAATCTCACTGACCATAACACACAGGTTTATTGGAGCCCTAAAAGAAAAAAAATGTTTTATATTGGTTTAGTCGCCTTTTTTTAGATTTGTCTTCTTCACTAAGGTCTGCAATCTTTTTTTGACATTTTTTAAGTCTTTCTAGTTCTTTCTTTTTATGAGCTTCGTATTGCGTTGGGTTTTGTTTAAGTTTTTCCCTGTACCTCTTAGCTCTTTCTCTTGGCGTTAACGCCATTTTCGATTTACAAGCACCTATGAACAAAAAATAACAAAATAATTAGTACATTGGTAGCCAGCTCAAATTGGTTAAAAACATTTATAACCTCTTTTTTAAGTAGACGTAAAAAAATCAGTAGGAATGAGTCCTTATTAGTCCATTACGTCACTTTTTTGTCCACTAATACATAACGTTGTGTAATGGACGTGACGTAATGACGCCGGCCGGTATTTTATACTAGATTTAGGTTATTTCTAACACTATAGTTTAATGATTTTGTAAGTAAATGAAAGAAATAGTAAAAAACATGCATATACAAAATGACTAAGAGTCAGAAATTCAAAACTGACCTTTGCTTTGAGCAAACGTGCTGGACACAAATTTTTGGCCACTAAAATACGTAACGTGTAACACCGAGTTTTTCTGAGGTTTTACCATTGACGTAAGAAAAACGCTGCGCTTCTAAACGCCCCCTGGCGTAGTTTCCAAAATCTTTGGGTTTTACCATTGACGTAAGAAAAACGCTCGCCTTCTAAACGCCCCCTGGCGTAGTTTCCAAAATCTTTGGGTTTTACTGATCGCAAGATGGATACTTCCATAGACAACATAATGTTGCTGTTATCAAAATCCGAAAACAATTTGGTATTTTTTTGCGGGGAAGTGGAAAAAATGAGACCGTTACGTGTGACGGACAGTCCGCCATATCAGATTCTGAAGACAACACAAATATTGTCTTAAATAGATTTTTTACCTTTAGCGAAGGTCTCTAAAGGTTTAAAATTGAATACCAAGCAAAATATCTTTCAAATGACACATATAACTTTGTAAAAAATAGCAAGTATTCGTTAAAAATACACTATGAACTTGACAAGGTGGGGGTGGGACATCCAAAAAAACGCATATTTTCTTGTGTTTATTTGCATTATTTACTAGAATGCAAAATACTTTTTACAGTTGATAGACGCTATCTTTTGACAAAAGTGAACACTGTAGTATACAAATTGCAGTTTCCGAGCCGAGAACCATCAAAGGTCTTAATATAACCGTTTAAAGTTAGAGGACAAGGCGATTTCGTCATAAGCAAAAAAAACTTACTATGCCCATACATATTCTGTATGAGCTAGTGAAGTGTAAAGCGTCTCACTGTCGCCCATTCTAGTCGGTCAAAAAACTCAGAACTTACAAAAATCAAGATATCTTTAAAAATCTAATGTTTTAGTATAAACTTTGTTTGAAAAAGTGAAAATATATAGTTTTTTACAGGTGAATTGATCAAGAACGGAAGCGTAAATAATCCGTAATAGCCATTTTATGCGTGATTTTTAACACCGTTTTCTTTCCTGAATGGTAAGTGTTTTCACTAGAAAAACTGTGGTAGTAGCATTTATTAGTCCCATGTCACATATTTCTAAGAGAGAAAGATAAAAAATTTAAATTTTTAAGATTTGAAAAAAATCCATACATTTTAGTATGGAGGTCCCTCGCAAGAAAGTGCTACGCTTATGGCTCGCTCCTTAGCAGAAAGAGCTGCTACTAAAACCTCCTTGGAACTAATTCTTGTTTTGGAACGCAACTTGTACATTTTGGAACACGGCGCGAGTCTGACGTGACGTGTTTCTTTTCCGAGATTGGTCACGATATATTCTTTGAGATTTTTCCTGGTAAAATATCGAGATAATTTAGATCGCGTCACGTCACAAGACCTTCGCTTCGTCATCAAACTCGTCAATATTGTCTACTGTTTACAAGTGGTGCAAGTGTTAGTCATCCTTCACTTCATTCATCAACTTTAGTTGAACCGTAAACAGTGAATTGAACTCTCGTTTACCTGCAACAATATCACAAAATGAATCCTTATAATCAGCAAGTAAGTACCAACCCTACCTACTTTGAAAGTGTGTTATTGTTTTTGAAAAAAAAAGAGGTGCTCATGGTTTCTTTTGGTCACAGTTTTATTTGTGTCTTACCTACATTTCAATAGGTTCTATGTTCGGTCCATAAGTACCAACCACCTTTATATTTCAAATCAGAATGGAGGATTTTTGATTCAGTTGTAAAAAAAATAATTTATTGAAATTTGTAACTGTGACAAATAGAAGCTAATAGAAAGGTGTAGGGAATGGAGTAGAAATTGCATGGTTGAGTTAGCGAAATAGTGGTTTAGATAGAACACATAAAATTTACCATAATAATGTGGCATTGTTTTGTTTATCACAAAGTAATTTTTGATTATAACGGTGTTATATGAAGTCTTTGAATACTAATTATTCTACTCTTCTCTTCACATTGTGTTTCAACTACCTGCAAATTTTGTATGAACCTGTAGCACAGGGTAACAAAGTTTAATTAGGATGCTGTTCGGAATGGGTAGTAATTACCTTTGACAGCAGTCTGTCTCAACCACATGTATGGATGTCAGATAAAGCTATCCTGCTGTCAAGGTAATTTCTTACTGTTTTGAAACCCACCTACCTAGCTAGAATGGGTGCATATTGAAGTTCAAATTGTGTGACAGTTTATGGTTCCTTGGCAAAACTGGAGGGGATGCTTTGGACATTTACTCTTATATGTGTATGACTCCCCTGACTCCGCCCTATTAATAAAAACCCTACAAAGTATGTCTACCTCACCATTTTAGCTGAAGGGCCTTAACTGTTGTGCAAGTTGTATAGTACCATTGACGCTTTTCATTTAATTTTAAGGGTCAACCCGGCTTTCCGCAGCAACAATACATGCACAATATCGGATTTAGCAACTCCGCCCCTCAGTCCTTTGGAAACCCTATGCCGATGCCAGGGTTCCCTACTATGGGATACCCGGCACCCCAGCCTGGGTACCCTAATTCCCCTGGTTACCCTCAGGCAAGTTCTGGGTATCCCCAACCTAGTTCTGGCTATCCTCATTCAAGTTCACACCCTACCCAGGGATATCCTCAGCATCCATCTGCTCAAAGCTATGCGCAGCCAAATTCTGCTCAAGGCTACCCATCTCAACCTTCTGGGTATTCACAACCTAGCTCAGGCTACCCTCAGTCTACTCCAGGGTACCCACAACAAAGCCAGGGCTACCCAAACCAGAACTCTAACCAATATCAGGGCTACCCACCTCATTCGAATGTGCAAAGTCAGCAGTCCTACAGTGTATCGTCAGCTTACACACCCAGCATGCCGAAGGTATGTTGAAAGTTAACTGTTTTTGTGATATACTTATCATATTGTTTAAAAGTATAAGTATTGTATTCAATTTTGTGATAAGCAAAGCATAATGGGCCATTACATTAGTAGCTGCTTGTGCTACGTTCAACAAGTTGTGAGAAAGACCCTATCAAAGCTCTCAGTATGCGATGCATGCCTTTGATTTTGTTTCCATATCTATTTCTGTTTCGGTGTGAACAGATAGAAGTTACTATGAGGACTGTTAGTTAAATATAGTAAGTTGGGAGAGTAGTTAACTTGTTCAAACTTGGCTTGGTAAATGGCATGTCTCGAAACTTTGGTTTTGGCTGTTGAACTGTACCTCATTATTTATAAATTATATGTTTCTCAATATTATGGCCTAAGATTTTGGTACCATCCTTAATTCCTTACACTGATATAAACTATCAATACTATTAAAATCAAAAGACTGCACAAGTAAATTGTTGTTCATTCTCACTACTTATTGAACAGTGAACACCCCTCATATATCTCCTATCTGTTAATTTATTCATTAATAGGATTGTTATTTTCCATACCTTATGAATAATAAGATTTATGAGTTAAAGTGGCAAGAGAAAATAATAATTTTATGATTCTTATGAGATGAACTTCAGAATGCAAATAAGCTTCTTTTCTTCTATTTGTCAAAGTGATAAGAAGCAGCAGAATTGTAACACTACAGAGCTATACCAAATATGTTTATGTGACTAGTTGGGATGACATAGGCTGATATAAACTATACACTGATATAAACTATCAATACTATTAAAATCAAAAGACTGCACAAGTAAATTGTTGTTCATTCTCACTACTTATTGAACAGTGAACACCCCTCATATATCTCCTATCTGTTAATTTATTCATTAATAGGATTGTTATTTTCCATACCTTATGAATAATAAGATTTATGAGTTAAAGTGGCAAGAGAAAATAATAATTTTATGATTCTTATGAGATGAACTTCAGAATGCAAATAAGCTTCTTTTCTTCTATTTGTCAAAGTGATAAGAAGCAGCAGAATTGTAACACTACAGAGCTATACCAAATATGTTTATGTGACTAGTTGGGATGACATAGGCTGACCATACCTACAGTTACTGGCCCGGGCTCTATTCAAGGAACAGTTTGCTGCAATTATATTGTTATGCTCACTTCAAGTCTCCGCAACATTTATCTCAATAACCAACTCAGTCTCTGTATTGCTCCCTTCTAAAATGGATGTAGTGCGATCAAAAAAGGCTCTAAAATCCATCTTTTCACCAAAATTTAACTAGTATGTTCTTTTAAAAGTGTTTAATAGTGATGTAATAGTTTAAAATCAGAAGTTTTGTATAGTTTTTTGTGGTTTCTGATCGAACAATTAATATGTCCTCTGTAACATCAAATTCAAGTATGCGCAGTGCCTATAGAGCATCAATTGGCTTACGACGACGTGGGTTCAAATCGTTTCGTTATACGGTATTTGTTTGATCTTTCCAAATTTTCCTCCTTTTGTTATTTTTAAATATTAAAATTTTGTATGGTATGTTTATGAGGAAGTTTTGCATGTAAAAGTTTATGCCCAAGCAAAAATATGACTTATTCTTGACTAAATTAAATACATACTTCTCCTGCTCCTGATCTCCTGCTTTACTTTAAAACTTTATCTTATGGACTTATTTCTTTTAAAAGTTCATTATTTTTTGTTACTTACCTAAATTTTACCTAATGTGTATCTATTATTTTATTACCTACTACATATTTTATTTTAAATTTATCAACACACACATAACAAACTTGTGTTTGCATGTGAAATTTTTTATAGTCCATAAACGCTTGAATGCTAATTAATCACAAAACGCTAGATTTATATAGGCGGTCCCACTGAAGTAGTGCACATAATTTTTAAGCATATTACACAGACTATGAAACAGTACACACAACATTTTCGATGAAACATACCTAATAGAACTTGCATCAGCTGATAGTAGGTACATTTTGTATGGAAGGTCAAGCGTTTTTTAGGGTTCCATACCTCAAAAGGAAAAAAACGAAACCCTTGTAGGATCACTTTTATGTCCATGTCTCTCTGTCAAGACCCTTTTCCCCCAAACGGGTAAAGGTATCAAGTTGGAATTAATATCAAATACGAGTATTAAGGCAATAAACCCTTGAAGCTGTGAAAATTCCAAGCTTCACCAACAACACCACCAGAAGAATGTCTCCATCTCCATACACAATATGAATCAAACCGAATCCTATAGGGTACTTCACATTGACCTAGAACAGGGGTCGGCAACCTTTTGACTCGAAAGAGTCAAAAAATAAGATTTACGAAATTTCAAAGTTTTTAAAGAGCTGCAAAATTTTGTCTAGTCCACCATAAATATTTCTTGCATAAATAAAGCTTTTTGATAAAAAAAAACCGGTCTAGTGCGAGTCGAAATCGCGCGCCGAGGGTTCTGATATACCTATAGTATTTTTGGAAGCAATAAAGTCCATGTTTAGGTTCACAAAACTAAATTTGTTTGTTAAGGTTTTTTGTAGATTTCTAAAAAACTGCAACTTAGAAAGATCGTTTTATTTTGCTGTAATACTTACATATACTTGTATCAACTGTAATTAATTCAGGTTTTTACTTTCACAAACTTCGGAGATAAGGGAGGAAATGGTATATTTTTTAACATTTTTCATCAAAACTTGAAAACTAAGTCACAAAAAAATATTTAAGAATGTACAAGTAAAGCCCTTTCATATGACTCCCCACTCAACCAAGTAACAACAATTTGAAATTTTGCCCCTCCTATTTGGGCCCCCTTTACATTTTTTTTTTTTGTTTAGCCTGTGCTGTCCCACTGCTGGGCAAAGGCCTCCCCCCTACGTTTCCACTCCTCCCTATCGATCGCCATCGTCGGCCACTCCTCTTCGAAAGCAACCAGGTCATCCCTCCATCGCTTTTTTGGCCTTCCTCTGCCCCGGCGTCCGTTGTGTGGCACCCATTCTGTGGCGCGTTTGGCCCACCTATCCGGGTGCATTCGACACACGTGGCCTGCCCAATCCCATTTTAATGTGGCAGCCTTTCTATTGGCGTCAGTGATACGGGTTTTGGAGCGTAGAGTGGTGTTCCGGATACGGTCGGTCCTCTTGACACCTAGTATGCTGCGCTCCATTGCCCTTTGACAAACCGCAAGTCTGGACTTCTGTGCCTCAGTCAGAGACCATGTTTGGGCACCGTAGGTTAGAACGGGCAAGATACACATGTCGATGATTTTACGTTTTAAGGATAGTGGGAGAGTCCCTTTTAGTAAATCCTTCATGGACCAGTAGCTCCTCCAAGCGTTTTCAATTCGGCGACTGATTTCTTTGTATTGCCTATTGTGGAAGGAAACTATCTGGCCCAAGTAGATGTATTCTTCAACGTGATGTATCTCTTGCCCGTCTATCACCACCCTACGTTTCGTGCCATTGGTCATGACTTTTGTCTTTACATAAATAATCATAATTTTTCTTAAACTTTTTCATGTGCAATTAAGTTGGGCAATCATATTCTAAAACTATTCCAAATTTCAAGTCGATAGCACGAGTGGTTGCTGAGATATACAGGTGTGACAGACAGACAGACGGACACACAAATTCGCACCATAAGGTCCCACCGTTCCTTTTCTTCATTTTGGCATCGGATCCCTAAAAACTTATCCATTTAGGTATTTATAAGAAAAATATCTGTTTTTTCATATATTTCTAAATGTTTTTTTTTTAAATTAAAGTATTAATATTTGCGTATATTTCTAAAGAGCCGCCGCTTCACATCCAAAGAGCCGCATGTGGCTCGAGCCGCAAGTTGCCGACCCCTGACCTAGAATAATGAAATTTGGCAAGAACCTAGGTCTCATAGCACAAGTAAAGGAAAAAGTATAAAATTATTAAATATTACAACTTTTCTTGAACAAATAATAACCAATTAAGGTGAGCTCCCGTTTCAAGTAAATTCATATAAAAGAGAGGTCAGGTTAGAGTAGACGCGTAGTTTTTAAAATCAAAGAGCAAAAGCTTGAAGAATATGATATGGTGGATGGGTATGGTACCCTTAGGGCGCGAGTCCGACTCGCGCTTGGCCGTTTTTTTTTTTGCATATTTTGGCCTATGTTCCACATAAAAAGGTTTCCAGTTAGTCTGAGTTAAATACAAAAATTCATTTGCCTGATCTTATCACAATTTATTAGTACTCGTAACATGCTAAGATTATGTACATTATTTAAATTTTTTTTTTATACACAGTGCTCTTCTTTTTTTTTTCTTTTCTCCAAAGGCTGCCTTTAAAATATCGCTGTTGCTATTATTACCTAATCCCAGATTATTTACACCTCTGCTTGTAGCCCTATGGCCGCCATTAGATTTTCCGTGTACAACATTTCCATCCAATACATTCATACTCATTCATTACTCCTTGGTATTATCTTCTATGTATTTGTTCTTCATCATATTTAATGACAGAATCAAGTGGGACTGACTCTTTTTCTTCAATGTATTTATATGTCTTCTTGACATAGCTTTATTAATTGTTTTTAAACGTAAAAAGTATCTTATACATGTTTATTTTTTTAGTCGAAACCTACGGTGGTACCAGTAAACCCTTTTGACCCTCGCGATGACGCGGCGGTACTCAGGAAGGCCATGAAAGGCTTCGGAACTGACGAGAAAGCCATCATCCAGGTGTTGACTAGAAGGAGCAACGAGCAGCGCCTGCGCATCGCTTTTGAATTCAAGACGCTGTATGGAAAGGTATGTTTTCTATAATACAGAAAGTAAACAAACTAGTAGATAAGAGCAGATAACTGATAAGCGACATCATGGTAAGGTACAGTCAAGCTACAATTTGAGGCAACATCATCATTAAAGTTGTAAGATGGATGAGTTCGATGACCGACCTCACAATCCCGGGTGCAATATTTGTTAAGCCGCACAAGGCCTCTGACATGGCTCATTTAACGACTAGTACAGTAGATCGTAGTCGAGAACAACGGCTTAACGTGCCTTCCGAAGCACGGAATCATCTTACTCTTTAGACTATTAGGTAATTCATCCAATGGCCTAACCAAACTGAGGAAGTCGCATGATGTGATTTTTGTTTGACAGTGTCCCGATTCTCGACGACTATCGTGCGGCACCGCCGACGATAACACGATAACCAGACCTTCACCAAAAAATGCTCGTGTTCTGCTTTTACTTTCATTGCGGTCTCATGACGATATTAATGTAGGCTTTCGTCGCCTCACTCTGTCGTTCGTCCGTAATGACACTATTTGGTCACGTCTGCCTGTAGTAACTATAGTCCGTACGAATTACCTTGAGACCTGAGCCGATGACGTCTTTTTCAATGTACGGTGATCAAAATGTTCCATCGTAGCGTAGTATTTTTAGGGTTCCGTACCTTAAAAGAAAAAAACGGAACCCTTATAGGATCACTTTGTTGTCCGTCTGTCTGTCTGTCTGTCTGTCTGTCTGTCTGTCAAGACCCTTTATCTCACGAACGGGTAAAGGTATCAGGTTGAAATTAATACCATATATTAGGATCCATGAACCACACAAGATCTGAAAATTACAATTTTTTACAACGACGCAATCAAAAGATATGGCATTTTATGTCCTCATCTCCATACATTTATTCAAAAATGAAAAACCTACAGGGTACTTCCCGTTGACCTAAAATTATGAAATTCGGCAAGAAGCTAGGTCTCACAGTACAAATAAAGGGAAAAGTCTGAAATCATTAAATATTACAACTTTTCTCACAACTAATGGTAACCAATTGTGGTGAGCTCCCGTTTCAAGAACATTCATATAAGAGAGGGGTCAAGTTGGATGGTTGCTTAGGCGATTTTTGTTTTAGTTCTATTTAAAAACGGGAACACTTACAAACTTGAAAATTGGTATGTTTATAGGGCATAGGCTATAAAATAACAACAAATAATAAAATTTGGTCAAGCGCGTGTCGGACTCAAAAAATCTAGCACATTAACTTACTGAAATTTCAACTAATACAATTATGTTTATGTGGTGGTACGGAACCCTCATTGCGCGAGTCCGACTCGCACTTTGCCGGTTTTTTTTATTTTTTCTTAATCCGTCTTAGTTACGGTCTTAAGTTAATTTACTTCTATAAAACTGACGTGCTTTTTAAAGGACAAGCAAAAGTGCACTCGCTTGCCTATCTCACCGGAACACACCACAGCAGAGCCAACAGGACAGAATTGGACTAAGACAAGCAATTTCACCTTAAATTTTAATTAATGACTCATTAATCTCGCAATGTTCGTATAGTTTTTTGTTTACAATGAAACAATTTATTTCCGTCGCCTATCTTATCTATTTCAAAAGATAATGGCTAATGTCTGTGTAGTTTGGGAGTAATGCACTCATTATCATATCATCATAAAGTGGGAGATATTTTACACAAAGTCATTTGATACAAAAACATGGCAAGGTTTGTTCTTTGGGCATCAGAGACTGATCTTCTTCTTCTTAGCCTAAACCATTTCCCATTATCTGGGGTCGGCTCTCCTTGTCCGTTTTCTCCATTCAAGTCTGTTCTGAACTATGTTGTCATCTAATTTATTTTCGTTAAGGTCTCTTGTGACCGCGTCGTTAGCCAAGTAGGTCTTCCGCGTCCTCGCCTCGTCATCGGTAAGTCTAGGGCCACTTGTACCATGTGATCTTTAGGGCGTCGAAGCACGTGTCCATACCAACGCATTCTTTTCTCTTTTAGTTTATCGATGATGGGGGCTACTTGATAACTTCCTCGAATATAGTTGTTACGGATTTTATCCATCAATGTGGCACCCGCTGACCAGCGTAACATGCGCATTTCTGTTGTGTGTAGTTTATTGAGATGCTGTTTAGTTGTTGCCCAGCACTCTGTGCCGTATAGCAGGTCGAATTGCTGTTTTGTATAATTTACCTTTCAGCTTGATAGGCATCAGAGACTGATATTGGAAAAAAAAGAAAAAATATTTTCTATTCATTTATATACACTTAAATCAGTAAAAACACTCAGTCACAAATAGTGATACTCGTAGGAGGACAAGAAAAAGATTGGGTAAAAAGAAAAATATTGGGAAAATATGGGAAATAGAAAAAAATAACTCGAAAATATTCCAATCAGAGGGAAAATATTTTTAGTTTCCATAAATATGTTTGGGTTACATTATTTGGTTATACTAATAATAAAATGGACAAGATTATCAGAGAGAACAATAACATTGCATATCCCCGCATGTTGGAAATATTCCGGACAAAATCCCATCTTTACCCACAGAAGAAACACTTACTTATGGTACTTCCACATTTTTTGCCATGAGGGGGTCGAACCTGCGTCCTGCCGGTGCCCAACGCAAGTTCACTAAACAGTCAACAGGCCAGTCGTTATTGAGGTTATCTGTTCTTATAGTCAAATATATTTATTTCAAACTATATTTATAAGATTGCTTGGCGAAAAAGACATGAATTTCAAGCTATTACTTCGGTCATCATCATCATATCGCGTGGGTTGCAAGGTCGATGACCGACCTCACAAACCCTGTTGTCAGAGTTGTTGAGCCGCCAAAGGCCTCTGACATGGCTCATTAACGACTACATCCGTAGATATTAGTCGGGACCAACGGCTTTACGTGCCTTCCGAAGCACGGAATCATCTAACTTTTCGGGCAATCAGGTGATTCATCCTGCAATGCCCTAACCAAACTGGGGAGGTCGCACAAAGAGATTTTTGTTTGACAGTGTCCCCACTGGGAATCGAACCCAGAACCTCCGGATCGAGAGCCGAACCCTCTAACCACTAGACCACGGAGGCTGTACTTCGGTTACAAAGTAGTTTACTCATCACTCACACTGTTACCTGTTTTATGTATTTATGTAATGTTTATCAGCCTCTCTCTGATACCCCTAGTAAAGGCTTTGCATAGGTTAAGATCATGACCTATATAACCTCCGTAACAGGCGATTTCAAGGACGAAGCGTTTGTATCGATGTGCGGTTAGGTATATCAATATTATTTTGTGACTGGTTTGCTAATGGATCAATTAATTACTACATTCGTACTCGTGTGGGAGTGCCGACCTTTCTGACCCTTGTTATCGAGTAGTTGCAGTTTATCAAGCTTACGTATTTTTTATTCGTTCAAAAAAAAAACTTAAAATATAACTTACACGCACTGCGGCTTTGTTTGTCATGCGGTTTTTTGGTTGACATCTACCTCGTAACAACCTATGAAACGTCCACCGCAGGACAGGGAGCTCCCTCCAAAACTTCTGCAATAACGCGTGCTACTTAGGAGGGGATCTACCATAGTTACCACGCTTATAAGTGTTGCGGCTGGCGACCGCTGTTGTTGGTGACCGCAGTATCCTCCTCCGGTTAAGCCCGACACTTACAACACTATTCTTTGCCGGTACCAGACGGACCGATATCTACCTACCTGTATGTACTACATTACCTAAAACCTTTAAAAAATCTCATATCCTTTGACGTAGTTGTTTGTTAATTATGTGTTGAAATATCAGTCTCGTTTCTAATTTCTATATTCTGCTCTCATCAATTGATTTTTGTTTTCCGAAGCCAGTATTATATTACTCTATGGTTCTAACCACGCTTCTGTTGTTGTGCTGCTTAATTTCGTGATCAGAAAAAAAACCGGCCAAGTGCGAGTCGGACTCGCGCACTGAGGGTTCCGTACCACCACATAAACATAATTGTACTTATTAGTTGAAATTTCAGTAAGTTAATGTGCTAGATTTTTTGAGTCCGACACGCGCTTGACCAAATTTTATTATTTGTTGTTATTTCATAGCCTATGCACTATAAACATACCAATTTTCAAGTTTGTAAGTGTTCCCGTTTTTAAATAGAACTAAAACAAAAATCGCCTCATCAACCATCCAACTTGACCCCTCTCTTAAATAAATGTTCTTGAAACGGGAGCTCACCACAATTGGTTACCATTAGTTGTGAGAAAAGTTGTAATATTCAATGATTTCAGACTTTTCCCTTTATTTGTACTGTGAGACCTAGCTTCTTGCCAAATTTCATAATTTTAGGTCAACGGGAAGTACCCTGTAGGTTTTTCATTTTTGAATAAATGTATGGAGATGAGGACATAAAATGCCATATCTTTTGATTGCGTCGTTGTAAAAAATTTAAATTTTCAGATCTTGTGTGGTTCATGGATCCTAATATATGGTATTAATTTCAACCTGATACCTTTACCCGTTCGTGAGATAAAGGGTCTTGACAGACAGACAGACAGACAGACAGACGGACAACAAAGTGATCCTATAAGGGTTCCGTTTTTTTCTTTTGAGGTACGGAACCCTAAAAACAGCAAGGACCACTCTGCCACTGGGTGATCCAAATTTGTTTCTTGTGGCAGTATTTAAAAAGTTCTAGTATAATAATGAAACCAGCTAGCTACTTACTGTAGGTAGTTAGCTAACATGAATGCAGATTTCTGAGTATTTCGACAATGATAGTTATTTGGCAAGGGACCAAAGCGATGAATTTTGTGTTCTTTGTGCTATTACTTTCACATTGTTTGTAAGACTCTTGAAAGAAAAATGAAAGTGAAATACTTTCCTAATAATATTTTTATTATAGTATCCCTGGACATTGACCTGGATCTATTGATTCTATATGTCCATAATTGTCATTCATTCAATCTCATAGTACTAATTATTTTCTATCATGGTTCGCATTTAGTGCTAACCTCGACTTCTTTCGCCTTGAACGTTTTTCCCATGAGAATGAGATCTCTTTTCCGCGGTAAAAATTTAGGTCAACATAATAGTAAGGGTGATGAAGGACGAATTTCTATATGATTTGCTCATGTCTGCCTCTTTGCCTGATGATTAGGAGCATCCTCTTAAAGATACAAAAAATATTGGCGGACATCCACACCCCTGCGTTTTTGAGGAATTAAGTTTTAACTATTTTGAAATTTGACAATGAAACGTACACCTGCCAGACTATGACTATCTGATTAAATACAATGTATAAACCCCAGAAAAATGGTCTGCCACCATAATAAAGTTACAGCGTCGTAAAGTTACAGCGCTTCAAAATGCAAAAATTCACTACTTCGTACCGTGATAATGCAGAGCCCTGCATGTCTGCCTTTTCGATTTTCTACATCTTCAGAAGTATTTTAAACAGGAGCCACAAAGGCAGACAAAAAAACATTATTTAGTATTTTATTTTAATTTTTTTTTGCTTAATGCTGCAAGTACCTTTAAATCACATGTTTACATTTTGGCTGTACCGGATGACCTGGTATATAAAGTTGCACAGGCCAATGAATATTACCATGAGATACGTTGTATAATGTGTTTGAGTCATGCAAAGTGTCATCAAAATAGTTCATGCTGTTTTTGAGATAATTGAAATATCTTTTTTTTGTATGACAGCTACCCTCAAAATGAGAGCAAGCAAGAAACTACTCAAATGCTGTAATAAATTTGCCTAAAACTCCTTAATTTTAAATTTGGAGCGATTCGGACTCGTCGTGTAGCCTTTTAATTTTTTTTGCTTAATGCCGCAAGTACCTTTAAATCACATGTTTACATTTTGGCTGTACCGGATGACCTGGTATATAAAGTTGCACAGGCCAATGAATATTACCATGAGATACGTTGCATAATGTGTTTGAGTCATGCAAAGTGTCATCAAAATAGTTCATGCTGTTTTTGAGATAATTGAAATATCTTTTTTTTGTATGACAGCTACCCTCAAAATGAGAGCAAGCAAGAAACTACTCAAATGCTGTAATAAATTTGCCTAAAACTCCTTAATTTTAAATTTGGAGCGATTCGGACTCGTCGTGTAGCCGCTAGGCTCATTTTTAGGGTAGCTCTCATACAAAAAAAAAGAAAATTACAATTATCTCGGAAACGGTTGCAACGATTTTGATGAAACTTTGCATGACCGAGAATCTCTATTCAAGGTATCTTACGGCAATATCCATTGCTCTGCCAAAATTAATGAAAGGGTGGTTCCCATACAACCAAGATGTTGATATGTGTTTTTGAGGTACTTGCGGCTAGAAATTTATAGGCAACCCTAGGGCGTTGTAACCCCATGTATAACCTTCCATATAAACCACATTTCGTTCAAATAACAGATAGGTGCATAATCTTGTCGTGGGATCTTAGCCTATAACCAAAAATAATATAACCTAAAAGTGTTCAGGTTTTTATTACATTAACCTAAGGTTTTTGATAAACTCCGGGTTTGATTAAAAAGCTGCGACATGATAACGACTCTGTGGTCAATAGTTCCTAACATATCAAATCTCTTTCACCAGGACCTCATATCGGACTTGAAGAGCGAAACGAGCGGGAAGTTCGAAGATCTTGTCGTGGCTTTGATGACGCCGCTGCCGCAGTTCTACGCTAAGGAACTTCACGACGCTCTCGCTGGGATCGGAACTGATGAGGACGTCCTTATTGAGGTCATGTGCACTATGTCCAACCACGAGATACATGTCATCAAGCAGGCTTATACTGCCAGTAAGTTCTTTTCATTTATTTCATCTTTATACGGTCAACCATGAAAGTGGTCTCAGTTTAACTATGAAATTGCCGAAATTTTCTTACAAGTTAATGAGATGATAATTTCTATAAATCTAAAGCAATTTTTTTCACTTATCTTAAATTTAAATGTTGACTTCAAGGTTATCAATTTACGCATATAAAGTAAAGTTTTTGTTTTTAGTTTGATATATAAAATTAAAGGTTCGAAAAGGGTATAGTCTACTGACGCATAAGCTTTTCGTAGAAATCTTGCTAAAATAAGGAAATGTTTTATGTTATCTGCTCACTCTGGTGTACAATTTTAGGTCTAGCTCCATGGATAAGTTGATATTGGTCACGGTTTTACTTAAAGGGTAGGAACCGACACTCAACGACTCGCCTGCTATCAGATATGTCACAACTTGCTAAGGATACGGTATTTTCAAACGTAGTCAAAAAGGCTACTCTTTATTGCAAGTCAAAAAGGCTACTCTTTATTGCAAGTCAAAAAAGAGATATGTTGTCATCGTTTACCAAAATTATTTGTTATTTATTAGAAACAGCAAATTAAAGATAAAATGTTTAGTCAAGCTGCAATTTTATAAAATTCTTTTATTAATGGAAACAGTTTTATATTATAGACTTAGTAAATGTCCCTATTATTACTGGCTGACGCTATCGTTGAAGATATGCTTGCCTTGCCAGATGATAAATGTCGCACGGTGGTCGCACGCTTATCGATAAAGTCCTTACCTTAGGGTTAATATTCTGTGGCAAGGGTATGTCTGGGTCACCTAAGCAAAGTCTTGTCTTGATGAGCAAACCTTTTGTGATTACCAGTTATTTGAATTTAGTTAAAAGTAGATAATACTACTCGTAGCAGAAAAAAACCGATTTAGCAAAAAGCTATATGTGTTTTCATCATGTCCAAAACCGGATTATTGGTGGCTGAGAATGCTCAAATATTCTGCAGACTGCTTTATAAGGTCATTCTCCGCATGATTAGGAGTTTATTGACTGTTAACGTCTCACTCTCAGCTTACGATTGGTCTAAAATTTCCACTTTTCAAACGACCAATCAGAAAGAGTGCAGCTAAAAAAATCTTAGAAATCGAGATGGCTTATAGCGTTATTCCAGTACCTAATGCTGTTAGCTTCGGAAGTAGCTAGTTGTTCTTACTTAAGATGCACTCAAGGACACTTACTCATATTACGCGTATACAGTTTCGCGGCAACTGTTATACGTTAATCTTGTTTTACAAGATATTACATTACTTCAATTATGTCTGCATATACTTACTGGGTTATTTTTGGACTCATTGCAAGACTCTAGTACTTTAACATCTGATAAATTTCACTGTTACACATTGCGATGAGCTCCCAAAATTTAACAGCTATTGAAGTGAACAACATGAATCTTAACAAGTACTTGAGGATCTAAAAAATGTTTTAAATAGTCGAATGTAACTGGTCATAGAAGTGAACAATTTTCTTTCAAGAGTGTAGAGTCGAAGTAAAACCACATATTTATATTAAAAGCTACATAGCTAAGTAGTGGAACTCCCTTTTTTTTGTATCTTCAATGGGCTTACTCTTGACCTCGATCTAGTCTTGAAGACAGAGATGAGGTCGACGATGGAACGAGCTTGCCCAGAAGAAGCCTATTCACTCGCGACTTGAATAGATTCGGTTATATGAACTCGGGAACACAGACGAAGGCCGAGAATTCCACTCTTTAGCTATGCGAATTATAAAATGTTTCAAAGCGCTTTGTGCGAATGTGCGGAATATCAACCAAGTATGGGTGATATCCTGCGGTGCGTCTGGACTCCCGATGGTAGAAGGGAGATGGTGGAATAAGCTCGTGGAGCTCTTGAGCACACTCTCCGAAGTCCTGCCCATATAAGGATCTTTTAAGGCTAGAATGAACAGTCATTATCTAGGTAAGCATAATATCGCTGGCATAATATGTTAAATCTTCGAACCTATCGCCACTTATCACCAGGTGAGATCGGGGTCAAATGCTCACTTATTTCGCATAAAAAAAGTTCACAGTTAAACATAGGTATCTCTAAATACGTTTTTGTGTAGGCAGTAGGCGGTCGTATAATCTTTCATATTTTGACTTTATATGACTGTTTTATTTTATTTCATTGGTTCATAGATTGTTTATAAATCGTGTAATTGTAAATACGCAAAACCTCTCGGATGGTACCTAGTTCCACAAATGTAACTGAACAACTTTTGTTCTACAACTTTTGGAAATTAAAATATTAAGAAATCAAATCTTCATACAAAATAATTATCTGATCCGGTCAATTTGTATGGAGAGTCAAATGTTTTTATTCTAATATCCAAAAGTTGTAGATCAAAAGTTGTTCAGTTAGTTTATGGATTTACACGTTGTACCTTCACTTACCCTGTGTTTTGTACAACATAGGAGGGAATGAAATGGACAATAAAAACGCCTAGCCTATCCGTCGCCAAATTGTCACACAGCTCTGTAATCCGACCGTTTATCATTGACACTCGCCTTAATACTTCCACATTCTGTTCACATGTCATAGATAAGTGGTATTATTATAGATATAGGAAGCTATAGGGAATGGTCGTTTAACGTTAGCTAGGCACACCCTAGCACCAATCCCGTGATCGAGATGCTCAAAGAAATAAAAACTGTATATGTACATGTTAAGTAAATAATGCAAAACCTCTCGGGTGGAAGCTCTGAACATGAAACTGATCAAATTTTGTTCTACGACTTTTGAAAAATCTCAAAAAGAAAGTTTCTTCATACAAATCGATCAGCTGACCGAGCCAATTGACATGAGAAATTCTTGAAGTAAGTAAATAAAAGTATCTCTGTCTGCTTCCTTTAGGTTCATTTTGTGTTTGCGATGTGTTGAATTTGAGCTGTTTAAAAATAAATAAAGTAAACACAGGTGTTCGAAGCAAAAGGTGGCAGAAACAAGTAGCATGTATTAAAAACATTTGAGGCTCGACTCCTGCGTGTTTTCTATGCTCACAAATTAGACTTTCATTGTTCTCTAAGGCACTAGGTACAGTCAAATGCACATAGACTGTTCTTATTTAAATTTACGTAGAAGAGTCACGCTGCGTTGTCAAGCTTAGTCTGGTTTTGACTGTACCATGTTATAAAAATCGTATTATACAGAGTGCAAGAAATGTGTGGCATTTCAATCAAAGTAATGGTATGAAAACCTACAAAAATATAATTGGACATTCTCTACAAACGAAAAGTTCAAACTCGCCTCCCTTCTATTTCTTTGGGTTGCGCAAAGGCGACTAATCAAAAATGTACTTGTCCCGGTCTTTGGTCCTGGTATATCAAAGCAACAATGCAGTGTAGTGCCCGGCGGGTGTCGTACGTAGAAGGAGACAATAGAAAGGGTTTTCCTCTGTTTCATAGGCGATAGGCACTCGACTTGTCTTTATTCGAAGCACACAATCTAAACCCAACAAATCGCTTAGTCTTTTCAACACGTAACAGTGGTTTTCCCAAAGAGATTACCCTCGCTGCGCTCGGTTTTCCACCAGATCTACTGGTCAATTCCAACCAATAGAATTGCCCCATTTGGCAAACTAGGAAAAGGACCTTGACTCTTACTTTTACTCTTGATCTTGACATTGAATTAAATAATATAATAGGGTTATTGTTTATCACGGCACAAATTACACTGTATTTTGTTCATACAATAAAACTAAATTATATAACTTTTCCAAAGAAACATGGTTCGACAATTTATTAAATCGTTGGCTATCCATAACACCGTAAGGTTTGTATGGGAAGGCTAAAATTTTACTCGATTATATGCTACCGAAGCCGCAGGGTAGAACGCTATTAGTTATATAATAATGTGTAACTTATCTTTTCCTGTTTTTATTCCTTATTTAGTAGTAACTGTTTACCATAATGTATGCGTCAGACCTCTGATATTATCGGTTGTTGCTATCATGTATTCTGTGCTAATATTAGGAACACCGTGTAAAATATAACTTTACATCAGACAGGATGGTAGTTATTCTGCCTAAACGACACGAATAATAAAATATGTGTCATGCTATCGTACACACAAAATGGCTGGACTTTTGCCAGCAAAGGAAGTGTCCTTGAAAGCAGGGAAAAACGTCTGTATATCTACAAATGTTCTTATACTATCCTGTACTATTAAACGAACAATATTTGTATATAAGGTCCTAATGAAGTAGTGAACATAATTTTAGTATGTTACTCAGACCATGAAACTGAACAACTTTCCCCAAGGAACATAGGTCGAAATACGAAAATCAATTTTTGACCTCCCATAGAAACTGCATCAGCTGATAGCGCATTTTGTATGGGAGGTCAAATTTGGTTTCTCGAAAATGGCTCTAACAATTTCGATGAAATTTACCATATGGGGCTTTTCGGGGGCAAAAAATCGATCTAGCTAGGTCTCATGTCTGGGAAAATTCGTTTTCCCCGAGTTTTTAAGCATTTTTAGGGTTCCGTAACTCAAAATAAAAAAACGGAACCCTTATAGGATCACTTTGTTGTCCGTCTGTCTGTCTGTCTGTGAAGACCCTTTTTCTCACGAACGAGAAGAGGTATCAGGTTGAAATTGATAACGAATATTAAGGTCCATGAACCACACAAGATCTGAACATTTCAATTTTGTACAACGACGCAATTGAAAGATATGGCTTTTTATGTCCTCATCTCCATACATTTATGCAAAAAACCAAAACCTACAGGGTACTTTCCGTTGACCTAAAATTATGAAATTTGGCAAGAAGCTAGGTCTCACACTGCAAATAAAGGGAAAAGTCTGAAATCATTAAATATTTCAATTTTTCTCACAACTAATAGCAACCAATTAAGGTGAGCTCCCGTTTCAAGAACTTTTCTATAAAAGAGGGGTCAAGTTGGATGGTCGCGGAGTTTTTAAAATCAAAGAGCAAAAGCTTTTAGTATATCATATGGTAGATAGGTACGGAACACTTAGGGCGCGAGTCCGACTCGCACTTGGCAGGTTTTTTTTTAAATACTGCAACCTACAGCGCCTTCTTTTGGCGGGTAGCATAGCTTGCTCACTCAGGCGGCTATTATAAAGCGAAGCTCGGTCGCCCAGGTACCTACTTATAATAATAGGAGTAATGCGCTTTGAATCTATGATACAAATATTTTTATATTCATGTAAACCATAATTGTATGTTTCTTAGGTAATTTTTTTGTTCACAATGATTCTCAATCTCAGAAGCATTTCTTTGATATTAATCCCGCTGGATGAAAGCCCTAACTCAAAGAAGCATGTTTTCACTACTGTTGCCTTGTCATGTCGGTATCAATCTTTTGCCATAATGTGTTATTTGTGTAAGCTATTTCTGTCAAATCGACGCGGGCGTGTAGTGGTTTATTACACGCCTAAATACAATAAATAAGGCTAAATTCAAACAAAATGGACTTTGGAAAAATTATTTGAACCTTTTTAAAAGTTAGTAATAATTGGTCAAAATCTATAAAAAAAATTGTCGATTGTGAAATTCTGTTTGTACATACATACATACATAACATCACGCCTTGTTCCCGTCGGGGTAGGCAGAGACCACAGTTCTCCACCTGCTACGATCTTGACATACTTCCCTTGCTTCCTGAACCTTCATCAATCCTTTCATACATGCTCGTCGGTTTAGGGTACTTTTAACCTGGCCTTTATTCAGAACGTCCTGAATTTGGTCCTGGTACGTTCGCCGAGGCCTTCCCCTTCCAACGTTTCCATTCACTGTCGCCTTGTGGATCTCTTTCGTCAATCTTCCTTCATTCATCCTCTCTACATGACCAAACCATCTCAGCATCCCTTTCTCAATTTTAGTCACTACGTCTTCTTTTACGCCACAACGTTCTCTTATCACACTATTTCTAATCCTGTCACTCAATTTCACACCAATCATACTCCTCAACGCTCTCATTTCTACTGCATTAATTCTACTTTCATGCTTTTTCTGCCATACCCAGCTTTCACTGCCGTACATCAGTGTTGGTACTAAAATGCCTCTATGAACTGCCAAATTTCGCCTCTATGTTTGTTGTGTTAGTAATAACAATAAGAAGGAACCTGCAATACATAAATATTAATCTACAACACACCATTATACATCACTTTAGCGTCATCACGTTTGGATAGGTAGATAGATAATGAGCATCCGTCTTTCTCAGCGTAGGGACGTAACGCAGAACACACACTCGGTATTTTTATAAATTTTTTACATTGCTGTATGGTTTTTTTTTCAGTGTACGGAACACTTCTTGAAGACGATTTGCGCGGTGACACATCAGGAAACTTCAAGAGGTTAATGACCTCTCTCTGTATGGTATGTTTGTAATGTTTATACTTATACTTATCAATCGTTAGTAGTGTTTTACTACTCGTAGTTAATTTTCATTCATTGCAAAGGCTTTGTTTTACAAATAAGTGCATGTTATTGAGTACACTAGTTACTACTGATCTGTGAGTTACTATGCAGGTGGAAAATACCGGCAGTTATTGGATATTATTAAATATTACATATTAATATGTTCCGTTTTGTTCAAAAAGCTAAGAATACATACATAGAACACTTAATACATAGAACATCTAGTAGAAGACTAATAATATCACTCCATTTCTTTCCGTTGGTGTCGTAAAAGGCGACCTAGGGATTTTGAACAAGAAGACGGGCAGCATCCTTTTGCATATTGTACCACCATAATACGATCTTCTTCTTTGCGTGTCGATGGCATCGTCATTTTAATTTTATATTTGTTTAGCCCAAAATTCGGCAACATGCACTGCATTTTGTGTGGCGTCCATTAACTCTTGCTGTGTGCAGGTGTAACACGATGTTAGGTGGGCCATAGTTTGTATCGCACCACACGTGCAGATCAGATTAGGATCCTTTGAGAAACCCCACCTGGACATGTTGTCTTTACTGCAGCCAACCTGAGTCCGAAGTCTATTTAGAGACTTCCAGGTCAGCCATGGCAAATTCTGTCCAGGCGAAAGACTCTCTGAAGGTGGAACAAAAGGGGAAGGAAGTGAAACTCTTTCACGCCACAGACTGCAGCGAGTCAGTGAAGGGCCAGAGGTCAGGCTATCGACACATTTTACGATTTTTTTTCGGCTTTTTAGCCTTTGCGGCACTGGTTCGTGGCTGTGCAGAGGGTGTCGTGTGTCTTTCATCTTGGCCTTTTCACATGAGCTAGCCACAGATCTGCGGACATCTGGAGGCGCCATTCCAGCCAATGGATACAGTAACTTGACCGGAGTCGGCCTTAGACAGCCAGTAAATAAGAAGAAGATAATACGATTGTCAATCACTGGGGTCCTGTGCCAGCCACAACCTTAAAAAGCGGCTGCCTTTAGCATCCCCTTGAAAATACACCAAGCAGTCTTTGCTGTAAAATTCATAGACATAGACATAGACATATCTTTATTAGTAATATTCATTACAGGTCAAATATAAAACTAAGTATTGAATACTTAAATTGTAAAACAATTTTTGTTATTAAAATTTAAAAAATCATTGTAGCTGTAGAACGCCTGCTCGACAAGCCACTTTTTTAATTTGTTTTTAAATAAGGTTAAGCTTTGGGCGCTAGTAATATTTTCTGGTAATTCGTTATATACCTCTGGGGCCATGGCATGGATGGTTTTTTTTGCCTTCGTCAGGCAGTGACGGGTGCTGTGTAGGCGATTCGCGTATCTTAGATTGTGCCGCTGGTTGTCGCCTCGCCTTGTAAACATGTTCAGATGAGTGTGAGCGTAAGTGGCTACTTGAAATACCAGCAAACAAGGGAGAGTTAATATTTCAAGAGCCACAAACTGTGGTTTCGCACACTCATCTGACGTGATACGCGCAATCGCTCTCACAGCCCGCCTTTGCAAGCGGAATACACGCGCCCAGTCGGCAGCGCGACCCCAAAACTCTAGGCCATATTGTATGAGCGACTGCACGGTGGCGAAATAGCACGTCCTGACCGATGCTTTAGGTAGTGTCGAGGCGAGACGACTCAGAGCAAAGCAAGCTCGTCCAAGTTTCCCACAGAGCTGGTCGATGTGGAATTCCCACGTTAATGATCGATCCAGCTGAAACCCCAGAAACGATGTAACCTCTGCCTGCTGAATCTTGTCACCACAGACGTCCACCGTTAAAGGTCGTCGAGATCGACCTGACAAGTCAAAGCGCACAAATTGAGTTTTTGTCGCGTTTAAACATAAGCCATTCTGACGAAACCAGTGAGAGAGCTCAAAGGCAACAGAGTTCAATAATTCTTCGAGAGCTTCAAATGTAGGGGTAGCTCCTTGTTCAGCACGTTTTATAGGATGT
The DNA here is from genome assembly GCA_947532105.1 of Athrips mouffetella. Classification (NCBI taxonomy): domain Eukaryota; kingdom Metazoa; phylum Arthropoda; class Insecta; order Lepidoptera; family Gelechiidae; genus Athrips; species Athrips mouffetella. The sequence goes on from OX383967.1 coordinate 23,411,053, forward strand.
ATTGATGAATTTTGCTATTCATCTATCATATTATTCATATTAAGAAGGTCGAGTGCAGCAGGCCCCCCATAAACCAGACCCTTTATCAGTTCAAGGTCGCGGAAAGCCGCTTACTGCGGGCAGCGGAGGAACGGTTGTCTTGTAAAACTTTATGGGAAATCTCTGTCCAGCAGTATACGTTCTTAAACTGCTGATGAATGTATTATACATCAAGGGTTTTTATATTTACAGGGCAATAGAGCGGAAGATTTCCAGGTCAACCAGGAGAACGCAAGAGAAGACGCCAGGAGCCTGCTTCAAGCCGGTAAGAACTAGTAAAATATACAAAAGAAAACTTTTAATTTTCTTTGCCAATAATTTTTTGTGTCAACTAATTTTCCTCCAGACACAAGGCAAAGGCCTCTCCTCTAGGTTATATCAAAACTTGTGCAAATTTACTTATTCAATATCTTTGAAATAAATAAAGAAATAAATAACGCATTACGGTAAACGTGACATATTTTCCTGTTGTACACACGGCCGCATATCAGTGGAAACATCTGACCTTATGCGGATATCTGGTTTCGATCGTTTTAAGGATAACGCTGGCTTAGCTTATACTGGTAATAAAACTCGCGCGGGCGCCGTGAAATAGTATGAAAAAGCCCGTCACACGCGCCCGCGCAGGTACGCTGTTAGCCGACGCTCTTATTTGCTGCCGTGCGTACTAATAATAATTTCGACGCAATCATTTGTTCGATTTTGCCATTGGACTACAAATTGGCTCATGTGTAATTACGAAAGCATTACGCGTAGGTACTCACTTCTACATTGTGACTAATTGAAGTTGTTGACCTAATTCGATGACTCAAACGAAAGAATGAGTAAAACTATTTTTAAACTATTGTATCTGGGATCTATCTATAACCTCTTACTAAGCAGATAGTTAATCAATATGATGTTTCAACAAATTCACTGAATTGAAAAAAGAAAGAGGTGAGAACTTAAGAAAACTGTACGTATACCACACCCACACGGAATAACTTTAAATACCGTGTGTTCGGCGTAACGTTGCGTTGGCCAAACTAAAACGGTAGATGCAGACCTTAAAACTGAACAACTTTCCCTAAGGAACATAGGTCAAAATACGAAAAAAAAAACAACTTCTACAAACTTCTCCTTCTCCCTTAAACTGCACTTGCTGATAGCACATTTTGTATGGGAAGTAATTTTTTTTCCTATTTCCACCTATTTTCCTCTAGGAAAGTTATCCAGTTTTATTGCCTAAATCCACCGTTTTAGTTTGGCCAACGTTGCGCCAAACAACCTGTATATTATGCGAGGATACAAATGCGTCATTATTGCGAAGGGTTCGTCTTCGCTAGAGCTTTGATGAAGCAGCGGTGAACGAGGAAAAATTAACTAATAAAATAATAGTTACTAAGCAAATCCCTCAAAAGAAAGTTCTCTCTTTGGGTGGTAACTTGCATTGGCCAATCAATCAAGTCGCTTGACCTAGGTTCAGGGAAAATCTAAATCGGTGGGGATATAATGAAACGACTGTAAAAATCCCCATGTGGAAACAACACCCACCACGGCACCTGTCCTTAACGGATCCACGTTCCCCGACAAATTAGTCTGTGCAAGACCACAGACAACGCTTGGCGCGTGGCGACCTATTAGGCCCAAAAATATGTCAAATTAACCACTGATACGATTATAAGAATAAAGCAAAAACTATATCACACTTCTCTTTGGCAATATTATGGTCTGTGTAACTATGATTCCTTCAATTTTATTTCCAGGTGAGCTCCGCCTTGGTACAGACGAGTCGACATTCAACGCAGTGCTATGCTCGCGTTCGTTCCCGCAACTAGCGGCGGTATTCCAAGAGTACCAGTTCCTCACCGGACACGACATTGATGACGCTATCAAGGCAGAGTTCTCCGGTGACATGGAGAAGGCTCTTCGCGCTATCGGTAACTATCTCTTCATTTATTTCTGAGAAGGAGATCTTCCGGGATCTGTGTTTAATGTTCTCGAATTCGGGCATAAAGGAAACCCTCGGTTTCTTACTCTAGTAGTAATAGAAAGGAAACTATAGTAGATTTTACAATCGACTTTATTTATTCCGATAAGCACAGACACATTCAGATTGTGTTGCGTATTTGCCAAATCTGTTCAAGGAACCTGTGTGAAAAAGAATTCGAATGAAGTTGTAATACAGAGTTATATTTGGATGTTACTCAGCCCATACCCTTTAACATTAGCCCTTTGACATTTTTCACTTATTTTGACATTAAATATTATAATTACAATGAATTTGCTTTGTTTTACCTGTCTTTTGACATACTTTTATTTTGTTTGAATTATTTTTATTTTATTTCCAATATTACTGACGATCATATTATTCATTGACATCTGAACAATCTATGTAATTTTGAATTTGATAATATGAAATAAAGAAATCTAAAATCTAAATCATAAAATGACAAGTTTTCTCAAGAACTATGGGTCAGAGGAAGACAAAGAAATTGTAATCCCATACAAAAATATCTAGTTGAGAGCATAAAGTTTGTGCGAAGCCAAAAATGTTCCTTATTGAAAGTTTTGCAGATTTGTAGACCGAGTAACATACTCTAATATTCGCAGTTTATTAGAAAGAACCTTACTGATGGATGAATGACGCTTCTATTTTCTAAACTTACTACAATTATTTTTCAGTGAAAGTTGTCCGCAACAAGCCTCTATTCTTTGCTGAGCGGCTTCACAAGTCGATGAAGGGTTTGGGCACAAACGACCGGCAACTGATCCGCATTATGGTGACGCGCTGCGAGATCGACCTCGGCGATATCTCTGACATCTTCCAAGCCAAGTATGGAGAGACTCTGCAGAGCTGGATAGAGGTTAGTATTATAAAAGGCCCTTATTTCAGCCGAAAGACGTTCTCTGCTAGACATAGGCCTCCCCTAAAGATCTCTACGACGACCGGTCTAGTGTCGACTACATCACAAAGTTCTCGCGACGTTGATCGGCAGTCTATTTGCCTACGCTACGCCTTCTTGTTCGTGATCGACTCTAGAACCCTAGAACTCTTTGGACATCGATTCTTCGAGCGATATATCCAGCCCTCTGCTATATGAGTTAGGCAATTTATTTCAAGGTCATTATAAGAAGCTTTGAAAGTAGTCCGCAACAAACCTGTGTTTTTCACTGAGTGGCTTCACAAGTCGATTAAGGTTTGGGGACTAACGATCGGCAACTGATCCGCATAATGGTTACACGCTGCGAAATCAACCTCGGCGATATCTCCGACATCTTCCAAGTCAAGTGGAGAGTCGCTGCAGAGCTGGATAGAGTTTTGTATATCAGCTGAAAACCTTTCAATGCTAGACATAGACCACTAAAAATCTCCATATCCAGAGCCTTCATTCTTTGTCTTCTGGAACCTTTCTGCCTCATCCGCCATCTGTTCTTCACTGCCACTTGAGATTGGCGATTCGAGGTCAGTATAAACTTAAGTCGAGAGAGGAGAGACGCAGCAGAGCCGTAAGAGATCAGTATCAGCTAAAAGTCGTCCATTGTTGGACATACACTTCCTCTAAAAATCTCCAAGTCTCCTTTCCCGTGTTTCCGCATTTATTCGCTTTACGCTGAGTCCTCTGAAAAAAAAATTGCCACAGTCATCGTGTTCTTTAACATTGTTATTTGTGAGGCTCAAATGGCAGTCGCTCTGAGTAGAAACCAGTCCGTCCTCAAATTATCTAAGTTGGATAAATATGTAGTCAACTCCATGGAAAAGGAATAAGAATAGAGCATTTTTGGCCGCTGGCGTGAAGAAAGTTTTTGAAATTAGAACGTGATGATGAACTAAAACGTAAATTTCATGGCTCTGATTTCTTTATTCCTTTCTATTTAGCAGCTATTCGTTAGAATTTTCCTCGCTATAGTGGGGTGAAAAAGTGTGTGTTTCGCTCGGCAGCAAAGTTATTTCGTGTCTCGTGCCTTGAAACCCTCGCTACGTCCAGGATTCTTCTATTGCACAAATCCTTCGCTTGCTCAAGTGTCAATACAAGGCACTAGCGGCAAATAAAATTTTGCACCTTTGCATAACGAATAACTCTTTAATTCAGTTATTTTTGTCCGCAGGGTGATTGCTCCGGCCACTACAAGAAGTGCTTGTTGGGACTTCTCGGTCTCTACTAAAGCTAGAACCTAACATCACAAACATTATAATAAGAGAATGTCTATTTGATGTTAAATGTTTTCCAATATTTTTAATTGTCTCTAAAGTTATATGCAGAATAAGCGGAATTAAAAAGTGTTTCTTGGCGTCCATTGCGTTACGCGGCAGCACACAGCGGCGTGGTGGTCTTCGATCGTTCATTGGTAGATGCACAATCGCTTCTAAAAAATGCCACGGAAAAAAATAGGCTCAATGCTTTATGGCTCAAAAAACTTTTACTTTGAAATTTCAAATTTGGAACCCACGAAAATGGGACACTTTTTCATGCAAATCGTGACTGAGACTGTGTATCTATTGAAGTTAATGATCGTTGGTGGTGGCATATAAAGAGTGCTTACAGTCGAAATAATGTAATTTCATTAAAATGATAGCAGGTTAGAGCTATGCGTGGGAGCAGGACGAAGCGATACGTGCGTGTCTAGGTCGCTCCAATACCTTACGCATCACTCCGTCCAACTGTTGTCATTTTAATCATGTTACGCAACTTTATTTTGACTGTAGTTAAGAGGTTAATAAGGTCCTAATGAAATGCTGAACATAATTTTGTTATGTTACTTAGACCATGAAACTGAACAACTTTCCCCAAGAAACATAGGTCGAAATACGAAAATAAACTTTTCGATCTCCCATAGAAACTGCATCAGCTAATAGCGCATTTAGAAACTGCATCAGCTAATAGCGCATTTATGTTCACCATTTCATAAGGACCCTATATATGCGGTTCTGTGTGACACGCAATGGAAGCCGAGAGTCGCAGCGGACGGACTTAGGGTGTAAGGGTCTCAAGGTGTACTTTATACATACATATTATACATCTTAAGTGCTATCTCAGACTTGAAAGAGATTTATCAGTACGACCCTTAGGGTGTTATTACACTGATCGCGATTCTGTCCACGCGTTTTTAAGCCGCTAAGATCGATGATATGCGTTCGACGTTGATCCAAGATCGTTTGAGCGTAATAACATTTTCATATAGATTATTTTAAACCAGTTATTCTTCTCAGTAACTGCATTTTTTAAATACTTTACTTCTGTCTTTGCTCTCCTTTTTACTTCTGTCGGTCAATTTATACCGTCCAATAGGATCTGTTGGTGCAAAAAAAAACGCACGAAATTAATCTCAAAATCTCAAATGGTATTTTTAGAGTATACAAATTATGAAAATGGTAATAATAATAAATATATTTTATAAGTTAATGAGCCTGTCTGTTTAACAGAACGATGATAGATAATAAATAATAATTATTTTATAATTTGCTTGAAAAGAGCTTGGCTTGAACTAAGGCTTTTCGCGAGCCGCTGTGTTAATAAAGTTACTGTACCTGTAAGGCTGATATATCTATTTACAAGCATTTACATCGACCACGTAATTAGAGGCGGAATCTGTTCTAAAAGTGTGTCTAAGCTTAAACGATGTGTCCTATGAACTGTGCCTATAAACGTCAGAGAGAAATAAATTAAATAACTTAAAGAGGGATAAAAATTCGACAAGTGCGTTTACCCACCCTGAGATCTAGGGTGGTATGTCTCATGTGCCGGTAATGTCACTGACTCCCTTACCCTTCAAACCGAAACACAGCTGTGCAAACACTGCTGCTTTAGGGCAGAAAAAGGCAAGGGAGTGGTACTTCCCCAGACGGACTTTGCACAAAATCCTACCACCTACAGAGTTCACCTCCCATTTCACGTCGAATTTTTCTTCCTATTTATATTATTGAACTAATTTACAAAGTATTATTATACCTTTGAATATTGTGTATTTACATATATTAAGATTTTTAAACACCCGTTTCCCTGAAAATAAATATTAAATAAAAAATAAACAGTCAAATAAAATAAATAAATAAATTATTTTGGTCTAAGAAGGATGTTGGACACTCGAAATAATTATTATAATGCGCTTCAAATATTACATTTATGATAATAAATAGTCTGCTCATATAAAACCCACCTTATTCGTATTATATACAAGGTGTTAAGATTTGCGATCCTGCAAACGTCACTATTAGCTAACAAATTAATAAACTTTCGCAAGTAAATGACAAAGTATGAAAAAAAAACAGATAAAGAATTTCGTTGAGAGAATGTCGTGGCAAATGAAAAATAGTAAGTTTCTTAACACCCTGTATATTCATCACAACTATAATATTATAACTAAATACTAAGTAAGTATTGAGCGTAAAATATTGTGTAAAGCTGTGTCTTCAAGTGCCTCATTATATTGCATTTTTACAACAACCTTAACTTTCACCATTAAATTTTTAAATTAATTTAATTTCTTTTTATTTAAAATAGTTTCTTAACTTCAAAATATATATTTTCTTTTTTTTCTAGTATCAATAATCTTTCAATATTTCTACTACTTAAATATTTTTTTCTTTCTAAGTACACACAATCCTATTTGTCAATAAACTTTTTAAATTGTTGTAGTAATCATAATACTGTGTTACATACACGGAGCAGAGAAGGGTGGTTACATAGATGTACAATTTCTTCAACACACTCGAAAGCTTGACCAGTTTTATAAGTTGGGTGAAAACAAAAGAACCAGGTCCATCCCAATTTGCACATGTACGGTCAACCGCTTGTCGGTAGAAACTTTTTCAACTATTACCACGCCATAAGGTCCAAAAGTGTTTCTACCGATGTGCGGCCGTGTGTACGAGCAAATTTGGTACCGAACAGAAGCGGTAAATTATGTTTGTTCATGCTATCCTAAACACGCAAGTAAGAGAAAGGCTGTCCGTACCGACACAACTGCTGAAAAGCCATCAAAAGATGTCTGTTTTGACATTTCCATTTTGGAAACTCACGCGCAGGACATTAAAGGCGCGTCTCCTGCATGTTTTTTTGCGAAACAGTATACAGAAAACAAGAAACAAAGGGCTTGTGTATGCTTAAACTATGTTTTTATTTGCTGAGTGGGGTAGAAAGTTGTTTTGTTTCGTGTTTTTGTGTAATGTTCAGTGCAGGAGACACTTCCTGACACACACTCCTTCGCTGCGTTGTATATTTTCACTCGCCGCAAAAAGAAAGAAACGTGCCGTCTTTTTTGTACCAAAACACACAATTTGCCTACGTGACTCTAGGTAAACTACCGAGGGATAATCCTATTGCCTAACGAATCAGTGCCGCAACGGCTAAAAAGTGTCAAAAAAATCGTAAGTGCGTCGATAGCCTAACCTCCGAGCCTAACATCACTTCCTTCCCTTTTGTTCCGCCTTCAGAGACTCTTTCGTCTGGACATAATTTGCCATGGCTGTGCTGGAAGTCTCTACATAGACTTAGGACTCCGGTTTTTGCCATGGCTGACCAGGAAGTGTCTAAATAGACTTCAGACTCAGGTTTTTGCCATGGCTGACCTGGAAGTCTTTAAATAGACTTCAGACTCAGGTTTTTGCCATGGCTGACCTGGAAGTCTCTTACTTCGGACTCAGGTTTTTGCCATGGTTAACCTGGAAGTCTCTAAATAGACTTCAGACTCAAGTTTTTGCCATGGCTGACCTGGAAGTCTCTAAATAGATTTTGGACTCAGGTTTTTGCCATGGCTGTCCTGAAAGTCTCTAAATAGACTTCGGACTCAGGTTTTTGCGATGGCTGACCTGAAAGTATCTAAATAGACTTCGGACTCAGGTTGGATGCAGTAAAGACAACATGTACCTACAGATGGGGTTTCTCAACGGATCCTAACCTGTTCTACGCGTGCGGTGTGATAAAAACGGGCGATGTAGGACATAATGTTGCTGATTTGACCAATCGGTACCGTATTTGTACCCTGATTTGACCGATCGGTACAGTAGGGACTGGCAATTTGGTTCTTTAAGTTTCTACCCTTACAACGATAATACTAAATACAGGTTCTTTTAAATGAAAAGCATCAAGACATGTATTCCAATGGCATTTGTAATCGTTTTAGTCAGCGTTAGGTTTCCCTTTCTGTGCTAGCGAATTTTGTTGATATGACCAATCTGGTCAAGCTGTACTAAATAAGAACAGTCAATGGCACGTCATGTTTGACACATAAGACTTAGCACTGTTCTTATTTAAATCGCCATAGAAGCTAAAGTCACCGCAACTGTCAAGCTTGAACTGAGCCTGACTGCCTACGTATATAGGGTGACTTTTAATTAGTTCTTGATAGAAAAAGGTATGAATATACTCATGATACTGAACAACTTTCCCCAAGGAACATAGGTCGAAATACGAAAATCAAGTTTTGACCTCCCATAGAAACTGCATAAGCTGATAGCGCATTTTGTATGGGAGGTCAAATTCGGTTTTTCGTATTTCGACCTATGTTCCTTGGGAAAAGTTGTTCAGTATCATGAGTACATGCATATCTTTTGCTATCAAGAACTAATTAAAAGTCACCCTATAGAAAATGAAACTATCGAATGCCTTTAAAACGCTATATTGTAAATGTAGCTTAAAATTCAACTTTATTTTAGAATTACTAAGTACCTATACAATTTATGTGGCAAATTTTAAATGATCTAAGTATAAATGTTTTTATGCCAATATTGATGTTTTACCGTTAAAGTGGTTTTATTGACGTCTTTTATTAAATGTAATTTTAAGATATGAATGTCTTTGATTTAATGATATAATACAATTTGGTGGCTTTAGAAATCGATGATTGTCAATAAAAAATTTAAAACTGGAAATGTGATGAATTGCGATAATATAGAAAACACTTAGGGTACGCGCAGACCGAACGGCAAAAACGGCTGTCGGATGCGAGAGCATAGTCTCAGGGTTATCGTGTTAGGTACTAATTTTTTGCGATACTTCAACACTGGGACGTGCATGCGTGAATGTGATGAACTGGAATATTGTAATAATGCACTTTCGGCGGAAGAAGAAGAAACGGAATTATCAATAAATTAAAACAAAAATAAATGAATTTTCAATATACCTAGATGGAGGAGACACGACAGAAGAGAATTTCAAGAAAATTTCAAACCATTTCTAATAATTTACTTACCAATCCGAAGATTTTTTTTTTAAATTCACTTACGAATATGAATTTACGAAAAAAGTGTGATTCGGTCTTAACAATTTACAAATTAGCCCTTTTCGAGTTAATTGCAAATTGTAAAAAATGCTGGATTTAGGCTAAAAATGGTCAAGTAGGCAACACTGCGTCGCAGTCGCGAGCAGTTTTTATGCCTGTCAGGCAATTTTGCATTTTATTTTTATAAAAATAAAGTCAATTTTGGAATGATTTCAAAAACAGATCTCCGACCTAGAATCTCCATGCAAGTTATCTTGCGGTAGTATCCCACAGTATCCAACAATGAATAAATGATATTTGATTTGAGTGGTTAGAGCGTTCGGCTCTCGATCCGGAGGTTCTAGATTTCCAATTTCCGGTAGGGACACTGTCCAACAAAAATCACTTTGTTTGACTTCCCTAGTGTGGTTTCGAAATATCCACCCTCGTAGCTCCTTCAAGTATCCACCTGATTGTCTGACAAGTAAGCTGACTCCACGCTTCGGAAGGCACGTTGACCCGTTGCTCCTGGTTCCTTCCTTCCTAAGGAAGTATTCGTTATTGAGCCATTAGAGGCCTTATTGGTGGCCTAAAAGCTTTGACACGAGGGTTTGTGAGGTCGGTCATTGATCGTACAACCCACATGAGATGATGATCATCATGAGTTATTTCGAGTTTGAATTTTAAACAATGATGGTGATGAGTTATTTTGAGTGTGGATTTTGATCTTTTATTTGATGAGATGTCGATGTGGCTGATTGACCACGTGCTGTAGTTAGAGTACAGATTGCTGTAGTTAGAGTACAGACGTGCTGTAGTTAGACCACAATATCCGTGCAGTTAACAGCGTCGCTAGACGGCTACATTTTATATAACCTCTTTGAAAATTTTTAGTTCTAATTTTGACCAACTGCACATATATCGTGGTCAGACTGTAATTAGTATTCTGTGCTGATCATTACGATGACAAGAATGTCACCAGCGTTAAATGTCACTTAGTATTTTTATTTCAGATTTGATTTATTGAACTGTTATTTTTGTATATTTTGTAAACACAATTGTGAATGTTCTTAAGCTAAATTTAAAGTTCCTGTGGCTAATTTCTTTTTTATCTACTTTTATCTGTTAAAAATCTATAAATATGGCTGAGAAAATATCGAATACAAGTATGAAAAGTGTTTGTAAAGCATCAAGTGGTATGATGCGTTCTTCTAAGACACTTCGGTACTCTGTAAGCATTTACCTATGTAATTTACAAAACGTTGCCACCACGCTCTAAGGCCGGTATTTCACTGGGACACCACGGTGGCGCGACTGGTAGCGCGACTGGTGGCGCGACTGGTAGCGCGACTGGTTGCGCCACTGGTGTCCGTAACTAGACACCAGTAAAGACACACCCTGCGGCCACAGTATTAATGGCTATATTTCACTGGGAGTGGTAGCGCGACCAGCATCCGAACTGGTTGCGCCGCCAAATTGGTTGAGCAACCAAACGGACACCAGGTGAGTAACTCTCTATAGAGCTGTATACATTTTGTTGGTAGCGGCGACTGGTTGCGCTGCCATGGTGTCCCAGTGAAATACCGGCCTAAAGGGACAGTGATTTTACAAGACACAGCCTCACATCACATCACTGCGTGCGTGTGTAAAGTTGGGAGCTTATTGATGCGGAGACCTTCAATAACCTAAGTTTGGGAGGGACTCAACCACAAAGACTCAACAGTCTAATCTCAGTGGATAGTAAATAAACTACCCCGTGTCGTACGGTCAACCGCACGTCAGTGGAAACATTTGTAACTCTGTTACTATGTCATAAAGTCCAAAGTTTTTCTACGGAAGTCCTGTTGGGTGTTCCGGGCGCTAAGAGCTACAAAAGGAGCTAAATCGAACATATCGCGATGAAATGTTGTGGCTATTGATCGACCCGCAGCTTCTAAACAATCTCCGCGACAGAAGTTGAACCCTAACTGATGTCTCGTTTCCGCTCTTGTACCTACCTATCTAGATACATACCTATTAAGTACAAACGTATTTCTAAATTCGATGCTTAGGTTAGAGAGTACGAGTATTACCAATATTCCTAGCCAAACACTATTGAAAAAAAACCGGTTAAGTGCGAGTCGGACTCGCGCACTGAGGGTTCCGATATACGTATAGTAAGTATTTTTGGTAGCAATAAAGTATATTTTTATGACCGTAAAACTAAATTTGTATGTAAAGGTTTTTTGCAAATTTCTAAAGAACTATAAGTACTCGTATGTACCTAACTTAGAAATATCGTTTCGTTTTACGTATAATTACATAAACCTCTATCGACTATAATTAATTCAGATTTCGCAAAATTTGGAGATAAGAGGGGGAATGGTATTTTTTATTGTAATTTTTTTATCATAACTTGAAGATTAAAAAATACAATGTCTATTTTGATTTTTGAGATGTACAAGTAAAGCCCTTTCATAATGATACCCCCTCAACCTAGTACCTAACGTAAATTAAAAAATTTGCTCCCCTAATTTGGGCCCCTTTGCAATAATAATAATATTTTTTAAATATTCCATTTGCAATAGGGAAACATGCATACATTTTTTTGTCGCATTTATTAACAATATATAAAAATGCCGTAGTAGAGATGACAAAAAGTAAATTTTAAATTTAAATCGGGTAGGAAATACCTACAGCCGATATAAGCATTTAAAACTACTAATTACGTGCCGATTAGTCAGAGAGATCCGACATGAATAGTGACGTCACAATGCCATATAAACTCCATATTAAATTTCGTTTTGCTAAAAAGAGACAGAAACAAATCTTCGATGGCTTATATCTTTTTTAATATTATAGTTATTCGAAAAATTGTTTTACTAGACTGTTTACTATATGAATGAGAATAAATATTTTAAATAAAAAAAATTCGTGCATGTTCCCTATTAAGTTGGCCAATCATATTCTAAAACTATTCCAAATTTCGAGTCGATAGCATGAGTGGTTGCTGAAATATACAGGAGTGACAGAAACACAGACTGACGAAGTCGCATCATAAGGGTTCCGTTTTTACCATTTTGGTTCGGAACGCTAAAAATACCAAAATCAAAGTTTATTGAAAGTTTTGTCTCGTCACTTATTTGAGTTAGACTACCGACTCACTATTACAATACTATTAATTATTTTTATATATTATTACAATATTATTATATTTATAATTTTAATATTTTACAGTCCAAACCCACATTGATTCCACCGGCAATTTTCAATCCTCACGATGATGCAAACTTCTTAAGAAAGGCTACGATGGCCTTGACAGTAGATATTAAGGCGATTATCAACATTCTGACCAAGAGGACTGACGAACAACGGCTTCGCATCGCCATTGAGTATAAGATTCTTTTTGGAAATGTAAGTCCCAAAGATAGATTTTAGGTTAGTATAACCTTGGGCTCCCTGGAGGACAGGGGCGCCGACAAGAGGGTGCTCGTGGGCTCTAATAGCAGCCACGAGCATTTATTGGAAATTGAGTGCAGATTCCTACAAAAGTTCTTGTAAAAGAGCCATCAAATGTACTTGAACACCCACGGGCTTATAAAAGCCAGTGTCACTGCTGGAGGATATGAATCTACTCATGAAACTGACCGATTTTTTCCGTGGAACAGGTTTTTCCTAGGTTGAATACTTACTTAAGTGCCTTCGATAAAAAAAATCAACTTCCCATAGGAACTATATCAGCTGGTACAGTAAAGAGCACATTGAGCTTGACACATTGGACTTTTTACCGCACTTACCAGAGTCAGAGTAGACGTGCAGCCGTGCGTACCTACCTGCAGGCGCGCGATCCAAAATTTATCATTTTCTGCACGTCGAACTCTGATACGTCGAAGTTTCATATCAACTTACTCTTTATAACAAAACAGGTGTGTCTCTTTATAACGATCTTATAAAGAGTTTTGGACACAGTGTTTTTTTTGAGTTTTTTTTAGGACTTAGTATCAGAAGTGAAAGTTGCAACCCGCGGCCAAAGCGAGCTCCAAAATCTTCTAGTGGTTCTTCTGACGCCTCTACCACAACTGTACGCGAGCGAGCTGCATTACGCCGTGGCTGGACATAGGACCCATAAAGGCGTTCTTCTGGAGATCGTTTGCACACTTAGCAACAACCAATTACAAGTCATTAAGGAAATCTATATTTCTAGTAAGTACCTACGTGGTTCTTCATCTGAATAAATTATCAACTATTATTTTTATTGTATCAATCCTGTACATTCAAACATACTTATTAAACAGAGCGCGTGGGTTTTTATTGTCGCTTCTTTTTTTCCCACCATGGCGCCATTTTGATTGTGAAGCGATGTAGTTTAGCTGACGTCATTAAGAGATTTTAATATCATACAATGATTAAATGATTTTGAGTTTGACTTTGAACTATACACATGAGCCCAAAAACTCACAACAGCTGCTTAAATTATACCGCAAATAAAGAATCTATAGCACAGCTGGCATGCTCGCTCTTTGCTAAGATCCTCCTAACCCGATCTCCTGCCATGTTTGTAAGTATATCTTCCCTCATCTTGTCCTGACTTAATGACTGACTGATTTATCAACGCCGAGCCGTAACCGCTATCCTATTCTACTATCTTACTAATATTATAAACGCGAAAGTTTGTAAGTATGGATTGTTACTCTATCAAGTAAAAAACTGCTGAATAAATGTATTTTAGTTTGACATGTAAAGGTTAGGTATTAATAATTTGACAGGTATGTTTTTAATTTTAATTTGTATTATTTGATCTTGTTGTTATTATTATTATTCTTTTTTTTATTGTATGGACATAATTAGAATTTCATTTATAAGCGTGGCCTCGACATTGCTATGCCCTAACAGGGTACATGTATGATCTTTTTATTAATTATAAGACCTATGAATGTAACTACATGTAAAGCAATGAATAAATGAAATGAAATGAATGGGTTTTAATGAAACTTTACAATATAGCTAATACATCAGAATAACACATACAGTTTATAAACCTGCGCAGACGAAGTCGCGGGCACCAGCTAGTAGCTAATAAAGATATATAGCGACAATATACAGGGTGTAAAAAAAGTATGACGATACTTCTAAGGGGTGATTCTACATTATAATAATAGATTTTTCCTAAAAAAAGTAGTTTCAGCTCAAAAAGAAGTGATGCGCTTGGAGGGTTCAATGACCTATTAGACTTTAAGAGCACTGCATGTTATCCTACGTCATCGAGTACAAGAAATTTGCAACTTTGTAGTGATAGTAGTGGCCTACTAGGTCCACAAAACGTTGGTATGCCAATCCGCAACCTGGCAGGTTTTGTACAGTCGGAGCGAAAAGTAGGTTCGTGATAGAGTACACGAATGAAACCTATTCGTAGAAATAGAAGGTACCTATAGTCCATTCGGCAGGTACTTTCTACCTGGAATCAATTGCGAATTTAATGTAATTTTGTGATGTTGTTTTAGGACAGTGTGGGGTATAGAACCTAAGTTGTTGACCTCGAGGAGCCTGTGGAAACTTGGGGGGGGGGGGGGGGGGGAACCTCAAAAATATTGGACGTTTTTTTTCGATTCTCGCTTATATCTTCTAAACCATGCGCTTCTCTAGAAAAATGTAAAGGACAAAGTTGTAGGACATTAAATTTCCTTTAACTTTTGACCTTATACTTACCGTGATACAGAGGTTCTAATATTTACAAATTTCTTAAAAAAATTAATAGGCGACAAATGCGCATTTTTGCCTCGTAACTTTTATCAACATGTCTATGTATACTATTCACACTTTGTATACCCACTGACACCCCGACACCATGACTCCTCGACTCCCTGTCCTGCAGCCTTACGCAAAAATGATAAAACTCCAGGCATTCATGTGTCTCGTAATTTTTTGACCTATGTACGACTTTTACTCTTTATCTAAAAGCAACACTCAACATTTCCGGAAAATCCAATATTAATAAATAAGGTTCCAGACTTTTCGAACTAGGCAAGATTAATTAGTCATCGTGAAGAATGACATCCCTCAATTAAGTAATAGAACAATACGGTTGCTAATAATTATATATTTATGAAAAGTCCGAAATTTTTGAGGTTTTTGGCCCCTCCAAGTTTCCACAGGCTCCTCGAGGTCAACAACTTAGGTTCTATACCCCACACTGTCCTAAAACAAAATCACAAAATTACATGAAATTCGCAATTGATTCCAGGTAACCTTCCTTTGTTTTTACTTGCCGGCTGGATTACTATATAAGTTTCGCCAGTCCGACCAAATTTGTGGTCCGATCGCATCCAACCATATTTATGGTCCAACAAGCGAAACTGCCAAGAGGATTCAAGGCAGACCTGTTGTTTTTTACTTCTATAGGCACCTTCTATTTCTACGAATAGGTTTTATTCGTGTACCTACTCTATCACGAACCCACTTTTCGCTCCGACTGTACAAAACCTGCCAGGTTGCGGATTGGCAGACCAACGTTTTGTGGACCTAGTAGGCCACTACTATCGCTACAAAGTTGCAAATTTCTTGTACTCGATGACGAAGGATAACATGCAGTGCCCTTAAAGTATATATATAATTAGCTCGTGATGCAGACAAGATGTTTTTTGTTATAATATCCAGTCACTAGCAAGTACCTATTCATTAAAAAAAAAATAAAAAAAAAATCGTTAAATTACTGTTATGTAATTCGAAGGAAAATCAAATTTCTTGATCATCTAAAAAAACTACTTTTTTTACACCCAGTATATATGGGTACTCTCTAACTGGGAAATCACTAGTAGACAAATTTTACGTTTTTGTATAGAATATGGAAGACGCCTTGAAGATGACATGCGTGGTGATCCGTCGGATTACTTCAACAAATCGATGATTACACTTTGCTCGGTAAGTTAATTACCTACTAATAAATACCACTACTAATTATTATCAGTGTTCCATGTGGTGCCAGCAAAGAATAGTACCATCCCATTAATACCCGTGGGTGTCGTAAGAGACGACTAAGGGTTATAAACTGGAACTGTGAATCATACCATCTTTCTAACTGCGGTCCATGGTGCCATAACCGTAACGCTGACAAGCGAGGCGACTATGGTACTTCCCCTTCACATTTTTCCAGCAAAAGCTAAAATTCTGGAGAGAGCTCCCTGTCCTGAAGTGGACAACTCTTGGGATGAAATGATGATGACTAATATTATTAAACCTAGGCTAAATGAATGGGTGTTCTTTACAGGTTAACAGATCTGAAAGTTTACAAATATACCGAAGAAAAGCAAAAGAAGATGCCAATAGCTTATTTCGAGTGTGTAAGACACTATTTCTATCATTAATTTATTTGTTTTTAGAACCTAGGTACTATCAAGAAAGAAAGAAAGAAATAATATTTATTTAGCATTCAAAAAAAAAGAAAAACATAAGTGTAAACACATTAAAAAAACAGCTAAATTGGCCTCCAGCTCAGCACATGCCAAAGCCAAATTTTTCACCTGGAACCATTTTTAGAGTTCAGATGATCAAAAACATATGGATTGCTACAGTATAATTTGTAAACACAAAACAAAATTATACTTAATTATAAAATAAAAAACAAAAGACAATTACATAAAAACTAGAACTAATCCAATGTGTAATTTGCCTCACCTCTTTCACCTTTAAGTATAATTTTGCATGGAATCGAAAAACAGAAGCGCGAAAGCCAAGCATTTCGTCTTTATAATTAGAGAGAGATTAAATTTACAAAAAGTCGTACCAGTCGTACACACGTCATTAAGTTGCAAAATGCCGCTTTTAGCAAAATTCAAAGGAGGCGTGGCTCGGCGCCGTCTCCGCAGTATTCAAGCGAAAAAAAGTGATCAGACGCAAAAAAACGCGTTAATACCTATTTGTTATTTTGATTTCAATTTTTAAATAAAATATCTCTTATGACATTTTCACTAAACGTTATCAATCGACAATTTGAAAATGTAAGCTGTGAGGATGTATGGAACTGAATCAAAATTGTCTGCCTATGAAACTGAACAACCTTTATCCAGAAATACAAACAAAAATTCAATTTCCGATGGATGCAGTATAATTATCAGCTAATAGAACGTTTTGTATGTAAGGTAATTTTTGTTTGGATTTCCAGATTCATGGGCGAATTCTTTTTTTTTCCTCATGGCACAAAATATTTTGAAGGGCTTTTGTGCAAAGTCCGTCTGGAGAAGTACCACCCCTTGCCTATTTCTGCCGTAAAATAGCAGTGTTTGCACTGCTGTGTTACGGTTCGAAGGGTGAGGGAACCAGCGGAAATTACTGGCACACGAGACACACCATCTTAGTTCTCAGGGTGGGCAACGTGCTTTGCTGCCTTATTAGTGTCAAGTTATGTCCCACCTGCTCGTTTGCACACTTGTCACAAAAAAAAGAATAAAGTAATAGTAAGTACTATCATACAGAACGGACACTCTCCGCCCCCCTTGCAATCTACACCGCACCCCCGCGCGCATTCGACCGCGAGATTCTCGTGGTCCTTCTGAGGGTCTTTTGTTCTAAATATGCAAGCCTGCGCGACCTTCCAATTTCAAATTCGCACTCGATGTGTAGTGTCCGGGCTGGGGTGTGCTCATGGTCACTCTCTCGACGCTACGCAGTATTAGGTTTAAACCTGTTAATGATGGAGAATCACCTCTGAGAAGGTTCATCGACTTTATTCTACACCCTGTATTTTACAGCCATTGGCTGGCTGAAGTGAACCACGGAAAGTAAAAATATCTAACTGTCTGACTGGCAATGAAGAGGAGGTTTTGCTCTTATTACAAATTATCGGGCTAATTTGTAGAAGTATTATAGTATTGTAAGAAAACAATCAAAATTAAACTATCAAAACAAAATCCTAATAAAAATTACAGCTAAACTCGACTACAGCTACTGGCCGGCTGAAGTGGACCGCGGAAAGTAAAAATATCTAACTGTCTGACTGGCAATGAACAGGAGGTTTACCTCTTATTACAAATTATCCGGCTAATTTGTAGAAGTATTATACGAATTGTAAAAGAAATCAATCAAAATTAAACTATCATAAAAAAATCCTAATAAAAATTACAGCTAAACTCGACTACAGCTTAGCCGAGTCAACGTTCACCGCGATGTTCTGTTCCCGGTCGTTGCCGCACCTGGCCGTGGTTTTCCAGGAGTACCAGCTGCTCAACAAAGATGACATTGAAGAAACTATCAAGGAAAAGTTTTCCGGAGACGTGCGAATGGCACTCAACGCTGTTGGTTAGTACACTCAACAGCTCGTCAGTAGAAACACTTTTGGACCTTATGGCGCGATAATAAAGTTGAAAAAGTTTCTACCGACGAGCGGTTGACCGTACGAGTAACACACAGTATAATAATGGTCATAAATAACTAAACAAGTTGGTACGGTTGGTGTCATAATGCTCGATGATGATGTCACATTTCAATTTGGAACGTGGGACATAGGAGTAACATTCAAGGAGTTAGCAACATTCCCCACGTTCTAAATTGCGCTAATAACGTGCTTTGGAGCACCGTGAGCAAATCTATTGAACCCGTTTGTTCATCGCCTTTCGCTATTGATGATGTCATCGTTTCTGCTAAGTATCAGTGCTTTAGAGAAATAGGTAGAGCAGTGAAAGCGCTGTATTAAAATCAATTTGACCCATTAAACATTCCCACTCATTTGCAGCCTCTGACGATTCTTTGGTTTTTAGGGTTCCGATACCAAAATGGTAAAAAAAAGGAACCCTTATGGTGCCGCTCTCTCTGTCTGTCTGTCACACCTCTATATCTCAGCAACCACTTATGCTATCGACCTGAAATTTGGAATAGTTTTAGAATATAGTTGCCCAACTTAATTGCACATGAAAATTTTTTGAAAAAAGTATGATTATTAATGTAAAGGGGGCCAAAATAGGGGGGGCCAAATTTCAAATTGTCGCTACTAGGTCGAGTGGGGTATCATATAAAAGGGCTTTACTTGTACATTTTAAAATATATTTTTGTATTTTTTTTAAGTTTCTTAGTTTTCAAGTTATGATGAAAAATACCATCCCCCCCCCTCTTATCTCCGAAGTTTGAGTAAGGAAAAATCTGAATTAATTACAGTTGACAGAAGTTTATGTAAACTTTACAGCAAAAATAAAACGATCTTTCTAAATTGCACAGTTTTTCAGAAATCTGCATAAAACCAGTCCTGAAAATGGACTTTATTGCTTCCAAAAATACTATAGGTATATCGAAAACCTCGGCGCGCGAGTCTGACTCGCACTTGACCGGTTTTTTTTTTGTTTTTGATCCATCGATCATAGTCTCAAATATCTTAAAATTTTGTTGGTGGTGGGGTTTTTGTGCAAAGTTCGTCTGAGAAAGTACCACCTCCATGCCTGCTTTGTTTCAGTTTGATAGGTAAGGGAGCCGGTAAAGTTACCGGCACATGAGATATTCCATTTCAGTTGTCAGGGTGGGCAACGCGCTTTGCTATCTTATTAGTGTCAAATTATGCCACTAATAAGATAGTGGGTGTTGTCAGCGGTTGTAGTGACTACTTTCCATCAGGTGGCTCACCTGCTCGTTTGCACACTATTGTAACATATACCTTTTTTTTATACCTAGACTAATTTGCTATTATTCATACAGTGAAAGTGGCTCGTGACAAGCCGCTGTTCTTCGCTGAGCGCATCTACAAAGGCAGTAAGACCTTGTCTTCAAACCGGACGCTGAACCGCATCTTAGTGACGCGTTGTGAGATCGATCTTGGAGACATCATGACTCGGTTTCACGCCGAGTACCGAATGACGCTGCAGAGCTGGATAGAGGTAAGTTTAGGTATAATATTTTTCTGTATAGAGAGAAAAGGTATCAAATTTTCAGGTGTTAGCGTATATTTTACAGGGTATTTTTTTTTCAAAGGGAATTTTACTTGGAAACCGACCTATTCCCGTAAAGGGTTTATTGTGGAGGTTGAATACAATTTGTTCTACAACTTTTGGGAATTGGCGAGCAATATTTTTACAACAGATTTTGTATTAGAGGATATTTTTTTTAGGCTTTCGCAAAATTTCTTGCATTTAGCCTCACTTTAACCCCTTAACGAGAATAGGTCGGTCTGAGGTCGTGTTTACACTTTCGAAATACAAAATTTCTTAAGGTCAGGTGAATTAAGTAAAATGAAAAGGGACGTGAAAAATTAAACACTTCGAAGTTTAAATATGAAGTTGAGTGCTGATAAACCAGAAATTATGAGTTAGTTAAGTTTATGTTCAATTTTATTTTCCCTGATCTTACAGGTAGAGAGCTGGCATTCGATCGCGTTGACCCATATATAGAGCAACGAAACCACCCTAGTTAGGAAGCCCTACTATCACTATTCATAGATCCAGGCGCCTACCAGCTGTGCGTTGGTGGGGGTGGAAGTGGTAGGGCAGCAAAGGTGTTCAAAACTCAATTGAAGTTGACTCATTTAATATGGAAGTCTGAGTTTGGTGTGGTGTTATAGCTAGTAAGCCATTGAATTCGAATATAACATTGGTAGTTGTTTTAGTCGGTGAGAAAGTAGTGGCAAGCGCCGAAAAAGACAGTTTCTCCGTATAATCTTTACCAAAGCCTACTAATAGATGGCTGTAGGGGGTTTAAAACGCGCTATTTCCAAGAAATGTTAAAAACAATAAAAAGAAATATTATGTCCGTATGGATTGAGGAGCCACTCTCAATTTTAAAAGGCAGAATCTTTACCAAAGCCCACTTATAGATGGCTGTAGGGTGTCTAAAACGCGCTATTTCCAAGAAACGCTAAAAAACAGAATAAGAAGAAATATTAGGTATGTCTATGGATTGAGGAGCCACTCTAGATTTCAAAGGGCAGAATCTTTACCAAAGCCCACTAATAGATGGCTGTAGGGTGTCTAAAACGAGCTATTTCCAAGTAATGCTAAAAAACAGAATAAAAAGAAATATTATGTCCGTATGGATTGAGGAGCCACTCTCGATTTCAAAGGGCAGAATCTTTACCAAAGCCTACTAATAGATGGCTTTAGGGTGTCTAAATCGCGTTATTTCCAAGAAATGCTAAAAACAGAATAAACAAATTATTATATCCGTATAGATTGAGGAGCCACTCTCGATTTCAAAGGGCAGTTCTTTAAATGTGTTGGTCACTTACGTTACTTTGTATGGGAAGTCAAATTTTTTTTGACCGTTAGCAAAGTCGTAAAACATAAGTTGTTGTTTTTTACCTCACTAACAAGGTAGGAGTACTCATATCAGTTCCAAAAAATAACCTTTTTCCTTTTTGGTTTTCGGGAGCGAAAATCCGATCATTCTAGGTCTCATGACTGGAAATAATCGTTTATTCTGTTTTTTTTAGCATTCAGAACCATACACCGCTATCTATCAAATTTATGTAAAAAAAATGTATTGAATAAATCATTAAAAAATCTATCAGTGGGCTTTGGTAAAGATTATACAGAATAAACTGTCCTTTTTGGTGCCTGCCACTACTTTTTCACTGACTAAAACACCTGCCAATGTTATATTCAAATTCAATGGCTTACTACCTCATCAAAGTGAGACTTCCATAAATGGCTCCAACTTCAATCGATTTTTCAACACCTTTATTGGATTACCACCCCCACCAACGCACAGCTGGCAGGCGCCCAGATCTACAGGGTGTAAGGGACGGTGTACCGAAAACTAAAAGGGCGTCACTCAACTAAACTGAACAACTTTCCCAAAGAAACATAATGTTGGAAAAAAAACTTTGACCTCTCCATACGAATTCCCCACTTTGGCCGAACAGTTTGTATGGAGCGGTAAATTTTTTGGGAAAGTTGTTCAGTTTCGTTGACTGAGCTCTCACTTTCAGTTTTCGGTACACCGTCTCTTACACCCGTCTGAATGATGGTACTTTAGGGCTTAGGGGATGGTTTTGTTGCACTATAAGTGAGTCAACGCAATCCGTATAAGTGAGTCAATGCAATCCTTTGGCAGCTCCGAGTCTATTATTCATATTTTGTTTACAGTCTGTCTACACCGGCCACTACAGAACCTGCTTATTGGCGCTTATCGGAATCGAATAATGACAAAAGTTTTGTGCTATTGAAGTTTGGCGCCTAGATGCACCTAAAACTCATCTGAAATTATGACTAAGAGGAAACTGTTTTATTCTTTGGTTTTATGTTTCAAGATTATACTTATTACGAATTTCGGTTTATATATACGTGTTCATCAGATATAAACGTTTGTGTTTCACCTGAGCAAACATTTTAAGTTGTTAAGTAACTACTTGCGACCTATTGCTTGCAAGAAGTGGTTGCTTGTACTTGTACAGGTACTTTCAATTCCCTTTTAGATCTTGTAAGAATATACTTTTTGTACGGGATAGCTTCATCGTTTTGGGTTGGGCAAAGATTTTCGTGAGTTAGAGCTACCGCAAGCCTTAGATTTCGATCGACAAACTGATTAAGTAGTTATTGTTTTATTATAATTATATTTTTTTATATGACAAGTGAGCAAACGAGCAGGTGGGCCACCTGATGCACGCCCATAGCACCCACTGTCTTATTAACGGCATATTTTGACATTGATAAGACAGCAAAGCGCGTTGCTCACTTTGAGAACTAAAATGGTATCTCTCATGTGCCAGTAATTTCACTGGCTCCCTTGCCCTTCAAACTGAAACACAGCAGTGCAAACACTGCTGCTTCACAGCAGAAAAAAGCAAGGGGGTGGTACTTCCCCAGACGGACTTTCCACAAAAGCCCTACCCGTGAGCCCAACCACCTAGAAAATTCAGATATTGCGAGTATTCAAAAGTTCTGCTTACGCTGCCTCCATTTAGAAGTTTTCCGCTCCTTGAACTGATTGTCAGTCCTCTTTCTGGTGAACCTGCCTAACTGTCCACGCTAAGTCTTTCGGTATGTAGTCTAGATCTAGAAACTTTCTTGCTCATCGGCCATTGGTTTTTCAAGCGATTTGCCTTGCCCACTAGACACTAAGGCGATTCTCAGAGCTATGTCTATGGGAAAAATATTTTTAGATAACAATTACAATGCAGTCACAGCCCTAGAGTCCGAAATTCAAAAGTACTTACATGGAAAAATATTGCTCAACAAAAATAATTGGAATACTAAAAGCTGGTGTAAAAGCAGTGACAGTAATTTCCTCGGAAACGATGAAGCACCTGGCAACCTAGTTGCATTCCAAACTCGTAATTACTGCATTGTAATGGTGCAAAGATAAAATTTCAGCGCTCAGCCTCGCACCTAGTGATATTTAGGGATGTGCTCTAAACACTGGGGTTTTTCGAACAATTTCCATTTATATAATAGTCTTCCGCCTTCCAAAAGAGGCCCTAATTTCCAAAAATACTAGTTGAAGAGTAGCTATTTCTGCATTTTAGTACACCACCGCACATTGTTTATTGTTCTTCGTGTCAGTGTAAAAATACCGGACTAAATATTCACCTCCCAAAATTTTTAGTTAATCCATGGCGTTATTCATACCTAACATAGATCCCTGTGAGCGCAGCCCTGGGCAGTGGACATATGAGCAAATGCGCTATATTTTGATTGACTGGTTGGTGGTGGTTTGGCCACTGCAGATAGTGTGCAGGTGGCCATTTTAGTCATTTTCTTAAACTAAAAAAGTCACAGTTTGATTACGACTGACAATTCCCATACTTTTTTCACACACTTTGCACGCCGATCACGAGGACCATTCGCTACGCAGTTTTGCCGCCATTTGAATAACTGCCACGCGTAATTCGCCGATCACGAACACCACTCGTTACAATTTTTTTCTTAGAGTCACGGATGACGAATAGTACTCGTGATCAATTTCCATACTGTTTGTATCAAAATAACGAATACAATTCGTGATCCGCTTAATAGCAACGTATAGAGGAACGATTTAGCTACACGGACACATACAATTCACTAACGGTTGGAGGTGGCGTGCGTGACGATGCGTCAGCCCGCGCTACCTCGGTCGTTACAAGAGTCTGCAAAGTTTGTGCTGACACCATAAAAAAGCTAACTGGTAAACGTGGGCTCAAAGAAACTATTTTTTATTGTCCTGATTGTTCAGTAAACATTATGTAACTAACCTTGCTTCAAAAACTATCACACACAAAAAGATCATATCATATAAAGAAAAACGCCGGCGAACCACAGATGACGCTTTAAAAAACACGCGGCGCACTTGGGTGCAAGAGCATCACGAGTGGAGCTCGTGATCGGCTGTCGGAGTGCAGCATTGGATTATGAATTCGGTGTGCAAAGTGTTAATGGGCTTACTTTTGACTTCAATTTTGCCCTGAGGACAAAAATGAGGTCGACGATGAAGCGAGGCGACACTCGACTCCAACAAAAAGTGGCACTTTCAAGCTAAATATTTCACAAACGGATCCCTAAATCAAAAAGTTATATATGCAAACTCATTATTTTTACAAGACGATGGGGTAAACAAGAATTTTTTTTTTATTAACAGTTTATTGTAGGGGAGGTAGCCTAAAAATTATTTTTTCAAGATTTTATTTTACCGCTTTGTCAGCGACAAAGAGACAAACTATAAGGGTTCCTTGTTGGTTACGGAACCCTAGAAAGGATGAATTATTTTAAAGAGTGCTCCCTACAAAATTTCGGTATATGGTATTTTTACAAGACACTTTTGATCATAGCTTCAAACTGAGAAAATAAGAGAAGTAAAGCCCTTTCATAATGATACCCCACTTGACCTAGTAATGATAGTTTAAAGTTTTGACCTCCCATTTCAGCCCCCTTTACAATACCAGTAATAAAATTTTATAATTCTTTCATTTGTAATACGGTTGGGCAATCATATTCCAAATTTTAATTCGATAGTATCGAACATTAGTAGTTGCTGAGATATACAGGTGTGACAGGCAGACACGGGTTCCGTTTTTAAAATTTTGGTTCGGAACCCTAAAAACACATTATTTAAAATCAGCGTTTCCGTCCCTATTCACACTTTTCTCCGCTGTAAATGTAGAGTCCCGAGCCACACTATCCTATGCACTTTGGGCGTTAATTATTCAGTTTGAATCGCGCCTAAAGCTTCGGCAGTGTCTATTTAATTTGGCTATTTTATTAGAGAGAGATCTCATGATATATTATCACAAGTAAGGCCGGTAAAACCTAACACTTATCGTGTAGTTGAAAGAAGTTCAAACTAAAATCACTATCCCTACTACATATTCTCAACCCATGTCATAAACATTATTCAAACAATCAACCAATGTGTAAACAATATTACTTAGTAGATAGTAATATTAGAATATGAAGACGGCTTTAACCGTGCGAGTTATCGTCTGCATCAATTTCAAGACGACGGAAAGGTACTGACGCAAACAATATCACTCTTGAATCGCAATTGTAACACGCTTGCAAGAAATAGGAAGCAATAGATACGGTATGGTAAGATGGTATACCTATTACAAAAACATTTCAATTCAATTCAATTATTTATTTATAAATGTACATTTATACGTCATTAAAATATTACAGTAAAAAGGATTTCTGCAAATTGCTTACAATATTACATAAAGTAACTTAATAATATTATTATTAAAGTATGTCATTAACAATACAGTACTAACGTACAGTCTTAAAACATTCCCTCTTATTTAAGCTGGGACAGTTTGTATCAAAAATTCATCCACAGAGTAAAAAGCTTCTGTGAGTAAGTAAGTTTTCAGTTTGTTTAAGAAACATGAGTCACTTTTTAAGGTTTTTATTTCAGCAGAAATTTTATTGTACACTTTAGGTCCTATGGTGTGTATACATTTGTTTTGCGAATTTACTACATCACCACGCGTCGAGAACTCACCTAAGTTCATCCTGACGTATTTAGCTACTTCATATATGTATACGCAGGGTAGCGTCAATATTTTAAGTTTCCTAAATAAGTCCCTTGCAGGGTGATCCCAGACGGCGCCACTTAATATACGTACCGCGCGTTTCTGCTTACGAAATACTCTCTCCCGGTCGGCGGCGGTCGCCCACAGTATACAGCCGTATGTAAGTATGGAGTGAAAGTACCCATAATAAGCTCTAAGCATATTCTCCTGACTGAGAGATGGCCGCAGCCGACCAAGAGTGAAGCACGCAGCTGATAGGCGAGCTCATGTTATATCGATATGAGTGGCCCATGTGAATCCAGAGTCGATGATTAACCCGAGATATTTCACCTGCTGAACCTGAGGGACTGCCTGACCCTTACACTGGACGTTCATGTCAATAGAGCTGTTTCTTTTTAATTTGAAATGTAAGATGTTAGTCTTTTCCACGTTTAATAGCAATCCATTAGCATCAAACCACTCAGATAACTGGGCCATTACAGAATTAAGTTTCAGTGATTTGTCATTTGTCTTAGATGTCACATTAAACTTTAAGGTAAAGTTTTTTCCACGATCAGCACCTAGTTCTCTCACATCTCTCTTTACAGCTCATGCTAGATGTGCAAACTTCCCAAACATCATACTCAACAACTCTATTAATTCAACTCAACACTACTAACTCCTTCTTTTCAAACTTCTCTGTTAGTAAATGTGGAGTAAAATTTTTGGAGGTGGTCGGGCTTTTGTCCATCTGGGGAAGTACCAGCCCCTTCCTATTTCTGCCGTAAAATAGCAATGTTTGCACTGCTGTGTTTTGGTTTGAAAGGTATGGGAGCCAGAAAAAATATTGGCACACGAGACACACCATTTTAGTTTTCAGGGTGGGCAACGTGTTATTAGTGTCAAGTTATGGCACTAATAAGACAGCGGGCTCTATGAGTCGTGGTGACCACTTTCCATCAGGTGGCCCACCTGCTCATTTGCTTACTTGTCACATAAAAAATTGAGTTGTTGCCTATTAAACAACTTTAATGTTGCTTTAATATTTTATTCCAATTACTTTCGTCGTTATCCCATCCTGTGTAGATTTGTGTTCACTAGGAGAGGTTTTATATTTATGTAAATGGGAGCAAATATTGTAGAAGATCCTCCTAATGTGAAGCTATGACGAAAGTGACGTTTGTTGTGTAGTGCTGGCTTGTTAGCCGTGGGGTGTTAAATGTTATATGTATTTCTTCCCGTGGATGTCGTAAAAGGTGACAAAGGGATATTAAACCGGAAGATAGGCAGCAGTCTCCTTTTGCGTTGCATACATAATACATTGATTGTCATATCATTCCGCGCTTTATTTGTGCACATGTGCAACTTTAACGGGTTACTTCCGGTAAGTCCACTTTTTGAAAGTCTCAACTTTGGTATGTTTTGGCCATAAAGATTAGCGCACTCCCTCATTTTGTACCTCCTTGAATTCATACATTGTCGGTGCGTGGGACAGGAAACGGGAGTGAATAATACTCGGAAGGCAACTTTAATTATTTCCCTGCTTCTCCCTCGAGTCATTAATCATACTCAGCAAAAACATGCCTAATGTTATGTCTAATTTCTTGAATTAAATCCTGTTTACCGCCTAATTCTTTTGTCGTATCTCATTGCTGAAATTTTAGCTACGATGATTTTCATTGATATTGAAAAGCAGTGCTCTCTTTAAATCTATTATAGATAGCCAACTCCGTAAAGGATAAGTGCCCCACATGACACAGGCGCGGCGTCCCCTTTATATTTGTAATCTTCACGGTCAACGGCATGGAGTTATTGGTTACGTCTAAACCATCAGTCCTCTCCCATATTCCACCTGCGTTGTCCATCGGGGTGAACCACGAAGATTTGTTCCTCCAGTTAGTCCACCTAAGTTCACGAAGTTGTATGTACCACGCACGGATGATTTTTGTTTTCCGTGGTTCACCTGGCTGTAAAATATAGCAATCATTGTCGAACGCCAGGATTTATACAATATCTATATCTATGCCATAAGAAATATAGGGCCTTACAAAAATTGTGTAAAATATTTTGCGGTATAAATGAACTTATGCCTATGACTTGAATTATTTTGCGCTATATTTATCGACCATTTATACAGGGTGTTAATTTGATTGCGTGCCATAGCTCAGGGGCGGGATCAGTATCAGTAACTGAACAACTTTTCCCAAGGAACATAGGTCGAAATACGAAAAACCAAATTTGACCTTCCATACAAAATGCGCTATCAGCTGATGCAGTTGCTATGGGAGGTCAAACATTGATTTTCGTATTTCTACCTATATTCCTTGGGAAAAGTTGTTCAGTTACTGATACTGATCCCGCCCCTGAGCTATGGCACGCAATCAAATTAACACCCTGTATATAAAGGGTCAGGATCAGGTATACTTGAGCCCTATACACTGAAAAGTAATTAAAGCTCTTGGGCCGCTAATCTGTTCATCAAACTAAACAAGTTTACCTAAAGAATTATTATGCCATTTGCCTCTGTCTTGAGGTATAGAAAAACGTTAAGAATATACTAGGTTATTTTTTTGTACCTGACATCCGTTTGCCCACATATTAGTGAAGTCAAAAGCAACAACTTTTGTTCTACGACTTTGCTAACAACGCGGAACAATTTTTTTCCCATACAAAGTAATGTAGTTGACCAACACATTTTGTATGTAAAGCAAATGGGATGTTAAAAAAAAATTGTGCGTTGTTGGCAAAGTCATAGCAAAAAGTGGTTGCTTATGACCTCACTAATAAAAAGTGGGCAAACTCATGTCAGGTACAAAAAATTACCTTTAAAAATTCAACACAAACTTAGATCAAGTCAAACTTGTATGAGAGGTAAAAAAGTCTTGTTTTCGCAGTTCGACCTATGTTACTTGGAAAAAATTGTTCATTTTAATGGGCAGATATATTTAAATATTTCGTAACAAAGAACGCATTGAAATAAGTGTTCCATCACGACCTGTGATGGATCGACGATGAGAATAATAATAAAAATTTAATCAAAAGCTGAAAGCAGCCGAAAGAAAAAGGTGCGGGTGTGAGGGTTAACATTGTGACCCTTGAAACTGTTCATTCAGGCCATGAAACTGAACAACTTTCGCTAAGGAACAAGTCGAAATACCAAAAAAAATAATTTTCATCTCCGATACAAAATGCGGAATCAGCTGGTGCAGTTTCTATGGGAAGTCATTTTTTTATCGTATTCGACCTATGTTCCTGAAGGAAAGTTGTTCAGTTTCATGGTCGTCCCATCGCCAACCTCATCTCTAACCTACTAACTAGATTGAGGTCAAGAGTAAGCCATCGACAATAAAATAAAATTGTCTGTTTACAGTGTTTAAAGGATCACAGTTTTACTGTGGTTTACCTTAAGACCCTATATTACATACAATAAAGGCAAGTAGCCATGTGTGTTCATTACTTTGTCTCTAGTTCCGACGTGTGACGCAAACTGACAAACAAACTTTCTAAACCGGTGACACTCTAATTTATACAGCGTGTAAAAAAAAAACCGGTCAAGTGCGAGTCGGACTCGCGCGCCGAGGGTTCCGATATACTTTTTGTATTTTTGGAAGCAATTAAGTCCATTTTTAGGATCGCAAAACTAAATTTGTTTGTAAAGGTTATTTGAAAATTTCTAAAAAACTGTGCAACTTCGCACCATAAGACAAAGTCGCACCATAAGGTTTCCTTTTTTTACCGTTTTGGTATCGGAACCCTAAAAAGTACGATGATCCTTCTAAGCGGTGATTCTACATCAATGGATTGTAAAATAGTAAAAACCCCCTTCCTGTTTTTTTTTTTTTTGGGTGATCATGAAATTTTATTTTCCTTCGAGTAACATTACAATTATTTATTTAAATGAATATACTTGCTAGTGACTGGATATTATAACAAATAACATCTTTGTCTGCATCCCCAGCTGATCATAGAGGTAATTGAACCCTCCAAGCGCTTCACTTCTTCTTGAGCTAAAACCAGGAAAAAGTATTTTTTTTATACAATTTATTAGTGATTTAGAATTACTTCTTAAAAGGATCATCGTTCATTTTTTTTACACCCTGTATAGGTAACTTACAATGCGTCAATTATTCCAGTTATGCGGCATTTAGGTGGTTTTCTATTCCACCAAAGTTGTGCAAGGTAGCTTAAGCTCTTGTTGAAATCCAACAAATCCAACCAATAGAGTGGCTCCATTTTCCTAACTTACTCGTAGCTCGCACAACTCTTGCGCAAAACCACCGTTAGTGCCAATTTTACCACCATACCTTTTTCGCCATGATTTGTTACTACTAAAAACCGGCCAAGTGCGAGTCGGACTCGCGCCCTAAGGGTTCCGTACCTATCTACCATATGATATACTAAAAGCTTTTGCTCTTTGATTTTAAAAACTCCGTGACCATCCAACTTGAACCCTCTTTTATAGAAAAGTTCTAGAAACAGGAGCTCACCTTAATTGGTTACTATTAGTTGTGAGAATTTTTTTAATATTTAATAATTTTAGACTTTTCCCTTTATTTTTACTGTGAGACCTAGCTTCTTGCCAAATTTCTTAATTTTAGGTCAACGGGAAGTACCCTGTAGGTTTTGCTTTTTTGCATAAATGTATGGAGATGAGGACATAAAAAGCCATATCTTTTGATTGCGTCGTTGTAAAATTGAAATTTTCAGATCTTGTGTGTGATCTCTTCTCGTTCGTGAGAACAGACAGACAGACAGACGGACAACAAAGTGATCCTATAAGGGTTCCGTTTTTTTTATTTTGAGGTACGGAACCCTAAAAATATAAAGTTTCATCATCATCATATCATCCCATAACACGTCCACTGCAGGACATGGAACCCCCTCCAGAACTTCAGCAAAAATGCGTGGTACTTAGCAGGGGATTTACCATAGTCACTACTCTTGAAAGCGTTGCGGCTGGCGACCGCTGTTGTTGGTGACCGCAGTATGTAAGATGGTAAGATACACAGAAAGATGCTGCTGCCCATCCTCCGGTTCATAGGCTATTGTCTGAAAACTGAAAAGACCTAATATTGATTTGTGACACTCGTTCTCATAGAAAAAAAAATATAAATTTATACCTATTGTGCATATTGAAAATGTATACAGAACCGGGCGTCCAATAAAATTGACCATGCAAGGTTTGTATGTTTATATATTTAACCAGTTTTCGACCTATGTTTCATGAGGAACTTTGTATAGTTTGACTGACTCCTTTTTTGCCGTCATAAAAGCAAACTCCAAAAAAAAAATACTTTCCTTAAAAGTCGAAATCTATGCTAAATTATGGCAAAATTAATAAGTTGTATATTCTGTGGTAAATACAATTTTGATGTATAGGGTATCAGATCCGCAAACAAAACGGGAACAATCAGTTATCCCTGCCTTAATAAGGCAACTTGAGATTTTCGTTAAGAACATAATTCGTTTCATATTTTCAGCTAAATAAAGTTAAGTTTGTTTTGGCTCTTAATTTCGTAATTTAAGTGTATTGTGAGCGCTCTAATTGTTTCCGGAGAGAGAAGATTTTTTGGGATGATGTT
Source organism: Athrips mouffetella (assembly GCA_947532105.1). Classification (NCBI taxonomy): domain Eukaryota; kingdom Metazoa; phylum Arthropoda; class Insecta; order Lepidoptera; family Gelechiidae; genus Athrips; species Athrips mouffetella. Next base: position 23,442,724 of record OX383967.1, read on the forward strand.
TTTTTTACGTAAACTAATAAACAAGGAAAATTAGACGAAAGATTACACATACTTCATAATATTAATTTTCTGTAGTTACCTACATTTTATAATCTTGTACTATTGTTTGGTAGCGTAATATGTACCAGAAATATTAAAAAATATTTTATTGCGGCTGTATTACGAATTGGAAATAAATACAGGGTGTAATATATTATTATTAATAGTCAGTATGTGATTTATAAATAAAATTAAAAACTGTGATCCTCTGTCGAATTACTGCCTTCAAATTATTTATTATACTTACCAGGTCCTATACAGGGTGTTAGAGACAGCCTTCCGAATACTGAAGGGGCATGATCAGTGAACAACACTGAACAACTTTTAGTGAACCAAACTTTCAGGAAACGAAAAGAAAATCAGCTTCTCCATACAAACTGCCCGATCAAGTTTACAATTTTGTATGGAGACTTTTTCGTTTCCTGAAAGTTTTGTTCACTAAAAGTTGTTTAGTGTCGTTGACTGATCATGCCCCTTCAGTATTCGGAAGGCTGTCTCTAACACCCTGTATAGGTACCTAGTAAGTATAATAAATAATTTGAAGGCAGTAATTCGACAGAGGATCACAGTTTTTAATTTAATTTATAAATCATATACTTACTATTAAACGAGTAATACTTGTGTATGTACAAAAACAAAGAAACCGGCTCGAAAACGAAAACGGCACTGACGATTTCGATGAAATTTATTAAAAGGGGGTTTTCTCAAATTTTTCGTTTTCTAAATGGATCAAGCTAGGTCTGGGAAAATTCGTTATCTCCGTTTATTAGTATTTCTTGAAAATAGTGCGTTTCAGAAATCCTAGGCTTTGTTAAGATTATAAGAGCAAAGCTCGGTCGCCTAGGTACTTTTTTTGTTAAATTTACATTGCACTTTTCTGGGGTAACGAGAGAAATTGTAAATCTCCTTGAGAAAATGTCATTTTACACAATTTCCGTCTTCGATAAAGTTATTCCTGACGTGTTCCAGACATCACTTTTCGGGTGAAATCCTATTGGCGTTACCGTACCCGTTTCTGTACTGTGGAGTTTTTAATAAAAGATCTATACTGGAACTATAGCGGCTATCTAGAATTTTGAATTTAGAGTAGTAATGACCCTTCAGGACCATTAAGTTGTCTTCCCATTATGTTGAATTCTCCGAACGCTGGATTCCCATTAAGTTGAATTCCCATAATGTTGAATTCCCACTATGATGAATTCCCATTATGTTGAAATCCCATTATGTTGAATTTTTTAATAATGATTATTCGATAATTTATAGAGAGAAACTGACGCTAAAATGTATCTTTTACTTAGAGTCGGGGCCGCCGCCGAATTAAAAAAAAATCGGCCAAGTGCGAGTCGGACTCGCGCACCGAGGGTTCCGTACCACCACATAATAATAACGATACTCTGTTCGTTCGATAACAAATTCTGTTTTAGGCGAATTACCTGCTAAGATTATTCACTTCGTCACCGGAGTGGTATAATAGTACTATTATCACAATCATTTAATCTAGGCAACGAAGCGGATCGTTGTATGAAGACAGCCTCATTATATCCTCAGTCGATTAAACTTTGCTGGGGTATTACACTATATGACACAAACCTCCTATAAAAAAATCCAAAAAAAAAAATCGGTACTTTAAATTTTTCCATACAAAAATTACAAAAAAATTATGAAAATTTTTTTTTGACAATTTTTTTTGGATATTTTGAATTTACATTTAATTCATGATACTATTTTTTTTACATTTATTTTAATTCATGATACTTTATCATCCTGTCAAATAAAATCTGCCTGAGAGAATTAATTATGTTAGGGGTCAACTGCTTCGTTGCCTACACTAATTATAAAATTCAATGAAACGTCCACTGCAGCACAGGGACGCGTATTACAAAGGAGAGAAAATTTCAAAGTCACAACCCTTGTTAGAATCTACGCTGGTACCACGGACTGCAGTTGTTAGTGACCGCAGTATGTAAAGCCGCGATTACACCTGCTTGAATTTGACGACTGAATAAGAAATCTACCTAGGAGGCTACGTTGAAAAAGACGTTTGTGAATTCAGAGTTCTAGCTAGGAAGCTAAGTAGAAAAAGTGCCTACTAATACAGTTGCTGAATAGTGATGTTCCGATAGCGATAGTTTCGCTGTCTGTAGATGATCTTGAAATACAGTAACTCTGTTGAATAGCCTTATCGAAAATAATTATTGTACAATAAAATACTATCGATTGTCAAAAATAAGCTGATACAACCTCAAGACAAATACAACCGATAATTAAAAGAAGAAAAAATTACAAACAAACTTATTTGCGGTCTTAAAGATGGGCTTTATTGCTTTTAAAAATACAACAGGAATATCGAATCCCTCGACTCGAGAGTCTGCCTCGCACTTGACCGTTTTTTAATATAAGTATATTTTTTGATCGATAAGTTGAATTAATCATTCGCACTTGGACATAACTAAACTTGCTAAGTCCCTTCAAGTAAAGGAGTTAGAAGGTTTAGTGATGTGAAAGTTTTGCGAATGATTAATTCGAATCAAACAACTTGTCCATGAAAAATAAAAATAAAGCATTTGGTTTAATAATAAGTACTAATAATAAACTTTAAAAAATACACTATAAAAAAAATTGTATACGACTGTTCGGTTGAGTTAAGGAGTGATCACAGCTAGCTGAATTCAAAGACTAATTCGGCATACATTGCTCGTTGAGGTAAGGATAATGCAATAACATAACCAAGCCTCCCAGCAATGTATGCCGAATTAGTCTTTGAATCCAGCTAGGAGATGTGATCGTGGCTTTAATAGGCTGACAATAAATATATATAAATAGTGAAACTGGAAGATCTAAAGCTCCTCGGAATGACTTCCAGCTTAAGATTGATGATCAGATCATAAGTACAGATATAGAAGTTGCTGAAGCTTTTGAAAACTTCTTTACGGATATTCCAGTTTCAACTACCAAAACCTTGAACTCATCTCCCACTCTTGCCAAATCTTATCTCGAACGACACGTAGATGTTTGCAATGTAGATTTTAAATTCAGTTACGTCAATGCTTTCGTTATAATTAAAGCCTTTAAATCACTTAAAATGAAAAAGACCGCCGATATAGATGGCCTGTCAGTTAAAATTATTAGTGCCGTTATAGAAAGCATTGCACCATACTTATCTAGTATTTTTAATAAATGTGTAGATGATGGTGTTTTTCCTGATTTGATGAAACATAGTAAAATTATTGCGTTGTTTAAAGCTGGTAGTAAATCAGACCCCACTAATTTTAGACCTATTTCTATTCTACCAACTCTTAGTAAGATATTTGAAAAGATAATTTTAAATCAGGTTCAGAGCCACTTTTATCGCAACAACTTGATGAACCTAAAACAGTTCGGTTTTACCAGGGGTCGCTCAACAGTCGATGCAGGTGTTGAGCTTATTCAAAGTATATTTGACGCCTGGGAGGAGTCAAGTGATGCCATTGGCGTTTTCTGTGACTTGTCCAAGGCTTTCGATTGTGTACATCATGATATTCTTATCAGGAAATTACACCATTATGGAATTAGAGACCAGGCTCTAAGCCTTCTGGAGTCGTATCTAAGTGAAAGGATCCAGAAGGTTGATGTAAATGGGAAAAGGTCACTAGGATCAAAAATTTGTATGGGCGTTCCACAAGGCTCAATCCTGGGACCATTCCTATTCATTGTCTACATTAACGATTTGCCAAACCTTGTAAAGGACAAGAATGAGATAGTACTATTTGCAGATGATACGTCTTTGATTTTTAAAGTCAAAAGACAACAATCAAATTTTGACGACGTAAATAGTACAATCTCTAATGTAGTTGAGTGGTTCACCGTAAATAATCTTTTACTTAACGAAAAGAAAACTAAGTGTGTTAAATTTGTTTTGCCTAATGTAAAGCCAACTGCTACAAGCCTATTAGTGAAAAACGATAAATTGAGTCTTGTGGAATCAGCTGTGTTCCTAGGTATTACCTTAGACAACAAATTACAATGGGGACCGTATAATAATAAATTGTCGAACAGACTTAGTTCTGCAGCATACGCAGTGAAAAGAATAAGAGCTCTGACGGATGTAGACACCGCGAGGTTAGTCTACTTCAGTTATTTCCATAGTCTCATGTCATATGGCCTTTTGTTATGGGGTCATGCTGCGGATGCAAACAGCATTTTTTTACTACAAAAGCGAGCTGTTCGTGCAATTTATAAAATGAAGCCTAGAGAATCTCTTCGAAATAAATTTAAAGAAATCAACATTTTGACTTTTGTGTCGCAATACATTTATGAGAATTTAATATATGCTAAACGGAATATACATATTTTTGATAAAAATTGTGACAGGCACAGTGTCAACATAAGAAACAAGAATCAACTTGCTTCTCATGTCAGCCGTATTCACAAAATTAGTAAAACATATAAAGGTCAATGTATACGCTTCTATAATAAGGTACCCACTGATATTGAAAGTTTACCGTTAGATAAATTCAAAACTGTAATCAAGCAGAAATTATGTAAGAAGGGTTATTATAAAATATCAGATTATCTAGAAGAGAAAATCCATGGGATTAGACTACGGTTCTAACAGGCTAATTCAAAATGAAAACTGACCTATTAGACGGAGAGCGCGTGGTCGTCAACCCTACCTCATCGATTACCAAGATGCGACTACTCTAGGGTGATGCACGTTAAAAAGTTATATCCGAATCAACAGGGTTGCCTGGGCGCAACCTGGCAGGTTTTGTACAGTGGCCAAAAAACTTGTCATTTTTTGGCCAAAAATTACCTCATCGAATACCAAATAGGTACATGGTACATTCGATAGTACTCATCAAGGAGTGCCTAAATCAACAGGGTTGCCTCACTTAATCCTGGCACATTCGCGAGTCGGCCTGGTTTTAAGGTGGTCAAAAATTACAAAAATTACCTCATCGATTACCAAGTAGGTACTTATCACAACTGATAGAGCTTTTCAAGAAGGGGCAAAATCATCAGGGTTGCCTCCCCAAATCCTGGCACATTCGTGAGTCGGCCTGATTTTAGGTTGGCAAAAAAATACAAAACTTACTTACGATGGTGAGGAATGAATTGAAACTTATGCCATTTGGAGCTTCTAGACATCTTAATAATATTTGCTATAGTATGCCGGCACTTAAATTCATGTTTCATATTTTTATATAGGATATAAAGTTAAGGTGGGGTACACACGGCAGCTACTATAAGCATTATAGCTACAAGAAATCTTAGTACAGAGACTAACCCTAACTTTTAGAGGTATTTCGACCTACTTTCACAGATTTTGGAAAAAATGTACAGTCAACAAGAAAAACGGCAATTTCCACAAAAATATTTTTCATTCCATTTGATCTTTAATTTGTATGTGTGAAATAAGGAATATACCTATACAAATCCTAGCACTTACGTGAGTCGGTCTGATTTTGGGTTGGCGAAAAAATACAAAATTTAACTACAAGAAAACATAGTACGGAGACTAACCCGAACTTTTGGAGATATTTTATCGCACATTTACTGATTTCAAATAATGTACAGTAAAAAAAACTGCAATGTTCACAATACTTTTATTTTTCATTTCATTCAATCCTCTTACTGGTAAAGAACAATTCTCTGTGGGATCAAACGACGTCAAAGTATTAGAACTCTCACAAAAAGCAAAATTTTTTTCCCATACATTTAGTAGGAGAAACTGTCATTTTACATACCTTTTTTCATATCATTCGATCCTTTTGCTGATAAAAATTAAAGGCTTTGTAAGGTCAAGCATATTCAAGGTATAAGATTTCTCTTAAAACACAATATAACATTTCAACTGGCTTTTAGGGAAATTTGCGTTTAATTAGTGGGAAAAAACTTCTCTTTAATAAAAATCACCTTATCGATTGTCAAATAGGTACATAGTATATTCGTTAGTGCTCTTTAGAAGTGGCAAAATCAACTGGGTTGCCTTACCAAATCCTGACACTTTTGTGAGTCAGTCTGATTTTAGGTTGGTTCTAAATATAAAACTTAAATACGTTTATGTGTTATAAAATGATATTATGCCATCTGAAGGCTCTAGTCATTTTATTAATAATCAATGTAAGAAAACTCATGTTTAATAAATGGTAATAATATGTTTATTGTTTGTTTTTTGTCCCGTGTGGTACCGGCAAAGAATAGTACCATCCCATACATAAACTGGCAGATGGGCAGCGGCATCCTTCTGTGTATCATTCCATCTTGCTTTCTGCGGTCACTTACAACCGCGGTCAATGGTGCCAGCCGTAACGCTGACAAGCGAGGTGACTATGGTACTTCCCCTCCACATTTTTCCAGAAAAAGTTAGAATTCTGGAGGGAACTCCCTGTCCTTTAGTGGACATTTCATGGGATGTTGTGATTGATAGTCTTTTTTATTCGATGCTATATTATTTTGAAAATAAATCCTGTTGAAGATTGGGACGATAGTCGTTTTCGGTGACGAAAGTTAATTTCACTCCTCCAATCGATCCTTCCAAATTCCAAATAATGTGCTCTATGTCTATAGAACTAAGATTACGAATTTCGAATCTGAATGATTGAGTCATGAAGTGAACTTTCGTCACCGAATAGCATACCAGATTTTAGGGTGGTTAAAATTTAGGTACTTGATCGATCGCCAAGTGCTTATGTGCTTCAAGAGCTCTTCAAAGAATAGCGACATCAATAGAGTTGCCTCACCAAATCCTGGCAATGTCGTGAGTCGGCATGATTTAAGGTTTTTACTGTTAATGAGTTAGAATGGAATTTATGCCATTTAAAGGTTTTACAATAACTAATATATTATTATACCGGCACTTTCACTCATAAACTTTATAAAACAAAACACATTAAGAAAAAGTCACAAAAGACAACAGAAATTACGTTTTATTACCTGCTTTGCATAAAAATCGACTAATGTCAGAAATTTGATAATATTAACATCAACATTGCGCAAAATAAAGGCATTCGCATACTTGCTTAGTAGGTGCAGTGAGTGCTCTGTAAATCTTACTTAATATTATTTTAGAACCTATTCACCTATATTATTACCATAAGCAATGAATCTAAGTATTTAATTTTTATGTTATTTTTTTATAATTAATATGTTCTATGTACTTTATTCTACTTACATAACATGTGGTTAAAAGGAAATCGGTACTTTTGTTTACACCCTGTATTAAAATAACGTACCCTTTGTTTACTTTTGTCGTAGTAGTAGAGCACTAGAACACCTCCACTTTTTTGGCAGTAAAGTCCTCTTGAGTTTTTGTACGCTGCCTTAACTATTTACATACCTTCGGGGCGTCGGCGTGAATATTTTACTCATATTTACAAATTTTGAATGGAAATCAAGATGTTTATTATAAATGTTTATTAAAAATGTTTGCTATCTGGAAAAAAATAATATCCTTTCGGCAAGACAGTATGGTTTTAGACAGGGTAAATCTACAGAACATGCGGTTGATCTGTTAATGGAAATTGTGTCGGCCAACCTAGATAAAGGTAGGAAATGTGTCGGGGTCTTCCTAGACTTGGCAAAGGCCTTCGACACGGTCTCCATTCCCATTTTACTAAAAAAGCTAGAGTTTATTGGAGTAAGAGGGATTTGCCGTGACTGGTTTGAGAGTTATCTCACAAACAGGAGCCAATGTACAAAAGTGGATAATGTTATCAGTAGCCCCCAAAACGTCACATTTGGTGTACCACAAGGCTCAATTCTGGGACCAACGTTATTTTTTGTGTACTTGAACGATCTGTCTTCCTTGAGCCTAGAAAATGCTGAACTGATTCATTCCGCTGACGATACAGTCGTTTTATTCCATGAAACGTCGTGGGACAAGGTTCTTACAATTGCACAAAACGGACTCTCTCGTGTTGCTCAATGGCTAACTAACAACCTTCTTACTCTCAACACCAAAAAAAACAACTTCCTGTGCTTCCACAAAACAGGCGCATCAGCCCCACCACCAAACCTTATGATAACTATCCATACCTGTAGACGGAACAACCATGATTGTACTTGTGAGAAAATCCACGGAGTCAAAAATTGTAAGTACCTGGGAGTCATAATCGACGATAAACTGACCTTTGCAAATCACATATCTGCTGCGTCTGCTAGAGTTCGAAAATTCATCTATATCATGGTAACCCTCCGTGACGTAGCAGATGTCGATTTGTTAAAACAAGTTTACTTCTCACTCTGTCAACCCATTCTTTCGTACTGCATCCTTGCTTGGGGAGGTACTAACACTACGCATCTACTAAGTCTTGAAAGAGCTCAACGGGCGGTGCTAAAGACTATGATGAGAAAACCGTTTCGTTATCCTACCGCTCTTTTGTTCAAGGAAACCCAGGTCCTTAGTGTAAGGCGATTGTATATCCTTAAAATATCGTTTCTCACCCACAAGGATCTAATGAACTCTGCCGACTATGAGAATCTCATTAAGCTACGAAGATTTATGCTACCTTTGCCGCCTGGCATATCTACGTTTATTAGGAAATTTTGTTCGTACAAAAAGCCCTTTACGTACAACAAGGTAAATAGAATTTGCAATGTACATTTACTTACTGCTAGAGAAGCTAAATTTTAAATTCGGAAAGAGCTGCAGGACTTGACCTATGAACGTACTGAAAACTTTTTTAAATCCATTTACAGTTAAAATCATATCATATTCCTTTTACCACTTAATGTTACTACTTTTATTTTATTAGTTATTTTTTTTTGGTTTTTCTAATTATTACTCTTTAAAATGTTTAATAGAAGTGCCGCTTCAAGATCTTGTAACATTGATAGGTATTTAAAAATCTACCACAAGACAGGCCTAGCATAGTGTGGAGACTTTTGATGTTTTCACTTGGCAGCAATCTTGAACTGTACCTACACTAAATACTTTAATTTTAAGTTCTGTTACATTTTGTTTGCCTTCTTTTTCTGAATAAATGAATTATGATAAATTATGAATTATGATAAATGAAATTAAGATATTTTTTTCACAGATTAAATAAGCGCGAATTGCGCGAATTCCTCTCGGCCATCCATTACATAATACTGTGTATGCCACCTTCAGTGTATGGTTCAGTTCATAAGTGTATAAATTCTTTTTTGAAGTTGTCCTTTATGGCTTGGAAACTAGCATATTAGCCGATGGCGTCCAATACAACATAGTATTACCGTAATTTTGTTGCCAAATCTAACAAAAAGGTGAAAAAATTATAGTACCGTATTGTAGACAGTTGCATTTATAAATATAACGCAACTGTTGTCGGAATAGCAATGTTTGTGATACTGTTTCCGGTTTCTTTCGAACTTTAACAAATGGGAGTAGAAAAAAAAGGGTATATGAAAATTTATGATTCTCCTATTAAATGTATGGGAAAATAATTTTGTGTTTCTGGTAGTTCTTATACATTAATCTCGGTAGACACTATAGAAAATTATGTTCTTTAACAATTAAAGATCAAATGGAATGAAAAATATTTTTGTGGAAATTGCCGTTTTTCTTGTTGACTGTACATTTTTTCCAAAATCTGTGAAAGTAGGTCGAAATACCTCTAAAAGTTAGGGTTAGTCTCTATACTAAGTTTTCTTGTAGCTATAATGCTTATAGTAGCTGCCGTGTGTACCCCATCTTAACTTTATATCCTATATAAAAATATGAAACATGAATTTAAGTGCCGGCATACTATAGCAAATATTATTAAGATGTCTAGAAGCTCCAAATGGCATAAGTTTCAATTCATTCCTCACTATCGTAAGTAAGTTTTGTATTTTTTTGCCAACCTAAAATCAGGCCGACTCACGAATGTGCCAGGATTTGGGGAGGCAACCCTGATGATTTTGCCCCTTCTTGAAGAGCTCTATCAGTTGTGATAAGTACCTACTTGGTAATCGATGAGGTAATTTTTGTAATTTTTGACCACCTTAAAACCAGGCCGACTCGCGAATGTGCCAGGATTGAGTGAGGCAACCCTGTTGATTTAGGCACTCCTTGATGAGTACTATCGAATGTACTATGTACCTATTTGGTATTCGATGAGGTAATTTTTGGCCAAAAAATGACAAGTTTTTTGGCCACTGTACAAAACCTGCCAGGTTGCGCCCAGGCAACCCTGTTGATTCGGATATAACTTTTTAACGTGCATCACCCTAGATTAGTCGCATCTTGGTAATCGATGAGGTAGGGTTGACGACCACGCGCTCTCCGTCTATATGTATGTTGTATATCAACCTTGTACATTCAAACATATTTAAAAGAGCGCGTGGGTTTTTATTGTCGCTTCTTTTTTTTTCCCACAATGGCGCCACATTATTTGTGAAGCGATGTAGTTTAGCTGACGTCATTAAGAGATTTTAATATCCAACAATGAATAAAAGATTTTGATTTGATTTGATTTGATTTGATTTGAATACTTTTATTCTAACTAAAAGATTAAATAAAGCACTTAAATTCTTTATGTTTACTTGACTAGTGCAACCTTATTTTATTTCCTTGTTTGTTTTTTAGTATACCGATAATTCTGTTGTTTATTTTTTTGTAGTTATTCTAGTGTTTTTCTATACAACATAAATTAGCCCTTATTAATATTTTCCGTACGATGAGGTGTTATATTCGTATTGGCCCTTCACTAAAGTTCCTTACTGCGTTGCTACTCAGTTAGTGACTTACTTAGTTCCATCTTTCTACCTTCCTTTCCTACGTAGGAGACTAACTGACTTAGTGTGTGAATTCAGTCAGGTGTGATCGGCCCTTAAGATGGCAAAATACACAGAAGGACGCTGCTGCCTATCTTCCGGTTCAAAAACCCTTAGACTCATCTTACCAGACCCACGGGTAGAGTAGAGTCGCCACTGTTCTTTGCCAAAACCACACGGTCACTATCTACTATTTCGTACATTTAAAGATTTAGATAGATAAACGTTTATTTAAATACATAATACATACTTACAGCACAACACAGTATAAGAAAGTAAGTCAACATACATAAAAGAGAGTACATATTCGTAGTAACTATTATCTAATCTGTGACATATTGTCTTCAATGATGCAAAAATTCAGAAGCGCGAAGGCTTAATAGGTCGGTTGTTGAAATATCTTCTTGAAAAGAGAGATAGTTTAAATAGTACTAAGCACTTCAAAAAGCAGACTACTCATTCCGAATTTTACGAAAGAGTCACATGTTTTGTAAACTAAATCATAACCTCAAATGTATGTAAAATGAGTAAAAAATTTAGATATTTCTGTTTATTTTTCTGTATATAAAACGATATTTCGCGTGTGTATTATGGTTAAGATAAATGTTTTCTAAAAAATGTTTGGTTACAAAACACCTGATTATTTTGTGAACCTTTCGTACCTTTGAAAAGCTTTCGTAGCCACGTAGCCAGTTGGTGCTACGCCGTAGCAGATCGGCGACAACCTATCCAAATACAATTAAAGCGCTCATACTGCGAAGTATTTTCTTTTTCATGTAGTGCTGGCTAAAAATATTACCGCCTTGTCACTTCTCGAGAGTGTCGTAAAAGGCGACTAAGTGATACTGAATTAGAAACTGGGCGGACAACAGCGTCCTTCTTTCTGCGTTTCGTATGATCACACAAATAAAGAAAAAATTAAGAGATACAAAAAATGTGGTTACATGTTGAATTTTTTTTAAAAACGTAACCACGTTGTAATACACAGAGAAGCTTGGCAAACTTAATAAGATTTGGCAAAGTATTTTAATAAGTAGTAGCAGTAGTTTTTAGTAGTAAGTATAATTCAAATATCGTTTATGTAGGGAAGTATATAGAACAATCCATTTGCGAATCCAACTTGCACTTGGCCGTTTTTAGGGTTCCGTACCTCAAAATAAAAAACGGAACCCTTATAGGATCACTTTGTTATCCGTCTGTCTGTCTGTCATGACCCTTTTTCACACGAACGAGAAGGGGTATCAGGTTGAAATTGATAACGAATATTAAGGTCCATAAACCACACAAGATCTAAAAATTTAATTTTTTTACAACGACGCAATCAAAAGATGTTTTTTTTTGTCCTCATCTCCATACATTTATGCAAAAAAGCAAAACCTACAGGGTACTTCCCGTTGACCAAAAATTATAAAATTTGGCAAGAAGCTAGGTCTCACAGTACAAATAAAGGGAAAAGTCTAAAATCATTAAATATTTCAATTTTTCTCACAACTAATAGTAACCAATAAAGGTGAGCTCCTGTTTCTAGAACTTTTCTATAAAAGAGGGTTCAAGTTGGATGGTCGCGGAGTTTTTAAAATCAAAGAGCAAAAGCTTTTAGTTAATCATATGGCAGATAGCTACGGAACCATTAGGGCGCCAGTCCGACTCGCACTTGGCCGGTTTTCTTTTACATTAGGTATTCTGCAAAAGCCACATCAATATGCGTCAACAAGTTGTTGTTAGTGTTGTTGGTTAAAATTATTACAAACAACGTTTTTATTAATTTTTCAAATTTGCAAAATGCTCAACCTGGCTCTAAATAATTAAGTTTTGACACATTGTATATCCACTTGGTAACCGAACTTCATCAAACTTGTAAAGTTACTCAAACCAAACACGACAACTCGTTAAGACCATATTAATCTTAATCCTTAGCAAGCACGTGTAAGTACTAAGTAACGCACGTGAGATCTGATTCTACTAGTGCGTTTGACGTACTTTGGCTTTTTTACTGTTTTATTAATACTGCAACTCATAATTGGGATCGGCTTTTCCACTAGGTAGTAGGTAGATATACTAAAAGCCGTAAGAATATTTATTTTTACTATCAAAAACAGACTAGAAAAACACACTTACATCATGTCAAGGAGACAAGGCTAAAACAGTCGAATGTTTTACAACTAGACCAGATAACTGATGTCTTAAAATAAAAAAAACCGACCAAGTGCGTGTCGAGCCAAGCGCAGTATAGAGTTCCGTAGTTTTTTTTACGATTTTGTATCGCAAAGCAGGTTTTGGTTAGGTATATTAATTAATGCTCAGCGAGGTCCTAGAGCTTGATTGCTATTGCTTTTTTTATTATTTCAAGTTTTTCTGCTTTAGCTCAATAATCTGTGAAGCCTTCTTAGCTGTGATAGTTTTCCTTTCAATTTAATCATAAATACTATTACTGTGATTATTTCACTTTTCCAGCAACTTTTCAGCAGTAGGTGGACTTTTTATGTGATGTCATGATGATGAGAAAAGTCACAGGTGAATTCTCAAGATAGTAAATCGATCTAGCTAGGTCTCATGTCTGGGAAAATTCGTTTTCTCCGTGTTTTTAAGTATTTGTGTATTAGACACAAACCTACAGCGCCATCTGTTGGCGGGTAGCACAGCTTGCTCACCCGATGATATTTTAATGTCGAGGCGGTTCAGTTCGTTAGCGTAGCTCGGTTGCCCAGGTACTCTACAAGTAATGCGAACTAAAAAGCTGCGAATACGGTTTTCATACTAAGTATCTATGAAGCAGTTTCCTACATCTTACATCTTAATACGAGTACTAGCACCCTTATTTTTTTATCAACCCGTAAATTATTAGAGCTGGTTTTTCTCATGAAACTTAACAACTTTTATAATGGAACATACGACAAAATACAAAATAAGAACGGGTTGCACTGCACTCCGGGAGTGCCGGCAGAAGTGAAAACTTAAACATCAACGTTGTGCATTTTTGAATATTTTAGAATGGTTAGGGAATAATTTCACATGAATTGTTTTATTTATCAGTATAAAAGTACATACAATATTCATTTATTGCGCTATCGTAAAAAGTGAATCTAAAAAAGTGCCAAGCGCCGGTAAAGAAGTTTTCACTTCAAAAAATTCTACACCACACACATACAAACTGCACTAGCACATTTTGTATGAATGTCCAAAAATTTATTTCCATATCTTGTGTGAGTGTTAAAGAAAAGACGCTGTATAGATAGGAGAAAATGATGAAAACATGTCTTCTAACCACGATTCTTCTTTTTATCTTTGCTATATGGTCTGGTCCACAGAGGTATTACGCCACCAGGTATTACTTTAGCTGGACCATAGCGATACTCCTTTAATGCTCGTTTCAGCGCTCCTTCCAGCCTCTCGCAATTTTTAGGGCCTCTTTTGAGGATGTTGGCGAGGATTACGTCATGGAATAACTTTCTCGTCTCGGCTTCTATGACTCGCTTTGCGCCCCGTCCGAATTCCTTCAATTGTAGCAAGTAGGCCGAAAATTGCATAGATTGGAAGGGTGTGAACACCTCATCCATTGCCTCTAGAAACTCTTCCTTCCGCAGCTGTCCATCATCGTTCAATTGTTCACTCCAGTACTCAAACTTGTCCAGAATGACGTCTCTGTGCTTACTACATATATTTTCTAAGACATGAGCTATGTCTTGCGTGTAACTATAGTCTAACTCGTTTATAACAGTATGCAAAGTGCGACAGTATACTGGCACCTGTTTTCTATCAAGACCTTTTACGACCATAAATGAATAACTATGTAGAAATCTCTGGAATATTCCTGGCTGCTTCCGTGTTCTTGAAGAAATTAGGGTTAAATTATCTAATGCGGCAATGAGTATAAAAATTGCAACTTGTTTTAAAGAGCACATGTTGATTTTGCAATGAAAATACGAACAATCAAATAACGTTTTTAAATTAAGCAATTTTATGGCTTTGTCGTTAGTGTGAAATCAATTATAATCTGTAATCGAGTCAACGTTGGATAGCTCCAACAATTCCAATGATAAAATGTATTTTTTTCAATACAGCGTGATTATTAAATGCTTGACTATACTTGAGTATGGTCATTAGGACATGAAATCTGGGTTCTACCTAACTGAAACGAACCAACCTACCTACCTTGAATCCTCCCTTTCTATTACTCCCCTTAACTAACTAACTTACTTTACCTGACTTACTTGCTAAACGATCACAGCCTAACCTGACTTGTTTTTTTTTGTTTTAACATTAATTTAACTACAAGTCATAGAATAAGGAAATAGCATTAACTACTATTAAACCCTGTTATGATCAATAGTTTTGCCTGTGATCGATCTAGTGGCTTGAGACCCAATGATATGGACCGCGGACAACCTGGATCTATAGGGAGAGACTATGACTTGTACTAACCTAACTCCTAAGGTCTACCTATCTTAATCTAAGCCTAGATCTCAATGTCTGAGGATATTGCAACAACGACCGAAAGTAAAAATAACACAGGAAAAGTACACACAACAGGTTAAAGATTGTATGACGATAAGTGGAAAAGGATAAATGAAACAATTACGTAATAGTAGGGTAAGTAAGTCAAGAGGCTAGTATTGTTTTGTTAGTCTATGTGGCCCTTTTCAGGGGGCGGGCCCCCCTCCTCCGGACCCTCCAGTAGGTCTCATACCATTTGCGGACACCTCCCTCCGAGACTTGCCGCAGGTATGCCAGAGTTCTTACTCTATCCCTCCTTAGCAGAAAGAGCTGCTACTTAAACCTCCTTGATTAAATCAATATACTTAAGTATTTTTTGTTTGTTTGTTTACCTTGACATTTTTCACTTATTTTGACATTAAGTATTATAATTATTATAATTACTATTAATTTGCTTTGTTTTGCCGTCTTTTGACAAATTTTTATTCTGTTTGAATTATTTTTAATTTATTTTCAATATTATTGACGATCATGTTTTTCATTGACATCTGAACAATCTATGTAATTTTACATACATACATAATATCACGCTTGTTCCCGTCGGGATAGGCAGAGACCACAGTTCTCCACCTGCTACAATTTTCTTCTTTCATGTAATTTTAAATGTGATAATATGAAAAAGAAATCTAAATATATAAGAAAGTCATTTCAGTTTCATGGCAAACATAAATTAATTATTATTTTCACTTTTCCAGAAGAACTCTTGTAACACACCCTTATTTTTTATCAATCAATAAATTTCCGTAAATTTTAAGAAGTGGTTCTGCCCGCAGCGAGGTTCAAATGTCTTTGGTTCTGCCCGAAACTGAAAACGTTTTTAGGGGAAAGTAAGACGAAATACGAAAAAAGAATTTCTACTTCACATACAAACTGCATACTCATCACTCGACGCAACTATAGTCGTATCGTCTGCATACCTCAAATTATTGACTCTGCGACCGCCTACTACAACTCCGCCATCCAAGCCGTTAAGTGCTTTCCGCATTATGTATTCGCTGTACAGATTGAATAGCTTAGGTGACAAAATGCAGCCCTGGCGCAAGCCTCGTTCTGTGTGGAAAGACTTTGATTTTTTGTTTTCCAATTTCACGAAGCTTGAGCCGTCAAGATACAAGTTCTGTATTAGGAAAGTAAGGTGTTGAGGCACGCCCATCTCCACAAGCACATCAAACATCGTCTTCCACCGTACACAATCAAACGCTTTAGCGTAATCAATAAAGCACAAGACCAGTGGTTTGTTAAATTCGCGACATTTCTCTATGAGTACACGAATATTCAAAATCTGTTCGCGAGTGCCCTTTCCTGCAACAAATCCGGATCGCTCACTCGGTATCTGGTGATCTACAAAGGATGATAATCTAGTGTTAATAATACGCAGCAAGACCTTACTAGCATGCGACATGAGCGATAGCGTTCGATAGTTTTCACATTTTCTTGTGGAGCCTTTCTTGTGCAATGGTATAACAGCAGATTGAGTCCAGTCGTCTGGCCACTGGCCTGTTCTCCAGATCTTATGATCTTAGTTCCTTCATAACCTAAGTGTTGCAACATAGCAGCTGACACACCATCAGGACCCAAAGCCTTGTGTTTTAACTTCTTAATCGCATCGTGCACTTCAGAAAGCATTATATCTGGTTCTCTGGCGTGTTCGTCCCATCTTCTTTCAACACTATGTCCCTCTTCATCCCGATAGAGCTCATATGAAAAGTACAAAATTTATTATTGTATCTTAGAAAGAGTTGCTCTGTTTTATGGGCACAACCACCTCTTAAAATTGCTGTGGTGATACAACACCTCTTAAAATAACGCTGCATAAATAGTAGAAAATGATAAAATTATGTCTTCTAAACTAACTACGATGCTTTATATCTTTTCTATGTGGTATGTACCACTGCTTGTCATTCAGCTGGCCCTTAGCGAACCTCCTTTAATGCTTGTTTCAGTGCTCTCTCCAGTTTCTCGCAGTTCTTAGGGCCTCTTTTGAGGATGTTGGCGACGATTACGTCATGAAATAACTTTCTCGTTTCGACTTCTATGACAAGCTTTGCACCCCGTCCGAATTCCTCCAATTCTTGCAAGTAGGTCGCAAATTGCATAGACTGTAAGTGTGTGAACACCTCATCCATAGCCTCCAGAAACTCTTCCTTCCGCAGCTCTCCATCATCGTTCAGTTTTTCATTCCAATACTCAAACTTGTCCAGAATATCGTCTCTGTTCTTCCTACACAACTTTTCTAAGACATGGGCTAAATCTTGAGTATAACTGTAGTCTAACTCTTTTATAACAGTATGCAGAGTGCGACAGTATACTGGCACCTGTTTTCTTTCAAGACCTTTCATGACCATAAATGAATAACTATGTAGAAATCTCTGGAATATTCCTGGCTGCTTCCGTGTTCTTGAAGAAATTAGGGTTAAATTGTCTAATGCGGCAATGAGTATAAAAATTGCAACTGGTTTTAAAGAGCACATGTTGATTTTGCAATGAAATACGAGCTATCAAATTACGTTTTCAAATTAAGCAATTTTATGGCTTTATCGTTAGTGTGAAACCAATTACAATATTTAATCGAGTCACCGTTGAATAGCTCAAACTATTCCAATGATAAAATATCATTTTAGCCAGGTTAAAAGCATCCCGGCGAGCATATATGAACGGGTTGATGAAAGTAGAGGAATCGAGGAAAGTACAGTCAAGATCGTAGCAGGTGGAGGACTGTGATCTCCCCGACGGGAAAAAGGTTTTTTATGTATTTGAACCAATAAAATAAGGTTTGCCTGTCAACGTCTTAGCAAAATTAGTCCTCTGTCATGAGCAAAGGGAAAATTTTAAACTTGTTAATTCAAATCCGAGTAGAACCACGTCTAAAGCTTCACAACTTTGTACAACAACATTGCATTTAGAGAGGAGGAAAGCGATTCATTGAGGTGCGTGGAACAGTTATAGGCCGTTATTGTAAAAAAGAAATAAGTAATTTGAAAAAGCAAGGTGATTTTGGCAAAGCAAGCAGGCAGGGCAATTCTGTTAATATTCAAAACGGTTCGTACCCATGCAGTGTTGTGTACATTAAGTGGGTAAGTACTCAGACTATTATTTCTTTGTACTTACTGATTTATTTTGTTGAGTTTTATGTTTATAATTTGAAATGTTATTTATCAACTGAATTTGTGAAGGTAAAGGTTTTTAAACGTTTGTGTAGGAGTTCGTATACTCTTTGATTTAAACCTGACCAAAAATTCAAATAATGAAAATATATCAACCCCAATTATTTTGAATACGGTGTTATTTTCTGGACCCCTGGGCAAATTTTAGTACTTTCCCGTCACGTCCCGTTAATTTTCCCAAAGGTTTAATAACGAAAAAAAATTTTGTTCATCCATACAAGTTGTCGGCAATAGTGGGATTTGTATGGGATGACCAAAATTTTTTCTCGTTTTTCGACCCATGTTCGTTTGGGAAATTTATTCAGATTCGTGTTTTCTGAGTAGGTAACATACTAAAATTTGGACAGGTGTCCAAAAATAGTCCTGTATTACCGATTGATTTACGCGTGATTTTTCAGACTAAAAAGCCGGTCAAATGCGAGTTGGACTCGCGCGCCGAGGGTCTCGATATACATATAGTATTTTTGGAAGCAATAAACTCCATTTTATGACCGCAAAACAAAATTTGTTTGTAAAGATTATTTTTGGATGTAAAACTGAAATCTTCGGCGAAAAGTATCAAAATTTCCAAGCAAAACTAACCAATGCACTAAAATGGTAAACACAAATTATCTTGTTATTGTATAAAAAGTAAACTGTTCATATCTTTCTTTGAATACACAAATTTCACTAAATAGAAGCTTCCGAACGTTGATTTTCAGGGTTTTCAGCCCGTTTCGACTATAAATTAGCTATTTAGCTAATTGTTGCAATTTCAATTTCAATTTGCAGTTGCAATTTTGCAACGAATTGTTTACACTTTTGATACGTCAATAACCAAAGAAACTAATGTTGATTGATTGAGGTGGTCACCTAGGTTTTTTGAATACAACCTTATTCTCTTCTTTCGTTAGCCAGAGTTTACCTTCACTAATTACATTCTCTCTGCCACCACTTCATTTCTGGGCTCTCACTTGGCTCTCACTCTAAAATTCTTCAATATGTTAGCAGTGCAAGTCTTACCTAGCTTGATCCTCAGACACAAATAATAATAAAAGTTTGTAAGTTCCAAACTGCCTTTAATATTTAACTTTCTTAAAATTCGAATATCATGTTACATTTACACTCCACTTCTTTACAAAATGTTCATCGTAGGTATATAAAAATAACAAAACCAAAACTTAGGGCCATTTGTTGAAGCAACCACAAATGGATCCTCCACCCTACACTAACTTAAACGTACTTAACCGCGCAGAGGCTTTACCCAAACTTACCTGAAGTTTAAAACAAACTAAATAAAATTCTCGAACTAGGTAAGTTTACATACTCGATCCGATAAACTTGCCTATTAGCTGGTTGAGTTTATAGATTGAAGATTTAGGGGTCTAAAAACTTTTGAGATATGTACCGTTCATTTAAAAAAAATAACTTAGTTTCATCAGATAAAAATAATGTTTTATAATAACCGATACAAGTACTCGCTCTATGGAGATCTAGGTATTTTTTGTTTTTCGAACGAAAGGGAATTGTTACATTACAAACTTACCTAACAAAGTAACTAAAACTAGGTAATTTTGATCTATATAATTTGACTATTGTGGGCGTTTCATTAGTTAGGTACACGTTCACTTCTGATGTCGGGAATAGACCTTGCTAGTCTTAGGTAACTATCATCTTACCCAACACATCGTGTCTCAGTCAGGCTTGCGTATTTCTCCTGATGACTCATATCAGACCCACACCATGATATAATGTCCAGCACAAGTCAGGTCCAGGAGAAGAAGTCAGTCAGGCTACTAAGGTAGCTTGAAGCGACGTTCTCACTGGGTCAGGCAAGTTTGAGTCGACTTTGGTTATATAAATACAGAACAAAGAAATAGCAATGAAGAATCAATCAATCTTGAATGCATACACCAGCTGAACCAGCTCTAACCAGCTGATTGTACAAAACAGATTGATACGAAAAGCAAGATGATTCCGTGCCGAAGAGGTACTTCCAAAGAAGGCTTCGGAAATTCGGAAGTAGTCAGATTGACGTCAGCGGCCTTTGGCAGCTCTTGCGCAGTTCAATAATGGATCAATGACTCTGGCCCAGGGTTTGATGGATGATGGTAAGTTTTTTGCGAATTTTTAAACAGTTATAATGTTGCAGGCAAATCATACAGTTCGCCACTTACAAACGTCCGGCAAATTATAAACGGTCAGCAAATTGTAAAACAGCGTTGGCAGATTGTAAACAGGTTAGGGATCGGTTAGCTCGGGTTAGGTTATGCAGCGACTTCGGGCCGCGGCAGCGGCCGGCGAGTGCCAGAAACGAATCGCCATTTATACGAATTAATAATTTCTTGAAATTTTGTAAAATGCCAAGGCAATAGTTGAAATGGCGGGGTATGCCCCGTCGTCCTACTTACTTCCTGGAAGTAGTCGCTTGTAGGTAATTCGGTTAACATCGAGGACCGTCGATTGGCGCTCTCAATAGCTTATTAAATATTTGACCGCAAGATTTCTCTCCACCACAAAAGACGACGGACGACGCTCGAAAGAATAAAACAGATCCTTTTCTTTTATGTTGTTGGACATCTTTGTTAAATTTATTTAAGTCTTTTTAATCCTATTAAACGAGTAAACCTTTTAAAAAATATATTTTGTATTCTATTGTCCATTAGATATTAAAATGTATATCAGTAATTCCGCAAAAGTAACAACTCCATCGATATACTTATCTAAGCTTTATGAATCGGAGAATATAAAAGTAATGTTTGGAAGCTCGTTGGTATCGTATCTTCTTATTCGGACAGGGATTGAAGAAAAAATTATGAACTTACCTTTCCTGATGTTAGAAGTTACAGCAAGGTTTGTCCGGCTTTTTGACGATCGATAGTCTTACAGCTTACACCCAAAGAAAAATTCACAGATTTCGTGTCTCACACGACTATCGAGCACATTGGAAATGAAACTACGGAATCCGAAAAATAACATAAAAAACTTTTTTTTATAACCAGCCTTTAAATAAAAATTCAGTTGTGCTAATATAAAAAAAAAAATTATATGCAAAAGTCGTGCTGATAAATATTATGTACCTAGATAAATATAATAAAAATCAAAATCATAACATTCAATGGCATCAAACGAAGCTTGCATTGGGTATGAAGTTTTTATAATTATAATTTCTCCTTTCTTATTGGCGCTTTATAAGCTTTCAAATCGATTGATGCCATTGAATATTATAAAGTTGTATGCATTATTTCGATCAATTTATTTTATGATATTCATCTATGTAACTAACATTTATCAGCACGACTCTTGCATAAAATAATTTTCTCCTATTTACTCGTAAACAGTGCTCTTATTTCAAAAAAGGAGGCGTTCAATTACGACGCCTATACTGGAACGAACGAAAACACATTTCCAATGTCAAAAGATCATTATCAACGACTAAGCAGAAAGACAAAAGCTCCCCAAACTTTCCCCAAAGGATTCTAGAACGACCAGTTGTGCCCTCCCACATCGGCCATTAATTTTTGAATCTGCTAACGCGCTCATTTACTGTCACTTGGCAGGATAAAATAGTTGCAATATACCTATTACCTATATTGCGCCTTTCTGATTCAAAAAATACGAGTTTGTTAGTTTTTTTTGAGGATCATGACTGTAGCACAAAATCTGTTTGAGAGAGTTGCGATTTTGTATTTTAAAGACACCCCCAATGGCATGCATAAATTACTTATACGTTTTGTAGTACTCTGAACTTGTTTTTACTACGTTATCGCATAAAAAAATATCTCTCAATCTCTAGTGAGTTCCATTGTCTTTGCTATCAGGTGCAGTCTATAAATTTGCGGGTATTACCCGTGTTGCACCTGCGTGGTTCACCTGGGTGATTTTTTTTCTCCTGTGGTCCACCTAAGCTTTTGTACCACGGAAGGTTATCATTTTACGTGGTCCACCTGGATGTAAAATAAACTATACAATGATCCTTCAAAGGGGTGATTCTCCATCATTAACTGGTTTAAAAAAATAAATGGGTTAGCCAATTCGAGAAGTCCTACATATTCGCTTGTTCACGCTCTGGGTTTTTAAAATCTTTGCTTTGTAAGTATAACCTTGCACAATAAGTCCTTGTTTCTTTTGGCACGATAGACAGTCTGCAGTATCATAAAACTTATGCCTTTCACCGTAACGAATTTTTTGCAAGAAAGGGACGACACCGAGCGTTATTATTTGTATGTAAATCTATGCGACTCTCACAATCTCAAAGCGATGCAATCAACGCAGAGGGTTTAACAATCACTTGAGAAGGTTTACCTACGCCATCCGCTGTGTACAGTCTGGTACACCTGATACTGTAACCACTAATCCCTCCCTTCGGAGCCGGTAAAGGCTTTGCGGTGAGTGCCAATTACTGATTGGCCCAATCGCTCCTTACGATCGAACTGGAAAACAGGACAGGTTGTAATGCTTTTATACTTCGAATGTGGATTACAGCACTTACGGCGGACCTAATGTTACCTGAACGATCACATTTTTGATGAATGGAGACCTTGTGATCTGCACTTTCGAGAAAGGGAATATTTAAGACAGTTGTATATAGAGCCAGAGGTGTTGCCACTTTAAGAAATAGATTTCTTGTTTCACAAATACAAAGCTTTTCATTAATATTGTTCGTTTGCAGAAATAGGGGATTAAATTAAAAAAAAGTCATGTTTAGAACTCAAAAAAAAAAACTTCATGGGGTGAATGTGGTAAAGGGCAAGAAATCGCAGAAAATAACCGTCAGGGCTAGAGATAGTTTGCGCAGCGTTTACAGATGAAATTATTTGGGACGCAATAAATTTGTTTCTTAGAGTGGCAACACCTCTGCTCTGCTACCACCTAAAACTAAAAGTCTTGTTACTAAATTAATTGCATCGAGTTTGAAGATCAAGTTGTCGTCGTTAAAATATCAAGTCTTTTTCTCCCTGATAAGGCTCGATATTATTTTTGTAATTAACTTTGCAAGTTTCTAACTCTAAAACGTAATTTATACTGTTACCTATACTGTTGAAACCAAAGTTTTGAAAAAAGCTTTTAAAAGTTTGAAATTCTTCAAAGATATTATCGTTCATGAGCCAAACTTTATCAAATTTATTATGAACTTGATAAATTGTCGAATCAAAGTAATAGTATCAAAGTCAAACTGTAATCGCTTTACAAACATAGTGGCGCCATATGGAAAGAAAGAAGCGCCAAGAATAAACCCTCGTGCTCTATCTGTCTTAGGGCGCATGTACATTAAGGGGCTGATAAGAGCTAAGGCCGTGAAAAAAAATTATGTGATAATTAAGCATCTTTAAAATAATATGGCCGACTCCGAAACATGATTAAATATATTTTGTACGCCATAAAAAAATCCAAAGTTACCTCTGCTTTTTGCTTTTAAACCGTTTTTCTTAAGTACCCATTAATCTATGATGCCAAAACTTTTACACATTATTCAATACTATTATGCATAATAATATAGCTGTTTTATAATTAATATTATGGGTATAGATATTGAGAAAAATGCAAAAAAACGTAAAACAGCGCGAATCCGCTCCGTTCTAGCACGCGCATTCTGCCCTTTGTTAGAAAGGGAGGTAATTCAGCTCTTATCAGCCCGTTAATGATTTTTTACTCGGCGATATCGCATCGATGATATTATTTGTGTGATTTTTTATCGCCGCGATAACGTCGCCGGTTCGCCGCGACGCTAAATAATTGCCGTAAAATCGCCGCGCCCGAAAATCACTAGTGTGCATGCGCCTTTAATACCCGGCTGCCACAACAAGAGGGTTATGTTGTTCTGTCTTTTAAATGTACCATATTAGGAATTTGTAAGAAAATTATAGAAATAGTTAATAATATTCTATGAGCGGGTGGGGGCCCCGTGTGGTGCCGGCAAAGAATTGTACCAACCCATACATACCCGTGGGTGTCTAATGAGGCGACTAAGGGTTAACTGGAGGATGGGCAGCAATATCCTCCTTTGTATCTTACATGTTGCTTTCTGCGGTCACCTACAACCGCGGTCCATGGTGCCAGCCGTAACGCTAACAAGCGAGGTGACTATGGTACTTCCCCTCTACATTTTTCCAGCAAAAGCTAGAATTCTGGAGGGAGCTCCCTGTCCTGTAGTGGACGTTTCATGGGATGGTATGATGAGGTTCGGGGAATGATTTAAGTTCTTTGACCCTTTTGAGGTCTGAAAAACGATGGCAGCCTAAATAATGAAAACGTTACATTATATTAGTACATGCCCTTTTCTGAGCCTGTTTGTGATATTCCCTTTGATTAATTCTCGACAATTTTTCTTAGGACCTTCTTTCTAAGGTCACCGTCGCTTGCTTGGAAATTTTACCTTAAAAAGCATGCCTATTTATATTTACCTATACAATGACCTTTTGTGCCCTGAATTCTTACAATCGTCACAATAAATGAATTGTAAAGAGAAAAAAAAATATTAATAACTTAAAACAACCCCCGACGTTAAAACGACCGCCGCAAAAAGTTATAAGTATCTTTCAAATTATGATAGAAGCATATTCGGTACAGTTTATTATAATTCGAAAGTTGATCAATTTACTAGGAAATTGATCAACTTACGATTTCGTATAATTTTCCGGTGACTTATACACAACAAACGCATATTTGGAGCTACAATATCGCAATAGAACAACCGTATCTGCCACGTATTTATAATTTTAATCAACAATGCTGCTTTTTAAGAGGCACTATGACTGCGAAAGCCATTTTAACGGTACAAGCATTATGAACTTGTGGTATAAAGTCGACGAAGCCCGATAAATGACAAACTAACCTTTATATTTCAATTAATAAACAAATCGATTAGTGTTCGCAAGTTGACCCTACTTAAGTTTCAGTTTCTAGGTGCATGGTAAATAATTATCAACTTTAGAAACTTGTTTTACACAAATCAAACGATTAATAGGTGCTATCTACCCAACTGTGTTATTTTTTGAGTACCTACTCGTACGTTAACTACTCGACGAAGGACTGCGTTATTCTTTGAGTTCGTTACAACTCTCCCAAAAGAACAAAGTAAAAACCTGCCAAACAAAATGCGTTTTACAGTTTGTAGGACTAACAATTTTTTTTTTCTAGCGGAGCGTGAGAAAGGTATTGTATTCGTGAAAAAAAAAGTTTTTCTAATTTTCTCAAAAATGTGTTCTATATCACTTATAGATCATAAAAAGCAAGTCTCCCAAAAATGTCCGTCCGTCGGTCGGTCGGTCCGTCGGTCGGCTAAACGAATAGTCCGATTGACACCATATTTTAAATTTTAGATTATCTTGTAAATCCATCTAAGGATACTGAGTGGTTTTTTGCTGGCTGGTCTGTTTGAGGGTAGCTGTCATACAATGGAAATGAAAAATTGCAATTTGCTCAAAAACGGCTCAAACGATCTTGATAAAACTTTGCATGACCAATAATCTCCATGCAAGGTATCTTTCAGCAGTATCCATTGGTATATGGATGTTCATATAAGGGGTGTTCCCTTACTACTAAAATTTTAAAATGTGATTGACTCAAAATCGGTTTCAATGAGCTTATTTTAATACTTCAAATTGGAATTTTAAATTGGTTATGTACCTGACTGCATATTTCATTTAATTTTTTTTACATAAATCTAGTTTAAGTAAGTTTGTATTTTCGTATTCTTTGTATGGAATTCCAAACTAAAGTTTGCACTTGGTCCTTATTTACTCGTTACTATCCGCAGTCCTTTATAATCAAGTAGTAAGAGCATTCGCCTCTTGATCCGGAAGTTCTGGGTTAGATTCCCGGCACTGTCGAATGATGACGCTCGTATATAGCGAGAAAGGAAGTGCAGTGCTGCTGTACCATTTATTTTTCGTAATTCGACCAATGTTCCTGAAAGTCTTTCATTTTTATATGACTGCGCGAAGCCAAAAAGGAATTGTAATAAGTATATTAGGTAGCTTATGTATATGAGAAAATATCGGATGTACCACTGTAGTTCATTAGTGCATAAAACGACTTCTTACGATCTGATAAAATGAATAAGTGCCGTTTATTGCATTAAAATCCACGGTTTATGGTTTGAATTGCATGGTGTTGTCAGTGGCTTTATCTGTTTGAAAGCTTGTGTTATCAAGCAGAAGTAACGTCTTTTTAACCGACGAGAAAAAAACGGAGGAGGTTAACAAGCAAATTAATTAATTACGTAAAGCGTGATGCACGGCGGCGGCGCCGACTCAAAATTACTCGGGTATACTTACATTAGTTTAAGAACTTTCTTATTAAGGTTATATAAAAAAGTTTTATTATTTCTTGCTTTTCAGTTTTTTCGGCGGTTTATTTTTTTTTTATAAGAAAGGTTCAGATGAACATATCTTATTCAGTATCGTAAAATTTTAACAATATAATTTTTCTAGCAAGCTCTCCACTAAGAGAGGTCTAATACATGAGTTCTCATTCACTAGCCTCTGACTGCAGCAGAACTAGTGTTTAGTGGGGAAATTTATTTCTGTTTTAACTATTTTACGTCAGCAGTAGTGTTTTAGTTTTTAAGGAACAATTAGGAAACACTCTATAAACATACTTAGATCACTCAGTTGTATTAGGTACACAAGGTGTAACAAAAAAACCGGCCAAGTGCGAGTCGGACTCGCGCCCTAAGGGTTCCGTACCTATCTACCATATGATATACTAAAAGCTTTTGCTCTTTGATTTTAAAAACTCCGCGTCCATCAAACTTCACCCCTCTTTTATAGAAACGTTCTTAAAACGGGAGCTCACCTTAATTGGTTACTATTAGTTGTGAGAAAAATTGAAATATTTAATGATTTTAGACTTTTCCCTTTATTTGTACTGTGAGACCTAGCCTCTTGCCAAATTTCATAATTTTAGGTCGACGGGAAGTACCCTGTAGGTTTTGCTTTTATGCATAAATGTATGGAGATAAGGACATAAAAAGCCATATCTTTTGATTGCGTCGTTGTAAAAAATTGAAATTTTCAGATCTT
This sequence comes from Athrips mouffetella, assembly GCA_947532105.1. NCBI lineage: Eukaryota > Metazoa > Arthropoda > Insecta > Lepidoptera > Gelechiidae > Athrips > Athrips mouffetella. The sequence goes on from OX383967.1 coordinate 23,470,142, forward strand.
GTGTGGTTTATGGACCTTAATATTCGTTATAAATTTCAAGCTGATACCTCTTCTCGTTCGTGAGAACAAGGGTCTTGACAGACAGACATACAACAAAGTGATCCTTTAAGGGTTCCGTTTTTTTTTATTTTGAGGTACGGAACCCTAAAAAGGATTAGCAACCCTGAAGGATGTAAATCTGGCCATGAAATTGAACAACTTTCATTAAGGAACACGTACCTAACAAGAAAAAAAAAATTGACTCCCATAAAACAGCTGAGGTCAAATATTGTGTTTCGTCCTATGTTCCTTACGGAAAGTTGTACAGTATCATCCCAACCCTGGGTTGATATACCCTTTCTGTTACAACTTTTAGGTGGCATGTGCAACGAGTGGTAAATACGTCTTATTTCCCTTTAGAAATCAGACACGAATAGACTTTAAATTGAATTTAAAAGAAGGTATGCTCTAGCTGGCAGGTGTGGAAGTTCCTAAGTGCAGTGAGTTTACGTTGCTCCTGAACTTTAACTCTGATCGAACACACCGAGTTTGGCGGCTTTGGCGCACCACCATTTATCTTGAATAGGTTGTTTATGGCTTCTTACTTAGCTAGAACTTTGAGTTTCACCACAGATGAAGAAGTTATTTAATTTGACCGTGTGTTGCCGGCAAGAAATAATACCAACCCATTTTTACCCGTGGGTGTTGTAAGAGGCGACTAAGGGAATATAAAACAGAGGATTCTGTGTATCCATCTTACATTCTGCGGTCACCAACAACCGCGGTCCATGATTCCCACCGCAACGCTATAATAAGCGAGGTGACTATGGTTTTCCCCTCTATCTTATATCACGCGTTTTTGCTAGTATTCCGGAGTGACCTCACTGTCCCGCAGTCGACGTTCCATGGGATGTTATAATGACTCTTGGACGAGGTGACACGTATCGCTCCGTCCTGCTCTAACGCGTAACTTTATCCTGCTCTCACTTCAATCAAGCTTTATTATTTTGACTGGAGGAGGTGAGCTTACACTGGAAATGTAGGAGGCCTTTATCAATATTATTTTACTCTTTTAGTGCCTACTATTCTAAGAAGCCAATATACAAACCTTGCATTATACAGGGTTACTTTTGGACCCCTGGTTAAATTTTTGTATGTTGCTCAGAACATGTATTTGAACAACTTTCCCAAAGGAACATGGGTCGAAGAACGAGAAAAAATTTTGGTCCTCTCATACATCATAACAATACAATCTCGTGTTGGCGATAGTGGGATTTGTACGGGATGAGCAAAATTTTTTCTCATTTTTCGACCCATGTTTCTTCGGGAAAGTTGTTCAGATTCGTGCTCTGAGTGGCATACCAAAATTTGGCTAGGGGTCCAAAAATAACCCTGTATAGGGTGACTTTTAATTAGTTCTTGATAGAAAAAGGTATGATTGTACTCATGATACTGAACAACTTTCCCCAAGAAAATCAAGTTTTGACCTCCCATAGAAACTGCATCAGCTGATAGCGCATTTTGTATGGGAGGTCAAATTTGATTTTTCGTATTTCGACCTATGTTCCTTGGGAAAAGTTGTTCAGTATCATGAGTACACGCATAGCTTTTGCTATCAAGAACTAATTAAAAGTCACCCTATATAAGTGAGAGAGTTACTTAGATATCTATCTGGACAATATTTATCTTTCTAAGGCCAAATTGTAAGTCGATCACAGTAATTTCAACTTTTACACATCACATTTGATATAGTCAAGTTAATGAGATCTATGTCCACCTAACCCTTCCGTCCGTCCTTTCCGTCTTATTAACAAATTTTCTTTCAATCGTGTATGTGTACCTATTTTCCTTTTTGTGTAGATCACAAAACAACTAAGATATTACAATATTGGGACCGCTTTAAATATTTGCTTTGCTGTTGTTTCTTTGAGAAAACAATATTGTCTTTTCTCGCACATGAGAAATTTCAAGCTAGATATGTACAGGATTGTATTGATGTTGACACAACATCCAACAGTTCCCTACGGTCGGTGATAACACGAGGCGGCATCATGATCTGGGTGTCTACTCTCAAAGTCCGATATATCGAAACGATACTACTCGAAACATGCAAATGCAAAACTTCGTCCCTTGACAATAGAGTAGAATATTGGTTGGATGCAGTTTGAAAATTCATCCAACCAATATTCTACTCTATTGTCAAGATACGAAGTTTTGCATTTGCATGTTTCGAGTAGTATCGTTTCGATATATCGGACTTTGAGAGTAGACACCCAGATCATGATGCCTAAAACATATGACTAAAACACGCAGTCAATCCGCGATGGAAGCACCATCGATGTCCCAGCCTGGGCTAAGCCAGGCGGAACGGGACGAGCTGCCGGTTGGCATGGCCCGTCAACGCCGGAACGCTGCAGCGCCGTCGCGCCCTGCTGGCACCGACGCCGCCGACGCCACCGCTGCTCCACCGTGCCCGGCTGGCGCTACCGCCGCCGGCACCTCACCGCACCGCGCTGGTGCTCCACCGTGCCCGGCTGGTGCTACCGCCGCCGGCACCCCACCGCACCATGCTGGTGCTCCGCCATGCCCGGCCGGCGCTCCCGCCGCCGGGGCTCCGCTGCACTACGCTGGTGCTCCACCATGCCCGGCCGGCGCTCCCGCCGCCGGGGCTCCACTGCGCCATGCTGGTGCTCCGCCGTGCCCGGCCGGCGCTCCCGCCGCCGGGGCTCCGCTGTACCATGCTGACGCTGCCGAACTGCGCGCCCTAATGAACGGCGCCCACCCTCACCCGGCCGGCGCTCCCGCCGCCGGGGCTCCGCTGCGCCATGCTGGTGCTCCGCCGTGCCCGGCCGGCGCTCCCGCCGCCGGGGCTCCGCTGCGCCATGCTGACGCTACCGAACTGCGCGCCCTAACGAACGGCGCCCACCCTCACCCGGCCGGCGCTCCCGCCGCCGGGGCTCCGCTGCGCCATGCTGGTGCTCCGCCATGCCCGGCCGGCGCTCCCGCCGCCGGGGCTCCGCTGCGCTATGCTGACGCTACCGAACTGCGCGCCCTAACGAACGGCGCCCACCCTCACCCGGCCGGCGCTCCCGCCGCCGGGGCTCCGCTGCGCCATGCTGGTGCTCCGCCATGCCCGGCCGGCGCTCCCGCCGCCGGGGCTCCGCTGCGCTATGCTGACGCTACCGAACTGCGCGCCCTAACGAACGGCGCCCACCCACACCCGGCCGGCGCCCCCGCCGCCGGGGCTCCGCTGCGCCATGCTGGTGCTCCGCCGTGCCCGGCCGGCGCTCCCGCCGCCGGGGCTCCGCTGCGCCATGCTGACGCTACCGAACTGCGCGCCCTAACGAACGGCGCCCACCCGCACCCGGCCGGCGCTCCCGCCGCCGGGGCTCCACTGCGCCATGCTGGTGCTCCGCCATGCCCGGCTGGCGCTCCCGCCGCCGGGGCTCCGCTGTACCATGCTGACGCTACCGAACTGCGCGCCCTAACGAACGGCGCCCACCCTCACCCGGCCGGCGCTCCCGCCGCCGGGGCTCCGCTGCGCCTTGCTAGCGCAACTGAACCGCGCGCCCTAACGAACGGCGCCCACCCTCAGCTGGCTGGGCTCATTGCCTATAGCCAAGCACCTGCCTCGCCGAGCACCGTGACTGCGGACTACCTAGTCGACCTGGTCAGCGCGCCGAGTGCAGCAACCGCCGGCTACACTGATCCAGCCGGCGTTACCTCCGGCCACTACGCCGGCCCTTCAACGCACCCTGTCAACGCGCACGACGTGAAGACTTCAGCCCAACTCTCGGCAATCATGGCCAAGAACCCACACCTGCCGTACTTCCAGTACCAAAGGGACCCGGACACCACCCGAACTGATCCGGCCCTGAACCTTGACTTCGTCAGCGAAGACAGCGACTGCCACCGCAGGTCCTCAGCCCCAGAACAAGGAAGATCCACAAGCGACTCAGCCCATGAACGGGGCAGAACCGGAGTCGTTTCCTTGCAGCAAGGCCGAGCTTCCCGCGCCGCCAGCGATGTCTTCTCAGTTGTGTCAACGGTACGAGCCAGGGAGAAGGCGATAATGGACAAAGCCGCCATGGACAAGGTACGGAGCAAGCTGAAAGCAGACTTCCTAAAGCGACAGGAAGAGTACGAACAAAGCCTGAGGGACCTCGCGATAGACGAAGCGGCGTCTCAGGCAATACTACAGGCCCGACTCGCCGACACAGAGGACGACCGAAGGGAGCGTCGCAGCCGTCGTGGGGACTACACGCCTCCTGCCAGCGTGCGCACAGGCCAGTGGATAGCGGAACAGAATGCGCTCTCCCAGCACGCCCGGCCCGAACTACGGGGGGAGGAGGCGCCTCTACCCGGGGCGACGCCACAGCATCACCAGCTGCCTTCCCACGCCGGCCCACAGCTGGCCCAGGGGGGTCTGCATCACCAGCTGCCTTCCCACGCCGGCCCACAGCTGGCCCAGGGGGGTCAGCATCACCAGCTGCCTTCCCACGCCGGCCCACCGCTGGCCCAGGGGGGTCAGCATCACCAGCTGCCTTCCCACGCCGGCCCACAGCTGGCCCAGGGGGGTCAGCATCACCAGCTGCCTTCCCACGCCGGCCCACCGCTGGCCCAGGGGGGTCAGCATCACCAGCTGCCTTCCCACGCCGGCCCACAGCTGGCCCAGGGGGGTCAGCATCACCAGCTGCCTTCCCACGCCGGCCCACAGCTGGCCCAGGGGGGTCAGCATCACCAGCTGCCTTCCCACGCCGGCCCACCGCTGGCCCAGGGGGGTCAGCATCACCAGCCGCCGCCACACGACAGCGGCCCTCAGCTGACGTGGCATAGTCAGCACCACCAGCCGATGTCACACATCGGCGACCCACCGCTGACACTGAACGGTCAGCATCAACCTGAACCACGCTGCGTCGAGCCACCGTCGCAGCACCTCGTCGGGGCCCAGCAACACCTCGACGACCCGCCACGCGCCGGCGGACCACAGCTGACACCGAACGGTCAGCACCACACCCCGCCGTACCACGGCGGACCACCGCTGCCACAGAACCGGCAGCACCGAACAGAAGCAGATCTACGCTTCAACGAGCCGTCGCCGCACCGCGCCGACAACCCACCGCTGACATCGAACGGTCAGCACCACATGTCTGCGCCGCACCAACAGCTGTACAGCCAACCACAACAGTACAGCGCGCCGCAGCATAACGGGTATGAACATTACAACGCTGCTATATTAGAACCGATCTGCAGCCAACCTCAACCGATGTCGGAGCGTCTGATACAACCTCACCACGTGACGTACCACCAGGGAGTCCAGGCGCTGCGGCCACCCCAGCCGATGCTTCAGCAGAACGTGTGGAAAGAACCACGACCACACACTGAACCACCGTTGCAGCGGCTACAGTATGAACCGTACGAGCAAAGGTACGAACATCCGACGGACATGCGACCGAAGTCCCACCAGGCGCTGGAGCTGCCACACTTCAGCGGGGCTGCCAGCGAGTGGCTGCCATTCAAGGCGGCACTGCGCGACTCAACGGCGCTCTACCGGATTTCGCCGATCGAGAACCTGGGCCGCCTCCGTATAGCCTTACGGGGGGAGGCGAGGGAATGCGTCTCGTCGCTACTCTACACCGCTCGTCATCCAGACGTCATACTGCAAACTCTCGAGCAGACTTTCTGGCAGCCTAACGAAGTAATAAACAAGGTACTGAACGAGCTACACAGACTGCCGGACCAAGGGGAGTCTGCGTCAGAGCAGAACAAGTTTGCACTCAAGGTGCAGAACATCGTTTGCGTCCTGGAGGGCGTGGCCAACCGAACCTTCCTGATGAACCCAAGCCTGTCCGGAGAAATTAAAAATAAGATGACTCCGACCGTAAGGAAGTTCTGGAGGATCCAGTCCAAGCTAGAAGACCCGAACGAGCCTGAGATCCTCGCCGTGGCTCGCTACCTGATGCAGGACGCCCAGGATGCCATGCAAACCACCTACTTCAAGTCTGACTCCAAGCCGCCCAGACGCGAGCCGGCACCAGCCCACACCAAGGCAACTCAGAACCAGCGACGACCGGAACCACGGCAGAGAGAGTCTGCCCGGGTCTTCGCCACCACCACCGCTGATCCTGGGCACGAGGAGGCGTCAACCTGCTTGTGCTGCGGAGGTGGCCACTTCCCTGATGGGTGTAAGAAGTTAAAGAGGATGACCGTCACCGAGCGATGGGAGTGGGCCAAGAACGAAAAGGTCTGCTTCCGCTGCTTGACGAGCAGGCATCCTAGGAAGGCGTGCAGAGCAAAGAAGTGCTCAATGCGGGACTGCCCGCACTCTCACCACGTGTTGCTGCACAACCCTACACAAGCCATCATGCCACCAGATCCAGAGAGGCCTGAACCTGAACCTGGCCCTGAACAAGACCATGAGACCGTCGCCGCAGCCTCACACTGCGGGAGCAGCGATGGAAGGGTCCTCCTGAAGATCATGCCAGTCAGCATCAGGGGGCCAAACGGGACAGTGAAGACGCACGCGCTGCTCGACGAGGGGTCGACGATCACCCTGGTCGACCAAGAGCTGGCGCGCCGCATCGGTGCCAGAGGTAAGACGGTGCCACTAAACCTGCGCGGCGTGTCAGCCACCACCACCGAAACAGACAGCCAGTGCCTACACCTGTGGGTAAGAGGACGCGAGACGGAAGAACACCTAATCAACGCTCGGACCGTGCGTGAACTGGCGATCCGGGGGCAGAGCGTCGATCCAGCAGCCATCCAGCTCGACCACCTTCGAGAACTGAACCTCCTGGACTGCTGCGAGGGCGCCAAACCAGGGCTCCTGATAGGGGCCAACAACTGGCACCTCATTGCGACTCGCGAGCTGCGTGCCGGCCGAAGCGACGAACCGGCAGCCTCACTCACCTCACTGGGCTGGGTGCTCCACGGGGCGCTACCACGGACCAGACTCCAGGTAGGCGAAGAACAAGTACTGCACATCTCCGAGTCTTCAGGCCTAGACGCCGGACACACTGAACCGGTAACCAAAGATGATCTATGGAACTGCGGGCCAGCCTTCCCCTCCGAACATAAAGAAGTCTGGCCAGAACATCCGCACGTCCAACGCCTCGAGAACGAAGAGGACCCGGCAGCCCACACAACCGAACATGATGACCCAGGCCTGCCGGACCACATCCAAAGACTGCGCCCTGAGGTGCGCAGTGTGGCGCCCCGGTGCCAAACGAGTCGTGCCCGCGAGGCGCCACCCACTGTCCCCTCCAGGGGGTACATGACCACCTCCAGATCCAAACCCTTCAGCTGCCCCTTCCCGAACTGTGGGGCGGACCCTCTCCGAGCAAGTGACCACAGCCGAGACCGTGATGACCCTGCTGGCAGAGGCCGAGCGCGCCGTCAACGGCCGACCTCTGACTCACGTGCCAGCGGACATCGGGCACCCGGGGGCCCTCACTCCCAACCGCTGCCTCATCGGGAGTTTGAGTGGCCTCCCACGCGGCGGGACCTGCTCACCAGCGGACAGACGCGCCTGGAGGAGGACCCAGGAGAACCAGCTGCGGGTTGGAGACCCGGTCGTCGTCGTCGACCCCAACCTACTACAGAACACGAAGCCCCGAAGAGTCGTCCAACGAGCCTCCCCCAGACCAGACGGCATCATCAGAAGCGCAAGGGTGCGATCAATCGAAGGCATCCTGTGGAGGCCACTGAAGAAGCTCGCCATCCTCCCGACCTTATAGGAAGCTGCGGGCTCTCGCTGGGGGGAGAATGTTACGGACGGCGAGGCACAAACAAACCACGAAACACCCCAAACTAAACTAAGACGAGAGAGGGGTGAGGAGCAGGGGGGCGGCGGGGGCGAGAGCAGCTCAGAGGGAGCGAGCACGCACGATGCACCGGCCACAACGCGCTGATTGGCCGGACGCCGCGCGCTCTGCGTGGTTCACGAGACTTGTGACCCCCGAATTTTCGCATCGAATGTGAATATAAGTAGGCCAGATTTCAAGTAAAATCGTAGTCGTCGGCCAGAAGTCCCCAGGATACAAGGAAGAAGTAAATATATACAAGTGTTTTAAATTGGCTAAAGTGTGCCAAGTCGAGTCAGTGAACCCTCTCCTTTTTGACCCGGCCATCAGCTGAGTACAGGTCATTGCCCCCCTCAAGCCACAGCTGTGGTAGTGAAGTGAGTCACGCTTGACCTCGGTCAGCTGACAATAGGGCGTCGACCCCTAAGTGAAATTATCAGCTGGGATTGACCCTCTGATAATAAGTGGAGTGATCATATGTTCATCGAACATATGTTAAATAAGTTTAAGTGTATGGACCGTAAGTTTTTAAAAATTGTTAATTTTATAAACTTTTGTGAATCATATGTGCACCTTTTACTTCCTTTTGAAACATTTGTATTGAACATTTTTACTTTCTTTTACCTTGTTTGTGTTTTATCCTGACTTGTAATCTTTTACTTTATTGATATTTTACTGAACTTTTGTAAAATATTTTTGTACTTGTAAATGTTTTATGAGGCTTTCATAAAATATTTCTCGCGCCTTTATCTGAACTTTGAAAACTTTTAAGAACTTATTAAGTATTTCTGCGCATGTTTTATTTGAGCTTTCATAAGATATTACTTGTTTTGTGTGAACCTTTTAAATACTTTCTGTGCATTTTGTATTTTAATATTTTAAAATATCTGGTGTCTTGTGTAACTTTAATAACAACTTGTTGACTTTTCTGTACAATTTTAAAATACTTTGCGAACTTTTCAATTTATTTTTCTTGTATTGTTGACTTGTTTGAACAATTAAAATATTCCTTTCAGAACCTTTTATGCACAGATCGAACATTGTAAAATTTCTTTTATTTTACTATATTGTGTTAACCGTGTTTGTGAACTTTCATTTATTATACTTTTGTGATTATGTACCTATATGGTGTTTTCCTTATAACAAAGTCCCACCGGTGCCCCCTGAGTTATTGAACTTGAGGAACGTGTCCAATCACGTGTCTACGTATCATATTGTATGATCCTTGATACGAACCCTGTAGTCACGTGTTTGGGCAGAGCTGTCCTCGCTTTTCTAGGCTGCTATTGAGGAACCGATCCCGATCGACAGTTACGCGTCCGTCGTCAATAATAATTGTATTAGTTGAAATTTCAGTAAGTTAATGTGCTAGATTTTTTGAATCCGACATGCGCTTGACCAAACTTTATTATTTGTTGTTATTTTATAGCTTATGCACTATAAACATACCAATTTTCAAGTTTGTAAGTGTTCCCGTTTTTAAATAGAACTAAAACAAAAATCGCCTCAGCGACCATCCAAATTGACCCCTCTCTTATATGAATGTTGTTGAAACGGGAGCTCACCACAATTGGTTACCATTAGTTGTGAGAAAAGTTGTAATATTTAATGATTTCAGACTTTTCCCTTTATTTGTACTGTGAGACCTAGCTTCTTGCCAAATTTCATAATTTTAGGTCAACGGGAAGTACCCTGTAGGTTTTGCATTTTTGAATAAATGTATGGAGATGAGGACATAAAATGCCATATCTTTTGATTGCGTCGTTGTAAAAAATTTAAATTTTCAGATCTTTTGTGGTTCGTGGATCCTAATATATGGTATTAATTTCAGCCTGATACCTTTACCCGTTCGTGAGATAAAGAGTCTTGACAGACAGACAGACAGACAGACAGACAGACAGACGGACAACAAAGTGATCCTATAAGGGTTCCGTTTTTTCCTTTTGAGGTACGGAACCCTAAAAACAGTAAGACCGATGTCTCGTTTGTTAATAAACTTAAAAGCATGCTAACGTTGGAAGCATACTACTCAATCCGCGAATTTGACTGTAAACCTGCGAATTTGCTAACCCAAACTCTAAAGGAAATTATGACAAATGTGGCAAATAATTTATAATTTTGAATGAAATTTAATAATATGTTGATTCCATTTCCATTTCTATTATAATTTTTGTATACAATTTGCTGACTTGTAAAATGTAATATTTTATCAATAATTGAATTGATGTTGAAGTTTTGTTCAGAAATGTCACCGACCTTGTTATTTGTTCGCTTTATTCAACTTTGCATAATCGAGAGGTTTTGAATTCTCCTGCACCAATCTCGGAAATAGGTGCCAACACTTATCTATGGTTTATTTATAAACTGAATCGTTAATAAAGAATAATATTGGGATTTCCAGGAAACGCAATCTAAGAGCTGAACGAAATATAATGTTGTCATGATAATATTTTTTAAATTGAAATATAAGTATCAGCTCATTTAATAAGGTAACGCAATCATGAGAAAGTATCTAAGAGCTGAGCGCAATATAATTCTGTCATGATAATATTTTTTAAATTTAAATATAAGTATCGGTTCATTAAATAAGGTAAGGACTTCACTGTAACGTGCTACTACTGCTAGCATTAAGCATTGTAGCTCACTAGTAAGGCTCCAGACGCTAAACTAGCAATCTGCAGTCCAAATTTGCAAAAGCTTATTCAGATTTTAAAACTAAATTGTTAAATTGATTAAATTGCTAAATTGTCATTGTTTTTCAACTCTTTATAAAAGAAATTGTATAAAGTATTGAAGAACAATGATCCTTAAATGCAAATAGATGAGAGACATTCTGTGGGATCGGCAAGATTGGGGGTGACACGAGAGCAGTCGCTTGTCGCACGAATCTCAGAGTTTCAGAAGTGTCGCGCATCGCCACGACAGTGCGGATGCAGTTATAGAACTCTCTATTCTACGCGAGTTGCGGTTCTAAAGTTTAACTAAGCGTAAGGTGAAAGTTAGCTTGAGTAGACGCCTTGTTACATAGATTAGTCCTACGTATGAATAAACAAGTCTGATGCTTTATTGTTGCTTTTGTTGATCTGTTTTTACGTGGAAATCCTGTAGACAAAAAAACCTGCCAGGTGCGTGTAGGACCACGCGCAGTATAGGGTTCCGTAGTTGCTTTAAAATTAATTACTGTTAGGCAGGTTTTGATTTCTTAATAAACTTTTTCCGTCCTAACAATGTCTTGTATAGTGGCAATCGACGGCGTGATAAAAATCGCGGTGTGCATAGGTTCTTATATTGTGTTACTATAGGTTCTTATCGTGTCTCACATATTGTTGCTCAATAGAAAATGACTTCAGTGTGGATGCCGCCGAAGACTGTCAGTCGATCAACTGTTTGCTCATTTTGAATAAGAAAGTACCTACCTAGTATTTAGCAAGGAGGTATTTAGCTACAGTGCGACACGGGCATTTTGGCAGCTGGATGACGTTGTCAGGCAGGAAGGCGCCGCTGTTGCGCCGCTGTCATAAATCCCTTTGCAGTCTTTGCAGTATCTTAGTGGCGCAGCAGACGACAGACTTTTTGTCCTGACAGTCCGCCAGTGTGGCCGGTACTGCAATTATTTTCGTATTACTATAGTCATTGACATGAAAAAAACGCTCCGTTTCTATGCGCGTATTTTCCAAAATCTTTAGTTTGGAAAGAAAAACAGCTTGAATTCAAAGAATTAATTACTCGAAAAGGTTGTTCAGATTGATTTTCATTTAGTTTAAAACATAGAGCAACTTTTAAACTTGTTATATTTGAATTTTATTCTGATAAAAACTATAATTTTCGCAATACCGGCCACACTGGCGACAATGTCCGTGACTGCCCGCGTATGTCCGCCCCTTCATCTGCTGAGCGCCTTTAGTTCGGATGTTTTTCAACATTTGAAGATGGCGGTCGTGTTTATATTTCAATTTTAGTTTTATTTGTTTATTGAAGAGTTTAATGAATAATTTGATTGGGTGTTATGCAGTAAACGTCTTTGAAAATGAACATCTATTAGAAGATTGGAATACATGCATTTATCAAGATTTTTGGATGGAGAGAAGCGGCCCATCGACACTTCAATAATTTTCCCCATCAACTTATCGGAGTCATCATAGTACACAGGCCCTCGTCTTCGTGATGTGGATTCCTGTGTAAATCTTTCACTTGACATTGGCGTACTCGCCATAATTTCACAACTACATTCTGCTTCGCCTGCGCGAATATTCTGGAGAAAAATTACAGGAAACTAGGTGCAGCACGCCTAGCCCAACTGCGCTGCACTGCGTGCAAGCAAGTCTCGGAATCGAATAATTCACCTACAATTTCATCTCGTAACACCGCGATGCCAACACCAGTTGTTAGTGCTTCTTCTTCAGAACCTCCCAACCAGTTCGATATTATCCTAAAGTCTATCAACGAGAAACTAGATGTTCTACCAACCCTCAAAAGTGATATTAATGAGCTAAAAAGTGACTTCAATGTTGTTAAAACATCTGTGGAATGCTTAACTTCTAATGTGCAAACGCTTACTACGAGAGTTGATGATACCGATTTAAAACTAAAAGTCTTAGAGGAGGAGAAAGTAATCACTGATAAAAGATTACAAAATTTAGATGAGAAAATACTTGAACTACAAAATAGTCTGAACGCCAGAGACCAGCAAGCTCGGTTAAATAATATCGAAATAAAAGGAGTACCAATGAGAAAGGACGAGAATCTTTTTGATATTCTTGCTAAAATCGGTAACAAACTGAATATTGAAATAACACAGCGCGACATCTCTTTCATAACGCGAATTCGTTCTCGAACATCGAGCCTGTTTGGAATTTAGTTCCAGCGATTTTCACTAGATGGCGTTGTAATCGATTTCGTCTAAAGTTGAAACGCGGTATCGAGATGTCATCTTCGTAGAATAAGATCTCCGACGCACATTGATTTTTCTTATGCCTCTAATACACCCTTAATGGTAATAAACCGTCGTTAAACTTAAAAGTGGTTTTATTTGGAAGCCTTTAGGCTAGTGCAGTGCCATTAAGGGTCAGAGCATTAACATTGGTCCATACGAGACCGGATTTTTGTGGATTCTACTGGTCCCCGAAGAGGACCCCTCCCGCGCCCTCGCAGTGGATCGCTGCAGCAAGAGGACGTGACGTCAACGGTGGCATTTGACAGCTGAGTGACAGCTGTCAGTGCCTCTTGACATTGGAGCTGACGTCACGCACGGAAGCTGGTCGCCCATTAGAGCAGGCGACAGCAACCAGTGACGACATCAAGTTCAAGCTATCGAAGACAAGGACGGAAGATCTCTAGAAGTGGGCGTCCACCAGTGCAGGCGCTCCCGGAGTGACGTCATCCATCTACCAGGACAGAGGCGCCCTCTACAGGCGCAACTTGGAAGTGCAACCAAAGTGTGAGTGAGAAGTGCAAACTGTGAGTACTTTGATCTATTCTAACTTTGAATGATTATTGATCGTATAATTTGAACCTTATTTACATCGAAAAATTAACTTAGAACATTTCTGCGGAATTCGGGACTTGTAAAATTTCAACTTCTTATTTGGGACTTGTAAAATTTTAACTTTTCGTGTATAAATTTAGGACTTAGAATAATTTCATATGTGCATGCTTAGAATAGGACTTAGAATAGTTTGCTTAAAAACGAGGGAACGGGGAATCCATGCCGGATTTTCCCCAGAGTACAAGTAGTGCAAAACACTTGTAAAATTTTCGTTCATTTTTGTGGACTTAGAATATTTTTTGCAGAATTGTATAGTTCAGATTTTAAAAAAAGTTGTGAGTTCAATTTGATCAGTTTGAGTTTCTTTTCAAGATCTTGTTATATTAGAAATATGGAAAGCTTAATTAAGCTGCAAAAAGAACTAATTAAATCTATGGAAAAAGGTTTAACTAATTTTAAAAAGTCACCTAAAGAGCGATTATCTGTCGAATATATAGAAACTAGATTAGAAAACCTAGACAGAGACTGGTCTTTATTTAGGCAAAATCATTTGAAAATTCATGGAAGTTATAAAGAGGAAGATATACTACAATCTGAATATGAAATTGAGGATTTGTATGATACAGGTGAAAACGCTTATATAGATTATAAAACACATATGAAAATAGTTTTAAATAAGATATTATTAACAATTAAGGAAAATAAAGAGACCTCGTCCGGTGGGCCCTCCAATACTTTGATTAAATTACCCAAGATTTCACTGCCCATATTTTCGGGAAAGTATGCGGAGTGGACGACTTTCCGCGATCTTTTCATATCTCTCGTTCATAAGAACCCCACTTTGGACAGCGTGCAAAAGTTGCACTATTTAAAAACGCATTTAACTGGCGAGGCAGAACAACTTATTCGACAGACTCCGATAACTGACGCCAACTACAGTAAATGTTGGCAGCAGTTAGAGGAGCGCTATAATAATAAACGGTACTTAGCTAACTGTATTCTAAAAAGACTGTTCGGTCAAAAACGCTTGAATGTTGAGTCTGCCTCGACACTCAAAGAATTATTGGACACCACTATGGACTGCGTAAATGCCTTATCTAACTTGGGTATAGACGTGACTACATGGGATGTTATTATCATTCACATAGTCGCTTTTAAGCTCGACAGTGAAACTCGTAAACAGTGGGAATTACACGTTACCCAGGATAAAGATAGCGAATTGCCAACTTTGACCCAGTTTAGGACTTTTGTAGAAAGCCGCTTCCGAGCGTTGGAGTGTTTAGAACCGAAAAGGGTTTCCAGTCAGAACAGCAGCAATAACGCGGCTCACAACCCAAAGGTACTACTGGGTACCACACCCAGCGCTAAATGCGAATATTGTACAGAACCCCACAAGCTTTGCTTTTGTGAAAAATTCTCCATTCAATCTATTGACAAAAGGCGAGAATTCGTCTCTAAAAACAACATTTGTTTTAACTGTTTAGGAAGCAATCACGTAGTGCATGATTGCAAAAAACTTACGTCATGTCACTTATGCAAACGCAGGCACCATTCCTTACTGCATCAACCTCCAGAACCTGAAACAAAGTCACAAGAAAGGCCGAAAGCTATCGAGTTCACTAGTACACCTGCTAATGAAACTCCGGTAGTTTCGTGTTTATCTACGGGTAAAGTAACGAAATCCAGACAGGTCTTATTAGCAACCGCGCTAGTAAACGCCGAGTCACAAAATGGACAGTTGCAAATAATTCGTGCACTGCTCGACCAGGGTTCGCAGGCTTGCTTCGTTACTGAAGCTACAGTCCAATTGTTGAATCTGAAAAAATTGCCTATCAGAGGAGTTATTTCAGGTTTAGGTCAAAATAAATCATTAAGTACAAAGGCCATGGTCAATCTGTCGATTCAGTCGAGAGTAGATCCCCAGTTCAAGGTGCAGCTCAACGCCTATGTTTTGAGCAGTATCACATCATATCTTCCTGAAGAACATGTAGACTCAATCGAGTGGGTTGATCTACAAGGTTTGCCTTTAGCAGACCCAGAGTTCAACGTTCCCAATAAAATAAATATTTTATTGGGAGCTGATGTTTACAGTACAATCATGAAAGAAGGAATGAAAAAGAATCCTTCTGGTACATTGATTGCTCAGAGCACCACACTTGGGTGGATAGTATCTGGTATAGTACAACCCAATAATAGAGGTGACAGTTCAACTCGGGTTCGAGTTTTTCACGCAAAGGTCAACGAAGATGAAATTCCTAAGAAGTTTTGGGAAATTGAAGAGCAAACTGGAGATGTTAAGAAAATACTTACCGAAGTAAATCAGAAATGTGAATATCAGTTCACTAAAACAACTTCTAGAACAAAGGATGGACGCTATGTCATCCAATCACCTTTCCGAGATGAAGACCCTAACTGTAAATATGGTGATACACGAAATATTGCTATAGCTAGACTAAAGTCCCTGGAAAAAAGATTCGCAAAGGATAAGGATTTAAAAGAGAAGTATTCGGAAGTTTTAAACGAATATTTATCAGATCACAGGAGACAGGTTACAGACAAGGACACTAAAAATGAAGAATCAGTCTACCTACCACATCACACCAATAGCAACAACAAAGAACTCTTAGAGAAAATGAACACGTTTACTGCTGAAAGAGAAAGAACAAAGGAAATAATCAAAGGGAATAATCAGAACATTGAGGAAAAGGACAAACAGAACAAAGAGGAAAAGGACAAACAGAACAAAGAAGAAAAGGACAAACAGAACAAAGAGGAAAAGGACAAACAGAACAAAGAGGAAAAGGACAAAGAAAGAAAAGAAATAGAGATCAAACTTAATAATACTACAAAAATACTCGGACTTACCTGGGACCGCAAGTTTGACACATTTCAATATTCGCTGACTCTTCCCTCGATGACGCCTGTATCTGTAACTAAAAGGATTATTATTTCAGACAGTGCACGACTCTTTGGCCCGCTAGAGTGGATAGTACCTTCCATCCTTTTAGCAAAGATCTTAATCCAAA
Source organism: Athrips mouffetella (assembly GCA_947532105.1). Taxonomy (NCBI): domain Eukaryota; kingdom Metazoa; phylum Arthropoda; class Insecta; order Lepidoptera; family Gelechiidae; genus Athrips; species Athrips mouffetella. The sequence continues at coordinate 23,486,434 of OX383967.1, forward strand.
AGATGTGGCACACAGAATTTGATTGGGATGAGGAAATAAGCAACGAACTAGTACAGGAGTGGCATACTTACCGCAAGGAACTATCTGAACCTAAAAAGATAGAAATCCCTGGATGTATGAGTTCAGGGTCTGATGATGTTATCACTGAGCTCCATGATTTCAGCGATGCATCTAAGGCCGCATATTCAGCCGTAGTGTACCTTAAAGTTGTCAATGCAAATGGCAAAGTTCACACATCAATTGAAGTCGCAATAACAAGAGTAGCGCCAATCAAACAAATCAGCATTCTTCAAGTGTCAAGACTGGTAACCCAAACTGCCGAAGTTTTGTGTATACCGAAGGACAACATAAGAGCGTGGACTGACTCAACAGTCGTTTTGGCATGGCTAAATAGCCATCCAAGCAGATGGAAAACCTTTGTGGGAAACAGAGTGTCGGAAGTGTTGACATCGTTGAATTCGTCGCAGTGGTATCATGTGTCAACCGAGTTGATCCCGGCAGACCTAGCCTCACGTCGAGTATTGCCGACCTCTCCCATCAGCGAGTCACTTAGGTTTTCAGGGACTCCATTTTTGAGAGAGCTCAACATTGCGTACAAAAAACCGAAAGACCTAAACGTGACGCTTGAAGAATCAGTGAAAAGTCACTTTTCAACAGCTCCAGAGGAGTCTTTCCTTACCAGATCATCTTCTCTGCAAAGGCTACAAAGAATCTTGGCTTATTGCAGACGATTTCTAAATAAAGACAAAAACAGTACAAAATATTTACAGAAGAAGGAGTTAGACGTTGGCTTACAACAGTGGTTAAAAATTACGCAAATGGAATATTTTGAAACAGAATACAAACAATTAGAAACAATAGGGACAATACAAGGACAAAACAGCAAGTTAAATTCGCTCTTTCCATACCTGGACGATAAAGGGTTGATTCGAGTCAGTGGAAGATTACAAAAGGCTCAATTAAGTGAAGAAACAAAACACCCTATAATACTTCCAAGAGACTCTCACTTGACTAAACTAATCGTAGCGGAAGCTCACATCAGGACACTACACGGTGGTCCATCATTAATGATGAACTACTTAAGATCAGCCTATTGGATTATAGGTGCAGGAAATGTGGTTAAACTGCACATTGACAAATATGTTGTTTGTGTTAAACAGAGAGCCCTTAGCAACCATCAGCTGATGGGATCATTACCATCACCTAGATGCGTTCCTTCTCGACCAATCGAAGATTGTGTAAATTCCCGACCACTTAGCGTAATTGACACTACAGAACCTGGAGATCTTTTGCCGTTAAAACTCGGTAAATTTTTCATTGGTGGACCTCTCCTTGCAGTACCTGAGGAAACCTATGATAGCTCTAATGCTAACTGTCTGTCAAGATGGCAATTCGTTCAGAGAATGTTATCCTCGTTTTGGAAAAGTTGGTCCTCTGAATATCTCAGTACCTTGATGCAAAGATACAAGTGGTCATCGCAAACCACTGAGCCCAACGAGGGCGACGTGGTTCTTATAAAGGAGGACAATTTACCTCCAAGTCGCTGGTTATTAGGTCGAATTATGGAAAAACACCCCGGTCATGATAATATCACTCGTGTAGTCACGTTACGCACCAAGACGTCTACGCTTAAGAGACCTATTTCCAAAATTTGTGTTCTACCTGTAAACCAATGATTTGTTAAATTAGAAAATAAGTCTTAGTTTATGTATTTTGCTGTATTTTTTAAAGTCATGTAAAATGTTATGTTTGATTTTATATCATTTTTCTCATGTTACTGTTACATCAGTTTTTGATTTTTGTCTTAACAACCCATATGTTTGGGCTTAGTTTCACTAAAATTATTTTAGTCTCGTTGGATATAAATTCTTACTACTATCGCTGAAATTGTAGTTGTATTTATCACTGTTTTCTTTTTTAAGAAAGACATTTTTTCACTAAATGTCTTTGGAGAGCGGTATGTTTGGAATTTAGTTCCAGCGATTTTCACTAGATGGCGTTGTAATCGATTTCGTCTAAAGTTGAAACGCGGTATCGAGATGTCATCTTCGTAGAATAAGATCTCCGACGCACATTGATTTTTCTTATGCCTCTAATACACCCTTAATGGTAATAAACCGTCGTTAAACTTAAAAGTGGTTTTATTTGGAAGCCTTTAGGCTAGTGCAGTGCCATTAAGGGTCAGAGCATTAACAAGCCAAAAGCCAATCATAGCTTGCTTCATCAACAGATACATGAAGGAAAACGTCGTATCTGCAGCAAAAAAACTGAAGCAATTTGCAGCAGCTGACATAGGATTCAGCGAAGTCCAGCGCATCTTTGTTAACGATCACTTAACTCCGGAAAACAAATCTTTGCTTAACGAAACAAAGAAGACCGCGGAGGAGCTAGGTTATTCATATGTCTGGGTAAAACGCTGCAGAATATTCACCAGGAAGACAGATACAAGTCCAATCTGCTCAATCCAGTGCCAAGCGGACGTAAACAAACTTAAATGACTGATTGTTTTTTTATATCGGGTTTTCTATATCTATCATTCACTTATTAACACTTTTTCACACCATACCTAAATTTGTATCTAGAAACGATGAGTGTCTGTGCCTACCTACTCAAATAAAGACGTATTTACTTTATTTTTTTGCATTGATGCATATTAAAACTACCGCCATCGCCTCAGTAGTTATCTCAAGAAATTACGCTATTTACTGTTTTAAATACAAGAACCTATCACACTTTATTAATATACTATTTATACACAATTATCAACACAACTTAGCTGCCTTATATTTTCATTCGCTGATCATTGCCAACATGACTCAAAAATATTCCAACTGTAAACAAAGTGAAAAAGTGCATAACCGCAGTACTCCCATAATACGGATACACCTTCTTACACGGAATACTTGTTCTCGAACCTCTGACATTTGCCTTTGCTTCTTTAACATTCTTATGAATCTAAAACTATGTCACTAAATATATACTACCAGAATGTCAGAGGATTGAGAACAAAAACTGATATTTTTAGACGAAACGTTGATCTCACAAGGTATGACGTCATTATTCTAACTGAAACTTGGCTAGTGGAAGGTATAGCGAATGAGGAGCTGTTTAGTAATAGTTATATTGTTTACCGTAGGGATCGAGACTATGTACAAACGAAGCAGTCGCGTGGTGGGGGTGTACTGATAGCCGTACAGAGAAGTTTGCACGCAGTTGAACATCCCGAATGGTGTTCAGATGCGGAAGATTTTTGGGTCACAATAAATTTAACTTCCAGAACTCGGCGTGACACTACGTTACACCTATGCAGTTTATATTTATGCGGGGGTAATAATTCGGACTTAACATTTATAGGTCGACTTAGCAGCTTTGGAGGAAAGGTTACGCAAATCTGTTCTGTTAATCCGACGGATAAAATACTGATAGTAGGTGACTTCAATATGAGCGATATTCAGTGGGTACTTGATGACGATACTGAGATCCTTGAACCGACCTTGACATGTATTAAAGATAAACATTTAGAGCTCCTTGACATGATTCATACTTGTAATTTACAACAATACAATCAAATACTGAATATCCAAGGCAGAATTCTAGACCTAGTACTGTCTAATGAAACAGTCAGGGTTCAGCACTGCGATGAACCACTTGTTGCAGAAGATGACTACCATCCAGCTTTGTTGATTAAACCAGATATTTCTTTTGATGACGCATTAGCACCACAGGCTAGGTTACGGTACTTGTACAACAAAGCTGATTATGCAAGTATAATAAAGGAGCTAGACTCTGAAGACTGGGTCACATTATTGACCGTCGGGTCGATTGATGAGGCCGTAACTGTCTTCAACAACTTGATTTGCAGGCTTAGGGAGAAATATGTCCCAACGAAATTCGTACGTTTAGGCAAGTTTCCACCTTGGTACTCTCCAGCTCTAAAGAAAATACTGAAAGAAAAATTTAAGTTTTTGAGGAAATCCAGGGTCTATGATAATATATCCGATCGTAACACTTACCAACTCTTAAGGGATCGTGCACGCAATGTAGAGGCTATGTGTTTCAAGAATTACATGGATATGGTAGAAACTTCAATCCGTTCTAATCCTAAAGCTTTTTGGACGTACATGAAGGGTTTAAAACAAAATAACAATTATCCTCAGTCAATGACATATTCCACTACCGTGGCCAGTACTGGCGGCAGTATAAGCAAGGCTTTTTCTGATTTTTTCGCTTCAACTTACCTTACACCTACCGAATGTAACAGCGCAGGTGTCTCAATAGCCACGCCAGATACTGGGAACAGGGTTGAATCAGCCTACTCTATATCTTCTATTGAGATTGACAAGTATTCAGTTCTCCGAATGTTAAAATCATTAGATAAAAACAAGTCAGCTGGCCCCGATTCGATACCACCGGTGTTAATAGCCAATTGCGCCGAGAGTTTAGCTGAACCATTATGTATTTTATATAAAAGATCTCTGTCTGAAGGTATCGTCCCATCTATTTGGAAAACGGCATTAGTGACCCCTATTCATAAGAAAGGATCCAAGCGGAAAATTGACAACTATAGACCAATTTCGAAACTGTGCATTTTTGCTAAGGTTCTAGAAAAAATTTTACATAGCCAGATATATAATGCACTAAAGTTAAGTTTTAGGCCTGAACAACATGGGTTTTTGCATGGTCGGTCCACAACAACTAATCTACTGTTGTTCACTGAGTATGTAACTTCAGGGATGGAGAAGGGAGGTCAAGTAGATGCTATATATACAGATTACAGCAAAGCTTTTGATCGTATTGACCACTGTATTCTATTGAAGAAGCTTTCAGAGGCTGGAATCCAAGGTGATTTGTACAGATGGTTTACTTCGTATGTCCAGCGTCGAAGCCAATCTGTTGTACTTAACGGTTATTCATCTGAACCCGTTTTGATTCCGTCGGGTGTGCCACAAGGCTCTATTTTAGGTCCGCTTTTATTTACATTATTTATATCAGACATTCACAATTGTTTCCAACACTCCAATGTATTGCTCTTCGCCGACGACATGAAAATTTTCAAAACTATACATTCTCATAATGACACTTTGTTGCTTCAAAGTGATATAAATAGGCTTTCGAACTACTGTTTGATTAATAAGCTTAACCTTAATATTGCTAAATGCAATAGTATTACATTCACAAGGAAGAGTAACCCTGTTTTATATGATTACACTATAAACCAATCTGTGCTATCTAGAACTAGTGTTGTCAATGATCTGGGAGTCACGTTCGATTCTAAACTATTATATGATCAACATATAGCCAAAATCACTGGAAAGGCTACTAAGGCATTAGGTTTTCTTTTTAGAGTGGGGAAAAAGTTTAAATCGGCAAAAACTCTAAAAATTCTTTACTGCGCCCTTGTGAGAAGCCAACTAGAATACTGTTCGCAAGTATGGAGTCCGTGTTACGCAAAATATATTGATAAAATTGAATTGATTCAACGTAAGTTTCTGAGGTACCTAAACCGAAGATTTAAAACAAATCTTAAGGATTATACTGATCGTTGCAAGCACTTTCACTTTCTGCCATTGTTCTTGCGAAGAGAAATATCAGACTTCACACTTCTCTCCAATTTATTTACCGGTAGTCTAGACGTGCCAGAGTTACTCTCTCAGTTTGGCTTGCAAGTACCAGTCGCGCGTCCATCGCGTCGTAACTGGTTATCGCTTCATGTTTCGGCCACTACGATTAACTATAAGAGCAACTCATATATACCGCGAGTTTGTAGGTTATTCAACAATAAAATGTCACAGCATACCGACTTATTTTTCAAGAAGGCAGCTCAGTTTAAAACCTTTATTAATAATGACTTCTTTTTATAAGTTTTTTACAGCTATATTTCTAATTTGAGGCATGATTTATTTTATTATTCCATACGTAAAAAAAATATTTTTTTAGGTGGCACAAACACCCAGTCTACATTAGTTTAGTAGGTACATATAAAATATAAGTATATTTTAATGTTTGTTTAGTTTTAAGTTGTTTTATCCGATTGTTACTCACGTTAATTCATGCATGTCAAGCTCGTCACTTCGGACTTTGTATTGTTCTACTTATTTCATAAAGCATAGAAGCTACAGTTGCGCTGCAAGTGTCGAGCTTGACCTGCTTTTTGATATTACCTATAGAATTTAGTTTTTGATGTGTTTTTTTTAAGCCTACCTTCAGTTCTTTTTTATCTTAAGTTTCATTTTTATAGGTGAAAACTTGTTAATGGCCCAGATCCTACCTAATGTATAATGAGTAATGTGTAAAAAATAAGGCTGTAAGTTTTCCAAACAAAATAAAATAAAATAAAATAAAAATAATTTGTTAACTTGACATTGTGCAAAATACATCTGAGATGTGACGCCATTAAATAAATATCTATCTATCTATCTTTAGTTCCGATTTTATCCACCTTCCAAAATAACCGTGTCGCACTCTATACCTATTTATAATTTTTTTGGACAAGCGAGTACAGGTAGAAAACATAAACTTAGGAAGGTATACAAATTACCTATCTGTTAATGTACAAAATATATCACGTTAATTAAAACCGTCAAATCATTCATAGCAAAGCTGGTTAGTTAATAAATTTGTTATTTTCGTTGTATACAACACAATACTTGAGAGAGAATAGCCACCGCTTTACGGCAAACAGATGTATGCCCCGCGGGCATATACCGAAGCGACTGCCGTATATCGTGCAATATGCACTTGTACGAGAATAGTACATTGCTCATCTAGAAGAGAAAGGAACCGATTCCCAAAGAGGGTGTCGTTTGAAGCCTGAGGCGTAGCCGAGGGCCTCAATACGCCCGAGGTGGGAATCATACACTATCGAGTGATGCATAGTGCTTTATACTTATTTCCACAAAAGACCTTCTGACATTACAATCGTTTTATTGGAACGCTAGTGAAGAGACAGTAAAATTAGCAATTTTTTTTGTAGAGAATTTTATGTAATTCATTCGTTTTTAGGGTTCCGTAGTCAACAAGGAACCCCTATAGTTTCGTCATGTCTGTCTGTCCGTCCGCGGCTTGGCTCAGAGACCCTTCGTACAAGAAAGCTGAAATTTAGTATGGACATGTATTTCATTCACGCCAAAAAAGTCGTAAAATGTAATCTAAGAAAATGATTTTTTTTAGGGGAGGTCTACAAGTAAAGTGGAGGTGATTTTTTTTTCTTGTTCACCACATTATGTGGGGTATCGTTGGATAGGTCTTTTAAAAATGATATGAGTTTACGAAAATAATTTTTCAATTTAGGGATCCGTTTGCTTGAAATTGTTATTAAGCTTGAAAGCGCAATTGTCGAGTGCCCCCCCCCCCCCCCCCTGCTAGCTAAACGGTAGGTAATGGAAATTTGAAAAAAAATATAGAAGTACCTAGTATATATATATATGATGAAATTAAAAGAAAAACTATCACAGCTAAGTAGGCTTCACAGGGTAATGAGCTATATCTGAAAAACTGGAAAAAATGTAAATAGCAGTAGCAATCAGGCGTTACGACCTCACATAGTATAAAAGTAAAAATTTTATGTTCTGATTGTTATGAAATACGTAGTCAACACCTGCTTTGCGATAAAAATCGTAAAATACTACGGAACCCTATATTGCACGTGGCCCCACACGCACTTGGCCGATTTTTTTTCGACTTGTCAAGAGGCGTCAAGTTCAACGCACCATCGCTGATGTCGGTAAAATACGGTGCCTTCCTTGGTGCCCCCCACCCCCCCCTTGCGCGAAAATTTTCTGCTTTACTTCCCAAACTAAAAAAAACGCGCACTCTGCTTATGTTTGGGTTTCCAAAATATTTGGTCTTGTTGTCTGATCTCCTCCAATTCCGTTATCTATGGTTACTTTATAGAAGAGTAACGCGAGACTGAAATCTGTGAGGGGTTGAGATTGATGGGATAATAAATTTAGTTTATTAAAGCATCAAGCTATTCCTTGTAAACTTATGAAGTATCATCATAATAATATTGTTAGTCTAAATTTCTATATGTTTCCAATAAATGAGATGGTTTTAGCACTTCATGAAATTTTAGATACTCTAGGTAACCAAGAGTAACAAAAACCAGCCAAGTGCGAGTCGGACTCGCGCCCTAAGGGTTCCGTACCTATCTACCATATGATTTACTTAAGGATTTAGTCCAGTCGCTTAACGTCTTATGTCGCCAAATTCACCAAATTTCACCAAAGTGCACCAAATTTTTTCCAGGTACTAGTTATGTACATAGCTCTCAATTTTATCATATCAGCCGAAAGACGTCCACTGCTGGACATAGGCCTCCCCCAAAGATCTCCATGACGACCGGTCCTGCGCTGCTCGCATCCAGCGGCTTCCCGCGACCTTGACCAGATCGTCGGTCCACCTTGTGGGGGGCCTGCCAACGCTTCGTCTTCCGGTACGTGGTCGCCACTCCAGATTCCTCACGCCCCATCGGCCATCGGTTCTTCTTGCGATGCTCAATAACCTCAGTAGAGTTTCACAACAAGTGGGTCTTAAAATGAACATGGCTAAGACGAAAATTATGTCTAACGCCCTTGTTGTACCCACTCCACTCAAAGTTGGAGACTCTACGCTCGAAGTTGTCGATGAGATATAATTTGATAGAAGCCAATTCTTGAATTATTTTTTTTTTATTGAAAATTCAAGAATTGGTTCCTATCAAAAACTACCTGGAAAAAAATTTGTTGAAATTATAAGGCGTGTCTACGTGAAACAGCTAATCGACCGCACTACTTTTGTTCTTTGACTTTAAAAACTCCTCGACCATCCCACTTGACCCCTCTTTTATAAAAAAGTTCTTAAAACGGGAGCTCACCTTAATGGGTTACTATTAGTTGTGAGGAAAATTGTAATATTTAATGATTTTAGACTTTTGCCTTTATGTGTACTGTGAGATCTAGCTTCTTGCCAAATTTCATAATTTTAGGTCAACGGGAAGTACCCTCTAGGTTTTGCTTTAGTGCATAAATGTTTGGAGATGGGGAAATAAAAAGCCATATCTTTAGATTGCTTCGTTATAAAAAAATTGAAATTTTCAGAACTTGTGTGGTTTATAGACCTTAATATTCATTATCAGTTTAACCCGTTCGTGAGAAAAGGGGTCTTGACAGACAGACAGACGGACGGAAAATAAAGTGATCCTATAAAGGTTCCGTTTTTTTATTTTGAGGTACGGAACCCTAAAAAGTTACGAAAAGTAAAGAGAGGATTTGAAATAATACTGCAAACCCTTCGTCAACCGGCTAGCACATCCATTTTATAGAAATATTATTAAGAAACGAATTCTCAGAATTTCCTGTCATAATAAAATCATAAAATTTCCGTAATACCGATAAGACCCGCGCAATAAGAATTTAGGAAATGGAAATACAATTTATTAGGAACATTCTTTCGGATTTTATACGTCCCTCTTTAGACCCTGGTCCAGTTAGCATTCCAAATAAAATTTTGAGTACAGTAAGGCATTGAGATGACACACTTCAGATTAGATTGAGAGAATTTCTATGAGAATCGGCAGTTTAGTTAGAAGTTATGGTGATCCGAACATTTTTGAATCTCCTTTCATCATCATCATATCAGCCGAAAGACGTCCACTGCTAGACATAGGCCTCCCGTAAAGATCTCCATGACGTCCGCTCCTGAGCTGCTCGCATCCAGCGGCTTCCCGCGACCTTGACCAGATCGTCAGTCCACCTTCTCTCATCTCCTTCTTAGTCCAGACAATATTAATTACTCCTATGAAAAACTATTCTACAAAAACAAATTGTTCCAAGTTGTTGCGATGTCTTCTGTCTCACATTTTTCTTTGCACTACTTTAACTAAGCCTCCCTTATTCAAGACTCCTATGAAAGAGAAACTGGGATCAGTAAAGGTAGTTTAAAATTAGTATAGGTATTTATATAAAGACCGTCTAGGATATTATAATATAACCCCTTATACCTTTTCATGCCGCGAAGTAGCAATTTGTGGCAGTTACATGTAATTAGCGAAATGTAATGACGTAATGTAATTAGCGAGATGTAATGACATCGTCTTCAATGTCTTCGTTACGTTCACGTAAATATTAATTAAATTCCAATTCAAAAATTTATTTCAGATATCCATCCATAGTGTTAGTACCTAAAAGAAAACTTAACCTAGGGTTAGTAAGTAAATGAAGGGTTTTTATTAATTGTCAAATAATTTACAATATCATCACTTGTACAACATGAAAATTCTATACAAAAGTAATTAACTTATGCGTAGTAACACTAGTAACATGGGGTACCTGGGGTGGGGTATAAATGGAGGAAACGATTGTTCTTTAAAAATCCTGCACAAATCAAATAAAAAAATATTTATTCATTGTTGGGTTAAAAATCTCTTATATATGTCAGCTAAACTACATCGCTTCACAAATAAATTGGTGACATATTTAAAAATAAGCAACAATAAACACATCAATTTTATGCAAAAATAACCTGAAACCTACTTTGAGTTTCCTTTCATTTCCATTTGTTTTAAAAATAACTGGACGTAAATCAAAGGATTATCTGCCTTAATTTTATTATTGTTCCGTCCTAATGGCTTTCAAATTGCCGGCTTGATTCTACAAGATTTGGACATTCGTTATAAGTTGGAGCAAGAAGCTCGTCTAAATGAGACCAAGATGAGGTCGCAATTCCAAAGAATATTGAACCATGCAACATCCCCAAAAAATGAAAATAGTCCTAAAAAAAAAGTTGCCAACGATGATGATCGTTAAAATAATAATAATAATATTGTAATAAAAAAAACCGGCCAAGTGCGAGTCCGACTCGCGCCCTAAGGGTTCCGTACCTATCTACCATATGATATACTAAAAGCTTTTGCTCTTTGATTTTAAAAACTCCGCGACCATCCAACTTGACCCCTCTTTTATAGAAAAGTTCTTGAAACGGGAGCTCACGTTAATTGGTTACTATTACTTAGTTACAACACTTAGTTACTAAATATTTATTGATTTTAGACTTTTCCCTTTATTTGTACTGTGAGACCTAGCTTCTTGCCAAATTTCATAATTTTAGGTCAACGGGAAGTACCCTGTAGGTTTTGCTTTTTGCATAAATGTATGGAGCTGAGGACATAAAAAGCCATATCTTTTGATTGCGTCGTTGTAAAAATTTAATATTTTAGATCTTGTGTTGTTTAAGGATCTTAATATTCGTTATCAATTTTAACCTGCTACTTCTTCTCGTTCGTGAGAAAAAGGGTCTTGACAGACAGACAGACAGACAGACGGACAACAAAGTGATCCTATAAGGGTTCCGTTATTTTATTTTGAGGTACGGAACCCTAAAAATGTGGATCTCATGTTATATATTAGCTTAGCGATTCAAAGGTTAACTTAAATTGAAAAAAAAAAACTGCTGAACCATAACAAAGTATTCTTAAACTTTCATGGAAGAGCTTACTTTTATATTTTTTGCATACTCTTCGTTTGAATGAAATACGCAGCGGTTTTCTTCACGATGAGCAGTTTTGCTCACTTTTCTACAGTTAAAACTTTTATGATTCCATCTGGTTTTGCGTTTTACTAAGTAGTTGTGATTGTTCTTCAATTATTATACTTTCTAAGAATATAAGAACATATTATTATTGTTTGTTTTGTTTACACGTGAAAACCATATAAAAAAAATCATGCACTATGCATTGGGACATTTCTTCAAAATTCCATCAAAATCAGTAATGGTTTAGTAGTAAAGCGAAACTTTCGATTTATAATATTTTCTTTTAGCTCTGGTATCCAGAGGCTTAGGTAAATACTCAGGCATATGATTTTTGAATTTATATGTTGATATTGCAACACATTAAAACAACTCTATTTTGAACTACACTGAAGAGCAAAGAAAACGGATCGGCAGTTTTCCCCCATACATTTTCATACAATGATGTGCTCAAATTAAACGTCAATATCTTATCTAAATCAAAATCGGATTATTCAACCTTGTCAACAGATCTCTCGATGATCGCACCCGTCTACAGTATCCAGGAAAGTCAGTACATCATTTAGTAGAAAAACACGACTTTTTATAACATTTCCCATATCGATCAAATCTTCGAAGTGCGTCGAAGAAAATCAGAGCGTCGACGAAGAAGAAGACGATTAGGTTCGAAGAATACGAAAACGAAAGTTTATTCAAAACTTATCGAGTTCTTCGAATCAGTGTAAAAAGTAATAGTTTAAAATACAGTTGTTGTGGTTAACGAAACACCGTTACTCTTGAGCATTGTCCACTAACAGCCACAGGACGAAATTTCGCGATCATCGCATGTTCGTGTGAATTAGAACTCGCGATATGTGGTCCGTATTGTGCCAGCAAATAATAGTACTAACCCATCTCTAACCGTGGGTGTCGTCAAAGGCGACTAAGGGATTATGGGCCGAAGGATGGGCAGCAGCATCATTCTATGTATCCTACCATCTTACACACAGCGGTCACAATAAGAGTCGCCAGCCGCAATGTTTACAAGCATGGTGACTATGGTAAATACTCCAAAGTACCACGTGTTTTTTCTGGAGTTCCAGAGGAAGCCCCCTAACCTGCAGTGGACGTTTCATTGGATGAACTGGTGAGGGTTCCAAAAAAATGCTGAATGTACAGTCATTGCAAAAAAAATTCACTCCGTTTTCACGATACTCGTACAGTTAAAACAATATTCGAGCAAAAATCTCCTATAAAACACGTTTTTAGTAAGGAAGCCCCCATTTTTTTTTATCATTCGTTATTAAACAATGTTGATCAAATGACTTTCAGGCAGTCCTTGCCTATTAGAAATCAATATCAGTTGAATATTTGATATTTTAGGCCATGACATCATTATAACGTCACCCAATCCTTACTAATAGTGCCACGAGTCCAAAACGACTATGGTAAACAATGTTTAAAGTATATTTTACCTAAATTAATAAATGAACTTCCTACAAATCTGAAAAATAAAATTACTAGTAATAATATTAAAACCATATTAAAAAAATACCTTTTACAAATTAAATCAAGCTAGTAATTTATTTATTACGTTTATGTATTTATGTATCTATATCTATCTTAAGTATATGTACAAATAAAAATTAAAAGTAGGCAACCTTTATAAATAGCTAACAACACCCGATGAAGCTTAAAACATAGTCTGATAGGTAATATAAATAAACAATTTTTCTGCTGGGACCCTGTATACGTCGATCCACAACCGGTTTACCCTGATACATCGTACGACGAATGACGTGAATAGCAAACGATTGGTACCAAGCGCTCCTGACTGAATGACGGTGCACGGATAAATCTAAATAGGTTTTTGTTGCACCGTTTAGTATATAAATTTGTATTTTTTAATGTTATAATAATAAATAAATAAAATAAATAAATAAAATACGTACGATCTTAGATAAATGATTCGCGCAGCGCAACGATTTAGATATTTATAGACATTTATAAAGTCCATGATAAAGCCTATGTAGCTTTAAGAGGCCCCTCGAACTCGCGCCAGACTTGGATCTGCTGCGGTGGTACTTTCAGAACTCACTTTTCTTTCGTCTGAAACTTAAGGAACTTGTTTCATTTTCATTCCTACTGGGAAATAAAAATTTACGTAAGCAATTCAAACTTCTCGTTGCAAGCACAGTGGCGTTTGAAACAAGGAACAAGTTTCTCAAAAATCGTGTCGATAGAATTTGCTTTATTCGACTTGTTTCTCCACGATATCCGACTGGATAAATGATATCGCCCATACCTATGCTGTAGAGTTATGGGTTGCCGATTTTCCAGAAATATATCCCTTTAGTACCACAGTTTTGGGGGGAGCTCCCGTTCTGCAGTGGACTTTTCATTAAATGTTATGATGATGATGAAGTGGTCCTATTTCTATAAGTGAAAACACAAAGATTAAGATTACCAGTCAGGAATCATTCGGTATCGGCAAATCAGGGTCATCAACCAATATAAAGGATCAGGTGGATTGGCCAGTAGAGCGCAGTGGTGAAAGGACAAAACGTGATCAAGTCCTGACAATTCTCGTTATCTGTAAATGCATAAGATAACGATAGAGAAAATGTTACCCGTACTTGTTGCCTTGTTCTTTATGTTTGCATGCTGTCAAACGTATGAAAAATTATGACGTGCAAAGAAAAATTTACCATGTGTGAAGATGTTACGGAAACATCAAAACGGACTTCTTACTTTGGCCCAACATTAGTGAGAATATCAAAGCGCCAATTTGTGATTAGGTAGCCTGTCGAGTGTCTCAATGCAGGGAATCATAACATCCCATGAACCGTCAACTGCATGAAAGGGATCTCCATCCAGAATTCTAGCAAAAATGCATAATACTTTGGAGGGGAATGACCATGGTCACCACGCTTGCGAGTGTTGCAGTTTTGGGTGACGGCAGTATGTAAAATGGTACGATACACCGAAAGATGCTGCTGCTCATCTTCCGGTTTCATAAACTCTTTGTCGCCTTTTACGACACCCACGGGTAGAGATGGGTTGGTAGGTACTTTTCTTTGCCGGCACTACACGGGACGGAAAACTGTCTGAGATATGTAGTTCGTACTTAATTGTTGTAAATTTGTGTGCAATAAAGAGTTTTTATCTATCTATCTGGCTGCAGGGAATAGTGACTATTAATTTTATGCCTGACGCTCGTATGTAGAGAAATAAAATAGCCAGCGCGTGAACTTTTAAAAATTCATCTTCAAAAGAAAGCGCGTACGTGTAAATGGTACCAATAGTAGGGGCGCCGTTATTGGCCTTGCCAAGTACTCTTCCCGCCGCAATCACAGTGCATTGTCGCCTCCCGGTTTTAATAACACGCCGTTACTGTACTATCCTCTTGCTATCCAACACTGTCTTCATAAGGGTACCAAATACAAAAAAACAAAAATTTTAAGTACAAATTTTGTGTGTCTCCACTATGTATTTTATATAAGAAAAGAAGACTATTCACTTACTGTCACATTTTTATGAACCTCTCCTCCATGAATCAAGGTAGTTTTCTGAAATACCTGGTATAAGTTGTGTTGGCACAGGGCCCATTTCTTCACAATAACGATAAAAGTGAGGTATAATGACAAGTCGATTATTGTTTTCTGGATTAAGTAGCCCTGCCAATTGGTATATAAACCTTTTTTAAATTACAGTGCATTTTTTTTTGTTTCAAGATATCACTTTGCTTTCATAATACGTTCCTACAATTGATAAGACCCCTGTCACAGAATAAATTAAATAGCACTATCATACAGAACGGACACTCTCCGCCCCCCTTGCAATCCACCCCGCACCCCCGCGCGCCCGCGAGATTCCCGTGGTGCTTTTGAGGGTCTTTTGTGGTCTTTTGTACTGAAAATGCGGGCCTACGCGACCTTCCAATTTCAAATTGCAAATTCGCGCTCGTTGTGTACAGTGCCCGGGTTAAAAAGATTTAAACCTCTCTGCGCTCAGTTTAGTCCTTTATCTGAGGTCCGGAGTGTGCTCCTGTCGTGACCAAGTTGCTTGGTAGTGCAGTCAATCAAATTACTAGGCCAAATGTGACAAACAAATCATCCACAAATAAAGTTGCGGATCACGTGCTATTTCTTGTGCAGTGAATAAATACGTAATAGATAGGTAGCTAAGCGATTTGACAAGCTACGAAAATGACGCAATCCTATTGGTCAGAATTTTCAGCAATAGTGAAAATTCACCCTAACGACAGGGTTTGTACAGCTCAGGGTTTGAATTCTCGTCACTTTTTTTAGATAGAGCTTTGTAGATTGTTTATGTTATGATACAAAACAATTTGTCAGGCTTAGCTAAAGGATATTTATATTCCTTGCAGCTCGCCCATGTCTGCGTTAGCTTATTCTGTATTCTTACGTGTCTGCAAACCACTTTTTTGCGCTGTTGGTAAATGGTAGGTATACGTAACGTGTAACGAAAAGCAGCACTGAATGAATGAATCTGATTTGAAAATATTAAACAAATAAAAATCTAATTTTCATAGAAAATTCTTGAGATGACAGAGCATTTTGTATCGGACGTAAAAAACTAGGTATGGTTCGTATTTTTTGGAAAGCTTGTTTAGTTTCATAAGAATATTTTCCAGGTTGTATTCGATTTCATTGTGAAAGTAAGTCACTCTGTATTTTTTTAAATTAAAAATAACCGACTTCGTAAAAGGGAAAAACATACGAGGATCTATTGAATTTGGTTAACTTGAATTTTATTAGAGGTTGCGGGCGAGGACGGAAAAATCTACTTTTTGCGGTGGTTCACATAATTTTGTTCGTCCTCGCTTGCAAAAAACCCTTCATTTTGATACTTTACTTTATGGGTTTAGAAAAAAAATTCAAGTTGCTCAATTATGCCCCGAAAATGCGCCATATTGATTTTTTTATTTTAATATAGTTTCATTCACGCTATCGACGTATATCATCAGATAGTTACGGTGTAACAAAGAAAGGGACATACATACATACATTATTTATTACATATATACAGGTCAAACACATAACTCTTCTTTTAGGCTTCACTGCAGTCGGATAAATAAATGGTACAGCAGCACTGCACTTACTTTCTCGCAATATTCAAGGAAAAACTATCAACCGCAAACTTAAATTTGTAATGCCATACACATAGTATCTAAATACAAACTTTTATTTACGTTTTTCCAAAAAAATGTTCGAATGAAATTTACTTAATTTATTTTCAATTCAGACAACAAACAAACCTCAAACGCCAATGAAACGATTTCGAGTAAATCACATGTTGAACTTTTGGTAGTACTGGAACACCCTTTATATGAATTTTCACAAATCAATGGATACTACCGTAGGGTACTTGCATGGAGATTTTTTTAATTTCCCAACACATATTCCTTATGGATAATTGTTCAGTTTAGTCTACTGAGCAAGCCCTTTCAGTTTTTGGTACAGCCTGTGTACTAAATAATATTCAAAAAAATCGTAAATAATATCCAGTCAGGTAGTAACCAATCCAGGATTAATATTATAGAAAATTTTAATAAACTCAATGGAACCAATTTTGGGTAAATCACATATTTACGATTTGGTGGTACAGGAACACCCCTTATATGAAATTACACAGATCAATTGATACTGGCGCAAGATATCTTAAATGGAGATGCTTGGTCATGCAAAGTTTCATCAAGATTCTATGAGCCGTTTTTGAGAAAATTTCGATTTTTCACTTTCGTTGTATCATAGCTACCCTCAAAATGAGAGCCAGCAAGAAACCACTTAACACCCTTTGATGGATTTGCATAAAACTCCTAAATTCAAAATCTGGTGTCAATCGGACCATTCGTTTAGCCGCTAGGCCAAAGCGTGACGGACAGACCGACCGACGGACCGACCGACCGACCGACGGACATTTTTGGGAGACTTGTTTTTTATGATGTATAAGTGATATAGAACACATTTTTGAGAAAATTAGAAAAACTTTTATTTTCACGAATATAATACCGTTCTCGCTCCGCTCGAAATTAAAAATTACACCCTATTTAAAATTTGGACTAGGTAAACGAAGCGTTAAATATTTCTTAACGATTTTTTTGATACAATAAACAAATAGTACAAGCTCATTTAATAAAAAATCACTATGTTTGGACTAGGCATTTAGGTATTTGATTATCTTTGTAAAATAATATATTAAATTGGAGTTAATGAAGCGTTGCGTTTATGTTTGTCAAAAGACAATTAAATGAAGCGTGTCGTGAAAAGGGACAAAAAGGCTACTAGGTATTTAGGAAGATTAGTTAGTACCTAAGAATCAACTGCTTTTATTATAAGTACCTGGGCGACCGAGCATCGCTCTAAAATAGCCGCCTCAACATTAAAATATTATCGGGTGAGCAAGCTATTCTACTCGCCAACAGATGGCGCTGTAGGTTTCTGTCTAAAACGCGGTATTTTAAAAATGCTTAACAACATGGGGAAAACGCATTTTCCCAGACATGGGACCTAGCTAGATCAATTTTTTGCCCCCCGCAAACCCCCGTATGATAAATTTCATCGAAATCGTTAGAGCCATTTTCGAGAAACCGATTACAAATATATATATATTTATATATATAGAAATATTGCTCGTTTAATAGTATAGGATTTACATTAGTGAGTTGCCTATGACCCGCTGTTTTCCTAAACTTATCTATTTTTATATCGTATTGTACTTATACAATCGTATTGTACGTATTGTACTTATACATATTATAAGGTCCTAATGAAATAGTAAACATAATTTTAGTATGTTACTCAGACCTTGAAACTAATCAACTTTCCCCAAGGTACATAGGTCACATCATCATATCAACCGAAAGACGTCCACTAGGTCACATAGGTCGATAAAATTTACGATTTCGATGTTTCGATGTAAGGCGGCAGTGCCATTTTGCATATTTTACTGTTGTTAGTACAAGATTTGTAAACACAAAAAAAAAGGTCGAAATACGAAAATAAATTTTTGACCTCCCATACAAACTGCATCAGTTGATAGCGCATTTTGCATGGGAGATCAAAAATTGCTTTTCGTATTTCGACCTGTTTTTTACCCGACTGCCCCAAGACAGGAGGGTTATGTTTTTCGAGTGTATGTATGTATGTCGATTTCTTTGTCGCGCTCTGCAGCCTAAACGGCTTGGTAGATTTCAACATGTGAGGTGTCGTTAGGTTCGTATTCATTGCAGGAGTGTCATAGGGTATAAAAAAAATAAAAAAAGTACTAAATAAAAAAACTATTTCAAAAAATAAAATACCCGACTGAAAAGAGAATCTTAATCGGTTCCGATTGAGATGAAATTTTGCATACGTATGTGAATCGGATGACAATGCAATATTATTGCAACTTGGACCTGATCTGATGATGGAGCCGGAAGATATCCATACAAAGGTGGAGATATTACCGCGTTTTAGAATCCTACAGTGCCATCTGTAGGTGGGTAGCGTCGCTTGCTCACCTGGTAATATTTTATTACCCGACTGCCCCAAGACAGGAGGGTTATGTTTTTCGAGTGTATGTATGTATGTATGTATGTCGATTTCTTTGTCGCGCTCTGCAGCCTAAACGGCTTGGTAGATTTCAACATGTGAGGTGTCATTTTATTGATAAAACAACTCTGGGAAGTTTCTTTATAAAATATTTGGGTTTAGCTAGGCCTTTTGGAAATAATTTTCTAAGTTTTAACATATAAAGCAATGACTAAATTTCCCTTGCAAGATTCAGCATTAATTACTTTTGTGTTATACTGTAGCTTTTCTACTCCATTCCAGAGGAGCTGTTTTTTTATGTCGACTACCCAAGGAAGTTTTAGCCGACGCTTCGCCAAAGCGAACCACCAGCGACTAAAACCTCCTTGTGACTACCAAATTCAACCATACCTTACGTACGGTCAACCGCACGTGAATGGAAAGATTTGCAAATCTTATTACTATGTCACAAAGTTCGAAGTGTTTATACTGACGTGCTGTTGGGTGTATGTAGAAAAATACAGTCAGCAGAGAGGGACTATATATCGCTTCTTAGTTTAATAAAGAACTTCCACGAAGATGTGAATGGCGCTGTCGTTCCTGGTGGCATTACATCTGAGCCGTTCAAAATGCGCAGAGGTGTCTGCCAAGCTTGGCTGTTAGCACCCATCCTGTTTGGTATATTTTTCTCATTGCTATTAAGGGCAGCATTCGGAAATCTACATACAAGGGCTGATGGGGAGTTGTACAACATAATTTCACTTCTTAAGTCCAAGCACCATCGCGAGGACGTTTTTATCGACAGCCTTCTATTTGCTGATGATGCAGCCTTTGTGGTCAATACTGCAGATGATTTACAAATCATCGTCGATAAGTTTTCACGGGCATGTTCCTTGTTCGGCTGAATACAAGAGTATGGCAAAACAAACATCTTACGACGAACACCAAGATGATCGTTTACCAAGCATGCATTTCAAGCATACTGTTGTATGGAGCATCAAGGACGACGTACGCAAAACAAGAGCGACAACTTAATGCCTTGCATATGCTCTGCCTCCGAAACATCCTAGGCATCTCCTGGAAGGACAAGGTAACCAAAAAAACGGTCTTACAACGAGCACAGCTGCCCAGTTTCTTCGCATTGCTGAAGCAGAGACGATTACGATTTTTGGGGCACGTGCACCGCATGGAACCAACCCGTCTACCCCAGCGTGCTTGGTGCTATAGCGCACGCAAAAAGAAGTGTTGGTAGGCCAATGCTGCGCTTTAAAGATTGCGCCAAGCGAGACATGATCACTTTTGGTATTGAACACCTAGACTGGGAGCAGACAGCTGAGGACAGAACCAAATGGCGTAAATCATTACTGGATGGACGCAAGGTACACGATGAAGCCTGGTGTTGTGCCCGTTGTGAAAAATAACGATATAACATCAGTTATTGATAACACAAGCTTCACCAGCAGCGTGTGGCAGGACCTGCCGCTCCCGAGTAGGCTTATTCAGCCATGAAAAACGGTGAAATCGACAGAATATTGCTTAAATCGTCTGACATAGACGGCTAAGGCCTATGATGATGATGTATGTATGTATGTATGTATGTATGTCTAAACGGCTTGATAGATTTCAACATGTGAGGTGTCGTTAGATTTGTATTTATTGTAGGAGTGTGATAGGGTATAATATTTTAGTACGGCACCTTTGAAGAGAAAAAAAGGGTGAAATAAAATTTTTAAAATCATTACTTTTACAACATGGGTATCAAACAATAGCTGGTACAAACCTGATTCTAAGGTTTAAGCAAATGTAACAACATAACTTGACGTAGCAAATCTAAAAACTAAAAAGTTTAAAATAAAAAATTATTAAATAACAAAAAACCCAACTGCTTAGCACAAGAGAGGAAAACAAGCTTAAATCTATTGGATTTGGTAACTTGAATTGTATAAGATACTGCAGGCGGGGACGAAAAAACGTTTTGTGGATGTTTACCTCTTAATTTTGTTCGTCCCCGCCTGCAGTATCTTATAAATTCAAGTTACCAAATCCAATAGATCAAATCAAATAGAATAGTTTTATAAATTCGGGTCGGATGAACTCGGGAACACAGAGCCCATTTATGTAAGAAAATGGAGTGCATAAGTTTCTCTTTGGTGTGCGGGTCCTTAGTACGAGTAGATTTTAAGTTAAAACCTAGTAATTCGGCTATAAGGGCGCCGATGGACAAAATGTCTATATGATTTGTCCATGACTGCCTGTTTGACTGAAGATAAGAAGCATCTTCTAAAAGATACAAAAAATATTGGAAGACATCCACACCCCTGCGTTTTTGAGGAATTTAGTTTTAAACTATTTTGTAATTTGACAATGAAACGTATACCTGACAGACTATAACTGTCCGATTAAACACAATATAGGACCACCAAGGAGGTTTTAATCCACACTACGAAGCGTAGTGAAGCGTAATAAAACCTCCTTGAGGACCACAGAAAAATGGTCTGCCATCATAATAGCCCTGCGTTGTAAAGTTACAGCGCTTCAAAATGCAAAAAACCACTACTTCGTCCCGTGATAATGCAGAACCCTGCATGTCTGCCTCTTCGATTTTCTACATCTTCATAAGTATTTTAAACAGCAGCCACACAGTTAGCCAAAAATAACATTAACATTTTTTTTTAACTCAAAAACGCAGCGACACACGGTTAAACTTGTAAGGACGAAATCGATTTGTATTGAGCTGATCTATCATCCCTATTAATATGAATCATGAGAAAATCATATGCCCATATGGCAGCCAGCACCCTAACTATAATAATATGTGCTTTTATTTTTTAATTTAGCTTACTCGTGCAGAGTACAAAAACTTGACAAAAACATACGACTGTTTTAGATTCTACTACAAAATATATACAAGCGTTTGATCGTATAACATAATGAAGTGGTTTTGTTCTTTATACGAGTAAACGTTACCTCAAAGACCATTTTGATGACAATAATTGTATTGTAACCGCGAGTCTAAATGGGTAATTTGGGATTCATGCTGTGACTGTAAAGCACTAATTGGTTGACCACCAGTAATATAAGCGTTTAAAAAACAAAATATCTCTTATATTAGAAAGACTTTATGCATCTTCTTCTGTTTTTAGGCGCAAAAGATGTTGGTAATGATGTTATCACTTAAAAAATTAACTGCTTGATTTTTTCTTTTAAAGGGAAAGGATATTTTATATGTAATTATTCTTCTTTTAACAGTTTCTTACCTATTTTTTTTATTTTTAGATCTCTACATGCAATCGAAAATTTTACTCTCGGCAAAGATAATATTTACAGGTGATAGATATTTAGAATTAGACTCGCTGTAGGCCATCTTTATAAAAATACGTATTTTGCACAAGAGATTTCAATTTTCTTGAAAGTGGAAACCCCAAAGCTGCTGGTACTTTTACTTTTCTGCTATAATAAAATGGTATTCAATATTAACAAGATCCGGAAATAGCAATAAAGTTAGTTTTGTTTCCGGCTGCATGTTAGCTGCCTATAAACATTTTAGTTTTAATTGGTGACATAAATTTTGAACCTAACAAAATTTTAGCCCCTATTTTACGGGCTTTATTAATTTATGTATGATTCGACCTAAAGATAATACAGGTTTATGTTTACAATGCAACTATTTTGTTCAATAATAATACAAAAGTCGTATAGGTCGTTACGATCTTAATCATTATGATGATCTTCTTTTTCTTCTTCTGGTACCATATCCTAAGCGGATGTCAGCGACCACTGTCCGAAACTTAGCTCTATCTTTAGATTTAATGCTTATGGTCTAATCTACTCCAGCTCCTCAAATTACCCATCCAGGTGGTTCTCCTTTTTCCTCTGCCTCTTTTGCTTTATATTTTTCCTTCAACGATATTTTTGATTATTACCCAAAGTAAGTGGCTTTCCGTTTTTTAGGTAATTCCAAAATCCTTATATTTTTATTCATTCTTCTAAAGAATGATATATTTTTATTCTGTCGCGAAGCCACATATCGAATGCTTTTCACCTTATTGCACATTGCTTACGTAAGCGTCCAGCTCTTGTATCCGGAACTGAAAAATTATAACAAAAAATATAACAAAAAATATCTAATTTACAAATTTTAAACTAGTAAATGTTTATTTCTACAATTAACCTGAAGCAGCAGATTAACATCATTTTATTAATCGTCAGAGTTGCAAAGTGACAGCAGGTGGTTCAGTAGGAAAGTAATTAGAAGCTGATATCTTAAAAGGATACCTTTAATTTCATTACAGCACGGTTTATTGCCCCTTTGAAGTTGACAAGGATTTTGAGAAGTAACAATTTAAGACAAGTAAGATCGTTATTAGGTAATTATACGGTAATGGCAATATTTTTTGATAAGGTTAATTCTTTCGGAGATTGTTAGTATATTACAGCCAAAGATATTGAAGAACGAAAGTAATATTGTGGGCAAAGGCGAAGCCGAGGACCACGTGCGTAAGTCCTTCAATACCTGTTTGCGGCCAAGGCTTGTTAATAGTACTTTTCTCAATAAATGCGCATAAATTCAAATTATCTAAGTTTAATCCAACCACACCACAGTCAACGAGTAGAGGTATCAACTTAAAATTTGGTGACCTAGAATCATGGGCAAGAAGCTAGGTCCTAAAGCACAAATTTAAAAAATTTCTTTACAACTTTTCTCATAACCATTTACAACTAATTTAAGCTTAAGCGCCTCCAAAACTTGTGCATTCGATTTATATACGGATTGCGCAAGTACGACCACGTGTCCCACTTTCGTTCGCAGCTCAAGTGGCTCCCAATTCGTTTTCGCAGGAATACTCATATCCTTTCTCTCCTCTATAACATTTTGTACAATCCCTCTTCCCCGTCTTATTTACGTGAGCGATTTTGTTTCTCTCGTTCACAAGTTGAGCCTTGCCGCCCCAGCGTCAGGACTAACCTCCCACCACTCCGATTTCTATTCCTACTCCTTCACTGTCCATGCGGCTAGGCTGTGGAACTCCCTCCCACACACTGTTCGCGATAGTCCCTCTATCGCTCTTTAAAAAACGAGTCAAAGAGCACTATCTTTCCCTGTCTTAGTTATTCAAATATTTATTAGTTATAATATGCATATTATATATTTCGTATATACATATATATATCTTATATTTATTATTATTTTATTTGTGTAGTAGGTTTATATATTGTAATTAGATAAGTATCTAACATAAGTATGATTAATACATTGTTGTTACTGTTGTATAATTTTTGAGCATGCGCACAGTCTATCTGCCTTCTCCAATATTTTTCACACTCGCCTAGGTCTGCTGGAAGACATTTCTTTATTGAAATAAGTAGTACCTGTTGTATCGTTTTTCTTTATGTATTGTCCATTGTATTTTCTTGTGTGCAATAAACAATAAATAATAATAATAATAATTAAGGTGTGATCTCTCGTTTCAAGTACATTCATATATAATACGAGTAGAAGAGCGATCACTTGAAATGAAAGGACAAAATCTTGTATTAATCGAAGACAGCTGTAGGGAACCGGCGAGAGTCCACCTCGCACTTGGCCGTTGCTTTTTAAGTATTTTTTTAAAATAGTGCGATTTAGGAACCCTACAGCGTGGTGTGCTTTGGTTAGAATTGTACATAGCAAACATCACTAATTAGGTAATTAATCACCTTTATAATCACCAATCAGTCGCTATTAGTAAATGCATTTCTATAACAAAATATATAATAAATATTTTTCAAACATAAATCGTTCATTTACGTGAAGTACTTTTATTCTGAGTATCACAGTTATATATTATTTTGAAGGCAGCGTGCGTAAATAAATATTTTATAACCCGCACTTTGTAGTTGCCTAAAAGAAAGGCAGTATAATACCAGCGGGAACAATTTATGCGCATGCATTTAGATATTTGACGCTTGAAATATTATATTTTTTTATGCTTACATCCTGTACTCTCACATTTTGTGTGTCTTGAGGTTTTGGGTGATACTGATATTTATTCTAAGTTTACTAAAATTTTCTAATTTTTTGGGTTCCCTTATGGCCGATCTTTGTCCGTCTATAACTAATGCGATCTGTTTGCTGCTAATGATTTTTAAATCAATCACTAACAATCTTAGTTATGCAGTCCCTAAAATAAACTTTATTTAATAAATTTAGATCCTTAGTTGCTAGAGTCTAACGAGACACTTTGATTTTATTTATAACCTCTTAATGTTAAGATTAATGTACAGGGTGTAACAAAAAGGCTATCCCAACCCTGAAGGATGTGAATCTGCCCATGAAACTGAACAACTTTTCCTAAGGAACTTAGGTCGAAATACGAAAAAAGTGTATGGCCTCCCTTATAAACTGAATCAGCTGATAGCACATTTCGTATGGGAGGTAATTTAATAAATTTTTTTTTTTTTTTGTATTTTGACCTATGTTCCTTGTGAAAATTATTCAGTTTCATGGGCAGTGTGGTGTGCAGCAGACAATGCTGGTGGCCAGCTTGGACACTGTCAACGCATCGACGCAGAGCGATGGCCAACCGAGGAGTCAGTCTCTGTCGGGCCGCGCTACTGGCCACACGTCTAAATTAGATAGAGCTATTAAGTTAATAATTTGTTATTCCATTTACTAATATAGGTACAAACAGTAACATCTGGAAGTCATGGTGTTGTCTTATTACGTAAATATATCCCGAAACACACGAGGCCCGACAGGACACCACAGGCAGAATCACATTCTTCAGGGTTGATACGAGTATACCTACCCTTTCTGTTACAACTAGTATAACACGACCAAGATAATTATTTCAGAAAGGACCCTTCAAAGAAATTTAAATTATAACATTGAACCTTCAAACTTTGGTTAAACGCTCGAATTAAGTAACTTGTGTACGTTTGTTTAAAAATTCTGTTCACAAAATTGTTCAACTTTTTAAAGAATTTCAATTAAACCCGCTCCTTTTTACGAGATCTTATCAAGAAGTTATCAGACTTTGCCCTAATAACCTAAAATTTAAAAGAACAATGTAATTTTGGCACTTTTTTGTTTTTAGGGATTCGAACCAAAATGGTAAAAACGGAACCCTTTTTTTTATGTGACAAGTGAGCAAACGAGCAGGTGGGCCACTAGATGGAAAGTAGTCACCACCGCCCATGAAGGCCGCTTTCTTATTAGTGGCATAACCAAGGAACATATGTATGTGAGTACATACATATGTTCCAAGTGAGTACTTGGGGCATAACTTGACAATAATAAGACAGCAAAGCACGTTACCCACCCCTTATATTGCGACTTGGTCTGTCTGTCTGTCACACCTGTATATCTCATCAACCACTCATGCTACGAGTATCGACTTTGAATTTTCGAATAATCTTAGAATATGATTGCCCAACTTTATTGGAAAGAAAATTTAAAAAAATATTATTGTTTTTATTGTAAAGGGGCCTAAAAGAGGGGGCAAATCTTTTAAATTTTAGTTACTAGGTTGAGTGGGGTATCAGATGAAAGGGCTTTACTTATATTTTAAAATAGATTTTTGTATTTTTTTCGACTCTTATAATATTACAGCAAAAATTAAACGATCTATTTAAGCAGCATAGTTTTGTGGTTCTAAAAGTGGACTTTATTGCTTCCAAAAATATTATAGGTACATCGGAACCCTCGGCATGCGAGTCCGACTCGCACTTGACCGATTTTTTCTATAACTTTTGAATATATAAAATGAGAAAAAAAAAAATTGTCATACAATGACCGGATCACATTTATATTTCTATGAGGAATATTTTAAATTATAGATTCCAAAAGTTAGAAAAATGTGTTGACCGAATTTCGGATATTAGAAATTTATTATTTTGGAGAGCAAGATGAGCGAAACGTTGTTTAGTTTAAAGGTGAAACTCCCACCAGAAAGATTTTGCAGTAGTCTATTACACGTTGTTTCCTTCTTGTCCTTAGGATTGAGGTTACGAACGCCTTTGTTCTTACTTACAATCGAAATAAGGTAGCTTAAGTGTGAGAGCAGGACAGAGTGATGCGCTACATATTGGAGCGACAGAGACAAGTATCGATCCCACCTGCTCTCACGCATAGTTATTCCTCCTGTCATTCTAATCAATCTATATTATTTCAACTTGTAGGGCTTTTTCCTGTCATCCGGATTTTCGTCCGCATGCGGACCTGGTCCGAATGCGTATGCCGTCCGCACCTGATTATTTCATAGAAAAACTTCTCCTGTCTTGCGTGCCATTCTCGTCACGCAAGCGGACGGCGTACGAAATGATTAAGGGGCTGATAAGAGCTAAATTACCTCCCTTTCTAACATAGGACAGAATGCGCGTGTTAGAACGGAGCGGATTCGCGCTGTTTTACGTTTTTCGCTAATTTTTCTCAAAATCTGTACCTATAGTATTAATTATAAAATAGCTATATTATTATGCACACTATATTGAATAATGTGTAAAAGTTTTGGCAACACAGATTAATGGGTACCTACTGAAGGAAACGGTTTAAAAGCAAAAAGCAGAGGTACCTTTGGATTTTTTTATAGCGTACGAAATATATTTAATCGTGTTTCAGAGTCGGCCATATTCTTGGAAAGATGCTTAATTATCACATATATTTTTTTCACCGCCATATATTTATCACTTTTCATTAAAACCCTGCTCAAGTGAAGTGTATTTAGCTCTTATCAGCCCCTTAAGTGCGGACGGTACACAGGCGTGTCAGATCCGCACGCGGAGGGAAATCCGGATATGATAGAAAAATCACCCTTACTGTTCTTAGGATTTATCGTGTTACGTCAGTTGTTCTTTCGCTTGTCTTTTTGTATCATATTATAATACTAGCTGTTACCCGCGACTTCGTCCGCGTAGATTTTATAAAAAAACAGAACTCGAACTTAATTGAAACATATTTTACGGAGCGCTTATCCTTCTTGATCCCTACGTAAAAGATGCATTTGTACTTATCCAAGTTGAATAAATGCATCTTACTACAAACTTAATTATCTTTTGATTTTATTTAACTGGTAGGTAGTGCGGAATTTTCATTGTCAACCGTTACAGGCGAACTTAAAAAAGAAGGCAATAAAGGGAGTGAAGTGAATGGGTAGCGAGGAGGTATTCATAAAAGTAAAAAAGGTCCCTATTCCTCCCTATCTATCCTTTTGTATCCCCCCCCTACATTCCCACTCCCCCTCCCTCACCCTCTCCCACTCTCTCTTCCTCTCCCTCGCCCCTCCCTCTTCCCCCCCTCACCCTTCCTTCCCCCTCCATTTCCCCCCTTCCCCTCTCCCCCTTCCTTCCCCCTCCATTTCCCCCCTTCCCCTCTCCCCATCACCCTCCCTTTCCCCCCTCGCCCTCCTCCCATTCCCCTCCCTTTCCACCTTCCCCTCACTCATCCTCCCCGTCCCCCTCTCCCTCCCTCTACCCCCCCTCCCTCTACCCCCTCCCACGCCCTCTACCCCTCCCTCCCCCTTTCTCTCCCCTCATTTTCCCCTCCCTTACACTCTCTCCCTATCCCTCCCCCTCTCCCTCTCCCTATCCCTGACCCTACCCCTATCCCTGCTTCTACCCCTAACGCCATCTTAACCGCTATCCCTATCCTTATATAAACATACAACTGACACTCATATTGATTTTTAGACATTTCAAACCTATCGAATCCCAACCCCATCCCAGGGGTGGTGGTATTTCACGTCCACCACGTTGGATTTCAAAATCATTGTAGTTTTCGTAATCAGCGACCCAATAAACCATACGAACGACACCCATATTGATTTTTAGACATATCAACTCTATCGCACCCCAACCTCATCCCCAAGGGATGATAGCATTTCACGTCCACCATGTTGGATTTCAAAATTGTTGTAGTTTTTGTAATCAGCGGCTCGATAAACCTTACAAACGACACCCATATTGATTTTTAGACATTTCAACCCTATCGCACCTCAACCTTATCCCCAGGGGATAATGGTAGTTTACGTCTACCACGTTGGATATCAAAATTGTAGTAGTTTTCGTAATCAGCGATACTTAGTTGAATAAAAAAAGTCCCATCAAAATCGGTTAAGTAGTTTCGGTGTGCTGTAGCAGATACAACCCCGCTAGAGTATTATTGTATGTGTAGATTCCCACGGGAATGAGATATTTTCCCGGGGTAAAAAGTAGCCTATGTCCGTCTCCAAGTTACCATCTATCACCATACCAAATTTCATCAAAATCCGTTCAGCCGTTTAGGCGTGAAAGAGCAACAAACAAACAAACAAACAAACAGACAGACAGACAGACAGAGTTACTTTCGCATTTATAATATTATATAGTAATATAGTATATAGTATGGATTGCGTTGTTACTTTTCTTTGCAGCTATCCTTCTCGATTCTTCATTATTCAGACCTTTCCTTGTGTCTCCTAGTTAAAGTCCCATACATAAGAGACTAAACAAGAACTTAAGCAGAGTAAAGTAACATTTTGTATGCAAATATGTTATTTTTATGGAATTAGCCTTAAATTCAATCGGCCGCGTCCTATAAAGTCACGCTCGAGTTTCAATACCGCTCATTAAGTAGTTGTATAATCTTTACAGTAGGTACTTCAAACTAATCTGGGTACTTATAACTATCTTAAATAACTCACTAGCAAACACTTTCATGTGATTCGAAGGAGAATCAAAATTCGTGATATTATGATGACCAAAAATAAAAATAAAAACGGGTCAAGTGCGAGTCAGACTCGCGCGCCGAGGGTTCCGATAGTCATAGTATTTTTGGAAGCAACAAAGTCCATTTTGAGGACCGCAAAACTGAGATAAGGGGGGGGGGAATGGTATTTTATAACTTGAAAACAATCTATTAATGATGTAAAATCACCCCTTAGAAGGATCATCGTACTGTTTTTTACACCCTGTATTATTACTACCAACTAGAAATATATTTGGAAATATAAAAGGCATGGTGAGGCAGTGAATCAGAACGAAACTTAAGATAGAACATGCACACCACTGAACAACTGCATTGTAATACTCATACTTATTTTCCAAAGAAATATGCGATAATTTATTTCAAGCTATAAATATTCATATTCGTAAATCACCCACTTTGCTTTAAACTTTAAAAGTTGTTACTTGTAATATTTCTGAAGAAAACTTTATAATATCAGAAGCTACAAAACTTTGTTGCCCGTAGTTGTAACTAACTACATATAGGGTGACTTTAAATTAGTCCTTGATAGCAAAAGATAAGCATGTACTCATGTTACTGAACAACTTTTCCCAAGGAACATAGGTCGAAATACCAAAAACCAAAATAGACGTACCATACAAAATGCGCTATCAGCTGATGCAGTATCTATGGGAGGTCAAAACTTGATTTTCGTATTTCGAAGTATGTTCCTTGGAGAAAGTTGTTCAGTATCATGAGTACATTCATACCTTTTTCTATCAAGAACTAATAAATAAAAAATAAAATATAAAAAGTCAACCTACATAAAGGGTGTAAGGGACGGGCACAGAAAAATAAGGGTAATTAAGAGAATTAAAGAAATAATTCGTCACAAGGTAGCGTAAGCATCGTTCTATGGATTTGACAGGTTATTTTGAATATTTCTAGGGATCATCGATGAAAATTTGGGACATGTTGGCAGATGTCATCCCCTAGTTAAATAAATTAGCAAGGTATCTATTCCGAGCGAAGCAAGGAGGTCCGAAATCCTTGGGGACAGGTTTCCGAAAACTGTAATTGGGCATGATCAACCAACTTAAGGCCATACTAAATTCAAATTACTTGCATTCTTATGCGGGACATAAAATGCTGTTGAAAACCGAGTGTATACTACTAGTTTTAGTTAATATTTTCGCTGATTTATACAAAGATACAGCTAATGCACCGAAAGTACTACAGTATAGATCGCACACCCACAATGGTAATATTGAACCAAAAATTGCGAACAAAAACTAGTACTTTCGGTGTATTAGCTGTATCTTTGTATTAATCAGCGAAAGATTTAACTTAAAATAGAAGTATACAGTCGTTTTTCAACAGCATTTTATGTCCCGCATAAGAATGCAAGTCATTTGAATTTAGTATGAAAAACGAATCGCCTTAACTGAAACTTTCAGGAAATGAAAAAAATAGCCCCTCTGCAGAGGCAGATTTATTTATTTCCTGAAAGTTTTATTCGCTCGACTGATCATGCTCTTTAATATTTCGGAAGGCTGTCTCTTACACCTTGTGTACGCCTGTTCACAATGCGGTTATAATACGGTTTGAAGATAACCAATATAAGAAGGGTCAGCTGAATCCTATCCATCACCAAAGAATACAGATATAATTTATGTATGCGTTCATATTTTTTGTAAGTTTATTCACAAGGTTTATTACTTCACATGTAAACCTTGCGCAGTCCACAACAATTATTCTGAGACTACAAGAAAGGTTGAACAAAACCGGACCCTGAACGGAACTTTCGACCTTTTTCTAAGAAACAAAGGTGAAAACGCGAAAAATGTGCGAAAATCATAGTTTTTGCGGAAAAATCAGAGATGAAGCTTTTTTATATTTAAAAAAAAAGTCTCAAGGTGCGACTCTTTTCCCCCCTATCTTAATATATAAAACGATAAACTGAATGACTGACTGACTGACTGATATATCAACGCACAGCCCAAATGGCTGGACCTAGAGACTTGGAATTTTGCTCGTAGATACCTTGTACAGTGTAGGCATCCATTAAGAAAGGATTTTGCGATATTCCACCCCTAAAGGAGTAAAATAGGGGATGAAAGTTTGTATGAAAGTCCGTCAGTTTTGAAGTTAGGATCTTCAAAATTTGTATTTAAGCTGACGACTAAAAATTAGGTTTCACGTGTCTCAGGGTTTTTGAAAATTCTACACCCTAAGGGGTGAAAAGGGGGATGAAGTTGAAAATCCTTCATTTTCAAAGTGAAATCCACTAAATTTATTGTTTAGGCATCAGGGTGTAATTCTGTGGAACGTACATCACTGTTATTGAAATTCCACCCCAAATCCAACCCCTAAAAGAGAGAAATGGGGTGAAAAAGTCTAAACACCAATATGGGTATTGTTTATCGGGTCGCTGATTACGAAAACTACAACAATTTTGAAATCCAACGTGGTGGACGTGATATACCATCATCCCATACCCCTGGGGATGGGGTTGAGGTGCGATAGGGTTGAAATGTCTAAAAATCAATACGGGTGTCGTTTGTATTGTTTATTAGGTCGCTGATTACAAAAACTACAACAATCTTGAAATCCAACGTGGTGGACGCGAAATACCATCATCCCTTGGGGATGGGGTTGGGGTGCAATAGGGTTGAAATTTCTAAAAATCAATATGGTCGTCTTTTGTATGGGGTAGGGATAGGGGAAGGGATAGGAATAGGTTTAGGGGCAGGGATAGGGGCAGGGTCAAGGGCAGGGATAGGGGGAGGGGAGGGGGTGATGGAGGGGTAGGGGAAGGGTTAGGGGGAAGGGGAGAGGGAGAGATAGGGGGAGGAAGGAGTAGGGGAAGGGAAGGGTAGAGGGAAAGGTAGATGAGGGGAAAGGGAGGGGGGTGGGGGAAGGAGAGGGTAGGGGGAGTGTAGGGGGGGGGGGAAGGGGGAAAGGGAGGGTCCATGGGGGAGGGGGTGAAAGAGGGGGGAGGGGGAGGGGTGAGGGAGGGGGAAGGGAGATGGAGAGGGAGGGGGGAGGGAGATGCAGAGGGAGAGGGAGGGAAGTGGGAGGGACGTATAGAGGGGGGTGAGGGATAGGGGAGAGGAAAGGGGAGGGAAAGAGGGAGCGGCAGGGAGGGGAGGAGGGAGGGGGAGAGGGAGAGAGTTCGAAAGTGGAAGTGGGAGGGACGTGTAGAGGGGGGTGAGGGATAGGGGAGAGGAAGGGGGAGGGAGAGAGGGAGGGGGAAAGGGAGGTGGGGAGGGAAAAGGAGGGGGGAGAGGGAGTGAGAGGGTGAGGGGGAAGAGATAGGGGCGAGGGAGATGGAGAGGAAGAGAGAGAAGGAGAGGGAGGGAGAGGGGAAGACGGAGGGGGAAGGGGCAGGAGGGGGGGGTTGTGGAGGGGGGGATAGAAAAGGATAGATAGGGATTAGGGACTTTTTTTACTTTTATGAATACCTCCTCGCTACCCATTCACTCCGTTTATTGCCTTCTTTTTTAAGTTCGCCTGTAACGATTGACAAAGAAAATTCCGCACTACCTACCAGTTAAATAAAATCAAAAGATAATAAAATTTGTAGTAAGATAGCATTCAATTTGGATGAGTACAAATGCATTTTTTACATAGGGATCGAGAAGGAAAAGCGTTCCGCAAAATATGTTTCAGTTAAGTTCGAGGCGAAGTCGCGGGTAACAGCTAGTTAGCTGTTATACATATACTCTTTGACCCAGGTGGTTACGCACAAAAATTGTTCACTCGCCCATTGACAAAATGTAATCTATGTATATATTACAGAGTGTCCGAGTTGAGTGTAGTTTCTACGGGAAGTTTGGAGGAGATTTTTTTTTGTTTTAGTTCTATCGTGAAAACGGGAACACTTACAAGCGTGAAATCGGTATGTTTATAGTGCATAAGCTAAAGAATAACAACAAAAATAAAAACTGCTCGCAAGATTTAATACACTTCTGCGTGACTGCGCGCCCATAGCTAAGACGGTATTTTTACATTAGTGGTACGGAACCCTCGGTGCGCGAGTACTTATAATTTCGTCATGTTCTGTATGCCCGCGGTCTAGCCCAGAGACCCTTTTTGTTTTGGATATAGGATATAAATGTTAGTGTAAAATCTTTTAAAGGTTTGTTTTGGGGGCTAAATACTTACAACAGCTTTTGTTTCTACGAGTTTTGGAAATTTGCAAAATACTCGTAGATGCAAAAAAAGTCAACTTTTCCTACAAATTGTACAATGAGATGATTATTTTTATTTTTAGAATTTTCAAGTCTTAGAACAAACGTTGATACATTTTATACCCAGAATAAGCCCGCGAAAGGTTCTATTCTTGTCAAAGTAGGTAATCTTCTGAAATAATGTGCTGACGAAATGTAACCAAAATGGAAAGTTTTACAGTTTTACGAATAAACGCGTTTATCTACACTCATGTCGTAATCTTTGAATTATGATTCAAAAAGTTGGTACATAAGGCTGAATATTACGCAGAGTATGCATAAAAAATTAAAAAGTTACCATTACGTAACGATTTTTGTATGAAAATTTTGCAAAGGTGTTACGTAATTTAACTTTTTAATCATAACATAACACTTGGATAAAATTCTTCTTGAACCTAAACCTTTTTAAAGAAGACTGAATATAAGGTCTTTTAGAGAGACTGTTATAAATGTAACAGTTTTTCTTAGTAGCTGTCAAATATTAGTAGCATATTTACAAAGTGTGCTTTATAAACAACCTATTATTTTGGAGCAGTTACAGTAACAGTTACTATAGTTACAATTATTTTATCTGTAGTGGAAAATATGCGCGCGCAGCCTGAAATTAGAAGGACTTGGAAATAGATATTAGATTTGCCGCCATTTTCAAATATTTACCTTTTTCAAGTTTTTTGTGCCCGTGAAAGTAATGTGAAAGTTTATTGAAAAAGAAGATAAAGTGGTGCAGTCAGGATACTGCAGTTACACCAGAAGATACTCAATAACATATGATCTTCTCCGATATTAGTCTAGGACATTTTATGACATAATCTACAATGAATTGGGAAAGAATGAAAATCGAAAAGAAAACCATGTCTTGTTAAGAAACTGTTCTGCTTGTATATTTCAAAGAAGACCTAGCGGATATATTAAGGCGGCTTCTTCAGACTCATATCAGAACTGTAATATACATAATATAAGTTACCATTGTTGTTTACTTACTTTTGTTTAATTTTTATCATTTTTATAAGTAAAGAAACCTATTGCATGAGTGAAGATAAAGTAGTATACGCAACTGCATATAATATGGTATTAAAACACTCGTTTGATGCTATTATCACATTCGGCTACGCCTCATGTGATAAACCCAAACTCGTGTTTTACTAACCTGTTTTATATGACAGTTGCATAAACTACTATTTTATCACTCGCGCCTTTTATGTGACTTACGTGATTAGTAACAGGTTTTGTAACGGGACGGAATGCCCGATACGGAATTACACGAAGAATATAATGGAGTACATTGTATTTTAGGGGCCTTAAAATGAGTAATAATAAATTTGAAATCTTTATTATAATTAAGCATAGATTTCTGTCCAAATCGTAAATAAAATAAGGATCGAATAATGGATGCTGCATTACTGCTTAAAATAATTGCTTGAAAAAGCTCGTCTAAAGCCGCGAATCAACGCGTAATAAAACCTCCTTGATTAGAAACTACTTGTCAAATAGGAAATAGGAATGTGTGAAGGAAGTGGGTAGAGTTTTTGATTGCCGTTTTCTGATTGGTCGGGGAGAGTGAGTAGCGTGATCTCAGAATTCAACTTTGAATTATGGAACTGACTGCATCGGGCCAGCCCATTTCTGGACCGGCGTTGCAAGCAATGGCGGACATTGCAGTGAAAACACGTGAGAAGAAAATCATCAAGGACCAAAAACGTCGAGAGATGCCGCAGCGAATCAAGATTTCTACAAAAACTCACAACCAAGCTAAGTGTTTAAGAGGTTTTGCCACTTTAAGAGTAAAATTAGGCTCAAAACTCGATTTCATATTTCAATTACCTTACAATTTTATTTTGTCTTATAGCTGAACAACAAGGCCCTGGCGTCTATAACGGAATTTGAGTAAGATCTAAAACGGTATTTAAAATATAGCCTTTTATTCAGGGGTAGGCAGGGCTTCTTAAACTCTTAGTTAATCTCAATTTTTAAAACTATAGGAGGTGGAGCAAAGCTACAAACCACTTGCAGTACATCAGTAGGAAGCATGGGAGCTGAGCATCCGATTCCAGCAGGGCTTCCAGCTTCAGACAAACCTGTCCCCAGCAGCCGGCAAGACATCAAGCAGGCCAGTTTAGTCGCAGATGGGTATGAAATTTTGTTTTCTCTACCCGACCAAACCAGTATTTAACAACTTTCTTAGCCAGGTAAATTGTTTGAATGTATCTATTTTCTCCAAGATCCTATCTTTAATCGGTTTTGCCAGCTACAAAAGATATAACACTAATTGAGAGTTCATGCTACCCTCACAAATTAATATAATATAAAACCTTAGAGGGCTGTTTATGGAAGGTCTTTTTGGTTCAAGATGTCACCATTGTATGAAACAGATATATCAATTACTAGATAAACTAATCTTCCTATTTACCATGTCTACAGGCCAAAATACAAGGCCTGATGGCCATCGAATTTGTTGGGAAAAATAAAACCCACGTATAGACTTGATACACCGAATTGGGGTCTCGCTATACATAAGCAAGTTCGAAGTCCCATCTGATCATGGAAAACATTGAAATATTTTTAACTATATCTTAATATTAGCGGATTGAATTAAGAGGACTGGAAGTTTAGCAGCCCTTCCCACTATTAAAATAAACTAAAATTTTCTCATAAAAGGTTAAATATCAATCTTGGAGAAGGCTAGATATGCTATTTCCATGTACCGTTTACAGCCATCGGACCTACCTACTTCCTATTACACACAAATTATTTACTTCTATATTAATCTATGCATTTAATCTAGGAATTTATCTACTCGACTTGTGAACGGTTCTGACTAAAAGAATTTCTAGGGTTACATAGCCACGGTACAAAAGTAGGGTTCCTAATAGACGAAGCTTTGGCCATTTTATAGATCAAAACAGACTTATACAGATTTTATAGGAAATTCAGAATAAGCATTAGGAAATGTTAGGTCAATAGTTAGGGTTCCCTTTAGGTACAGTGAGGATAGTTAGAAATTTAGGTATTATCATATACAGATTACATTACAGATTCATCATAAACTTACATTCCTCTTAATAGTAAAGCTATTAGAATCTTTAGACTGTTACAAAGTGTTGCTTGGGTTCGTGCCCAGGATAGGAAACTAGTAAGTAAGCTGTTAGGGTTAGGTAGACTGTTACAAGATGGTGCCGCGAGCCATGATATAGAAATAGCTTAGAATTTTTATATTAATAGCTGTTAGGCTAGGTAGACCAGGGTTGATCTAGCTTCGAGCTACAGCCTACGGTGCGGTTACAAAGTGCAAGCCGTGACCAGTATATTTTAGAATCTATGTTACTACGGATATTATTTTAGAAGCAGTTTTAGAAGTTACAAAACGGTGCAGTGACCAGTCATGAAGCTGGCCTTCTACGGCTAGCTTTAGGCATTTTCCTAACTGGTGCCTTTTACCAGAATAAGAATCTTATGTTGTTATGGATGTTAGTTTTAGTTATACTTAGATAGGGAAAACTTAGATTTTGTTTTGGTACGCTTATCAGACTTACTATGAAGAATGCAATACATTATTTTATCAATAAAACCAGGAATATATAATTTAGACAAACTGTATAACCTTTGCGACTGCTATTTTAATGTTTACTGACAACACTTATTCTAAAAGCTGTAGTAAGTATTGAATATTATTGTAATTATGAGAAATTGGGAATTGCTACTTTGAGATAAGTACTTACTTGAGTAAATGATAACACTTCAAAACCCTTTATTTAAAAATAACTTCACAGGGTTAAACTATTCATTACATAGAAAGGTATTTAAAACATTTAACTTCACTAATGATTATTCACTCAACACTGTACGGGTCACTTTTACAGTAGTTAAAACTAAATGGTCCATTGCAGTTTTTCATTTTAGGGTGTCTTTTTCTGGGCAGAAGATCATGTCTCCAAGGAAAGTTTCCAATAGGTATATCAGACAATAGAGGCTTTTCACCATGTTAAGTAGACAGGGACGGGTTTCTTGAAATTTGTAGATACTATGGGTTTAACTGAAAATAAAAACACAAGTAATTATTAGTAAAGGGTACAAACGTTAGAGATATTATGTTTTAATTGTTATAAAGTAGTAGGAGTTGTTCATACTTACAAACATTCTTGCAGATTTTAGATTTTCTTATTATAACCAATTAATTTCGTAATTTCAAGGGCAGAACCTAAGATTCTCATTTGTGTTTTATGTTTGGCCTGAAAGAAGTAATTTGGGAAGGTTACTTTTAGTATAAAATAAGAAATATTCCTCAAATGAAATATATTTTACCTTCAGATATCACGTAGCCATTTTTTATTGTAGGAAATTGTACGCTGGAATCTACTTTGGGTTTAAATTCTTTCTCAGGGTTATTAGAACGGGAAAACTGAAATAAGAACAATATAATAAGGTTTCATAATAAATAAGGAAGTAATTGCAATACATTTTAGGATCTAAAAATGATTTTTCTTACCAAAACGCAAATTGAAATTAGTTGGAATGAAATCCATTGTTCATCATCTGGCTGGGTCGTGTTCCGAAATGGGCAAACGGAGCTTGAGGAGTATAGTATACGATACTGCAGAACGGTCCAAATTGGTTTTGCATGTTCACAGAGCTAACATTGCTTAGTGTCTCTACCTTTGTTTTAATTTATTAACAATGTCTAAGCTAATCTTTCAAAATTTACGTCAATTCCATTCCAATTTCCTTATTTTCATGAGTGAAGTGCCCTAAAGCGGTTTGTTAGCGCATTTTGGAACGGGGGTTGGGAAGATATGGCATTCGATACGTACCCTTTACCGCCACTGACAAAGTAAATTCATAAATTAAATTGTTATTGAAAAATTTTAAGAAACTTGTACACACGGACGCAATTTAGTGGAAACATTTTATTTTGCACTCGGTTCTGGGTCTGATTCTCGATGGGGCGCGCTGCAAAGCAGAGATCTGTGCAACTTTTTCAGTTTGAGTTTGACGTTGTGGGGTTAATTACCTGTTTCACGAAGTTTGAAGATTCTGTGCTTCGGAAGGCACGTTAGACCATTGACTTTAATTTTTCTAAAATTTACTGGGGTAGTTGTTTAATGAGACAGGACAGAAATTTTTGCGTTTTGGTAGCTCAGACACCAGGGTTAGTGAGGTCAGTAAATGATAGTATACCGAAAGATGATGAGACAAGACTGTAACTTAAAAAAATTATAAAGAAAATTTAGGTAAACAGGAATACTAGTTGCACTTCAAAACTAGGCTAGCTAGAGTCTAGGTCTAATTCTAGCATAAAAGGTAGTGGTTTTGAATTCTGTAAAGTTACTAGGGATAAGTAAAATAAATTATATCATCTCTATCACTTACTATAATGGAGTTTACAGACTATTTAGAATCATTTGATACAGCTGTAGGATGATTTTAATACAAATTAATTTATAAATTATTTCAATCGGAAACTGTTTGGGTTTATTTGGCAAAGATATACCTACTACAAACTTTTATATTATTGACTTGACCTAATCATATTATATTAGTAGTGTTTTGACTAGAAATTACTGAGATTTACAATGGTCAATATTATGGAATGATAACACTCTAAAATGCTAGTTTTAATCAAATAAAATTACATCAATTGTATTTATTTACATAGCATTATAGGAGACACTCAATTTAATACGCAAATAATCAATTCTTTTAACTTCATTTGTGTGCGACAAAAATATCAAATTCTTCTGTTATGGGAGTATACATTCATTAGTATAGATTCATATTGCACGGTTGTAGAATCTGTAATCCATTTCTCTTGTAATTCAAGGTTATCTGAAAAATAATAAAGCACAGAACCTTAATTGATAAATAATTTAAATTGTAGTTAATGGGATAATTATATGTCTTTAATTAAATAAACAGTAGAAAAATTTGATGTCATTACATAATAATCGTTCCATGAAGATAACCATCGCAGGCAGAGAATAATATCCAGAATCTTAATCATATGAAGTAAAGTATAGTGACATCATAGTTACTAGTGGTATCATGGAAGATTGTAGATAAACTGTAGAATGTAAAATGGAAAGGGACACCGAGGGACGTTGCTGCCTATCTTTCAGTTAATATTTTCTTAGTCTTCTTTTTGAAACATCCATGGAAGGGATGGATTGATTTTAAGTATTCTATTACCAACAAAATATAGATGGTACCTACTTACTTGTAAATTTATTTATTTACTTACTTTTTAGGGTTTGCCTACAGGTAATGCTCTAAATTATAAATATTCAATTTCTCCAGAGTTTTTGTATCTAAGACTTTATAAAGGATAGACCAGAATAGTCTTAGTTTCGTGTGGTCTGAAAAGACATAGGTACAAAAGGTTAGGAAATGGTTATCTAACAACATAATGTAAATTTGTAGTAAAATTGTCGAGATATGAGATCCATTTTTACCTAGAACTTTCTTTCGCATATATAAACGATCACATAGAGATCGGTGGAGTAATATATCAGTAGATTTTGATGTTGTGATTCTGAAAAGGTTAGATGGTAAAAATACATAAACACATTTCAAGTAGAAAAAATTTAGAGCGATATGATCTTTATAACGAACCTTTGACTAATCGAGAACATTAGGAACAAACTTCACTTTAAAGGAAAAAATCAATTTTTCAAGTCATTAATAAGATCAAAAATACATTTGCGAGTTTCTAAAGGAATGTTACCAGAATGGGTATTCTAAATTCAGTAGAGATAATGTTTTATTTTAGTATTTTCATTTAAAGGTAAAACTAATAAAAATAAGTGCAGATTTTATTATGTAAATATTTGTTTAATATTCATTTAAGCAAAAATTACAGCACAGGTAATTTTCGATTTTTACCATGACAGCATATGCGCGTTTACTTATTTTGATTTAAATTCTATTTCTATTGATTGAATTATTTTTTTTTGTTGATTGCATTGTAAAACAATCATAAGATATAAACAAACAGTAGGGTAAATTCAGTCTTAAAAGTTTTTAAATGAATCTCTTTCAGATAATTTATCAACTTTTTTTAAAGGAATCTAAATACAATAGGAAGAGTGGTAAAAACATGCAGGATTTCAAAAATTCTGGCAATACTGATGTTGGCGACTTGACAATCTAAGTTGACAGTTAGAGTATCGTTCGAAAATCTAATAATTTATTAAAAAAAGGTTGTAATATTTATGCTAGGTTTACGGGAGGTTCAAAAATTATTAGGATTTAGGTTAGCTATAGTTTATTTTTACGATAAAAGTATATTGGGTGATTAGGATTTAGGATAGGAAGTTTTAGTTGAATGTATGGGTCTGTTTTGATCTGTGACGTGGCTGTTATTACAGCTACAAAGTGCTGTCCGTGAAGTGGAAGTCAGAACCGTAACTATAGATTAGGTAATAAAGTCAGAATAATTAGGAATAGTAAAACGGATATAGGAAATGGTTTAGTTAAATTTAATTAAGTCATCTGAAACATCGTGACGTTTATGTTTCAGGATTAACTAATACACTTTTAAATATCTAAATATACTCAAATAAATAACTGAAAAAAGAAAGAAAAATACTAAAGTAACCTAAGAGGATAAGACACGGGGGGTTGTGGATTTTTAAAATAATCATGAGAAAGGTTTATGTATGAAAACAAGTAGTTAAAACAAAAACATTATTTAATTAGAATCTGACTGTTTTAAATTTAAGAACAAATTGCTTGATTGTTGAATAATTTTGAATCTTTTATAAAAAAAAAAAAAAAACGGAAATATGAAATAATAATAAAAGTTATTCGGCTATAAAAAATAATAAGATAGACAATTCATGTAATTTGTAGAAAAGAAGTATTCGGAACGCACCTCAAAGACAACTAATTTTTGAACGAAAGCGACAACAAAACAAAACAATTTCAAGGGAATATCGAAGTTTATTTTTGAGTTTTGTAAAAAAAAAAAAAAAAAAACATGTTGAAAACATTAAGTTTTAGTAGATTGCTATTAACTGACTGTCTTAAGTTATTTTTTTTGTGAATTAAGTGAATTGTCAAGAAGAAGTAAGTAAAAGTTACTTCAAGAAAATGAAAAAAAAAAAGAACATTCAGTGAATTAAAATTGGATAGAGGATTTTCAGTTTCATAAAAAAGGGGTAGTTTCATGAAAATATTATAAAGTAAATCAAAATATAGGATAGAAGTCTGCTTAATTATTAAGTTTGTAACGTTCTTACTGACGAAGTTTCAAATTGAATTTGGGGTTTGAGTTAATTGAAATTCTTATACAGAACATTTGAATGGAAAGAAAAAAAGCGCCTAAGAGTTTCAAGTATGGAAATTAGTAATTATGCAATCTAAGAAATACAAAGTTAGTGAGTTAAACTAGGAAATAAATTGATTTGATACAAAGTACCTATATTAAATTGTCCTTATTCATAAAATTAAAAACCGGTAATTTCTTCATAGTTAGTAAAATTGAATTGAGGAATTTATGATAAGAGTAAAACAAACTTATTTATAACAATTTTTTGCATAAAATAATTTAAACAAACCGAATGCTATTGTAGAAAATTGACCTTATGGTAACAATGAAATTATGATATAGAAGTAGTGAATAGCTCAGTTTCATCGGAATTCGGTATTGGCATATGAGGAGTTAGGTCGATAACTTATTTAATAGACCTAAAGTTGGGATTTTTGAATATTAACATTTTGCGAACAATTGTACGGTTTTGGCTAGATGACTAAGTTAGAACAGTTAACGGGGGGTTGGAATATTGCTTATGTGCTACACATTTGTTGTCGAATGCAAATGTTATGATAAAGTTGGGGAAAGTAATAAATTAAATTTGGGGATTCATAAAGAAGGTTGATTAGAGACAATTTATTTATACTAAAGTATATTATATGACATACACAAATTATAATATAACATGTTGAATGTATGTTTCAATTTTATTTTGAATTCATAAATATGTTTTGTTGCTTTAAAGGTGAGAATATACAGTAGGGCTCTAAGTAAACTTTAGATAATAGTTAGAAAGTATACAAAGAGAAAATATATATATATATATTATAATAAGTAGAAAGGGAAAATAATTTTGGGGATAAGAGAGGAATAGTTAGTGGGAGAAATAGGTAGAGAAAAAAAAGGGGGTCTGTAGCCAGTTTTCAAGTTTAGGGGTTTCGTTTTGACTTGACTTAATTACTTTAGTTCAAATAAGGTTGAGACTAAAGAGATTGGCGTATGGAGTGGGGTTGAAAATGATGAGATGTATTTACATAATTATTCTATTTCTGTATGGGTAGTCGTTAATTCGGTTCCGGCTAAAAGTAAAATTTTATTGGGAAGGTTTGATTGGATAACCTAGCAAGGTTAATAAAATAAAATGTAATATAATAAAATATAACATAATAAAATTAAATGAAATGAGATTTAATATAACAAATCAAATCAAAAATTAAAAAAATATATAAAAAAGGGGTCCTTATTTATGAAAAAAAATTACCATTTAACATACGTTATAATATTAGTAATTTCGCTCGTAGGTAAGTTTAAGCGTAGTTTTTGGAAGGATAGAAAAAAAATTACATTTAGATTTTTTTTTGGGTACGGATTCAATTATGCGTAGGAACTTCATGCACTTATGGGGCGTAAGACACGTATGCGTAATTATAAATTTAATTAGTACAGTAACTGAAGTTCTGATGTCACCGGACATTCTTAGGTAATTTTAAGCGTACTTTTCCTTAGATGGGGCTAGGGATTTTGTTAACTTTTGATTTCGTTAACCTTTGATTGAGATTCGGGAAACATCAGCTGTATTAATAATTTTCTTCACTTTAGGGTCTTTTAAGTAAAAATTCGAGGTTATGGTTTTAGCTGAAATGTACTTTAATTGGGTAGTTAAATTACGACAAAGAAAGATAC
This sequence comes from Athrips mouffetella, assembly GCA_947532105.1. NCBI lineage: Eukaryota > Metazoa > Arthropoda > Insecta > Lepidoptera > Gelechiidae > Athrips > Athrips mouffetella. The sequence continues at coordinate 23,530,294 of OX383967.1, forward strand.
TCCGTCGGGGCTGAGTGATACAGGGGTTCGTAGGTAAAATTCTTATTAGGTATTTTAAATATTTTTGTGATAAATTGTTGTTTGTGTAGAAATTTTTGAAATTTATTTGAATTTTGTTGTTTAGGTACGGGTAAGCTCGGCTGTGGGCAGGTAATGATGGCTCGGGTAAACAGTGAATTTCAATTGAATAGTAAAAAGTTTCGTAATTCACGGTTAAATTCTCGGTCAGTTATATAATTTATCAATGTAGACACCTAGATTGTGTTGGAGATTCAGTTGCCCAATGTGAAAAATGAGAAGATCCATCACTTTTGAAGTGTCGTAAAACAATTTTGATTGCGTAAATAGAGCACTATAGGAAAGTTTTGAGAAAGAGAGTTCGATGATTCACCTTTAAGGTATTGTGCTAGACGACTTGTTTACACGTGAGTAATCCGTTGCGACAAGCTGTCGAGGAGTTTTATTTGAAAGGATCTTTGGGGGACCGACTCGTAAGTCCTTGGAAAGAAAGATGTTTTCTTAGGAATCATTTTGATTTGTGGACGGACTTATAGCCGCATTCCCAACCTTCCTGGCAAAATACTTCTTCCATTTCAAATAAATTTGTATGGTGTAAATCGAGGGTTGATGGGGTAAATTTACAATTGGTGTTATGTTTCTCTTGTGAATTATTGCATCAGTTGCGCTTAGGAGTTAGTAAACTAGACATTGTAAGGCCAAAAGGCCAATTAGGCCAAAAGAATCGACTAAGAGTTTTGGGGAATTTAAATTATCAATAAAATTTTGCGTGGCGCTTGTGCGTTATCTGAGCGGGTTCCACCTAGTAGCATAATCGATTGGTTATCAAACGTTTCATTGGGGAGACCAGTGGTTCGTAGTAACAGCGTAAAAGAGGGAGGAGAGTATGAAACAAAAGGTTGTATGAAGATTGTGAATGGAATTCACAAATTGGCTTATGCGTAGCAGCATGTTTATTCTAAGATAATGCGTAGGGATGATTAATTGTATGGAGGGTTGCAATGAACTAATGAATACTCGACCGGTGGAACAAAATTTATTGACTGTTGACCCTGTACATTACACTTACAACGAAGTATTTATGGGATCATAGGTGCTAGGTTAATTTTAAGAGGCATTGGGTACGAAAGTTACTCTGATGTCTAATAAGAGTGTTGATGTACTCCCTGTAAATAACTTCTACTCTACACGAAGCAAACAGCTTATGCAAATTTCCCCACACTGCACATGCTCCAAAACAGAAATGGAAGCGATATTGAGTCAAATAATGGACTTCGACTGTTGGTTATATAACAGTAATTTAGAGGACAGAATTAAATATAATCTTGGCGGGGGTGTTTCTACTATCCGGGGGTAAAATCTGAAAAACAAAACAGTTTTGCTCTTGAGAGAGGAGAGGTTAGAAACTCTGACATTCGGTCAAGGGGATCTCACAAATCTGTTCCTTGTAGAGGTATTATTTGGTTCGTAATACTCGACATTTCTGGGGTATAACCAATATGTTCGTGGTTTAACTCTTGAACTCTTATTGAAGACATTTTTCTTTTGGTTTAAAACTTACACTACAACAGGATCTACGTGTGTTCACTTTATGGGTTAAAAGTTAATAAATGTTAGGTTATCTTCGTGAAATTCAAATGGTGGAAAATTTGCTCCGGGGACGCATATGCTCTGCGCAAATTTTGGGGGTTGGATGTAACGGGACGGAATGCCCGATACGGAATTACACGAAGAATATAATGGAGTACATTGTATTTTAGGGGCCTTAAAATGAGTAATAATAAATTTGAAATCTTTATTATAATTAAGCATAGATTTCTGTCCAAATCGTAAATAAAATAAGGATCGAATAATGGATGCTGCATTACTGCTTAAAATAATTGCTTGAAAAAGCTCGTCTAAAGCCGCGAATCAACGCGTAATAAAACCTCCTTGATTAGAAACTACTTGTCAAATAGGAAATAGGAATGTGTGAAGGAAGTGGGTAGAGTTTTTGATTGCCGTTTTCTGATTGGTCGGGGAGAGTGAGTAGCGTGATCTCAGAATTCAACTTTGAATTATGGAACTGACTGCATCGGGCCAGCCCATTTCTGGACCGGCGTTGCAAGCAATGGCGGACATTGCAGTGAAAACACGTGAGAAGAAAATCATCAAGGACCAAAAACGTCGAGAGATGCCGCAGCGAATCAAGATTTCTACAAAAACTCACAACCAAGCTAAGTGTTTAAGAGGTTTTGCCACTTTAAGAGTAAAATTAGGCTCAAAACTCGATTTCATATTTCAATTACCTTACAATTTTATTTTGTCTTATAGCTGAACAACAAGGCCCTGGCGTCTATAACGGAATTTGAGTAAGATCTAAAACGGTATTTAAAATATAGCCTTTTATTCAGGGGTAGGCAGGGCTTCTTAAACTCTTAGTTAATCTCAATTTTTAAAACTATAGGAGGTGGAGCAAAGCTACAAACCACTTGCAGTACATCAGTAGGAAGCATGGGAGCTGAGCATCCGATTCCAGCAGGGCTTCCAGCTTCAGACAAACCTGTCCCCAGCAGCCGGCAAGACATCAAGCAGGCCAGTTTAGTCGCAGATGGGTATGAAATTTTGTTTTCTCTACCCGACCAAACCAGTATTTAACAACTTTCTTAGCCAGGTAAATTGTTTGAATGTATCTATTTTCTCCAAGATCCTATCTTTAATCGGTTTTGCCAGCTACAAAAGATATAACACTAATTGAGAGTTCATGCTACCCTCACAAATTAATATAATATAAAACCTTAGAGGGCTGTTTATGGAAGGTCTTTTTGGTTCAAGATGTCACCATTGTATGAAACAGATATATCAATTACTAGATAAACTAATCTTCCTATTTACCATGTCTACAGGCCAAAATACAAGGCCTGATGGCCATCGAATTTGTTGGGAAAAATAAAACCCACGTATAGACTTGATACACCGAATTGGGGTCTCGCTATACATAAGCAAGTTCGAAGTCCCATCTGATCATGGAAAACATTGAAATATTTTTAACTATATCTTAATATTAGCGGATTGAATTAAGAGGACTGGAAGTTTAGCAGCCCTTCCCACTATTAAAATAAACTAAAATTTTCTCATAAAAGGTTAAATATCAATCTTGGAGAAGGCTAGATATGCTATTTCCATGTACCGTTTACAGCCATCGGACCTACCTACTTCCTATTACACACAAATTATTTACTTCTATATTAATCTATGCATTTAATCTAGGAATTTATCTACTCGACTTGTGAACGGTTCTGACTAAAAGAATTTCTAGGGTTACATAGCCACGGTACAAAAGTAGGGTTCCTAATAGACGAAGCTTTGGCCATTTTATAGATCAAAACAGACTTATACAGATTTTATAGGAAATTCAGAATAAGCATTAGGAAATGTTAGGTCAATAGTTAGGGTTCCCTTTAGGTACAGTGAGGATAGTTAGAAATTTAGGTATTATCATATACAGATTACATTACAGATTCATCATAAACTTACATTCCTCTTAATAGTAAAGCTATTAGAATCTTTAGACTGTTACAAAGTGTTGCTTGGGTTCGTGCCCAGGATAGGAAACTAGTAAGTAAGCTGTTAGGGTTAGGTAGACTGTTACAAGATGGTGCCGCGAGCCATGATATAGAAATAGCTTAGAATTTTTATATTAATAGCCTTATGAGATGAATCTGGCTCGGTGTCGTTACAGTTTTAAGAGAGCTTTAAGTCATACTTAAGTAAGACTCCGTTTAAGTCCATAGAAACTTCCTCACAGAAATCTGTCCTGTTATAACAAGATGACGTCTGACAAATCGCCAAGTTTTTTACGAGCTGACGACTCCTGTTTTTTTAAGAGCTTATTGGAAGATCCGACAAGTTTGCGATTGAGAACGTGACTCTCTTATTGTACGTGGTCAGAGGCTGTACCTATAAGTTGTGTATTGTTTTCGTAATCCTGTTGTAGGTATACAGGTACCTCAGGTATGCGGGCAAAATATAAGATGCGCCATATACACCGTGAATTTTGATTGGTTTTGCTTCCATAGCCCATTTTATTCTGCTTATGAAAACAAGCAACTTTACCCAAGAAAAAAAATTAACATGAAAAAATTTTTTTGTAAGGGAATTCTCATTCTCTAAGGAAAAACTCATTTTGTAAGGGAATTCGAAAAATTTGTTTTCTTGGGAGAAGTTGCTTAGTTTTACTAGAAGAATAACTGGGCTTCGGGAGCGACACTAATGAAAATTCACATTGTATTTCGCTCGCACTCCAGGGCTGTTACGTACTTATAGGTTTCTCACACACTTAGGTACATACACACGCGAATACACACGCAAACACACACACACAACCAAACACTCACACTTTCACGATCTTATTAATAGTTGTATTGTAGCTTGTAGTTCTTCTTAATTTGCATGTTTATTTTCTTTGTTTATCTTTGTTCTCTTTGTAAAATGTATCAGTCAATCAATATTACGCAGAAGCTTGTAACACAGTTTTAACTAGCACAAGCTTCTGAGTTTCTACACCTTAAAACTGTAAATTTGCAAATAAAGAATTTTTGGATCGATAAATCTATCATTTAATCTTAATTGTTTTATACACATTGAGTGGCTTCATTCGTAGAGCTGTTGTTTGAAGGTAGGGCGGTATCTGGTCGGAGCGCAGCGAATCATTTATCTAAGCATTTAATTTATAAATCTGTATTTTAAATATTTGTACGAGTAGCACTTTTTACTAGTGCAGTAATTAGTAAGTGCTTATTTATCACTTCGTTTATCTTTAGGAAAATTATCAAAATGGTCTGTGATCTCTAAACCTTGTATTTAATTTCAGGTGTCTACACCCTATATTATAGACACCATTGTAAATATCAATAAATTACTGTAAGTACTTCTATCTCCTTTCTTTGCTGCTGATCCAACTGCCTGTTCTTCACCACTGCAACTTCAGAGCCTCAACGAACCCACGAACATCGCCTGGCGTGACTTTCCACCGTTCTGACACAGACTTAGGTGCGAGAAGAGGGGGGGGTATTATATTCTTAGCCAGCACCGAACGAAAGTAATTCATAAGCAAAGAAAATATTAAACAATAGTTTTTGATTTAGCCTAACCTTGACCAGTTCAATTCTTGCATGAAGTATTCTTTCAAAGTAGGACTGTACTGCAATCTGAAATATTGCATTGGAAAATATAAAATTCTCCTCAACCACTGAGCATACGGTTCGGACCAATCTGCAGTAAAGTTCGTCAATACACGAATGGGTATAAACTTACCGCGCTGCCAACCTCTTACTACTGTAGAGCTCATCTTTAGAGCCAACGGAAATTGAATTTTCTTTATAAATTTTACTTAGAAAATTATATTTAATTTCCAAAAAGAGAGTCTCGTCTCGTCACTTCTTGCTGATCAAAATGAGATAACTAAATTATACTATTTCACAATTTCAATGTTCTATTTTAATGAAAATAAGTTGCAAAATTATGTGGTTTAGTTTAAATCAATAAATAGGTGCCAGTTTTTCCAATCCTTAGTGTCTTACAATGCACGAGAAAAAAAGAAACGAGGAGGTACATTAATGCTGGGACTAAAAGGACGTAGTACAGAGGATTTAGAGATCTGCCGAAAATTGTATAGAGTTGATAGCTTTGAAATATGTGGCGTTAGGGACTTAGAAACTAATTTATATCTATGTTGCTGCTATAGAATACCTGTAACAAAACCTTTGATAGTTTTATGTCTCAATTGGAAAAAATGCTTGAAGTCTTGTTTGATAAAAAGTCTGTTATCTGCGGAGACTTTAATGTTAATCTGTTGATAGACAACGCGTACACAAGTAAATTCATGAGTTTATTGAAATGTTATAACTTTAGACCTTTGTATAATTGTGTCACTTATATTAGAGGTGATTCGCAATCGTGTCTTGATAATATAATAACGAACATAGAGGAAGACGATATCGTTAATACATTAGTTGACTTTAATGGCATGTCAGACGGGCATGCATCGTTGTTATGCGATGTGGTTATGACTAGTAAAGTCTCTCAGAATTCAGAGACAGAATTCATAATAACACAGCGTAGAGTTTTTAACGAGGAGAACAATAATTATTTTAGAACACAACTGTCTGACATTGGTAAATCACCAGGAATCAATTGTTTCATTTCCAAGTTTACAAAAATTTTTAAACATACTTTTACATATCGCTCAAGAAAAATTGTTTCAAAAAGAGCCAGAACTGTCAAATGGATAACTAAGGGCATACGAACATCGAGTGTAATGAAGCGATTTTTAAGTACGGCTGATCGCGGTATTAATCACTGTTCAATATATGATTATCGTTCAAAGTATTTTACCATTTATCGTAAAATCGTGAGATACGCAAAAAAACTTTCTGCGCAATCAGATATACAGCAGGCTGATAATTCAATAAAAGCAATCTGGCAAGTGGTTAATAAACATAGGAACCAAACCCGAGCAAAGCAAAAACGCGATATTATGATGAAAATTGATAACAAAATGGTCAATGATCCAAGTGCTATTGCTGATACTTTTGTAAAGCAATTTGACTACAGTAATGCTAACAATACTAGGGATGTAGATAAATCTTTTGAGGTTCTTGTAAGAAGTACTCAGAGAGTAGACAGAGAACTTCGCTGGGATAAAACTTCTCCTACAGAAATCACTAAAATCATAAATTCTATGGAAAATAAAAAATCTAGCGGCTATGATGAGGTTCCCATCACAGTACTTAAACAGAACATAGATATTTTGGCTATGCTCCTTTCCGATTTCTTTAATAATTGTTTTCAACAAAATGTTTTCCCAGATCAGTTTAAAATTGCCAAAATTGTTCCAATCCACAAAAAAGGCAGTAAGACCGACCAAAAAAATTACAGGCCTATATCCTTACTGCCAGTTCTGTCTAAGATATTTGAAAAACTTATAAAAATACGTATAGTTAGGCATCTGAACGTAAATAATGTGCTTAATTCACGTCAGTTTGGATACCAAAAAGGTACAGGTACAGTGGAAGCTATCGACACCCTTGTAGAAGATATTTTAACAAAGCTGAACGACAGACAGAAAGTGGTAGGAATATTCCTAGATCTGAGCTCGGCATTCGACAGTGTTGATCATGACATTCTCATACGGAAGTTTCATCACTATGTTGTTCGAAATGAACAATTAGGTCTATTACAGAGTTACCTTAAGAATACAAAACAGTATGTGGAATTGATAGCCTCCAGTGTTAACAGGGAAGTCATTTATAGATCTAAAATGGTCAACTTTACAAGAGGAGTTCCCCAGGGATCAATCTTAGGACCGGTTTTTTTTATTGTATTTGTGAACGATCTCATTAATTTCATCTACAATGAGCTGACAGACGTTAAACCAATAGTTTATGCTGATGACACGAATGCTGTTGTTTCTGCACCAAACATTGATGGACTTATAAAAAAAAACCGGCCAAGTGCGAGTCGGACTCGCGCACTGAGGGTTCCGTACCACCACATAATCATAATTGTATTAGTTGAAATTTCAGTAAGTTAATGTGCTAGATTTTTTGAGTCTGACACGCGCTTGACCAACTTTTATTATTTGTTGTTATTTTATAGCTTATGCACTATAAACATACCAATTTTCAAGTTTGTAACTGCTCTCGTTTGTAAAATAGAACTAAAACAAAAATCGCCTCCGCGACCATCCAACTTGACCCCTCTCTCATATGAATGTTCTTGAAACGGGAGCTCACCACAACTGGTTACTCTTAGTTGTAAGTAAAGTTGTAATATTTAATGATTTCAGACTTTTCCCTTTATTTGTACTGTGAGACCTAGCTTCTTGCCAAATTTCATAATTTTAGGTCAACGGGAAGTACCCTGTAGGTTTTGCGTTTTTGCATAAATGTATGGAGATGAGCACATAAAAAGCCATATCTTTTGATTGCGTCGTTGTAAAAAATTGAAATTTTCAGATCTTGTGTAGTCCACGGACCTTAACATTCATTATCAATTTCAACCTGATACCTCTACCCGTTCGTGAGATAAAGGGTCTTGACAGACAGACAGACAGACAGACAGACGGACAACAAAGTGATCCTATAAGGGTTCCGTTTTTTTCTTTTGAGGTACGGAACCCTAAAAAACCAATCAGACTCTGGATACTTTTTCAAAATGGTTTAGAATAAACAACTTGCATCTCAACTCGTCCAAGACGAATGTTATATTATTTCGATCCACGGCTAGGAATAAAGAAACACTGGAATTAAAATTAGATGATAATATAATTAGGACGGTCGAAGTAGTTAAATTTCTCGGAGTGCACATAGATTCTTTTTTCAATTGGAAACCGGAACTTGAACGTATCGTAAATAAAATAAGTTCAGCGTGCTTCGCCCTACGAACTCTGAGAGACGAGGCTACTATCCCGCAGCTTAAAATGGTCTATCATGCTCTAGTAGAGTCACATTTACGCTATAGCATTAAGCTGTGGGGTAATAGCTATGCGTATAATATAGGGAATGCCTTCATTATTCAAAAAAGGGCGATCAGAACAATATTTCGTATTCCCCAAATGGTATCCTGTAGGGATTACTTTATTAAACTAGGCGTGTTGACAGCACCAAGTCTCTACATATTTGTATTGTTGTGTAATTTCGTCAAGCATCCACAATACATGGAGACGACTGCAGAAAGAGACTTGAGACTTTCAACAAGGCGAAAAGACATCCCAATTAAAAGTGACACAATTTTACCAAAACTCTCTGTTTTTTCACATAGTGCTTATTGCCAAACCATTCGCTGCTTCAATAAACTTCCAACGTCGTTGAAATCTGTCACCAGAGTAACATCATTCAAAAGAATTCTATACGCCTTATTACTCGAAAGATGTTTTTATTCAGTGAACGAGTTTATGACATTTAAATTTGATTCTTAAATACTAAATACCTAATTTCCATTTTTTTGTGTTGCTGTTGTTTGTTTTTTTTTAATTTTGTTTCTTGGACATATTAATTGTTATTCCAAATAATGTACCTAGATTAAGTTATATTCAATGCAATATGTATTTTGCTCAGAATAAAGAATAATAATAATCCGATCAACTAAACTGATCAACTATAAACTATAGGAACCTACAATGAAATAGTTGTCCATTTTGAGCTAATTATTTATTCAACGATACCTTTTACCCTTATTAAAACTGCATCAAGTTTCTCATATATATATTACTGTAATGTTTTATTCTTATAGTCGTAAAGGTAGACGTCGCTCCCAACATTTGCATATTCAATGAAGACCCAGAATCACAAAGAAAAGATGAAATTCATATTTGGAGCGCGAATTGATAGACAGGAGTCTTGAAAGGATTTCAAATAAATCAACATTTGCTACGAATCAGACATTTTAACTGTAACATTTTGTTGATTGATTTTTGTCAATTTATGGTTCCTGGTGATTTTCTGGTTGTTTTTAAAACCTGATACAACGAAACGTAGGTTAATTTGCCTACTTACCATTTACATTATTATCACCATCATAACATCCCAAAAAATGTCCCCTGCAGGACAGGGAGCTCCCTCCAGAACTCCAGCAAAAACTCGTAGTACTTTGGAGGGGATTTATCATAGTCACCACGCTTGTAAGTGTTGTGGCTGGAGACTGCTGTTGTTGGTGACCGCAGTACGTAATATAATAAGTGAAACTGAGAAAATTGTTTGTTCAGAATCCAGAGTAGAATCAATATCACGGGTTTTTGATAGGGGTCATTTTTTTTATTTTTTTTGTTTAAATTTTTGCCGCTTCTATTACAAATATTTCTGTGGATACGCACGCTTAGCGGCGCGCAAAGACGGCGTGGCGTGCGCGGAGTTCGTGGACTAGAACAACGATGGAACTAGAACAATGATGAAACTTTAAAATAACAATATCTAGATAAAAAAAACTTTTTTTCTACTCCCATTTGTTAAAGTTCGAAATACGAAACCGGAAACAGTATCAGCGGCGGCTCTATGTAGCGCCCGTGTGCAATCAATATCCCAGCGCCCTCTAGTAGGCATTAGAATTGTTTCAGTTATGTTTTATGAAGCAAAAGGTACATTCAAGAGTTGGCCATGCTTGACACTTGCAGCGCGACTCAAGCCAAAACGATGATTGCACTATGAACGGTACATAATCCAACGCCGGGAAGGCCCGCTCCCCCCGCCTCGTGATCGTGGAGCGCCTTCCTGGCTTTGCCAGGTATCTCGGCGCCCTTTGGAGGCACATCGCGAGCGGCGCTCGGCGCCCCCTAAGACCCTGCGCCCGTGTGCACTGCACACACTGCACCTAAGGTAGAGCCGCCCCTGAACAGTATCACAAACATTGACATTCCGACAACAGTTGCGTAATATTTACAAATGCAACTGTCTACAATATGGTAATATAATTTTTTCACCTTTTTGTTAGGTTTGGCAACAAAAAACGTTAATACTATGTTGTATTATATGCCATCGGCTAATATGCTAGTTACCAAGCCACAAAGGACAACTTCAAAAAAGAATTCATGCACTTATGAACCGAACCCCCCCATACGATGGCTGGCCGAGAGGAATTCGCGCCATTCGCGCTTATTTAATCTGTCTGTCTACAATATGGTAATATAATTTTTTCACCTTTTTGTTAGGTTTGGCAACAGAAAACGTTAATAATATGTTGTATTAGATGCCATCGGCTAATATGCTAGTTACCAAGCCAAAAAGGACAACTTCAAAAAAGAATTCATGCACTTATGAACCGAACCCCCCCATACGATGGCTGGCCGAGAGGAATTCGCGCCATTCGCGCTTATTTAATCTGTAAAAAAATAACTTTTAATTTATAATTTAACGATAAACATCTTGATTTCCATTCAAAATTTTTAAATAAGAGTAAAATATTCACGCCGACCGAAATAATTAAGGCAGCGTACGAAACTCAAGAGGACTTTATTGCCAAAAAAGTGGAGGTGTTCTAGTGCTCTACTATTACGACAAAAGTAAACAAAGGCATTTCGTCCATGACAAAGGGTACGTTATTTTCTTAACTAGTTTTATGCTCGTAGAAAAAGTAATGTATGCCACTGATTGCAAACTAGTCATTGTAACATTCGTGCAGTCTATTGTGACATTCGGCTGCGCCTCATGTCACAAACAAGCACTCATGTTACAATGACTATCTTTACCTGACAGTGGCATAAACTACTATTTTAAGATTTTTTTTACGGGAATAGATTTATTTTAATAAAAATCAGTTGGGGTGTACGTATGAGGGTGTCGTATGAGGGTTTCGCTTATTCCATTAACACGTTGTATAAGATGGTACGATATACAGAAAGATGGTGCTGCCCATCCTCAAGTCCATAACATAGACAATATTTCAATGTTTGGTAATGTACTACAAAACTATAGGGTAGGTACATCATATAACACCATCAGTTTAATTGTCTGCGGCATAAAATCAAACAAAGCTATCTAGGTAGTTGCTGCTTAAAAAATTTCAAGAGCTTGTACTAGGGAGAGTATGGTAGAGCTACCCGATGTTATACACAAAATAGAAAGGAACTTGCAACAAAACAACTTGCGTAGGTATATTGTGTTGGTATAATTGTGTAAAAATGCTAAAAGTTAGGCCCTAATCATGAATTAATTTAAATTAAATTTTGGATATTTATTAACATTATTCTGTTTCAATTTGGCAAATTTTAATTTTTACTTAGCGGTCCCCCAACGCATTTAAGGGTCAACAATAGTAAAATTAAGTAAAAAGTATTTATTGCATTTAAACAATACAAAAAAATAAAACAAGTATCATAAAGTGCGCAAGTGTGTGTAAGTAATTTGAACTATAATTTTTTACTTTTTAAAGAATCTTTTTTGTCGGGGGTTTTTTTTAAATTTTTAATTTAAATTTTATTTGTAGCTTTTTAAACTTTTTAAGTTCGTTGAAAACTCGAAAATATTTGGATTGTCAGTTAAATTCTGCGGCCAACAAAAAGTGCGGCTTCAAAACCTATTATATTTATTATCAAATCATTATTTTTTGACAGCTTGATCACGAAAAGAGCTCATAACTTTTAAACAACTCGACCGATTTTCATCAAATATAGCTAAGATCCACCTCCATTAAATTACCTTTAAAATAAAATAAAACGCATTGAAATCGGTCCATCCGTTTAGAAGCTACGATGGCGCAGACAGATAGACAGATACACAGACAGACAGATACACACGTTAAACTTATAACACCCCTCTGTTTTTTGCGTCGGGGGTTAAAAAAGAGTGAAAGTAATTAAATGTACGAATGTAGTAAAAATACAAAATGCAATAATACAAGTGTGCACGATTACAATCATTTTCCGCAGGCCACAAATAAAAAAATAATTGTTACATATTTTTTTTATTTTAATTATGTAACAACTTTTTTAGTCCAGTCATATTTAAAACCCAGCAACCCATTATACTCGTATTGTAGGCAACGAAGCAGTTGACATCAACATAAATTTCTCAGGTAGATTTTATTTGACAGGGTGATAAAGTATCATGAATTAAATGTAAATTCAAAATATAAAAAAAAATTCACAATAGAAATTTTCCATACATTTTTTGGAATTTTTGTATGGAAAAATTAAAAGTACCGATTTTTTTTGGATTTTTTTATAGAAGGTTTGTCTCATATATTGTCCCAGCAAATTTTCATCGACTAAGGATTTAATGGGGGGGTCTTCATACAACGATCCGCTTCGTTTCTTAGACTATTACCTATACAATTTGCCTGCGTCATATACAATGTGTAATTCTAAATACACAAAACCTCTCGACTAGTTGACCCACATAACTGAACAACTTTTGTTGTACTGTGTGTTTGTTAACTCTTCAAAATAAAAATAAAAAATCAATTCCCCATACAAAATGAAAATCCGATCTGGTCAATTTGTAAGGTGAATATTTTTTATTTAAATTTCCAAAAGTTGTAGCACAAAGTTTGCTCAGGTACGTGAGTAAAACCCCTCCCCCCACCCCCACGCCCAGAGATTATTGCGTAAATATTTAGAATTACCTACACGTTTTATAGGGTCCTAATAAAATAGTGAACATAACTTTAGCATGTCACTTAGACCATGAAGCTGAACAACTTTCCCAAAGGAACATAGGTCCAAATAGGAAAAAACAAATTTGACCTCCCATTTAAAATGCCCTAACAGCTGATCTGGGGGTATAACAATCGATTGTATGTAGGTATTTCTCTCAATAAAATTTATCGGGGGCAAATGATACTGGGGGCGTTTGACACGGAGGCATTTGAAAATGGGGGCAAATGCCACTAACCCGTTTGTTTGTTAGTGGGCTATGAAAAAAGGCACCTCTAATGTGCAAGAAATACACCCCAAAAAAAGAAATAAAATAGTTACCAAAATAAAAAAGTACTATGAAACTTACAAAAAGAAGTGAAATCCCACCAAAAAAAATTTCATGTAAAATGTTGCCAAGACGAGACCATAATAGCTCGCATTTTCAAAAAGTTATCAGATCTCATGTAGAGCCTAGCTTCAAATTCTACACGCGTTAACTCTACAAGCCCTAACTTCACAAAATCTACAACTTAGTCAAAATATGTGGCTTGGCCGATTCGCTACCGTCACGTGGGCATAAGATGAGAAATTTATTCACTGTTCATAGCTTTTCTATTATGAGTACAATAGTTCTTGTACTAACGAAACGGCCTAGCCACATATTTTGACTAAGGTGTAGATTTTGTGAAGTTAGGGCTTGTAGAGTTAAGGCGTGTAGTTAGAAGCATGGCTCAACATGAGATCTGATAACTTTTTGGAAATTCGAGCTACGAGTATATGGTCTCGTCTTGGCACAGAATAGGTGTCTTGTCTTGGCAATATTTTACATGAAAATGATTTTGGTGGTATGCAGTTTTTATGGTAGGTAAAATTTTTGAAGTGTAAACTTCTCTAGCGGCACTTGGCACTTTTTTAGATGGGTAAAAAATGTTAAACTCGCGTCAGATGTCGCGTCAGATTTCGCGTCAGATCCGTAGCCTGATCGAAAAAGCGTCAACTGTCAACCGTATTGTTATTACAATACGGGTTTTTATTCAGTGACATCAAAGAAGTAGGTACGCGAGCAATATACTGGCGCGATTGACCCTTACAAAAACATAATATTGTAATACAAATGCAAGTTTTCACTTCTGCCGGCACTCCCGGAGTGCATCCCGTCCTTTTCTTTTCGTAGTTCGACCTATGTTCCTTGGGGAAAGTTGTTCAGTTTTATGGTTAGAGTAAGACGCTAAAATTATGTTCACTATTTCATTAGGATGTAATAAGAGGGCCTGGATAGAATATAGGCTTTATTATACTTTATAAATTCATGTTGCACATTTTCACAAATACTAACAGATTGTTATAAACGTTACTATGGAAACAGATCATGACATTCTTCCCTCCTCTTTCTTAAGAAGCGAAGTCTCGCAAATGCCGAGGAGCGGAGCGGATTCGAGTTGACCTTCTCAGCGCAGGGTTAGGAGGTCCTGGGGTAGTAGGCCCACTAGTAGGAGGCTCTGTGGCAGCAGGGGCAGGTGACCTAGGGATAGGAAGTTCAGAGGTTCGGGGCCCAGGGGTGGGAGTTCCAGAGGTAGAAGGTTCACAGACAGGAGGCTCAGAGGCAGAATTCTCAGAGAGAGAGGGCTCAAAATCAAACCTGGAGGGTTGCTCCTCATCATCATCGTCTTCTGTGTTCCCTCTTGGAGCTAAGCGTCTATTTGAGATTATAGTCTCCCGGCCATCTCTCAGGCGTACATGAGAATAATGAGGATTAGGTTGAACGATTTCTACCTCTTCTACTAGATCGTCATATTTCCCAGCTCTCGGACTCTTTTTCAAAAGAGCCTTATTTCCCGTTTGTAGCCATGAAGGCGAAGATTGCCCAAAAGATGATCGCCGAGGATGGTTGAACATGCGTTCATGCGGTGTCATGTTTGTAGCTGTACATAGTAGTGAACGAATCGAGTGTAGGGCTTGCATCAGGACTGTTTCCCAAGATTCAACAGGTAGATTTTTAGATTTTAATGCCAGACGAATGGTTTGGAATAAGGTCCCATTAAGTCTTTCTATTTGTCCATTCCCCGCTGGATTATATGGGGATGAATGACTGACGGCAATGCCTTTTTCCTTCAGAAAGTCATTCACTTCCTTAGACATAAAAGAAGTTCCATGATCAGTGTGTATGTAGGCTGGCATTCCAAATATTGAAAATAGATCAGTAAGACTGTCAATGACTGATTTTGAGCTCATGTCCGTGCAGGGGTATCCAAATGTAAATCGTGAGTATTCATCAATAATAGTCAGAAGATATTTATTCTTAGTTGTTGATGGTAGAGGGCCTTTGAAATCGAGGGCCAATCTTTCAAATGGAGCAGTTGCTTTAATGAGAGAACCAGTGTAACGGAGAAATCGTGGTTTAATTTCCGCACAGATTGGACATGACGATACTAATTTTCGTATGTCTTCTAGAGAATAAGGAAGGTTCTTACTTCTGACCCAGTGTGAGAGACGTGTTATTCCTGGATGGCATAGTGATCGATGTAAGGTGGATAAATTTTCTACATTGGTCGCTGAACAGGTCTGTCTGGACAAAGTATCTGCAACTATATTCTGCGGACCAGGGCGATATTTGACGTCAAAGGTATAATTTGATAGTTCAAGCCGCCATCGTTGTATTTTTTCATTTTTAATTTCGCTAGCATGTCCTTGTAACATATAAGCGACGGATTTCTGATCGGTTATTAAATAAAATTGACGACCAAGTAGATAATGTCGCCATTTCTTGAGGCTTTCTATAATGGCACAGGCTTCTTTTTCTATGGTCGGGTATTTCTTTTCACTATCAGTGAGTGCTCTTGAAAAGAATGCTACGGGGCGACCGTTTTGTGTGGGAGGCCGCAATTGATGATTCTGAAGCATCTGTCTCTACAGTGAATGGTTCTTTTGGTGAGATGGCAAATAGCGCTGATTCTGAGATAGATTTCTTGAATTGTTCAAAGGCAGATATCTGGGTGCTGTTAAGAGGAAACTGTTCAGTCGAGACAAGCGGGTGCAGTCTTTTAGAAAATTCTGGGATCCATTTAGAATAGTGGGCAAAGAGGCCTATAGCCCGTCTGAGAGAGGCTGAGTCTCGAGGAGCAGGCATATCTAGTAGTGCACGTAGACGATCAGGATCTGGTTTGACTGTACCATTGTTAATGTTGTATCCAAGAATGTTTATTTCCTTAATAGCAAATTCACTTTTTTGTTCATTAATTGTAAGATTATAATCTGCTGCTATTTTCAAAAAGTTTCTAAGTTTCTCTTCATGGTCTTTTTCGTTCATGCCACAAACAGTTATGTCGTCGAGATAAGGAAATACTCCTTCCAGTTTTGATTGACGAATAATGGTGTCAATGGTTCTTTGGAAACAGGCAACTCCATTTGTCACGCCGAAAGGGATTCTGCGAAATTGATATAGATTTCCACATGCTTCGAAAGCCGTCAGTGGTTTGTTTTCTTCAAGGATTGGTATCTGATGGTAAGCAGATTTTAAGTCAATTTTGGAAAATATTTTATATCCAGACACTTTAGTTACTACTGATTCAATATTAGGTAGGGGGTATGCATCAAGATGGGTAAATCTGTTAATCGTCTGAGAGTAATCAATACACATACGTTTTCTGTGATGTGTTCCTGAGGTAACAAGTACTTGAGCCCGCCATGGTGAGGTACTTTCTTCTATAACACCGTTTTCGAGAAGGCTCTTTATTTCAGCTTCTATAAATTTTAAGTCATCGGGAGCGTGTCTTCGTGATTTAATAGCTATAGGTCTACAGTCTGGAGACAGATGAGGAAAAAGGTTGACTGGTTCAATATTTGCTTCTTTCAGCATGCATAGTCGTAGTGGAGGGTTTGTTCCACTGAATGTTATTTCAAGTGCAGAATATCTTTCTAGTACGTCGTGACCCAAAATAACGTCAGTACAGAGATTCTCCATGACTCGGAGGAGAACTTTATCTAAGTTCTGGTTGCAAATCATAAGGTTTGTTAGACATGCTGATCTTATCTCGGATCTCAGTGAAGAAGAAGCCATGGAAATATTTTGATGCCACGGTTGAGAGGGAATGCGATTTGCTTTTACGATACTTTCGTTTATAAAACTTGCAGAGCTTCCAGTGTCAATTAGTGCTCGAAGAGGTATTCCATTGACACGAATGAGAGTGGTACATTTCTTGAACCCTGTAGTGGCTAGGAGGACGCAAGAAGTTTCAAGAGCAATCTCAGCATCTAAGTCATTAGTGGCTGCAGTTGCGTTCGAGGGCTCGCTTCTACATACTTTTGAGAAGTGACCACGTTTGCCACATTTGAGGCAGGTTGAATTTGACGCTGGGCAAAACCTTCTAGCGTGGCGCGGCCGTCCACAAAAATAGCAATCATCAGTACGCCTGCTGTTTGATGAGTTGTTTGGTCGTGAGAAAGCTATGTTTGATTGAGTGGGATTATTCTCATTATCATTAGTACGATTGTATGTTGCATTGCTTGAGCGTGAGGCTGCCACGGTAGGTTGATTTGAATAGTTCTCTGCTTGTATTTGAGCCGATTCTAGTGACCTAGCTAGTTTGTGAGCTTCGTCTAGCGAAATGGTCAGATTCTCAAGTAGTCTAGTGAGTATAATTGGTGAACGAAGACCAGCGATAAAAGTACCTCTGATAGTATCGTTTTCATTCTCTTCAGCAGTCACACTTTTGAATTCGCTTGTAGATACTGATCAATTGACTCGTCAGGTTGCTGGGTGCGAATAGCAAGTTTGTGTCGAGCAAATATTATGCTTTTCGGTTTTACAAATATTCCATTTAAAGTATCAATGGCTTCTTTGTACGTTGAGCAACCCGAAATGTAATCAAAAATATTTGCAGACACATGATTTATCAATAATTTCAATTTTACTGCGTCAGTAGGAGGACTAGTACCTATTTCTGTAGTAGTAGCGGATTCCTCGAGAAAGTTATCAAATGTTCTTTTCCAGTGCAGCCATGCCGATACAGACGACGGAGACGTGTGGTCAATGTCAAGTTTTTCTGGCTTTAGAAAACGATTCATGTCTTCGATATATTAGAGAATTGCTTGATATAAAGTATAATAAATTGTAATAAGAGGGCCTGGATAGAATATAGGCTTTATTATACTTTATAAATTCATGTTGCACATTTTCACAAATACTAACAGATTGTTATAAACGTTACTATGGAAACAGATCATGACATAGGATAAGAGCTAGACAGCCGTATTTATTACACTCTTTCAAGATGCCGCATAATGTAATGGAATTTTTTGAATTACCCGAAAGCTCGTCTACAAATTTATCAAGACACATATTAGATAATAGTAAATTTGCAAAATTGGTCGATATATCGACCGCCTTTATTCCCATACATATAAGGTCTATACTCCTATATGATGTCATATTCGAGAAGGAGCTTATCTAGTCTCTTATGTATGCGACAAAAGTATAGAAGTGGTAATAGAAGTTGTCGTTATAGCGAACGATGTCGCAAGTTTTTGAAAGCCCAATAAGCGCGTTTGGCTTTCCAAAATCTTAGGTAAAACATGGTGTAAAAAGTATTAAAATTCTTCTCTCCAGTTCCAATAATGTTTTTTGTACAATACGTTGACTATTTTTCATATATTTTTGGTTTCAAACCTATTTCCTTAGCCTATTTCGCGTTGGCTTAAAAAGCACCGCGCGCTTTCAAGTTGACATGTTGATATCTGCCACATTAAATTACTAATCTGGGATATCTGCACTCAAATCTGCACTCAAATCTGCACTGCACAAGACATTTTGTCATTTATTGAAGTCGTCCTGATAACAAACAATAATGGATATTTCGATTTAAATTCCGTAAAAATATCGTTATATTTAATTTACTTTTCTTAGAAAACATAAATTTACGCAACTGCAAAGATGGCAGAGAGAAAAAATTTAACTGCTCCTTTTGTTGAGTCGGACCGGCGGTTGCTGGCTTTTGAATGTTTTGAAGACTATTTGGACTCTCTCATAGATGTTGCAGATTTGAGGAATCTTAGAAGCATCAAATCTGCCCGGACTATCGCCGAACTTGGATACAGGTATAGCTTGTTGTTGCTTGTTAGAGTAAACTGGTCTCCTATTTCAATAAAAAAACGTTGGGGTGTGTGAGTTTCAGTTATTCAGTTAACACTAATAATAATAAAATGTTTATTTATCAGCCACAAAAGCCACAGAACCATAGTACTAAAACTAACGCTAAAAATTACTAAAATAAACATTTCACTACTTGTTTACCCTTTGGACTGGATAAGTCCCGATGCCTGAAATAAAAACAGTTGAGTTGTTTTTGGAACCCTGGCCAAATTTAAGTAGAACATTAAACTGTACATATTTTTAAAAGAAACATGGGTCAAAAACGTGAAGTTGTAATCTCTTCTTGAAAACGGCTCTACGATGTCGATGAAATTTACAATGTAGGGGTTTATGAGAGCAAGCGAGAAATAACTAGTCATACAGGGAAATTACTGTTTAATGTTAAACTTTATCCAACGCGTGCGATCTTTTTGAGCATAGCTCGATCGTCGATGTACTAAAATCCTAAACGAATGATTTCTTAATTTCAGAGCTAGAGGAGATACCTTAACTGAGAAAGATTTCTACAGACGCCATGCGGTGATCGTAGAAGTTGTATACCCAACAGTCAGGGCTTACGTGCTGGCCAGCGAAGGTGCTGACCTTGACGATCCATTCAACAGGGAATTGGCTATTAGAGAAAGAGCCAATCGGGTTGGCATATTGCAGGTAATCTAATCAAACCTTCCATTTTAACTCTTAAACTGTCCCTAACAATAATTATGCTGCTTGCGTTAATTTACATTTGGAAATTAATTGAAGCCCGAATTTGGTTTGGCTCTACTGCTGTAGGTATTCAAATTGCATACGTCTTAACATCTGAGCATTGTGTCGTGTTGGAACTCTGGGTATGCGAATCCGACTCGCAATTGGCTGTTCACTTATTTTCCTTTTTTCACACATTTGGGCCAATGGATCTTGATAAAAAACAATTGAGTGGAAATTTCATAAACTCTCTAATAAAAGGCGTCAGAAAGGGTGATACCAACGAATCGAAACCTATAAAACTTTTCCCGAGGAACATAAAAAATTCGAAGCTCACATACAAAACGTGTCATTTATAAAACAACTACTTTTTCCAAGGAACGTTGACGGGTTATTTTTGGACCCCTGGCCAAATTTTAGTATGTTGCCCAGAGCATGTACCTGAACAACTTTACCAAAGGAACATGGATCGAAAAAGGAAAAAAAAAATTTGATCCTCCCATACAAATCTTGTGCCGACAATAGTGGGATTTGTATGGGAGGACCAAAAATTTTTCTCCTTTTCCGACCCATGTTCCATGTTTCAGATTCATGTTCTGAGTAACATACAAAAATTTGGCCAGGGGTCCAAAAATAACCCTGTATTTGTATTTCGACCTAAGTTCACATCCTTTAAGGTTGTTATACCGTTTTTGTTACACGTTGTAAAGCAGTTAGTTACCGATCCTGTAAAAATATTTTTCCCGTGGGTGCCGTAAGAGGCAACTAGGGGATTTTAAACAGTTAGGACGGCAACAGCGTCCTTCTGTGTATCTTACCATGTTACATAATGCAGTCACCAACAACCGCGGTCCATGGTGCCAGCCGCAACGCTAACAAGAGTGCTGTCGTGAGTGGTGACTATGGTACTTCCCCACCAAATTATACCACGCATTTTTGCTTGAATTCTGGAGGGAGCTCCGTATCCTGCAATAGACATTTTATGGGATACTATGATGAACATATTTTTAGATATGTTTGACGATTTTGTTGTTTTTCAGACAATTATATTTCTACGGCATTTCACAAAAGGAGGCTTCGAGATTTCTGGTTACATCGACTATTCTCATCGCCTCCTCACTGAAAATTGGATTCCATTCTTCAAAAGGGGCAAAAGGCTCTGGCCGAAGGATAGCGATCTAGGGTACTACCATTGGCGCCATGGCACCGTCAGGAGTAACATGAGCAGGAATTATAAGGTAAGCCTATCAAAAAGGGTAAATTTATCTTTTTTAGGGTTTCGTACCTCAAAAGAAAAAAAACGGAACCCTTATAGGATCACTTTGTTGTCCGTCTGTCTGTCTGTCTGTCAAGACCCTTTATCTCACGAACGGGTAAAGGTATCAGGTTGAAATTAATACCACATATTAGGATCCATGAACCACACAAGATCTGAAAATTTGAATTTTTTACAACGACGCAATCAAAAGATATGGCATTTTATGTCCTCATCTCCATACATTTATTCAAAAATGCAAAACCTACAGGGTACTTCCCGTTGACCTAAAATTATGAAATTTGGCAAGAAGTCTGAAATCATTAAATATTACAACTTTTCGCACAACTAATAATAACCAATTGTGGTGAGCTCCCGTTTCAAGAACATTCATATAAGAGAGGGGTCAAGTTGGATGGTCGCTGAGGCGATTTTTGTTTTAGTTCTATTTAAAAACGGGAACACTTACAAACTTGAAAATTGGTATGTTTATAGTGCATAAGCTCTAAAATAACCAAATAATAAAATTTGGTCAAGCGCGTGTCGGACTCAAAAAATCTAGCACATTAACTTACTGAAATTTCAACTAATACAATTATGTTTATGTGGTGGTACGGAACCCTCAGTGCGCGAGTCCGACTCGCACTTGGCCGGTTTTTTTTATTGTCAATGGGCTTACTTGACCTCGATTTAGGCTTGAGGACAGAAATGAGGTCGACGATGGGACGAGCTTGCCCAGAAGAAGCCTATTCACTCGCGCAATTCTTACGCAAGTCCTCCTCTTCCTTTTTCCACGTGTTGTAAATAGACTAGGAAACACGTTGGGACATTTGATACGTCACTGAGGGAAAGGTTGAGGGAAGGAGAGGTAGAGGAAGGCCCAGATGCTGCTACATGGACCAGAGAAAAGACGAATATCGTGTCGTATAAGAAAGTCAAGGAAGTTGTAAAGGATAGGCAGGGAAGCGTGGAAGTTAATTCACCTTCAAGAGCGTAGCTCTTGGGGTGATATTAATAAATCCCTCATGTGTGTGATTGCTCTCAAAATGCACTTTTTTCATACAAATTATACATCTTGAATGCAAGCTTAGACTTGACAGCAACAAATTACAAATTCCTTGCTTGACAGGGATTTATTTATCAGTACTTACTTACCTAATAAGAAGAAGAACTAGTTATGTTGCTCTTGCAAGTCTTTACAGATTGCCCTTAGTTACAGAAAGATTTTGTGTGTTACTCTCAACCAGGATACAAATCTAAACAACTTTTCTAAATAGACGTGGATCTATGGATTCTGCGAAAATTTTACTGGTGGCGGCGTCGGCAGTGCAAGTTTTGAATGGAAAATTTAAATAACTTCATTTTTGACCCAAATTATTTGGGAAAGTTTTAGATTAGATTTTTTAGATTTGGAAGTGTTCCAAACTTAACCATAACATAAAGCGGTCGTGGGCCGAGTGGTAGGTGCTCTTTCTTTCCAAAGAACCTGGATGGGTAACCCTAGTGGCACAATAACAGGTGCGTTTTCGTGCTTCGGAATGCACGTAAAGCCTTTGGTTGGTACCAACTGCTGGTGCTGCTGGTGCAACTGTAAATGATAGAAGTCGTTCCGCCAAGTCAGTGGCCATTTTGCTGCTTAAAAATTCTGAGAGCCATATTGGCCACTTGTCAAAGCTTATTTTGGTTTCCGTTTGACTCTGGGTTGCGGAGCTCAAATACGAGTAGTAGTCGCTCTTATTAAAAACCAGTGCCCATGTCAAATAAGTAGGCAGCCGACTCCGTCAAAACTATAAGTAAAAAAACGGCCAAGTGCGTTTCAGGCCACGCGCAATATAAGGTTCCGTAGCTTTTAAGGATTTTTTTTATCGCAAAGCAGGTTTTGATAAAGTATTTCTTAACGTTCATGACATAAACTTTTTACCTCCTAATGCTTAGCGAGCTGCTAATTGCCTAATTGCAATTTTTATTAGTTCCAGTTTTTTCGGCTATTGCTTATTAACCTGTGAAACTTTCTTAGCTGTGATAGTTTTCATTTTAATTTCATCATAATATCATATCATCATAATAACAACCGTTTAACTGGCAGGGAGTAGGGTACCCTCGACTCCAACAAGAATTTCGCTTTAACTGATCCCTAAATAAAAAAAAAATATAATGTAAAAATCCTATCAACGACACCCCACACTATGGAGTAGACAAAAAAAAATTGGCCCGACTTTGCTTGTACGATGTACCCAAAAAAATATTTTTCTAGATTTTAGTTTTAGCACTTTGTCGGCATGGATGAAATGTATATCCATACTAAATTACAGCTTTTTAGTACTAAGGGTCTCTGAGCTAACCCGCAGACAGACAGATAGACGACACACGAAACTATAAAGGTTCCTTGTTGACAACGGAACCCTAAAAAACGGAATAAGGCAGGACAATGATTTGAGCGTTGTTAAGCATAAATAATTGCTTATAAATTTTTAGTGGTATTCCAAAATTTTCACCTGATTCGCTTGATTTGTATCAACATTCCAAAGTTTTCAGGAATATTCGTGACCAAATTTCTTGTAATACATGGTGTAAAAAAAGGTATACCAAGCCTGCCGTCAAGACTATTAAGTTGAATTCCCATTATGTTGAATTCTCTTAATAAAGGATGTGAATCTGCCAATGAAACTGAACAAATTTTCCTAAGATTGGTGTCAATTCGAAAAACAAATTAGACCTCCCGTAGAAACTGAATAACTTAATAGCGCATTTTGCATGGAAGGTAAAAATTGTTTTTCGTATTTCGACCTATGTTTCATAGGGAAAGTTGTTTAATTTCATGGGTAGAATCACATCCTTCAGGGTTGATCTACCCATTCTGTTACACCTTGTAGAAGCACTCGAAAAATTCTAAAGTAATTTTTGTAAAGCTTTTGATCCGTCCAAACTCGTGACGGAACTACGCAGCGATCCCATCTGACTGACTCATGAAATATGCTGTTTGCTGGCGGACGTAAATGAAAATATTTATGTTGAAATGTGCCGCGCATTGTCCTCGGCTTAGAGCGAAAATCGCGGAAATGCAGATTCAAAAACTTTGTGTGGTGTAAGCGGCAATTACACCTTCCTAAATTCAAAGACTAATTCGGTATACATTGCTGGCAGGCTTGGTTCTGTCAATTCCAATAACCTTACTTTAACGAGCAACGTATGGCTAATTCTTTTCTGAATTAAGGAAGGTGTGGTAGTGGCTGTATCTAATCTATAGTAAAAAGACATCATCCGAAAACCAAAACTGTGGATTCACAATGAAAAACACGAAGTAATAATTTTGTCTTTTTTTACGCGTTAGTCATCATAACATCCCATGAAACGTTCACTACAGGACAGGGCTCTCTCTAGAATTCTAGCTTTTGCTGGAAAAATGTAGAGGGGAAGTACCATAGTCACCTCGCATGTTAGCGTTACGCCTGGCACCATACTCGTAGACCGCGGTTGTAGGTGACCGCAGTAAGTAAGATGTAAGATACTAAGGAGGATGCTGCTGCCCATCCTCCAGTTTATAACCCTTAGTCGCCTCCTATTATGTAATATGTGACCTAGATAATGCCTGTTCTTAGCCTTGTGAAAATCCAGATAGCATTCTACGTGGAACAGATAGGGAGGGAGAATCCTTAGCTATGTGCAAGCCCCAATCACACGTTCCTAAATTCAGACTAATCGGCATACATTGCTAGGAGGTTTGGTTCTGTTGATTTCAATATTCTTACTTCAACAAGCAATATATGCCAAATTAGTTTCTGAATTAAGGAAGGTGTGATAGCGGTTTAAGAATAAAGAAGCAAAGCGCTTTGTGCGGACTTTCCATAGAAACTGCCTCAGAAGTGATCAAGCTTTTAACGGATTTTTTTTTGTTACTAGCTGTGTTCCTTGGGAAAAGATGTTTTGTTTTAAGGTCTGAATGTACGATTTTAGATTTTGAGAGATATCTTTTTAATTTTAATACATATCTAAAACTAAAATTGTTGCCAATACCTATTATATTATTTACCTACGACCTACGTGTTATTGACAATATTAAGACGAATATGCAAATCGGCTTTGTTTCATCTTAGTGCATCATATGAGATAGAGCAAACAATACCAGTAAAAGTAGATCGAACGCTAATTTACAAACATTAGATTCTAGAGAGCCGCTCAGAGCCACAGTGTTCCTAATGACTTTCAGGTGACTGTACGTATTGTATATGTATTGACTGTATTCTCTAAGATTGTATTTCAAATTATGAATCTTTCTACTTATAATAAGTGCATACAACCGTAATTTTCCTTGCATTTACTACCCTCCTACAATGTATGGATGCAATTTGCATGTTCTTTGAATTTAGATCCCTGAAGAACAACTTGATTGTTCAGGAACAATGTCTCAAGTGGATTCCGCTCGACAAATTCTTGCATAGTTTTGTGTCACTTTATCTCAGGCATTTAGGTGGAAGTTCCTCACTAACTAACAGTTCCTCAAGCTTGAGTTCCAGTTTTAAGAGATTGAAAATGAAATCTTCACTTAGTAAGGAGCTATCAAAGTAGAAAATCTTATGAAAACGATAGTGAAAAGATACGCTTGACAAAAATTTTAGACCGTAAGGGCGCTGCATGTTATCCTACGTCATCTAGTACACGAAATTTGCAACTATGTAGCGATAGTAGTGGCCTAATAGGTCCACAAAACGTTGGTCTGCCAATCCGAAACCTGGCAGGTTTGTACAGTTGGAGAGAAAAGTGGTTAAATGACAGATTACACGAATGAAATCTATACGTAGAAATAGAAGGTACCTATACAAGTAAAAAACAACAGGTCTGCCTTGCATCCTCTTGGCAGTTTCGCCAGTCCGACCAAATTTGTGGTCCAATCACATCCGACCACATTTGTGGTCTGACTAGCGAAACTGCCAAGAGGATGAAAGGCAGATCTGTTGTTTTTTACTTGTATAGGTACCTTCTATTTCTACGAATAGATTTCATTCGTGTAATCTGTCATTTAACCACTTTTCTCTCCAACTGTACAAACCTGCCAGGTTTCGGATTGGCAGACCAACGTTTTGTGGACCTATTAGGCCACTACTATCGCTACATAGTTGCAAATTTCGTGTACTAGATGACGTAGGATAACATGCAGCGCCCTTACGGTCTATTTGTTATCAATTTGAATAGTTTCATTGAGTTTCTTTGTTAGTTGTCAATTCTGCTGCTTATAAAAATATACAAATTGAATTTTCATTGGCTTTGCTCCCAAAGATTCTACTCATGAAGACAAGCAACTTTCCCGAAGAAAATAATTTATACTCAAAAAATATTTTTCGCCTTCCCATAAAAACCGGCCAAGTGCGAGTCGAACTCGCGCACCGAGGGTTCCGTACAAACCTGTAGGTTAAAATGTTACTATATGATGTAACTAAAAATTTAAGGTTTTCGGAATTTTCCCTTAATGTGTGCTATAAAACATTGCTTCATGCCAAATTTCAAGATTCTAGGCCGACTGGAAGTATCCTTTAGGTTTTGATTCCCTCCCTGCGACCATATCGCACGAGCCGAGCGAGCGAAGCGAGAAAAGAAATTAGTGGCAAAGAAAGTTTTATTTAGTTGCACGTTTTTTGTGGCTGAGTTAGTAATTTAGAATGCAATAATGCTATTAAAAGAAGTCTAATGGTATTTAAAATAAGTCTGATTAATTAACACTCATATGAGGAAAGGGGTACTTAATTACTTACTTACTACGCTGGCTCAGCGACCCCAAGAGGATCTTGGCCTCCGACACGAGAGTTCTCCATTCTTTCCTGTTCTGTGCCGCTTCGTGCCAATTGGCTCTTTGGAGGGCATCCAGGTCTTTCCGCACTTCGTCACCCCATGTGTACTTGGGATGACCAACTGGTCGTTTTCCACTCGGTCGTCCCACGTAAGCTCTTCTGGCGGCCCGATCCTCTCCCATTCTCTCCACGTGGCCGAGCCAGCGAAGCCTTGCAGCCTTGATCTCGCCCATGATGTTGGGTTCGGGCACTAGGTCTTCGATCTCCCTATTTTTCCTTCGCCTCCATCTACTATCCGCCTCCTTGACCGGTCCCAGAATTTTCCGCAAAATTTTCCGCTCTGCCCCTAAGAGCTTATTCTCTTCTTTCTGTGTCAGTGTCCAGGCTTCACAGTCATACAATAAGATCGGTCTTATTACTGTCTTATAGACACGGATCTTAGTTTTTCTATGTATAAGCTTGGACAATAACACTTTAGCTCGAGCATCTTAGTGCGTTGGACAAGGGCTAGTAAGTTTAAAATTATGAAAAATATTTTAATGATATGATGTAACTAAAAATTTATGTTTTTCGCAATTTTTCCTTCATTTGTGCTATAAGACGTTGCTTCGTACCAAATTTCAAAATTCTGAGTTCACGGGAAGTACCCTGTAGGTTTTGATTCCCTTGCGAGCGTCGAAACACTCAAAAATTTGCGGCAAAAATGGCTGTATCTTTTGATCGCGTTGGCTTAGAAGTTTAATTTTTTCACAGATCCAAGGGACAGTAGACCTGAGTATTTTATATGAATTTCAGCTTGATACCTCCACGCGTACCTGAGAAAAAAGGTCGTGACAGACTGACGGACAGACAACAAAGTAATCCTATAAGGGTTCCGTTTTTTTCCGTTTGAGGGACGGAACCATATTTCTTTTTGAGGTAAGGATCCCTAAAAATTACTCTATCACGTGACTACTTTACTTTGGCGTGAAAAAAAAAATAAAATTTTTTTGAGTAATAAGTTTTTTTCTTTGGTAATGTTTCTTGTTACCAAGAGTAGAATCGAGAAGAATGTATATGTAAACTTTTTGTTATTGTTTCTAGCCGATAATGGATCCCGACCAAGGTCTGCTGTTCCAAAACCGTCATGACCATAAGGTCATTTGTCCGGACCCAGCTTCCGAACCTGGCCAGAACAGCCTCAAGCAAAGAGTCCGTTCCCCCAGGTACACCCAGATTGAAATCTACGATCACCTCGTCAGGAAGAAGAGCTAAACTCCATTTTTGAATTTGCTAAAAAATAACAAATAAAATGCAGCATTTTACAGCTAAAATAATGTCATTTATTTTTAGATCTTTGTTTTTATTTTTTTTTTATAATTTTTCATTTTTTAAATAAAAATGATTTTTTATCAATAATAAAATTATTATGATTATACTCATATTCGTGACTTTTTAACCTTATTTCATGACTTAAATAATAATTTAGTTCTTATTATTACTTACTTATTACCACTATGCTGTAGGTACTTAAATTTAAACTAAAGTGCGCTTATAAACATTAATTTGCGCTATTTGTACTAAAATCTATAAGTGAAAAAAAAAATACAGGCAATTATTTACTTTTGAATTATCGAAGTAAATCGGAATATGCACCATTATAAACTTAAAACACAGGTTTTTCGATACAAAAAGTTTTGAAAGCGTGACTGTTGCAGTTTGAGATAATAGACCAATACATTCAGAATATTTTTTTTTGCACCGAGTTACGAATACAAAATAAGGACTGAACAAGTGAACAATTCGTTCATGATATACATACAGGGTGTAAGGGGCGGTGTACGAAAAACTGAAAGGACGTTCTCGGTCAACAAAACTGAACAGTTTTCTTAAAGAAACATTATTGGGAAGTGAAAAAAAAATTACTTCTCCATACAAACTGTTCGATCGCGGTTAATTTTTTTTATTTTCAAAAATATTTCTTTGGAAAAGTTGTTAAGTTTCGTTGACTGAGCACGCCCGTTATGTTTTCAGTACACCGTCCCTACTCCCATTATTCTTTGCGTTTATAGTGACCGACGCACACGCAACTTTTGAGCTTTTGCTGTTTCGTGCGTGCAAACAGTAGACACGGGAAGGGTCTTTAGTCATCTCGGTACATTCCAAACTCGGTACAGTGTACCGAGTTTACCAATCAATTTTTTTCGTTAATTTCCTTTAGTCAACTCGGTGCACTTGTACTTAGAGTTCAAAATCTATTGTTTTCTTTCAAACTGTGTACAGGCGTGTAAAAAAGTTCGGACAAAGTTATTGAATTTTACTATTTTCGTATTCGTCGTTTGAATAATATTTTCATACAACTATTAAAGAAAAAACAAAGCTATAAAACCCAGTCGTTTGATCTGACATTCTGTTTATTGAAAATTATACCAAACAGATTAAAAATCACAGTTGGTTGCCTACATAGTTTCAATCAAACTCTAAAATAAAATAATACAGTGGTTTTATTAATATCGATTCAGAGCTATTTAAATATTTTTTGTAAATATTCTCTTAAAACCATAAAAAATCAACAATAGCGATATTATACTTTAAAAAAATCACATGCGCTTCAGAGTACACAGTTTTGTTTTTGATTTTTAAGCATTTTTTTATAATAATAAAAAATCAATAGTGTAAAGATAATGTACTCAACAACATGCAAAATCACATGTGCTTCATAAACAGCGCTCTAAAAATGATGATTTTTGTAATGTGTAAGCTACAGCCTTCCAAAAACTGAAAGGGTAACGAGTTTAATTACTTTTCCTAAGAAACATACCTTTGGAAATAAAAATTAAAATTAAAACACTTATCTCCGCGTCTGTACAATAAAAAAAATTACAATGTTCCGAGTTGACCGATGCAAAAAAGCACTTGGTCAACTCGGTTTAGTTACCGAGTTCGAGTGTACCGAGTTGACTAAAGAGCCCACGGGAATACTGGAGGAAACATTTCCAGTAGTATTGTGCACTTAAAGTTTAGTTAATATAGCACGCTCCTGGTTCCCCGAAACTGCGTGGTGACCTTGTCAGAATCCGAACCTGAAATCTTATGTTGTGCTGCCGAAATACGGCCGTACTAGCAGGGTCACCTTCCCCTGATTAAACCCCTTTTTGATCACCCCCTGATGGGTTTGGTCAACCCCCTGATCTGAGTAATGATCTAAACTCTTCGGTCGCCATGCGGCGTGCGACCCAGGAGCTAGTATTTATGTATAAAGACACGTATACAGCTTGCGCATCAACTATACTTTTCGGTGCATCATACACTACGTTGCCCGTATTACAGGACTACCGGCAGGCACTCTTAACGCCTAACAAAATCAGTCGGCCAATAAACACAGCATGGCGGGGTGCCGATAACCAATTCGGACTCTAAGGGTTGTAATAATAAATCCCTCTCAAGTATGAGATTGCTTTCAAGGTGAACCTTACACGTATTAACTATACATCTTGATTGCAATCTCGATTCTCGGACTTCAGAGGAATTAGCAAGGAGGTCCGATTTCTTTGGTGTGTCCTTTCAACAATCGACGAAAACGCGGCCGAGCAACCTGCGCGCGAGCTCGCGCTTGTAGTAGCTGGGGTGTACTCTCAATTTTCAATAAGTATATCGATACGATACTAAATACTTCGATACAGTCGAATTCATAACTTCGTTCACTGACAATAGAGTAGAATAGAATATTGGTTGGATGAATTGTCAAACTGGCAGTGATTAGCATCCAATCAATATCCTACTCATTGTCAAGGGACCAAAGAGTTACTCGTAGGCTCGTAGTATATTAGTTGCAATGGACGAAGTTTTGAATTTGCATGTTTCGAATAGTATCGTATCGAAATATCGAAAATTGAGAGTAGGCACCTTGAGTTGCTTTCTAGAAGGCTTCCTCTAAAATAATATTTATCCTCTAAATGACTATGTTTGAGATAGCGACGACGCACGTGTTTTCTTAGCAAACTCCCGTGAAGCGCTGTGCACCTCCGCCGTACGAAGCGTGATCCCGAAAATGTCCTCGTGATAGCGGTTCTCGTCCTACAACAAAATGTTATGTTATTTTAACACTAGAACTTACATGTAAGGTTTAATAATTATTAATATCGATATCGACCCAAGCTTGTTTTTCTTCTTTCTCTACTACTCGTAGCGCGACTTTTTGTTTGTGCTACGCCGTAATTTAATCAACGTTATTAAGTCATAAGTACGTATCCTAATATGAAAAAGAGATTTTGATTGTATTACAAAAATTATATTAATAATTTTAATTCTAATAGAGAATTTTGTTAGTAAGACATTTTTTTTTGTACGCAGCAGGGGTAAACACAAAACATTGTCCAGTCAATCTACGATATGAGGTTAAATGCACATTTATAGAAATTAATTTTAAATAGTAATATAAGGTATTTGAAGCTGTAAATAATTAAATCAGGCAACTTTGTAAAAAATTTTTTTGTAAAAGTACCAGTATAAGCTGACCTGTTGCTACATGGTAAATATTACTCAGGTTGAGTTCACTTTATACTGGTTTATTGAATACCAATGTTATGTCGGGGATTATTGTGGTTTTAATTTTTTTTATGTTTTGCTGGTAATTTAATAAAGTTTCCTCTTATGTGCATTTAATGCAACCCTCTCCATACAACCTTTCGTAGATTGATTGTAGTTTTTGGAAGTTCATGTCCTGATTAATGATCAATATTATGGGGTGAACGGACGTATGGCGGCAGAGGCACGGCTAGTAGTTACAAACCAGCATGACAAATAATTCATCATCATTCCCACTATCGGTGGACATCTTCGCATGTTCTTATTCCTTGACGCGATACAATTTGTTTTTACATAATATGTGTTGCCATTGCCATAGAGAGTCAACTGACGTAGACTGTTGTTTTAGGGTTCCGAACCAAAATGGTAAAAACGAACCCGGTGCGACTTTGTCTGTCTGTCTGTCACACATGTCTATCTCAGCAACCACTCATGCTATCATCTTGAAATTTTAATTAGTTTTTGAATTACCCAACTTTATTGCAAATGAAAAAAATGAAAAAATAATATTATTTTTATTGTAAATAGGGCTCAAATAAGGGGGGCAAAAATTTAAATTATCGTTACTAAGTCGAGGGGGTTATCATATATAAAAAGGCTTTACTTGAAAACAAATCATTAATTTAATATTTTTTTACGACTTAGTTTTTAAGTTATGGTGAAAAATAACAAAAAAAAACATTCCCCCCTATCTCCGAAGTTTGCGAAATGAAAAATCTGAATTAATTACAGTCGATAGAGGTTTCTGTAAAAAGGGAAAATAAAACGATCTTTCTAAGTAGTACAGATTTTAAAAATATTCAAAAAGATCTTTTACATCTCTCATATTCGGTAAGTAGGTCCTTATTACCCCCAAATGGGTAGTCTAGGGTAATTATGTAGCTAGAAAATCCCTAGGGCGGTAAGTAATTAAATTTTGAAAGAGGGAAGTTTTTTTAAAATTACTTACGGCCCTAGGGCTTTTCTAGCTACATTATTACCCTAGAGCGCTAATTGGTCACCTACAATTTGGTGGTAATAAGGAGCTACTTACCTCACAATCGAGATGCAAAGCAGAGTAGTTAGCTCGGGTGTAAGCATCAATTGCACCCTCGAACTATAGGCACCCTCGCTGCGCTCGTGCTCCTAAATATCTCGGGCTGCAATTGATGCCTTACAGCCCTTGGCTACTAATCTACTATTACAATAAATTTAGTTTTACGGGCCTATAAATGGACTTTACTGCTTCTAAACATACTATAGGTATATCGGAACCCTAATATTTACTAGATATTTTGGCTATTGTAATAAATAAAATAAACATACATCAATTGAACAATGTAATCACTCTCTTTCATTGAAGGAGCGTATCGAACAAATATCTAAACAGACTGCTCTTTACAACAACCTGAAACTTTTCTTTGAGTCAATACGAAAACTTTAGCAGCTTCAGTCTCTATCTATTCATGTTACATTAAGGTATTAATTTAAAAGCATATAAGTATATTGGGTGTAAGCGAAAGCTTTTCGAAAATTGAAGGGGCAGTCAACGAAACTGACTAACTTTCGGTGATTTTAACTTGCAGGAAATGAATAAAAATATCGACCTCTCTATACCAAATATCCAATCAACTTTACAATTTTGTATGGCGACGCGGATTTTTTTTCATTTCTTTAAAGTTTCATTCTCTGAATTTTGTTAAGATCCGTTGACTGATCTTGCCCTACCTGTTTTGGAAAACTTTCTTTACACCCTGTTTAAGTACTATTAAAGTATATATATACGACACACAAAATAACTTTGGCCCTGTCATTGATGCGCAGAAAAAAAAATGGCCCATTTTTGACTACTGCGCATTAATGACAGGGCCAAAGTTATTTTTTGCGACGTGTACGCATTAACTTTAAAGCAAACAATAGGCGTACAGTATTATTCATACCATTAAACTAAAGACATGGCATAATAACGTATACAAAAATTAAATATAAATTCCAGTACCTTATGGCGCGGCTAAGAAAGCAATTAAAATATTCTCGTTTTACGATCTTAGTATGTTTTTTTAGTAAAAGTTGTTAAGGATGGTCTTATTAACACAAAATATGATTAACCCGGAGCAAGTGCAGCTGGTGGGGCTACAGCACGGATTATATGTGTTTGTGTGGTTTCGGACCCGTGTGGTACCGGCAAAACATAGTACCAACCCATACATACTCGTGGGTGTCGTAAGAGGTGACTAGGGGTTGTAAACTGGAGGAGGGGCAGCAGCATCCTCCTTTGTATCTTACATCTTACTTACTGCGGCCTACAACCGCGGTCCATGGTGCCAGCCGTAACGCTTACAAGCGAGGTGACTATTGTACTTCCAAAAGCTAGAATTCTGGAGGGAGCTCCCTGTCCTGTAGTGGACGTTGCATGGGATGTCATGACGTGTGGTTTCGAACCCCAGACAATCTCATACGCTCACGCGAGGACCTATACAACGCTAAGATAACTATCTATCTATCTACCGGTAATGTTGGGTTGTTCCTCGTGTCTTGTCTTTGTGGCGGAGTATTGGTCCAAACAAATAAAGGATGAATTTTCATTGGTTTTGCTCCCGGAGCCCAGTGATTTTACAAGCTACTTTTTTTTTGTACTGTCCAAAAAGTGGT
This sequence comes from Athrips mouffetella, assembly GCA_947532105.1. Lineage (NCBI taxonomy): Eukaryota > Metazoa > Arthropoda > Insecta > Lepidoptera > Gelechiidae > Athrips > Athrips mouffetella. Next base: position 23,564,487 of record OX383967.1, read on the forward strand.
CACGTGATCGACTCAATTTGTATGGGATGGCGAAAAATAATTTTCCAGTATAAAATTTTTTTCTTCGGAAAAGTTGCTTGTTTTAATGAGTATAATCACGGGCTTAGGGGGCAAACCTATAAAAAGTCACGCTGTATAAAAGAAGAATAAGAATCGATTTACCATTAAATCCAGAATGAGATTATCAACTTCCTCGTCAGTCATGTGAGCATGGGTTTTTATTATGCCTTTGAGCTTTTGTTGAACTTCTTCGGCCATTTTGCAGTCTCCACAGACATAGAAATGTCCTCCTCTATCTAAAAGCATGCTTGTCACCTCAGCACCATTTTCTTCCAATAGTGTTTGCACATGTTTCTGCAAATATAAAAAGAATAATTTATAAGCTTTAAAAATTCATACTCTAAAAGGTTTTGTAAGTTAAACGCATAAAATGATTGTGAAAGATATTTTCTACTTACTTATTGCTACTTTATTTGCTAACTAGAACAGCAAAAAATATAGGTGCGTTTTCTGAGGTTAGAACACGCAAGTCATAGTTATAGTAGATCATAAAGCCAGATCAAAAACGTTTGGATTAAGTTGATATACAATCAATTGACGAGTGGTGCCGTTAAAGAATAGTACCAACCTATGGGTGTCGTAAGAGGCAACTAAGGGATTGTGAATAGGAGGATGGGCAGCAGCGTCCTTTTATGTATCGTACTATCTTACATACTGCGGTCACCAACAACCGCAGTCCATGGTTCCAACCGCAACGCTAACGAGTGTGGTGACTATGGTACTTCCCCTCCACTACGCGATTTTGCTGGAATTCTGTAAGGAGCTCCCTGTCCTGCAGTGGACGTTTAATGGGATGTTAGGATGACGATGACAATCAATTGTAGACTCTACTTATAGAGAGACCCCCTTTTCATTTAATTTTATCATCTTTTTAAATATAAAATTAACTCATTTCTGTTCAAAGCAGCAAGTCAACAAAAATTTACTGTTACGCCTTAAGATGAATTTTCCAACTTATTGGATTTATTAATAAAGTTATTTGATCTTTCAAAAGTTGAGCAATTAATGCTCATAGACAATTTGATTAAATATTGTATACGTATATTGAAAAAACAACTAAATTTTACCAAATGTTTTGCCCACTTTTCATAACTTACCTTTTCTACATCCTTTTCTCTAGACAAAGCGCATACAGCATTCGTCAAAATACCATCCTTCAAAGCTGCCTCTTTCTCTTCTTTATATAAATCCATTCCTCTAGTCCGGCACCCAAAGAAAAGCCAAATTGGACCTGGGTCTTTCATTTTTGGCGAAAGCTGTTGGATCTGACATCTTCTTTGGTGCCAAAAACCCCTGAATGGAGCAATACCAGATCCAGGACCGACTAGGATTAAGGGAACTGTGACATCTTTTGGCATGTGAAAACTAGGAGCCCTGTAGAAAAAAAATACAAAGTTTCAATAGCTTTGATAAAATAAGTAACTAATAAGAAAATTAGCAAGCCACCTTACCGTCTAACAAATAACATTACTTCATCTTCAGGCTTTAAATTTTGGAGATAAGTTGAACAAACTCCGTAATGTGTTGGGCCTTTTCCATCTGCAAAATATTTGAAAGCTCATTAATATAAACGTCAACGTACACAAATTTCTTGACAATCTTAATTTTCTTAAGGCTCACTTTGAGTTTTATATGTAACGACAGCAACAGTAACGTGGATTCTGTTATGGTGTGCTAATGGTGATGACGATATCGAATAGAATCGTGGTTGTAAAGGTGGTAAGATAGCAGCTAGTAATGACGCCTGTGGTTTACACGAAGGAAACTGTTCTAATACTTCTGCTAAGTTAGGATAGTGATAGTGTCTCCAGTCATCACACTTATTTGAATCCTGAAAAAAAGCGTACACATCATATGTCAAAAAATAAAAAAGGGAATATTAGGAATATAGTATATTCAATATCCAAATTTTTACTTACCGTGATTAGTTCTTTTATTTCTGTAGCTTCCTTCTGATCATTGCAAATTTTTGCCATATATTTCAATACCTTCGTGGATGGTGGAGTTGTGATGTCTAAAAACCTAGTAAATAATTGTCGAATGGTCACTGCAGGTATTCTGTCGTGGTTTTCCCATGTTTTCATTGAACCTGAAAGAAGTGCTACAATACATATTTTAGCTCAAGTCTTTACACAAATTGGTAAGAAGGTACATGCTTACTTTAACTTACCAGTAGGTGTTAGTGTTTCTTTCAAGACTTGAAGCTGCACAGGCTTGTCAAATGTGTCAACATCCTTACACCTGGCCAAGATAGCTTCAACAATTTCTTTCCTATTACAAGGCATTACACCAACATGATCGCCAGGTTCATATTTTATTTCTACCTGCAACATAATAAACATTCTTTACATTTTATTGTTGAATATAAGATTAATAACATTTTGTACGATTTCTGTTTTCAATTAAAATTGCTTACATCGGGTTCCATGTCAACAAAAGCTGTTGCTCTATCTGCAGTGATATCTCCTAAATGTTTACTCTCCTTCACTTTGCACGTTACGATATGCTTCTTAAAGCCAGCTTCTAGTGCAGATTTTAATGGCATGGGATTGTTTGTTCTGCCAAACCTTACAGTCTCTTCTGTCAGAGGAATTGCTGATAATGCTTTTTTTGCATCCTGCACTGTTTCGTTTTCTTCTAAACAGAATGTTTCGCAGGCCACCTAAAAAGTAAAAAGAGTTTTTTATCAATTTAACAAGCTTATTTCTTAAAGTGATCCGTTTACCATACAAAAATTCAAATGTCTTGCATTCTTACGCGGGACATAGAATTCTGTTGAAAAACGAACGAATACTTCTATTTTTAGTAAAATTTTTCGCTGATTAATACAAAAATACAGATAATTTACTGAAAGTACTAGTTTTTTTTAGAAATTTTTGGTTCAATATTACGATTGTGGGCGTGCGGTCAAAACTGTACGGTTGTGCTTTGTGTGCATGGGTGAGTGATCAAACTCATGTAATCACGGACTGACGAGAGTAAGTGACTTTACTGGACATATGGAGGTATTTTTCTTATCGAAATTGTTGTTAGGCGTTGAAGTTGTACCATGAAATTTACGCTGATCAACTTTTTGCACATATACAGCGTGATTTTGTAATGTCTGACTATACTTGAGTATGGTACATAGGACATAAAACTGAACAACTTTCCCCATGAAACATAGGTCGAAAATTAAGTTTTTTTTGGTCGTCCCATACAAATCTCAGTATTGACGGCGCAAGGTTTGTATGGGGAAGCCAAAAAATTTTCTCATTTTTCAACCTGTTTCTTTGGGAAAGTTCTTAAGTTTCTTGTCCTAAGTACCATACTCAAGTGTTGGGAGTTATTGCATTAAAAAAATAAAACCTTATATTTGCAGCAGTGGCTCCATCTAGTTGCGTTCGGGTCTAAGCTGGCCGTCACAGATCACCTTAATAGGGTTGTACAATTAGTTCACTTACGTGGAATACATTAGAGGACCAACTCCGAAATTGTTGCTCCTGTCCATACATTTCGTCTCCACAAGCTACTTCTAATATTCTTTCGCCTCCTAAGTCGTATAGTATTTTGTCTACTGTTTTACCGAAGTTGCAGAACTTTGGGTAAGCGCTCGAGCCCAGTGCAAACACGGCGTAGCAAACATTACTCAGAGGTCCCAAGTGTTCTGTTGTTGATGCCACTGTAGTGTTACCTAAAATTAAATAATATTACTAGACTCGTAGTATAAATTAATAAGGTAAGTTTGAGACAACCGTTCATACACGAGTTCTGCAGAGGAAAATTTGAACTGTTTGTATTTTAAATGAAAGACTATAAAAATCACATCGTGAATTTTATTCGTTATAATCCCGAATCCCAGTGATTCTACGAGTACTCATGAAAACAAGCAACTTTACCAAAAAAAATTTTATTTTACTCCCAATAAAATTTTCACCTTCCCATACAAAATGAGTCGGTCTCGTGGCTTTACTATGAGTAAAAAATTTTTTTTCTTTGGGAAAGTTGCTTGTTTTCATGAATAGCATCACTGGGCTACGGGATTAAAACGAATAAAAATTCACGCTGTAGATATTAGATTTTGAACTCACTTCTGTTTGATTCTAATCGCGACAATTGTTTTTTGTATTCTGTGCGCGGAGACATCATGCTGTTTGTTCTCATCAACGATTTAGGAGTTGCTAGTTTTTGTGTGCTGAAAAAGTATTTTTATTAAGTTACGTCTATATGCATGAACTTAAGAAATTGATCATCAATTTGTACTCACCCAAACTCGACAGATTGATCTCCACGATTTTTCTTTTCGCTATACAGCATTTCAAAAAGGTGTTCTGCAAACTCCTGAAAGACAGTGTTTTATTTTTAAAAGCAGCTATTCTAAAACAAAATTTACAAACTAGTCAACTAAGTACTAACTTCGCCATTAGCAGGTGGTTCTCCATTGCCAAAAGTAGAAGTGACAATTAACAGCAAAGTCTCGTGCTCTATAGAGAACATATCGTATTCAGACATACAATGCACCTGGAAACAGACCCAATTATAAGTTTTAATAGTTTAGTTGTTGCTACGATTTATAGTCATGTTTTGAGTGTCGATTTTATCTTTGTAATATTTTATTATCATAACAAAAGACAACAAACGAAAAAAAGAATATTGTTTTTGATGGTTGGTAACCATTGACGTAAGAAAAACGCTGCGCTTTGGCGTAGTTTCCAAAATCTTTGTTGGTAACTTAGAGCAACGCGTCAAACCGAAAATCGTGTTACTCTATGGTTGGTAAGAATGTTGTTTAGCATTATTTTCATTATTTAAAACTGTTCAGCACATCAGAGAGTTAATATTGTTTTAAACTAAAGAATACACAAGCCTGGATGGGCTTATTGTCAGCGAGTGAGTTCAGTCTTACATAAAAATATGTATTATATTTTAGTCCAACAGCTTTTAACGTCATCGTGAATGAAAAACGTTCTTACTTATTGTGCCTTACTTCCGCTGACTTCCAAGCCTCTTACTTAATACTTTTAATGAACCTTACCTGCGCGTTGAAAGCGTGACCGAAAATGTTCCCTAGTTCTTTGGCATACTGTTCAGATTTGCCTGTTTCGGTTGCATACAGGATTGTGGCTTTGATGCGCTTGGACAAAGCCCTCCCAAACAGTTTGGAAGTGAACTTGACGGCTCGTGCGATTTGCTTGAAGTGGAACTTTCTGTGTGGTGTTTTGCCACCTTCAGTCTTTGTCCATTGGTAGGTCTTCCATGCTGGTTCCTAGCACAAAATTTGTTGTTTGTGGAAATCAAATCTTTTATTTATATGGGTTTTAATACTAAAACCCGGACTTTAAGGCGCAACATTTTAATTTAAGGCAAAAGGACAACGTAGTGTACGGTAATAATCAGCCAATTAAGATCACTTTTCCGAGCAGTTCCTCCCAAGCCTGCTCCCAAGTTCATTTTGATTTAATGGTTGCCAACCTTCGATACACTTGAAATATAGAAGAAGTATTTTAATTGAAAGAAAGAAAGAAAGAAAGAAAGAAAGAAAGAAAGAAAGAAAGAAAGAAAGAAAGAAAGAAAGAAAGAAAGAAAGAAAGAAAGAAAGAAAGAAAGAAAGAAAGAAAGAAAGAAAGAAAGAAAGAAAGAAAGAAAGAAAGAAAGAAAGAAAGAAAGAAAGAAAGAAAGAAAAAAGAAAGAAAGAAAGAAAGAAAGAAAGAAAGAAAGAAAGAAAGAAAGAAAATGTTTTTTTAGTAAAACAATACTTAAAAAGGTAGCCACTCAGCTTATGCTACAGCACCTTGCGCTGCTGTAGCGCTGGTCTTCCGTGACTCCGGAATTATAACTACTTACATATTTATTCCTAATTGTTACTACATTATTTGATACAAAATTGAGAGCTTACTTGATAATCATAAGATGGTCTGAGGTAATATAACGCCATTTCTTGATGAAATACACCAGTCAAAGATGATGACATCGGTGGAACTATCCAAATCCAGTCTGCAGGACAGCCTCCTCTAAAAAAATGTAACAGATGACTTATCGATTCATACAGGATTAAATGAAAACAGGAACTCAACCAGAGTGACAAAAAATTTAAAGAGACAAAAGATAAAATTCTGTGAGAGGAATAGTACGTAAGGCTCTATACTTGTTACATTATATGGGTTTGCACGAATACGGCAATTTTTTTTTAAATATCGTGTTTTACTTTCGTGGACGCTAAACTCAACGTCTATTGTGTATCAACTTTTAGATTAACCGAACTGTCAAATGGGTTTAGGACTATTTTTTTTTGCGAATTTCAAAAACGCCTAGACCAGGAATGCTATATAACTTTTTTTTTCATAAGCATACAATTCTAAACAAAATTAGTGCTATTTCTCCCAAACTTCATAGAACTCCCAAAAATAAAAGTGTTTCCAAGGATAAAGCTTCTTTATATCAAATTTATGTTACTTTTTGAGGTTTTACAAGAAATAAATAGTACATTATTGGACAGGACTGACAGGGTCCAAATAGGTACCTTCGGATCCACTGGTGAATTCAAGAGGAGACAAAATTTGTTTTGGCTCCGCCGGTGGAGACCGGTGGTGGATTTAAGTGGAAGAGGGGAAATCCCCTGCCCACCTCAATTTCCAATCCTTACCTGCTTTTATTTTCTGTGTCCAAATGGTTGATGAATTGTTCAGACGCTGTATGGTGGTCTACCATAGACACATTGTTTTTGAGAAAACTGTGCAGAACCGCTATGTTTACTTCCACCAACGCCTTGTCTTTCCATAATGAGACATAAGAGCTTGTGTCTAATCCCAGTTTCAGTGCTACTTTCTGCAAAAAAAAGTTAAATAAAAGAATCAAAATCATGTTTCTGAAGACATACAGCTTCTTTTAACACGTTCGGACGCGGTACGGCACTAGCCGTATTAAGGATGGAAATCCACAGTGATAGTATGGCGTATGCCGTATTAACTTCGCCCTCTCTAAAAGCCACAACGGTTATCGCCGTGCAAAATGCATTGAATTAGTATGTAGCCCAGAATATTACTGTCATTCTGAGTAGTCACGCAATTTCCTACTGCTACTACACTCCGAGTAAGTCTCACAACGCAAACATGTGAAAGAACTTCGAAATTTGACAGCACGGCCTAGCCGTAAACCTTGTATGGAGTGAAGTGGGGCGGGGAGGTTTAGTGCTTCGCTGATAATCAATGAAGACAAATTTGGTAGTACGGCTTTCACCGTATTTAATATTTGTATGAAAAAAATTTGTGTCTCTCTAGTGAACATCGGGGTCCGGTTACCGCGTCCGAATATGTTAAACTTTGAAGCGAAATTTTATTCAATTTTATTTTTAGTCAGAAAAACGAAAATTTTCTAGTGAAGAAGAGTGCGTGTATCAAAAAGTGTGCAAAATCCTTGAAGGTTTTGAAACTGTCAATGAAACTGAACAACTTTTCCAATTGAATATAGGGCGAAATACGAAAATAAATATTTCAATTCCCACCCCGCCAATCTTTTTCCCGAGCAATATAATCTGGATCATTTTAAGGCTAGAGTGAACAGGCAAGTGAACATGCTATACTTTTCGACCCTATTCTCACTTACCACCAGGTGAGATTGAGGTCAAATTCTCACCTATTTCACATAAAAAATACATCCCATAGATATTTAACGCATTTTGTATGGGAGGTCAAAATTTAAGAATATTTTCATATTTTGACCTATGTTCTTTATTGGGGGAAATATTCAGTTTAATCCCAAAAACCTGTCCAAACCTTCGTTTAAATGGTGCAGTAAATGTGTCATCTATAAAAACTCTCAACTCCACAAAGTTGTGGGCACAGCAGCAGTTACTCATAACTATTATTTTTGTATTCTGTCCGTACTTTTCTTGTAAATAATTAATGAATTAAATATATTTGCCTTAATACAACATCAAAAATCCAATATGAACCTACCTCTGTAATATTCAGCCTTCCAACGTCACACAAGTTCCGGCATCCGATTTCAGTATTCATGTACCAGCCGTTAAAGGCGCTGGCGGTGAATTCCAGACCACCGCAGTCGAGCCTCATATTCGATACTGCCGGCAACGCATACCAGCGCAAATTGAGCTCTTTGAACCAATCGTACCTGTAGGAAAATATAATTGAAAGAAAGCGAGTTTGTAAAGAAAATGTTCAAATAATTTTAGTTGCTAATATGATCACATGTTCAATGATAGTATGTTGAACAATTTTTTTTTACACAGGTGTATTTAGATTATCCAAAATGAATTTTTCGAGTGGTTAAGTATTTTTTTGGGAATATACTAGGCCTTTTCCCAACCCGCAACTACCACTACATTTTTGTCATAGATATCTCCAAATTCTGTTGATCAGTTACGTGCGCTTTAATTTCACTGGGTCCCTCAGGGTGATTTTCCACCAATTCTGGAGTTAAGCTGTGAGCTGGGAAAATTCCAACCATTCATTCATTCATATTCCTAGCTTATCAAATGTGCTGTCAAATAGAGCAACCTTTTTGGTTTGAATTTTCCAGCGGCTTTAATGCAAAAACCCCTTTAAGCTTCGAACCGAAACACAGCAGTGCAAACACAGATACTTAACAGCAGAAAAAGACAAAGGGGATACTTCCCTGGACTGACTTTGACAAAAGCCCTACCACCTCGATACAAAAAAATTGTACATACTTGGGATGTTCCATGTGGACCTCCATGACTATCTCTCGTGGGATTTGGAACAACTCTGGATCTCTTCCATTGGCTGACAGGACCAATGGTAAAACATCCCACGCAGTCTTAGCAGGCTTCCAACCTAACTTTAGGCAGATCTGGAATATGTAGAAAAGCACTCGTGATTTATTCTCAGCCTATGCTAAGTAAAGGGAATCAAATAATTTCACTTGATCATAAATATATGGAGTCCTTGTAAGATTCAAATGGTTATGTAAGAGTCTCTGTAAGAGTGATAGGTGTTTTGTTAGGATTCGAATCACATCAATCAACAATCAAACAAAATCGACCAACCAACAACCACAACACACAACAACTCACAACAACACAACCACAACCATTCAAGACAATCATAACACAACAACAACACACACAATAACCAACCATTCAATCACAATTAACAATACACACAAACAACACAACCACAACCAGCATAACCAACCTTTCAATCACAATTAACAATACACACAAACAACACAATCACACAACCACAACCAGCAAAAATCATTCAATCTACATTGAATAAATTGATCTGATTCTAGGATTACTCGTATGTGGACAGTGGACAGTGGACATCTCGGTTAGAGAGTAGTATATTCCTTGGTAGACACGTCGTAAAGTAATTGACTGGCTTGGGAAAGAGTCAGACCAGCTGCAGTAACAATACAGTAAGGCTGGCTAAATTAATTTATGTAATGAATGAAAAATGTATTTATATTTAAATTAATTAATGAGAGAGAGAGAGAGGGACAGTGCTAGAGTAGGTAAGACAAATTATCAAGTGTGAGAAAAATCGCATTCAATCTAGTCTTCAGACATTTGCGAAACTGTTGGGCTTTTTCAAAATGCTAAACGTGACAACTTTCGTTCGTTTTATATAGTTTTTATTTTGCAAATTGTTTAATTATTCAAACTAAATTTGTTGCCCTCCAGAAAGGTATTACACAAATTTTGTTAAACCTTGTATTAGGGTTACCTCTGTAAACTCCACTTTTGCCGGATCACCAATTATAGAGCCATCTTCTTGCTTATAACCGGCGTAGCTTATCAACTGTGGGTTCCATATTCTGTAATCGTGCTTGCCGTCTGTACGTTGAGGAAAGATTGTTATTGCTGATCTGAAGCAGAAATAATATATGGAAAGTCCATACAAAATCTAAGCGTTTGAAGCAAAGCATTGCAGACAGGTGATAGGTTATTATTAAGCGAGCGGTGAACAAAGGTAATAAAGTTAATTTATTTATAAGCTAACAAAATTAAATGCTAGCAACGCAATGTCAAACTAAATTAAATAAACAGTCTTACAGAGATGGAATCGAATATGAAAGATTCTAATGGTTCTGTCTGCAAATGAAAGACTATGTAATTAAAATTTTACCGTATATTTCCTTTGTTAGTAGCGTATTTGATGTGCGTACACAAAGCTTCAAACATTCCACTGGCTGTAGTTACTTCTCTGCAGTCAAATATCTGAAAACAGTTCAAGAATATTATTGGAAATACAAACTTTAGAAAATAGCTCAATCATATCTTAAGGTGATCTGTGACGGCCAGCATAGACCCGAACGCAACAAGATGGAGCCACTGCTGCAAATATAAGGTTTTATTTTTTTAATGCAATATGTACCATCTATATATGAGCAAAAAGTTGATCAGCGTAAATTTCATGGTGCAACTTTAACGCCTAACAACAATTTCGATAAAAAAATATCTCCATATGTCCAGTAAAGTCAATTACTCTCGTCAGTCCGTGATTTACATGAGTACGATCACACACACATGCACACAAAGCACAACCGTACAGTTTTGACCACACGCCCACAATCTTAATATTGAACCAAAAATTGCTAGCAAAAAGTAGTACTTTCAGTACATAAGCTGTATTTTTGTATTAATCAGCGAAAAATTTAACTAAAAATAGCAGTATTCGTTCTTTTTTCAACAGAATTGTATGTCCCGCGTAGGAATGCAAGTCATTTGAATTATTGTATGAAAAACGGATCACGTTATGTTAAAACAAAAGTTAAACATATAAGACTATTGTGGGCGATTTACACGTAAGATACAAAATATTTTACATTAAGATTTTTACATAAATTTGTTGAGGATATCTAAAAATGAAAAATTATAGCATCTTCAACAGTATGGCTTTAAAATCAATGAAACAAAGGGCTCCTTCATGCAAATTTTTAACAAGATTAGAGGTTTATTTAAGAGAAAATGGCCATAGTCGCCTCGCTTCACAGGGAGTTGGCAACTGCATTATACGTAGCACGGAAAGACATCTTGTTTTTTTTTGTAGTAAGGTATGTTTTACTTCGGTATATACGAAGAAAGAAGAGAACGTGGCCTACTTAAAATAGTATTCTGCCAGCAGATGAAAGAAACAGCGTGTATGGAGACATAGAACAAGTTAACGAACTTGATAGAAGACAGAGAGTAAAAAAGAGAGCTGCTCGTACATCGACAAGATCAAGACTCTTAGATTCTGTATGTAACGAAGAAAACATGGGCCGTTCCCCAGTTTTTGTGATTTATTCACATTTACAGAAACTAACAAGTCTAATGTTAATATAGAACAAAAAATAAAAATAAGCTTATCCCTGTTCTCGCTTTGAATTCTAGAAGAGATAGTACAGCAAAGCTTAGGGGTAGCACTTGCGTATGGTTTTTTAAATAAGAAGATCGACATTATCAGACTCAGGGAATATAGAATAATCATACACTAAAGGGAAGGAAGAAGACGTGGGTACCTACGACCGATTCTCGCCTATTTGATTTTTAAATCTTTACAAGATGTATTTTAAATACAATTTTTTGAAAGCTTTTGCGCAACACGTAATTATAATAAATTAACTAGAGAAGTATATAGCATTGTGCGAATAACAAACCTCTACCCATGAATATTCAATTTCTAGACTAATCTGAACTGACCTATAATGGGTTTTGGGATAGAGGGTTTTGCCGTTTGAGACTCTGAACAACTATTAAATTAAACTATACAAAATATATCAATTTCATAGGTCTTTACCTATGAAATTGCCGTTTTGTATGGCGAATTTTAGGTAAACTCAATTTTCAGTACTAACATTTTTGCATTTTTCTTAGGAATTATAAATCCATTTTTATTAAGCATTATTGGAAAGACATTAAGCTAAGAGAAGCCTAAATTTAATTTTCGAAAAATATTATCTGTAAAAAAATATAACAAATCTAATGATGAAATCGGACGACACTTAAGACGAACAATTTTCGAACCTTTATTTTTATATATCAAACTAAAAATAAAAACTTTATTTTATGCGTAAATGGATAACCTTGAAGTCAACTTTCAAATATAAGACAAATGAAGAAAATAGCATTAGAATTATAAGAATTATGATCTCATTAATCTGTAAGAAAATTTCGGCAATTTCATAGGTAAAGACCTACGAGTATTAGCAGTAAGCGTGCCTCTTACAGTTTAAATACTAATGAAGAATAAAATCAATATCGAACTAATAAAAGTCTAGTTTAAACTTCTCACGCTACGGATAAAATCGCATTTACGCAGTACGGTCAACCGCTCGTCGGTAGAAACTTTTTCAACCCTATTACCACGTCACAAGGTCCAAAAGTGTTTCTACTGATGTGCTGTTGAGTGTACATTGAGTGCCCTGGAACCGTCGCGTCATATAGTTTTATTGTATTATTTGTTGTTATTCTATAGCTTATGCACTATTAACATACCAATTTTCCCGCTTGTAAGTCCATGTCCATACTAAGTTACAACTTTCCAGTACTAATGGTTTCTGAGCTAAGCCGCGGAAAGACAGACGGACATGACGAAACTATAAGGGTTCCTTGTCGACTACGGAACCCTAAAAACATAGAAATTAACAATTATACACTTACCCTAAGAGCTATCCTATTATTTGGGGAAAAAAACCATATCAGGCCAAATTTTTGTAAACGGCCTTTAAATGCAATTTTAAGAGACTATATTTTTGAATCCACCCAAATTTCAAACTGGAAGGTACAATTTCAATTTCTGGAGGTTTCAATTTCGATATTGTTTTTTTGTTGGATTTAGTACACTATATGTTAAAGGACGTTATTAATTATTATTTAATTAATGAAACAAAAGCATAGAAGAACTGATCTGATAGGATTTTTATCATAGGTCTAATGCAACTTTGGCAATTTATTTTAGGTTTAATTGTTTTGTTTTACAAATATAGGAGGATTTTAAACTAAAAAAAAAGATATTAATAAAGGTAATCAAATGTAAAGTAAATAATATTTATAGTATTTTTGGCCATTTTTTGTGGAATTTATAATACCTTCATTATTATTTTTTTAAATCATCCGGTCGTAAATTTGGGTGGATTACTAATGAATTATTTTATAGACCAGCAAAACTAATTTTTGACGAAAAAAAAATGCTGATACGAATTTTTAGTAAATCTTCATACAGTGAAATAGTTTGGCTCTCAGGCTAACTACTTTATATTGAACGAGTACCTACCTATCAATCTTCACTTTTAAAAAGAAAACAAAAGACGGCCAAGTGCGTGTAGGGCACCCGCAGTGTAGGGTTCCGTAGTAAAATTGTTTTAGGAATTGTTATTGTTAAGCAAATTTTGATTTTTTCAACAACTAGCCCCTGATTGCTATTGATATTTTTATTATTTTCAGTTTTTGACTTTCAAACCCTCCTTAGCTGTGATAGTTTTCATTTTAAATATATCAATTCAACAACTGACTCCCAGGATTAAATCGCGGCAATTAATTGACGTAAAATATTTTATATTGGATTATTTTTATTTTCGTGACTAATTTATTAAATGGCACATGAGTAGTCTTAAAAACATCCCGTTTGCTCGTTATTAAGTTGGTGAGTTGGAGACTTTTTCGCTCCTATTCAACTTAATTAAAAGTTTACATGTTAGCTCTTTGTGAAATAAATAGCGCCAACAATGTGTTGTTTTAAAAATATAAACCACTAAGCCGCTTGCTGGTGAAGTGAAAAGATTTAACCGACTGCCATAGAAAAGGAAGCAATTAGAAATGTCTATTCAATATACAGGGTTTATAAATGGGGGTTAAATGCAACAGCTTTTGTCCAATTACTTTAACTTTAAACTATAATTATATTGTAATGATAAATGGACTTCTAAATTGTCTGAAATAAATTGTTTTTATTAAAGGAACTGTAAATATTGAAATCAAATGTGCTACTCATGATGACAAGCAATTTTAACAATAGGAGTGACTCTACAGAATGTTAATTTAATTGCATGCCATAGCTCAGAAGCGGGTTCGGTATCAGTAACTAAACAACTTTTCAAAAAACTTCAAAAAACTAAAAAATAACTTCAACTAGGTACCCATAAAAACTGGATCAGCTGATAGCGCATTTTTTGTGGGAGGTCAATTTTATTTTCGTTTTCTGAACTATGTTCCTTGGGAAAAGTTCTTCAGTATCTGATTCTAAACCCACCCCTGAGTTAGGGCAAACAATTAAAACACCCTGTATAACAAAAAACCATTAACATTATAAAAGCCGTTAACACACTCGTTTGGATCTTTACCAATGTCTTTAAAAAGACCTTATTGATTACTTTGCAATATTTATGACTTTTAAACAAATGTGGTACTCGTGGTGTGATATTTGTCACTACATTCATTACCTAAAAAATAATAGTAGGTAATGTAATGACATAACTCGACGTAAAAACATGCACAATGTATAATGTGTATCCATTCATGGTCAGACATGCTGTCATGTTTTATCTTTTTGTTAACTTTTAACGAAACCATGATAATATTTTTAAAACAAAAACGTCTAGTCTAGGCAACGAAGCGGATCGTTGTATGAAGACCCCCGCATTAAATCCTCAGTCGATGAAACTATGAGACAAACCTTCTATAAAAAAATCCAAACAAAAACGGATACTTTAAATTTTTCCATAAAAATAAAAAAAAATGTATGAAAAAAAAATATTGTAATTTTTTTTTTTTTTGATATTTTGAATTTACATTTAATTCATGATTCTTTATCATCCTGTCAAATAAAATCTGCCTGAGAAATTTATGTTGGGGTCAACTGTTTCGTTGCCTACACTAGTCACTTTGTTTGCGGATTCTATTGATATTTAGTATTATTTTTTTCGTAACGTAATAATATAGCTTTTTTGTTTTCACTTCTACAATTTTTTCCATTGTCTATGACGACGACAGAAGAAAGTATTGTTGGTGTACTTCGGTTTCAAAGAGAAATGGAGACTCCCTTTCTAGGATTACAATTTAGTGCCGCAACCTTTGATCTCTACAGTTAAAGAGTTGAAGTTAAATTGATACTTTCTGCTGTAGTACCTTGGGATATAATAGAAATGTAAATATAAAATACACTCAATGCCTATATCCTGTAAACACAAAAACAATTAATTAATTAAACTAAAACCATGAAATGTAAGTACATGTAGAACTTACAGTCGATCCACTAATTGAATCTCATAGGATGTTGTTATTTAACGACTCAAAAAAAATCTAAGTTTCTTTATTCATTGTAGGATATTAAAAATCTCTCAATGACGTCAATTATATTTACGTCGCTTCACAAACAGATTGGCGCCATGTGGAAAAAAAACGACAATAAAAAACCCACTATTTCTATACTATTTCTGACTATTTAAGTTATTGAAATAAAACATTAGTTTCCAACTTTATTCTTTGTTGCGAGCATGGCGAGCGTAATAAAACATCTACCGAAAAAGTTATTGACTTGCTTATATTTTTACGTTAAGTAGGTAATAGATGATACAAATTTTAAATATAGCACAAGGCACAAAATATCCATCGCCTGAACTTAAGACCTTTTATTAGCAATATTCGTTAATCTGACAGTTACAAAAGCTGTGGCCACAAGGGATGTCTTTGGGAGTACGATTCAACTAAGGAAATCAAATTTAACTAACCGAATTTCATTGTTTTTACCAGGTTAAAACGTCAAATTGTTTTTCTTAAAATTTTACCGCGTTGGAAAAATACGAGGGGTGTTCTTATAAATAGTGAGAATTAACAACATTATACTTTTGACGTTTATGAGAATTGGTAGTTCATTTTAAAACGTTACAAAAACGTGGGCCAAAATATTTAGAATTGAAGAAAACGGGTGCTTCGCTTGATGCCATTCAAAAACTGATTTTAAACAGTTATCCATTCTCTCTACTTACTTCGTAACTTGTATCTTTTCCCCAAATTGAAATGACATCAAAGAAGAAACAGATACGGAAGCAAAATTGAAGTCATGGATATAAATACGGACAGCTTTGGTAGGAGAAATGAAAGCTCAATTTTTCAAAGGGATCGAAGTTTCGGCAAACTGCGGGATTTAGAATTTCATGAGATGTTGATGCTACGTAGAAAAGTGAATTATTAATTTATCAGTAGCCGTTTATTTTGTCGGTCATTCTCACTACTTATTGACCGCCGTAGTATAGGCCAATCATGTACTTTTTAACATACTAGGCACAATAAGTTAGGTAAATCACTTTTTACATGGGCAATTGTTAAACGAGAAATATTCGTATATAAATTTAATTATTTGTAATCGGTTTCTCGAAAACGGCTGTAACGATGTCGATTAAATTTACCATACGGGGTTTTTCGAGGGCGAAAAATTGATCTAGCTAGGTCTCATATCTGGGAAAATTCGTTTTCCACGTATTTTCAAGCATTTTTTAAAATACCGCGTTCTAGACACAAATCCACAGCGCCATCCATTACTCGTAGCGGGTAGCGAAGCTTGCTTACTCGATGGTATTTTGTTGTTGAGGTGGCCTTATAGAGAGAAGCTCGGTCAACCAGGTACTAGGCATTAAAGATGCAAGTGTGCTATAATTTTGATCGTTACACTAAAACTCGGGAATTGCCACCCGAGCGAGGCGGGCGTATTCTTACGACATATTTTAACACATTTTCGAAAAAAATAATAATTGCTTGGCTTATTTTCCACTGGAATATTCGTAGGCTGCATAAAGGTATCTTTCTTTTGATTTTCACATACACTAGACTAGACTAGTATTTGGTGTTGAAATATGTTCGACGGTTAAAGAACTACTATTTTTTATTATTTAAAGTTGATAATGTCGCACAGACTTAAGCCTAAATTATTCATATGATATTTTGTTATTTACGAGACTAATTTATAATAACCCTCACAATAATATCTGCGTAGTTCACATCTCTTCAGTCTACCCGTGACCACGGCTGATGCAACGCAGCCGAAACGTCAGGAATAGTAAGGTAAGAATTTATTTAGCCTAATAGTTATTATCGCGCTAAAAGTGCGAAAGTTTAAAACAAACCTTAATTTATAATTATTTAGTTGAAAAATATCGTCTCGAAGACAGTCTAGTGAAAATATTATATCGTTTGGTTTGCTAGGTCGATAACCTCACAAACTCTGGTGTCAGAGTTGTTGAGCCGTCAAAGGCCTCTGACATGCCTCATTAACGACTACATCCGTAAATAGTGGTCGGGACCAACGGCTTAACGTGCCTTCCGAAACACGGAATCATCAAACTTTTTGGACAATCATATGATTCATCCTACATTGTCCTAACCAAACTGGGGAGGTCACACAAAGAGATTTTTGTTTGACAGTGTCCCCACCGGGAATCGAACCCAGAACCTCCGGATCGAGAGCCGAGCCCTCTAACCACTACACCACGGAGGCTGTTATTGAGGTGCTAGGCAAAAATGTCATTGTTCCTTAGTGAGATTTAAAAAAAAAACACTAGTGCGGTAATATAATGAAAAATCATGAATGTGTAATAAAGATTAAAGACGTTAGTTAATACGGTCCAAGCTGTTTTATGAGCAAATCTGCTGAAAAATAACTAAAACAATGTATTATATGAACCTGCGTAATCCAAACTAGGTAACCCTTTGATAAAATTCCGTGCAAAATTTCAAAGTCAAAGGGAAAATGACACCCAGGATTGCTTCATAAAACTTAAAGGATTATAAAATAAAGGAATTACCGTGTTAATAAATTTAGGGTATTCCACAGGGAGCCCTTCTCAAACCGCTGTTATCCAAAGTAATTCCTATAAGCTCTGTTAGTGACATAGAAAGACCACTAATTCAAGACGTCAAACATTAATTTTCATTTAGGTCATCATCATAATAACATCCCATGAAACGTCCACTACAGGACAGGGAGCTCCCTCCAGAATTCTAGATTTTGCTGGAAAAATGTGGAGAGGAAGTACCATAGTCACCTCTCTTGTTAGCGTTACGGCTGGCACAATGGACCGCGATTTTAGGTGACCACAGTAAGTAAGATGTAATATACAAAGGAGGATGCTGCTGCCCATCCTCCAGGTAACCCTTAGTCGCCTTTTACGACACCCACGGGTATGTATGGGTTGGTACTATTCTTTGCCCGCACCACACGGGTTCATTTAGGTAAACGTTTCAAATAAAATATAAATGTGTTTCCTTTAAAAAAGGAAATACTTCTAGCAAATCGGACTCGCCTTTTCAATATCCCACATTTTTTCTTTTGCAAATAAGACCCCTAGCCTTCGTGTAACTCAATTTTTCTGTTTGGAGAGCACCTCAATTGCCATTGGGGTCCATAACGTTTTTATACGCTGGCTAAACAAATCGTAGGGAATACGCAACGTGATTTGAAAGATGCTTCGAAAACCAGAATACAACTTTATTAGATACATCGTAAGTGGAGAGCACAGGTAGAGTAGTGGTTTTAATCTTACTAATGGATTTTTGGCTCTACGATCAGGTAAATTTTATTTTGATGTGATATCTTCGTTCAGTTCAAATTATGACTGACAAATAGAAAAAGGGGCAAAAAGTAGTATTATTTTTGTGTCTGACGACGATTCGTCAACACTGCGACGGAAGCGTCAGTTTACGGTAAGTACCTGTATTTTGGTTTGCCCTTATGTCAGAGTTACGTACAAGAATTACAGGTTCGATATATTTTTAATTAGTTGCCGAAATGTTACCAATCATTTCTAGTATCTATCTTTACGCAAATCAGTTGGCCATAGATCTCTCAATCAATGAAAACAGGTTTTAGGGGTTAGATTTTTTTTTATATATTATACTTTACCTCCGAATAGGTTAATAATCGGCAAATTCGCCTTAATATCTCTTATTCCATAAAAATAGGTTTATCGTACAGTTTTTATGTATAAAAGTTACCTGTAGTTTCTTCCACTGTATTCTTCCAATGCACCTTGATGCATTCCTCCAAGCCAATTTAGCGCCAAAGACCAGTTCACAAGACTTCAAATGATATGTACCTCTCTCATCCAATTCTTTTTTGATCTCATCTAGTCTTTTTCTATGTGATTCTGAGTTTTCCCTGTCGATATTAAATTATTCGTTATGTAACACAGTACTTTGATCTTCTTTACAATAGAGACATACATCATCAAAGATTATATACCATCAGTTTCAGTATATGAGCGTTATTTTTTAGCATCTCATCAGCTGAAGGATATGAGACAAGGGCTTTCCCGAACAATCTTACTAATCGCAAGAGTTAAAAAATATCGGTTTAGGGTGGTTATCCTCCACTGCTATGCGAGGGAGCTATGCTGTGAGCTGGGATATTCAAATTTTAAACCGATAAAGTTCTCCATTTGACAAGCTAGGAAAATAGAGCAATCCTATGGGTTGGAATTTTCCCAGCTTAGCTCCCTTGCACAACAGTGATGGAAAAATACCTTATACCGATATGCTTAGGGCGCATCCCCATTAGGCTCAATGAGCGGCTATAACTGTTTGCCTCTAGTTCGTGTCCGTATATATTTTAAAGTTTAAAATAAAATTTAAACGGAGCACGCAGTTGGCGGCGTGTCGCTTGTGGTTCATTCAGAGAGCAGCTGAGGCGCTGCGAACGATGCTCGAAATCCGCGGCTCAGTCAGCTCACTACTTTGACCGATTCGCCGTTCAGTCAGTCAGCCGCTCACTGTGAACCTAATGGGGAGGCACCCTTAAGCTCTGCCCTTAGGCTGGGGACCGAATGTAGTAAAGTCAAGAGCAGGTCAAGTTTGATACTTGCTGCACAATTCCAGCTCTAGCTATGATTGAAATAAGAACGTTACAAAGTCCAATGTATTAAGCTTGACATGCTCTTGAATTATAAGAACTAGAGCGTTTTTCGTACTTTGGAAGGCACGTTAACCTACAGGTCTTAGCTGCTTTGGTAAATAGTGCCCATTTGGAAGCTTGAACACTATGCTTACCACTTTGTATTTACACGATGATTAATTCATCATATCATCCCATTCAAAATTCCTCTTCTAGACGGAAAATCCCTCTAGAATTTCTTAGCAAAAATGCGTGGTACATTTTAAAGGGTCACCAAATTTGTTAAAGTTGCGGCTAGCACCTAGCACCATGGACCGCGGTAGCATGTGATCGCAATATGTATGATGGGACGATACGCAGAAGGACGCTGCTGACCATCCTCCAGTCCAAACTTCCTTAGGGTGCTTTATCACTAGAGCTATGCTTGGTAACTAACTTGTCAGCTAAAAAAATCCAACCAATTGGATTGCCCTATTTTATAGCTCAGAACTGCGCTTAAAAACCGGTCAAGTGCGAGTCAGACTCACGCGCCGAGGGTTCCGATACACCTATAGTATTTTTGGAAGCAATAAAGTCCATTTTTAGGACCCCAAAACTAAGTTCTTTGCAGATTTCCAAAAAAAAAACTATGCATCTAAGAATTTTTTTTTGCCATTATATTTACGTAAACCTCTATCGACTATAATTAATTCAGATTTTTACTTTCGCAAAATTCGGAGACAAGGGGGGGGAATGGTATTTTTTTTATATTTTTCATTATAACTAAGTCGTAAAAAAATACTAAAATATATTGTAGAATGTACAAGTGAAGCCCTTGATACCCCACTCGACCTATTAACGACAATTTAAAAGTTTGCTCCCCCTATTTTGGCCCCCATTACAATACTAATGATATTTTTATAATTGTTTCATTTGCAATTCAGTTGTGCAATCACATTCTAAAACCATTAAAAATTTCAAGTCAATAGCTTAAGTGGTTGCTGAGATATACAGGTGTGACAGACAGTAATTTACATAGCACGGCTCTAACGGAAATCGCCTTAATCGCCTTTTACGATACCCAGGAGTAGAAATGGTTCGGTCTATTCTTAGATTTTAAATAGTTTGTTATAAAAAAATCACCGTTTTATTGAAGCGTAATACTGTTTGAGCAAGATCTGTGCGTCTTCATAAATCTCTTCGGCATTCCGTGGATTGTCACCTCGACTCGGTATGTCCATGACACTTCCACAACACACTTTTTCTGTGCATTTTGTGTTCTGAAACAGAAAAGACGTTTTGTCATCAGGGTAGTTATTCATTAATTGTATTGTTTAGTAGTTCTTAAGAACGGCCATTGGTTTTAACTAATTAGTACGCTCGGCAGCAAGCATATACATTAAGAACCAGTATAAGCTGAACCAGAGCTACACTACAAACGCCTGAAACCAGAGACCTGCTCAAGGTCAAAGTGTTTCCACCGACTAGCGGCCGTGTGTAGAGTCTCGCCTACGAAAGCAGTCCATAAAAAACCGCGGGAAATTTAAAAATAACTTTTAATGCCTGAAAACACTGCAAAATAACAATTTGATATTTTTAGTTGGTTTTCAGGTAGTAACTTGTAGCCTTGAAAACCAACTAAAAGTATCAAATTGTTATTTTGCAGTATTTTCAGGGCTTAATAAAATAAATAAAAATAAATTTTTAAATTTCCCGTGGTTTTGTATGGACAGCTTTCGTTGGCCAAACTCTACTAATTATTCTTTCTTGTACTATAACTAACAATTCTACTTGTTCTTGTTTTGCATAACTATATAAGAACAGTTTCGATAGTACGAGGGCCAAACTGAAAAGATCGGGAATAGAATACTCAGGAATAAATTAGATTAAAACCTTTTTGGTTTATGACATGTAGTATTATTTCAAACACAATTCCATTTTTGAATTTAAAAAAAAGTAAAAAAGAAAAGAGTAGTAGCCATTTGAATTTGACATGTCAGTGGGGAAAATGGAGCTTACGCGGGAACATTTCCGTGCCATAATTTTTCACAACTTTCGTCGAGGTTTATCTCAAGAACAATGTCTCGCCGAGCTTGTTTCTGTTTATGAACTTGAAGCACCCAGTAAAACAACTATATATCGTTGGTATTCTGAGTTTCGTCGTGGACGTTCCTCTCTCACGACAGTTCCTTCTACTGGTCGACCAAAAACAGCGGTAACACAAGATAACATCGATGCTGTGCGCCAATTAATAAAGAAAGATAGACATGTGACATACGAGCAGATTCGAGCTTCTCTCAGCATTGGTATGACAGCGATTCAAACTATTTTACATGATGAACTGGGTGTCAAGAAGTTAGTTTCCCGCTGGGTGCCCCATCGTTTGACCGAGGAACAAAAGTCGGCTCGTGTTAATTGGTGCCGGTCTACTCTGCAACGGTTCAATAGAGGGAGCTCAAATGCAGTTTACAATATCGTCTCTGGTGATGAATCGTGGATTTATTCATATGAGCCCGAAAGAAAACATCAATCGGCTGTTTGGGTCTTCGAAGGCGAGGTCAAGCCAACAAAAGTTTTCCGCTCTCGTAGCGTGTCGAAAAAAATGGTCGCTTCGTTTGTATCGAAAACTGGTCATGTGGCTACGATTCCTTTACAAGAACGCAGAACGGTTACTGCTGATTGGTACACAATAGTTTGTTTGCCGGAAGTCATAAGAGAACTTCGTAAAATTAATCCGAATCGTCGCATCATTCTTCACCAGGATAATGCGAGCTCACATACCGCTCGCAAAACGATCGCGTTTTTAAATCAGGAAAACGTGGAGTTAATGGACCATCCACCGTATAGCCCTGACTTGAGCCCCAATGATTATTTTACATTCCCAAGAATTAAAGATATGCTACGTGGTCAACGATTTCAAGGCCCAGAAGAGGCAGTCGAAGCTTACAAATCGGCCGTTTCGACTATATCCACTTCAGACTGGAATTACTGTTATAATAATTGGTTTGATAGAATGCAAAAGTGCATCGATTGTCACGGAGAATACTTCGAAAAACAATGAAAGTAAATATTGTTGTATTATTTTTGTACTTTTTTCTATTCCCGATCATTTCGGTGTGGCCCTCGTATTAGTTTTGTTGCAGTCTCTAAATGCTTGAAAAATATGTCTGCTTTTTTGAAATAATCTTAAATTTTTACATTTCGTCAGTTTTTATTCAGATTCAGATAATTTTATTCAATGTAGATTCTTTACAGAATACTTATTGAATGTCATGCAGAATACAATGCAAATAGAGCGAGTCTACGCCGTTTCGGATCGTGCTATGGCAGCGTAAAAGAAACGGCAAGAAACCACTGCAGCACGGCCTACTTTAAGAGTCGGCTTTTTACAATGTGTTTCTTGTGTTTCGCTGGAATATCAGAGCACCATACCTCTTTGTCATTCATATAGTCATCCAATCTATAGTAAGCCGTTTTACATAACGTTTGCTTTACACATTCTTTAAACTTTCTCTCAGGTAATTGCACTATATTGTCAGGTATTATGTTGTAGTATCGTATACACAGACCAACGAAAGATGTATTGACTTTAGTTAATCTAGTATATGGTTGATCAATTTTATGCTTATTTCTAGTATTAAAATTATGCCTGTCACAAATTTTTCTATTATTTTATTTAGTAAGATAACTCAAAACAGGAATCGACCAATGTCCAATATCCTCCTGAAATTTCGTCAGTCGCCGACTCTCGTGGTTCCTTGCTCAGTGAGCGAAATGTTGGGCAAATCAAGGAGTTTCAACTACGTTTTTTATAAATGTCGATGGGTGGTACATACGCTGATTACTGTTGGTAATTTGTTTTTTAAGGCTCAATAAAATTAATGAAATCTGTTTAGAAGAAAATATTTTTATTTTATAGTATTCGGAAAACTTACAGCTAAACAAAATTACTTATATAAACCAATATTAGAAAACTGACAGCCAAGAACAAGTTTTAGCAAATAGAAAAACTTTGACAGCAAGAATTACACGGACTTAATAATTTTTACAGTGATTGAAGCACAGCGTGGCTTGAACCAAATATTGAACCAATGGTTGAATGTTCAGTATCAGTTTCTAACTAACAGCGGTATCTAGTATAGTTGAACTTCCAAAAGCTGGTTGAAAACACCTTAATGTATTACAGCATCTCTTTGCTAAAAGTTTGTATCTTCGACTTTTCATACCTGTTTCACACCTGTTTATAATATGTGTTATCGTTGTCATGCATATTCATGTATGTATGTTTTATGACCATACAGCGTTAATTTTCATTGGTTTTGCTTCTGAAGCCCAGTGATTCTACTCATGAAAACAAGCAACTTTCTTAAAATAAAAAACCTATAAAAAATACCTATAAAATTTACACTCGAAAAATTTATTTCGAGTAACCATTTTTTTTTCTTGAAAGTTGCTTGAAAACCAATGAAAGAAAAAATAACGCAGTATAACTTCCATACAGCCAGATTTTTCATTCACCAGAAAAAAAATAAGGGATGATTCTGCCCATGAAACTGAACAACTTTTCCCAAGGATTTTTTCCTTCATGATGTCAACCTCCCATAGAAACTGCATCAGCTGATAGCGCACTTTGTATTCCCATACAAAATGCGCTATCAGCTGATGCAGTTTCTCGGTTTCTCGATCAAATTCGGTCAAATTTGGTTTTTCGTATTTCGATCTATATTCCTTGGCAAAAGTTGTTCAGTTTCATGGGCAGCAGAATAATCCGTTAATTTTTTTCTGGTGAATAAAAAATCACGCTATATAGCGGTATGGTTTAGATGTTTTTAATGAGATGAGACATCACATAAGATAGCATTTATAAAGTTATAGTACCTACATGAAGTAGGTTACAATATTTTTGCGTCATCGTATGGTGGTAATATTTTTTCCTACAGTCAGATAAACGTTTTTACCGAATTGTAAATTAATCAAAGTTGACGCTATTATCACTCCTGCGATCGTGGTGTGTCTATGTGTTTGTAGGTACCTAATCATCACAATTCAATCACAAATGGTGTGACACACATGTCACACCATATTTTGGAGGGTTATGCTTATATATACAGTTTTGTAAGAATGGTAAACTGAAGATAAAAAATACTTCTTTATGTTTATTTGCAGGGGGACACCCCCATTTTTGGCTTCATCTTGAGACTCTGTGTTTCATCTAGGACTATTATCTTTATCAAGACGATTCAGACACTTTCAAACTCGATGGAGTTGTATCGTTTTAATACAGCGTTCCAAGGTCACCTTCCAGCTCTATCATGAGACCCTGGATAACATCTAGGACTATTGTCCTTATCAAGACAAAATAGACAAGTCCAAACTCGTTGGGGTTGCGTCATTTTTCTACAGAGTTCCCATGGTCACGTTCCGGCTCCATCATTAAGACCCTTGGTATTTATCTAGGACCATTGTTCCTGTCAAGACAAATCAGACAAGTCCAAACTCGATGGGGTTGCATCTTTTTTCTACAGAGTTCCCATGGTCACGTTCCGGCTCCATCATTATCTACGACCATTGTCCTTGTCAAGACAAATCAGGCAAACCCAAACTCAATGGGGTTGCGTCGTTTAGTTACAGAGTTCCCAGGGCCACCTTTTAGGTCCATCATGAAACCCTGGATATCATCTAGGACCATTATCCTTGTCAAAACAAATTAGACAAGCCCCAACTCGATGGAGTTGCGTTGTGTTATTGTAAAGTTCCTATGGCCACCTTCTGGCTCCATTATGAGACCCTGAATGTCATGTAGGACCGTTGTCCATATCAATAAAAATCAGACGAGCCCAAACTCTATTGAGTTAAGTACGTTGTTTTATTACAGAGTTCCCATGGCCACCTTCCGGGTCCATCATAAGTCCCTGGATATCATCTACGATCATTATCCTTGTCAAAACAAATCAGACATTTCATTTCATTTCATTTTCATTTATTGAATTCATTAACAATTTACCTTGTGTTTGAATATCCTTAAAACTAAAACAGTAGGACCTTCCATTATTAATTTGCAAAATTAAATAACTAAACATAATTCTACAAAATTTAACACACAAATAAAAACCGACAAACACTAAGAATTAATAACCTTAAAATTATAATTTACAAATTATGAAAAAATAATAATAATAATACCTAACAATAAATTAAAAAAAAAAAAATGGCAAATAATTTATCTAAGCTATCATTAATTACATAATAATGTCAAGTTAAATTTTTTAAATTACTTAATTATCACAGAAAATTTATCACAAATTGTAAACAAATCACAAATTATCGTAAAAAAAAAAAAAAACAAAACAATCGAATATGCTAGTTAGTTACTATGTCATTTAAATTGTCTTTGGTAAAATCCTCTATATAATAATAACCCTTTTTCAGCAATAGGCTTTTAAGTTTATTTTTAAATGCATTATATGAGGTCTCCAATTTTAGGAATACTGGTAAGCTATTAAAAAGTCGAATGGCTTGATACCGTGTACTATGCAGCACTACATTTAATCGCGGGTTCAGCTTATAACGCAAGTCTTTACGCCTTGACTTCTCTCGTATTATTTGTTCTTCCTCTGTTTCTACTTCCTTTATATGTTTTTTTAAGCAGCATAGCAAAACTAATATATAAAGGCTTGGCACTGTGAGAATTTCTAGTTTCTTAAAATGCAGTCTACACGATTCCCATTGCGGAATTCTCATCATAGTTCTGATGACCCTTTTTTGTAGTATGAAGGCTTTATTAATGTTGTATTTATAACTCATACCCCAAAATCTTATGCTGTATCTCAGTTTGGATTCAAGCCCCAACTCGATGGGGTTGCGTTGTGTTATTGAGGAGTTCCCATGGCCACCTACCGGCTCCATTATGAGACCCTGAATGTTATGTAGGACCGCTGTTCTTGTCTTGTCGTTGTTCTTGTCGGGCTCCATTATGATAATTAAGTAATTAATACTGATTGGAACAGAGTTCAAGGAAGTAGGTAATATTAATAATTAAAATTAAAAGTTTTAAAGTAAAAAAGTATAGTACTAAGTAAAAAACATAATATTAAAAGCTTACAAACTTAAATAACGCCAAAAAGTATTTTCAATCTAGAAATATGTCCCATTTATATCCTTATAACTTACTAGGAGTTTATTTTTAGAATGGACCTATTAGTTATATAGCGATGTGATGCGTGAATACATGCCTGTCGGCGCTTCTGTTTTCTATTTTGTGACTACCAACTTACTCACTTTTTAGAGCTAGTATGCTAATTAGGTGTAATAATGTTTACAAATTGTTGCTCAATATTTTTTAATACCTATAGAAGACCTGTATATCTCCCGTACACATCTATGTATAGCTCTAAATTATACTTTGGCACCAACTTTTGCGTTGTTCCTTTTTATCAATGTTTACTTCCACAACAGCTTTATAAAGCAGCAGAATATGGAAAAGTGGTCCTTTCCAATTTAAAGAAACAAACCAAGTGCGAGACGGTCGCGCGTACCGAAGGTTCCGTACCACTAAAGTAAAAATACCGTCTTAGTCTTAGCATAGAGTAAGGTCTTAGTTATGGACGCGCAGTCACGCAGAAGTGTATTAAGTAAATGCGTGCGAGTCCGACACGCACTTGACCATTTTTATTATTTGTTGTTATTTTATAGCTTATGCACTATAAACATACCAATTTTCACGTTTGTAAGTTTTTCCGTTTTTCGAAAGAGCTAAAACATAAGTCGAACGAAAATCGCCTAAAATTCACGTTTTTGGTACGAGAAGGGAAGCCACCCTTAATTTATATATGTTTCTATAATTTGTTGTTATAGCGGCAACAAAAATACATCACCTGTCAAAATTTCAACTGTCTAATGAGATAGAGCCCGCTGACAGATAGACAAACAGACATCGAAGGCATACGAAAAGGGCCCCGTTTTTTAATTATTGAAGGTTACGGAACCCCTAAAAAGTACGATGAAATTCTGCATTATTAAAAATTGCATAAAGTATTTTGTTTAAAGATTTTAACGGTGTAACAAGTACAGAATGTAGGGAGGTCAGTGACCTTAATGATCTGCAGGTGATGTAGGAGCAGCAGGCTCTATGTTATAAACAGGAAGCGAAAAAAGTGGTCATTCATAGTCCAGTTAATAAATCTGATAGTATAATAAAAATAATCCTGCTTGTCTAATAATAATTAACCAATCGGATGCTAAACTTCAAGATGATGCTGTGTTTCGAAAAGCACGTTTTGTAGGTGGTAGTCAAACAAACTATGAGACTAGGAGATTGCTGGGTCGTTCATTTAATTTTACAAGTTTGTTTAACTGTGAGTAACCTTTCAGGATGTTCTAAGTAGTTACACCATATTATTAATATAATGAGATAAGAATACTACTTGTAATAATCTAGGAAAACAATCTTGTTAGACTTCAAAAGATAGGGCAATTATAAGGCTCATCTTCTACTTGTCGCATGGCAACCATTGTCTTTAACTGAGCAATCAAGGCCTATAGTAATAATTGGAATGCAGATGTGTATCTTGACGACACGATGCGTTTACGTAACTACTTAAATTGTGAAAATCAAATGATTCCAAGGCAAATGACGAATTGACAGCCCATTGTCAGCGAATTTTGTGCTCTTGTGGAGCCGGCAAAGAATAGTACCAACCTATCTCTACCCGTGGGTGTCGTAAGAGGCGACTAAGGGTTTATAAACCGGAGGATGGGCAGCAGCATCTTTCTGTGTATCGTACCATCTTACGTAAAGCGGTCGCCAGCCGCAACGCTACAAGCGTGGTGACTATGGTAAATCCCCTCCTAAGTAGGTACCTACCACGCGTTTTTACGTCCTGTAGTGGACGTTTGGGATGTTATGATGATGATGATGATGATGGACGTATTTTAATCCTTAAAACTTGTTATTCTATTTTTTTTTTATATAATTTAATTTTAATTTGGGTATGATTGTTAGTTTTTATTTAGTTTTATTTCTGTATTGCTTTTACTTTTACAATTATTAATTAATTTCCTACACAATGTATATTGTTTTATGGAATAAATAAATGAAATGAAAAGACGAACGGAGACTGACTACGAAATATTGTCTGTTGGTTAGAATGATAGCAGGACAGAGAAGTGCGTGAGAGCAGAAAGGAGCGATGTCTCTGTCGCTCCATCCATATCTTGCTTTTGGCTCCGTCGCTGTCACACTGCTGTCATTCAAATAAAAATAAACCGCCTAAATGAGTCCTCGCCCGCGAGATACAGGGGCGCGGGGGTAAGACGACAAAGGGGGAACGAAAGAGGTGCGGACGGCGCGCTCTCAATCTCTCCCGCACCTGCCCTTGTACCCCGCTGCTGCCGAGGACTCATTTAGGCGGTACTTCTAATAGTGGAAGTGCTTCCAAAATACCTACGCATAATATCAAGCTATTGGTTAGTGATTTTAAGCCATAGTCAGGGCCAACTTACAGTTTGAAAATTCTGGCTTGAAATTGCTCTATTTACCTGCAACTGTAACTATAATAGAGCTTAATTGTTTTAATTTAATCAAAATCAGAAATGTAGGATACAAATACCATTGCAATTGAACCTAGTCGAATAGAGCTCAATTTTCAATGCACAATAAACATACATACGTTAACGGAATGCACTGATCTCTATCATGATTAGAGCTAGTGACAAACACTAGCTAATTTACTGAACATGCACAAAATTTTAACTTCATTGCAAGTTTATTGCCGTCTTATTTATTTAATGCCTAAAAATATTTTCTTTTTTCATTTCTGTTATATTAAATGTAATGATAAGTATTCACATAAAATGTTTTTTTCATAGACATAAGCATAGGCAGTAAGCTGCCGTTATTCATAATCTAAGGTTTATTTAGTTTAAGCCAGCTTTGTAGACAATGACACAAAGTAATAAGTAAGTATAATAAATACGTAAAAATGTTATTCGAAATAAACAACAATAAACAAGTAAATCTTGCTTTGTATTAATAAGCTAAGGTTAAAAACAATTAAACGTAATCTAATTAATGTTAAAACCGCATCGTGTTTTGAAAACTGATGTTGAAAACTGATGTTGTTTTGTTTTTTTACCTTATTATGTTTTTCGTTGTTTGCTATGCTCTTTAGAGTAAACATTCATTCATTCATTCTTTTTGGCTCAGTGAACCAAAGTGGTTCTTGGCCTTCGACATTAAAGTACGCCATGCTTCCCTGTGTTAGAGTAAACAAATATTTTATAATTTTAAAATGGCCTTGATATCGTCTTATCAAAAAATATATTAACATTGTTTATTAGTTTACAGTATATTACAAGCCTGTTTGAAATTTAGTATACCTAGTTCATTAAATCAGTCACTTTTTATTTTGTTATTTTATCTTATCTTATTACCTTTCTAAATCACAGGTCGATATAAAAGTATAACTCTGTTAATGTCATGTTATCGTGGATTCATACATTTAGTTATCAAAGTTTTTATCTTATCTTCAAAAGCTATTTGTGGTTATTATGAGAATGTAAACGAATCAATATTACAGAGTGTTTTTAGTAGATCATTATCATCATCAAAATCCTTGCTTCAGATAGCACGTTAAGCCGTTAGGCCAGGTTAGCCTTTGACAGTAGAGTCATTAAGTGAATTCAGAGGTCATTTGGCGGCTTAAAACTTTGACAGTCACGTTGGCCACAAGCCGACTAAGTAATGATTTTTTGGAGGGTTTAGATGACCCACTGGGTTGCGGAGGTCAGATGGCAGTCGCTTTGTGAAGAAACCACTGCTCTCTTTAGCAAGTGATATTCGGCTGGATATTAAGGAAACACTGTAACCCATGGAACTGTACATTCAGACCATGAAACTGAACATCTTTCGCTTTTAGTGTCAACAGTCCTTTCCCTTAAGGTTCTTCTTGCGTTTACGCACACTTATCTAATAAAGTGGTTTATTTTGTGCCAAAGCGCAATATTCTTTGCTTTATTCTTTTATACCGTTTTTAAAATATTGATGTCGCCGGTGTGTGTGCAGCAGTCCTTCAAAGATTTAAATCTTAAGTATAACATAATCAGTTTAAGTTCTTGGCCAACTTAGCAAAAAAACTGAATAAGGAAGGAATTAAGGAACTAAAGTTAATTACAAACATCCGTTAGTTAAGACTGGGAAACCCACAACCTCAAAGATTATATACAAAAATACAGCAGTACCTATGTTCATATTAAGTACTTAGCTCTACAATCGACGTGTTTATTTTAATATCAGTAAATCTGAATATGATTAAGCTGGTTAGTCGAGATCCGCTTTGTGAGTTCACTGCCATTTGATCGATCTAATTCTAGCACGACTGTTGCTCTTTCTAAGAACAGTCTTTTAAATACGTCATGGGAATTTGTTGCACCTTTTTTATCTGTCCATCTTTTTGTAATGTATATGCTTGTCAAACCTATTGTTCAGTTTCTTGCGCGAGCGCAGGTATTTCCCGCGTCCGGATTGGTAGCGTTAAGTGGTCACGTCATACAGCCGGATGGTCATTCTTCGGTCATTATCCGAAAATGTTTCGTCATGTAGATCGACAGCTGATAATAATTAAGCTTTTTTATTATTGGGATGGCTTTTTATTCTAACGGATCCGGTAGAAACTGGATCTATGAGTAAGTACTATTGGCGGGTTTAATCGATCGCCTTGATCTTATTTTCGTAATAGTCATTGGATATTTGTTGGGAAATAGAAGATAGTTAATCAAATTGATAATGAATTTCAGTTTTATTTTTGTTTCAAATACGTTTTATCTTTATTTTATTTGTATTTTTTTTCTTGTTTTGAAACAATAATTTTAATTTTATTTCTAAATCTTAGTTTATTTCATAACTTTATTCTGTAGATATCATAATTGTGGATATCATAATTGGTGTATAAATAATTTGAATTTATATTATCATCCTGGTGCACATGGTATGTTCAAAGATCCCCTTAGGCCATGTTCCCTTCTCAGGATTGCTTTCAATAATTGATTTAATTATGATGAAAGTTTTCAAAGATATTTGCATATCTGAGCGCAGGTTTCTGAGAGACTTCGTGGTTGTTCGGGTTTCTATTCAACCTAAGTAAATAGATAGAGATTTGTAGTAATTAAATTTTCATTATTTTCATATATTTTGATATCAATTTCCATCTTCACCGGATTTCATTGTTAAACACTAGAAGTAGAATCACCCTACAATTGAGTGTTGAATATTCAAATTAACAGTTAGTAGCAAAAAGTGTATTTAAAGTTCCTTTGTATATATTGCGGACATGTTTGTTTAGTTTACGTTGACAGGGTCAGCATTAGGTGTAAAGGAGCAATTTGTTGGCTTGCTGTAAAAAAAAAGATCATCATCATCATAAATCCCATGAAACGTCCACTACAGGATAGGGAACTCCCGCCAAAATTCCAGCTTTTGTTGAAACAATGTGGAGGGGAAGTACCATAGTCACCACGCTTGTTAGCGATACGGCTGGCACCATGGACCGCGGTTGTTGGCGACCGCAGAATGTAAGATGATGTGATACACAGAAGGATGCTGCTGCCCATCTTCTGGTTCATTAACCCTTAATCGCCTCTTACGACACCCACGGGTAAAGATGGGTCGGTACTATTCTTTGCCGGTACCGCACGGGGCAAGATGCTCACAATAATTTGAAAACTGATGTTGTATAAGTGACAGGTAAATTGTATGATTTGTCTTGTTCCATAATGCCTTGGCATTCTACAAAATGCCGAAAAATGTTTAATTTGTCAGTCTACATACTGCCGCGGCATTTCACAAAACAGCGCGTAATTCGTTTGTGGTCGAAAGATAACCTTGTGAAGGTTTACCGTGGCGGACGAACCTAAAATGCACCATTGATCTAAGCCCGTTTACAATCTGCCGGCGCCGTTTTACAATTTGCCGACCGTGGCACGTGACCAAACGCCACATTTTATATGGAGAGTAATTTTTTTTTGTTGATTTTTTATTTCTGGAAATGTTGTTTTTTTTTTCATAGAAGAATCACTGGCCATCGTGTTTAAAGTTGTTTAAAATTCACCATGAATAAACTAAAAAAATAAATAAATCGACGTCCCACAAAACCTTATAGACACCCACCTGATAGCGAATATTGCACCATATTCAGGGAAAATTGTTCAGTTTTATGGGCAGATTCACGTCCTTCAGAGTTCATATACCCTTTCTCTTACATCTTGCATAACAATAAGTCAACGTACCAACATCATCGCTCTAAATTGCGAAGGTCACTCATTTCCAATTACAAATTTAATCGTAGTACCATAACAACAAATTCGTATAAATTTGTAATTGGGTACTAACAAGGTGGTCGGAAACCCATTCATTACTCGAGTGTGAAACTGTGAAGGGGCCGACAATACTCGCTTTGTTATAGAATTAACACGTCACGCCTTGGGCCTGTTCTCACGCCCCGTGTTGAGGCGGGATTTTGGAAAAGATAAGATAACGCATGCCTCACTGCCCTCTTAGGAGTTGTCGTAGAGTTGTACACATAAACTGACTTTAAGTGTGTAACATTTTCTACACATCAGATAGGTAATGACACCATTGTAAATTAAGTACCTACGCCTAATGTAATATGCAAAAATAAACAGATTTTCAAGGATGCCTTTGCGTTAAAGTTTCATCGTGTTCCTTGCTTCATCATCTTTAATCATCCTGTACAAGTCCACGGTTAAACCGGGAGGCCCACAGCATACATAATTATTTATGTGTTGCTTGTGAATTTAATATTATTTATTGGAATTGAATTTTTTGAAATTATATTTGTATTTTAGAATTGACTATAGATAAATTTACTAACATACTTAGGTTTTAAGTCTTGCTAACAAAAAGAAAAAATGAAAAAAAAAAAATGAATGAAATGAATAAATAATAATAATAAATGCGTCCCGTTATCCCGTGTGGTGCCGGCAAAGAATAGTACCAACCCTTACATACCCGTGGGTGTCGTAAGAGGCGACTAAGGGTTATAAACTGGAGTATCTAACACCTTACTTACTGCGGTCACCTACAACCGCGGTCCATGGTGCCTGCCGTAACGCTAACAAGCGAGGTGACTATGGTACTTCCCCTCTACATTTTTCCAGCAAAAGTTAGAACTCTAGAGGGAGCTCCATGTCCTGTAGTGGACGTTTTTCATAGGATGTTACGTTCTGGAAGGAATAAGTAGTTAACTCGCTTGTTAGCGTTGTTACTCACGAAATAGCCTGTGATGGTATGCATTGTAGCATAGTGGTGCGAAACGCAAAAGGGCGTTGCTGCACATTCTTCAGATCACAATACCTTAGTCGCATTTTACGGCACCCATAGGAAGAGAAGAGGTGCCGGAGCATTTCTTGGTCAGTCCCAAAATATCAGAAACATGGAATTCTTGATGTCAATAAATTGTACATATGCTTCGCAAGGTTGTGTTATTTTTGAATAACAACTTGATTTTTTTTTACAGTTGAAATTTTGATAAAATAACCTTATAGGCACAAAGAGTTGTAAATATGGAAGATAGATAGATAAACAGTTTATTGCACATAAGGCCATGAGTTACAGTCAATAGAGGCGGCATCCTTATTCCATGTGTAAACGAATTATCTACTTATGAGAATCTACTACGGAATAAGTAGTATACCTACTTATTACAGCATGCAATCAGTAGCTAACATAGAGTCAGTAACAATCTATGTTTTCTCATTGAATTGCAAAAAGGCCATTCCTTAGAAAACAAATGATTATTTATTTGAATAGGCTTACCACAATATCTGTAAGCAGAATCAATTATTTCAATTGCTACTGCATGCATTATTGCGCAAAGTAATTATATTGACACTGTTTTATAGGTTTTCATAATATTTTACTATTTACAGACTGTTTTTTTTGCAGTTTCTACCTTTTTAGGGTTCCGTACCTCAAAAGAAAAAAACGGAACCCTTATAGGATCACTTTGTTATCCGTCTGTCTGTCTGTCTGACTGTCAAGACCCTTTATCTCACGAACGGGTGAAGGGATCAGGTTGAAATTAATACCATATATTAGGATCCATGAACCACACAAGATCTGAAAATTTCAATTTATACAACGACGCAATCAAAAGATATGGCATTTTATGTCCTCATCTCCATACATTTATTCAAAAATACAAAACCTACAGGGTACTTCCCGTTGACCTAAAATTATGAACTTTGGCAAGAAGCTAGGTCTCACAGTACAAATAATGAGAAAAGTCTGAAATCATTAAATATTACAACTTTTCTCACAACTAATGATAACCAATTGTGGTGAGCTCCCGTTTCAAGAACATTCATATAAGAAAGGGGTCAAGTTGGATGGTCGCTGAGGCGATTTTTGTTTTAGTTCTATTTAAAAACGGGAACACTTACAAACTTGAAAATTGGTATGTTTATAGTGCATAAGCTATAAAATAATAACAAATAATAAAATTTAGTCAAGCGCGTGTCGGACTGAAAAAATCTAGCACATTAACTTACTGAAATTTCAACTAATACAATTATATTTATGTGGTGGTACGGAACCCTCGGTGCGCGAGTCCGACTCGCACTTGGCCGGTTTTTTAGGGTACCGTACCCAAAGGGTGAAAAACGGGACCCTATTCATATGCCTCCGATGTCTGTCTGTCTGTCAGCGGGCTGTATCTCATGAAACGTAATGGGTAGGAATTTGAAATTTTTACAAATTGTGCATATCTGTTGTCGCTACAACCACAAATACTAAAAATAAAAAAAGTAAAAAATTAAGGGGGCTCCCAAAACACTAAAGGAGGGAGTGGGGAGAAATTTCAAATAATACAATTATGATTATGTGGTGGTACGGAACCCTCGGAGCGCGAGTCCGACTCGCACTTTGCCGGTTATTTTTTCGTATATTTGCTAGCTTCATCTGCTAGCTTTCGTTCCCGCCTTTCGCGCTATAGGTAACATTCACTTTGATATTAATTAATATGGTGGACATAAAAAACGCATACGCACGGCAGCAAGCACGTAGAAACAAAACCGGTATAAGCTGAACGAGCGCTACGCTACAAAAGCCCGAACCAGACGCGCTCAGGATGAAAAAGGTTACACCCACAACAAGCGGCCGTGTGTACACACGACCGCACATCAGTAGAAACACTTTTGGACCTTATGGCGTGGTAAAAGAGTTGAAAAAGTTTCTACCGACAAGCGGTTGACCGTACGTTGATTTTATACTTCACTAGTTTTTTTTTTTTGCTGTCTATTTAATTTTATCATAGATTTTGAGACCAATTTAAGCGAACTTTTACGCTTCTTCAGCTATCAAAAGTCTTGTTTATGTCAAATAGATTAAATACAATTTAAACGGGTATGTCTTTCTCATCTCATCTGCTCTGTATTAATCGACACACTGTTTATTAGCTTCAATAAATATGTCGATGGTGCTATCAACATTCGCTTACCTACGCTAATGTGTTTTTCGTGTACATTGTTAGTCTAATCAACATCAAATTTAGTATCGGCACGTTAGCTAGCTTTCATAGTTTTTTTTATAGGTGACGTTCATTTCACAAAACTGAATGCAGGGTTTGATTTCTAAACTCATCTTCAGCTATGATTCAGATTTTTTATGGTAATGATTGGCTAAGAACTATCTGTTTCAATTTAAGTTCTGAAGGGCAAGGGAGCCAGTGAAGTTACCGGCACATGAGATATACCACCTTAGTTCTCAACGTGAGCAACGCGCTTTGCTGTCTTATAAGTGTCGATATATGCCGTTAATAAGACAGTGGGTGTTATGGGCGGTGGTGACACTTACCATCAGGTGGCCCACCTGCTCGTTTGCTCACTTGTAACATAAAAAAAAGTTCATGGCACCCTGGATGTAGGATTTGACTTGGCGGACTGTAAGACAAGTTTTCGTTGTACCTGTACTATCTTCAAAGAAGCAATAGATTATTTTATAAAAGGATCTATTCAATTTAACAGTTTATTTGTACTGGTAAATACTTTATAACTGTACGATCAAATAACTTGAACTACCGAATTTTAATCACTGTGTGTAAATATTGCTCTGTTGCATTTGTGCAAAACGATAAAATTTCCGGTTCATTATTCGAGCCACTGACTCGAATGCCCTGCCCGGAATGGCCCTCTATGTCCAGATTTAATTGGTATACACTGATGTTTCTGCTCAAATCAAACCACAATTTGCGTTGCCACCAAAGCCTGTTGCATATTTATGTCGCTATTGTTGGGTAGAGCTTTCAGGCAGCAGTTTCGGTTATTGCTTTATAATAAAGCTATTTCATATAATTAGTGTACAGGCATCTTCTAAGTCAACATGCTACATCTTCGACTCTATCGTCACTTACTATCAGATCAGATAGGAGGCATAAAATATGCTTCATCATAACATAACTTCCCATGAAACGTCCACTACAGGACAGGGAACTCCCTCCAGAATTCTAGCTGTTGCTGGACAAATTTGGAGGGGACGTACCATAGTCACTTCGCTTGTTAGCGTTACGGCTGGCACCATGGACCGCGGTTGTAAGTGACCGCAGTAAGTATGATGTAAGATATAAAGGAGGATGCTGCTTCCCATTCTCCAGTTAACCCTTAGTCGCCTTTTACGACACCCACGGGTATGTATGGGTTGTTACTATTCTTTGCCGGCACCACACGGGACATATGCTTACCTATCCTAAATTAATTAGTTTTTATTCTGCGGGTAACTATAAACGTCTGTGTAAAGCTGTTGGTACTCTGATTAAAAATAAAATGTGTTACTTCTATTCTGCTTTCTTCTTGAAACAATTATTTATTAGCTTCGTGAACCCATTGCATATTTATATTGACTATCTGGACTAGTAATTCTAAGTTATTCCTCAGATTAAAAAGTAAATAATGTGTAATCGCAACTTGACGTACAAAACATCACTTATTAAATACTAGCGACCCGCCCCGGCTTCGCACGGGAGCAATGCTGATACTAAATATACTATTTATAGGCACGAGCCCGCTATGTCCCTGCATTTGAAATCTGTAATATCTTCGAAAATACTCTTTTAAATTACATGCTGTAAAAGGCCATATTGATCTATATTAAATTCACAATGTATTTAAGGTACTTAATTGGATAAGGATTAATGCTGTATTGCTTAAAATTGCTTCGTAAAAAAAAGGATAAAAAATGGTTATTTTGGGTTATCCCTAGGAGATAGACATATACCATCGCGGACTTTTTTGTAAAACTTTGAAAGGTGTACAATACTGTAGTATAATATTTTGATCTATCTCGTACGGTTCAGCCAGCGTTTGCAATGTAAGCGCAAAAAAATGAGATTATTTACGACATCACATTAGAAACCTCTAATCTACTATATTATGCATGTATTCTACATACAAACCTTATTCTTGAATCACTCTATCTATTTGAAAAAACCGCATCAAAATCCGTTGCGTAGTTTTAAAGATCTAAGCATACATAAGGACAGACAGACAGACAGCGGAAAGCGACTTTGTTTTATACTTTTTTTTATTTTGTCTTATTTTGTCGAGACTTAATTTAAAATCTCTACAGAATACTTCTTGTTTATCAAAACATGTACAGTAAAATTCAAATAGAACGAGGCACTGTTTACCTTTTTTAAGTGTCGTATTATAATATCGAAGGTTCTTCGATATATCGAAGGTTTGGCAAGCTATCTGAACGCATTTTAATCGTACCTGTTCACTCTGCATCATTTCCGGAGTTGAAAAGACATTGTCAGGGTCAATCTTATGTTGATCAATTAGATAAGTTTTCAAATAAATCGTGACAGATTTATTCTTGTTGACATTTGTTGTAAGGTAAAACCATTTTGCTTTGAATAAATGATGTTTTTTTAAATCATTTATCGATAAACTTATTAGGTCAATTAATAAACACATGTATGTTAAATATTAAGTACACTTTTAGTCACTGGAAAATTTGATCGCTATGTTTTTGATTGGTTTCGATTTACGTTTATTATGTCCATCAAAGCCTTCTTCCTCTCAAAATATTGTCGCAGATGACTTAAATTTAACAAGAAAATTATACTAAAAAAGTAATAGAAAACCCGTCTACGTAAGAATAATTAACAGATAAGAGAAAAACAAGCTCTATCAGCAATAGAATTTGATTCATTTGAAAGTTATAAGATTTAGCAGGTGGGGAGGGAAATTATTTTGTGGTGTCTGGAAGTCAAGACTGTCTTATAAAAGTTGAAAAGCCCTTGACCGGCGAGCTTGCATGGAAGAAAAGCTAGGATAGAGCGAAGAGGCATTGGTCAAATCATGACTCATGCCTTTTACCCGGAGCGGAAGGTATAAGTGACCATTCTACACTCTTTTTGCTGTGCTCATTTCATGCATGCTTGTGCTTTATCACTTTTTTCAGAGTGTATTTGAACATAATCATTATGGATTAGGGTATTTTTGACTGTTTAGAACTAGTAACATATATAAGATCATTGGTTTAGAAAGTCTTGGCATATCGTAACTGTATTTTTAAACCAATTAAGAGTGAATAAACGACCCATGTCTTCTGACCGGGAAAGTATACCATTTTATTTGTCAATTTTCTTGCCTTTTTACCCGACTGCCCCAACACAGGAGGGTTATGTTTTTCGAGTGTATGTATGTATGCATGTATGTCGATTTCATTGTCGCACCCCCGGTTTTCTTGTCTGGTCAAAGTTTTTATATCACTACTCATCAGCCCCCATCTTTTGGCATGAGAATTGTTTTTGCTGAAGATCACGTTTTTTGGTCCTTTTTCATTTCCAGTCAATAGCCTCCTGAACACCGGGCTCCGGTCTGGAACTTCTTACATAGTTTTTCGTAGTCCTGTCATGAAGCAGCTTCTATTGAGACATCTCTTTTTAGCCTTGATTATCGCGTTAAGTTTTATCAGGTACAACTCAATAGAAAAGAATTAAATGGTCTGGTTTGCCAAAAGTCTTCAGATTTTAGGCTGGTTTTTGTGTATTTGTTATCAGGGGGGTGATCGTGGTAAATTCAACGATATTACCAAAACAAAAACGTTTGCCTAAAACACTCAGTTAATACTTAACAAAACTTTTGAGACAAACGTTTTTGTTTTGGTAAAGTCGTTGAAATTACCACGATCACCCCCCAGTATTAGCTTCTCTATTACAAGCAATCTCTTTTTTTTTCGCCTTGAATATCACGAAAAAAACAACTTTTCGTTTCCAGACAATGGCCTCCTGAGCACAGGGCTCCGGTCAAGAACTTCTTACATAGTTTTTCGTGATCCTCTCATAAAGCCCCATCTACTGAGACATCTCTTTGTCGCCCTGATTATCACGTGAAAAATTCGTGTCGTCTCCTCTACCATAAAGGAAAATGAAAGAAAGGGCTAAAACCAGTTGGACCACGCAAATACAAGGTGTAAGGGACGGTGTACCGAAAACTGAACGGGCGTGCTCAGTCAACAAAATTGAACAACTTTCCCACAGAACATTTTTGGGAAAAAAAATTGTTGACTCCTCCATACAAATTGCTAACTCTGATCGTACAGTTTATAAGAAAAGGTCAAAATGCTATTTCATTTCCCAAAAAGTAGAGAAGTAAAATTATATGCTGAATTTAATTTTGAAAGCCACTGAGCAAAACTTAATGTTTATATGACTGAATATGACGCAATTAAAAATATTTCTCATACACATTATACACCTATATACTCGTATACATAATTTCCTATTTTCCGTCGGGGTAGGCAGAGACCAAAAAACATAATTCAACTCTTTTAATCTAGGGTGTTCAATTAGTAGTAAGAATGAACAACATTTTGGTTTGTAAAATCTTTTGATGTTAATAAGAATATTGATAGTTTATTTAAATACAAGGGTGGTACCAAAAACTTAGGCCATAATATTTAGAAACGTATGAATAATGAGGTAAAGTTCAACAGCCAGTCAGCCAGTTCAGCAAGCAACTTGAAAATTGAGAAATATTTACCGAGTTGGAACAAGTTAACTGCTCTCCCCATTACTATATTTAACTTACAGTCTTCTACTCATTAGTAACTTCTATTTATTTCGGAAGCAAAATCGACTTCATGAATCCCATATGGAAACCAAAATGAAAACTTTATTTTTCAGAGGGATCGATGCTTCGAAAAACTGCAATATTATATTTAGGGTCCAAGAAGATGTTGAAGCTACATAGAAAAGTGTATTATTAATTTTCACTTATTATTTAGGTCATACAAAAACCCAACCGTTACAGTTCAAGAAAATGTAAAGTATCATTATTAAACAGTACATACGTAAATTTAACCAAACACTTAATAGCTCTAGTTAAAGTTCTACATATAAGTTCTTCCAACACACATTTGCAGTTAAGAGAACGGAGTCTCAGCCATACTAAAACAAAATCTCCGCTTTAAACATGTTGGGTCTTACTACAAAAAAGTGAGACATCTGTTGAACACTTGATTTAAAAAATGCGCACAAAATAACTGGCTATGTCAGTTGATGCGCAGAAGTCAAGTCATGAGAAAATAAGTCATTTTTGCATTCTGCGCATCAATGACAAAGACAGAGTTATTTGGTACGATTTTTTTAATCAAGTGTTCAACAGATGTCTAACTTTTTTGTTGTAAGACGGGTTTCGTTTAAACATGTCGGCCAACTATCAGACGTATGCAGCCCAACCTGACCAAAATATCGGTCTATTGAAAGTCTGCTGTCTGGGGGGAGGCTAAAAGGCCGTTTGGTTGTTCTATTTCTCTGACCGCATCCAGCGACCTCCAGCTACTTTTTTTATATTGCAAGTGAGCAAACGAGCACCTGATGGTAAGTGGTCACCACCGCCCATAGCACCCACTGTCTTATTAATGGCATATGTTGACACTAACAAGACAGCAAAGCGTGTTGCTCACTTTAAGAACTAAGATGGTATCTCTCATGTGCCAGTAATTTCCCTGACTCCCTTGCCCTTCAAACCGAAACTCAGCAGTGCAAACACTGCTGCTTCACGGCAGAAAAAAGCAAGGGGGTGGTACTTCCCCAGACGGACTTATCATAAAAGCGCTACCACCTACTACTTGCCACAACCGTACCAACCAGAAAGTCCTTCCATCAGTCAGAGGCATAGATCACGGAGTGGGATGCTAAGAATTTTTACACGGTTGCAGCTTAAAAACATATGCGACAAAAACAAAATATTATGATTTTTGCTTTTGAATTTAATGTGGTTTAATTAAGTCATTATAAGCGTGATTTAATTTGCATATTAAATATCTTATTCGAAACAAATGCATTATATTTTACTAAAATTTACATAACTACTTAGTTCATTTTGTATGGCGTGATCTTAGGACCTTTCCTAAGTTATTATACATTTAAGTTGCGCCTTTCGTACTTTGCATTTGAGCAAGTCGATGTAATTTTCGTCTTGACATAAATCGACCTTAACTTATAATGAGTTTGCCTAAGGTGTGTGCTTTGTAAATAACAGATAAAGTAAACTAGCCATTAAATCTTTTGAGTTTGAACAGTTAAGACAATTAGTTGATTGTATTTGGTTTAAGCTAAGTCTCGCAAAAATTGTTACGACCTACTCGTGGTACGGTCAACCGCTTGTCGGTAGAAACTTTTTCAACTCTATTACCACGCCATAAGGTCCAAAAGTGTTTCTACTGATGTGCGGCCGTGTGTACAAGGTATTTGATCTGACTAGTTTGTTGCATTAAACCTGTCTTTTGCGTCGCATGTCCCGGGTTCAATCCCCGCCCAGAAAAAACAAGTAATGTAATGAACACAATAGTCAAAATAATTAACTGGTTGAAAGATAATAATCTTCACCTTAATCTGGGAAAAACCAAATATATGCGCTTCTATAATAAAATACCACCAAAAACTAAATTAAATATTGAATATGGCAATGAAACACTTGAAGAACTTGATACTAATAGATTTTTGGGCGTTCAATTAGATTCACACATGAAGGAAAAAAAAATTACGCGCCCAGATGGAGTAGTAATCAAAACGTACTATGGGTGCCGGCTATGATACAATTTTGTAACTCACACACACATTCACACTTTTCTTCCAAATAGTCGTTCACGGCATGTGACATGGACAACATCTCTGTCATAAAATATCAGAAATAAAATAAATAACACAAAACATTAATAATTGTGCGGTGAAATTGTGCCGAAACCATGCCGCAAGCAAAACTACAAAGCTTGCTGGTATCACATTTTTCTGGTGAGTAGTAAACCGCTTGGTTTTTACAATTTTCGTGGTAATTTTTTTTGTAGAAAATTGTGTTGTTGATTTTAGTGATGTGAAGTAGTCGATGAAAAATAATATAGAATCGAGTCGTCGTTATAATTTTATTTCATTTATTTATCGCAGTTTTCTTAAAGATCCGGCGCAATAACGTCAATGGGTGCCAACATGCGGGAGAGACCAAAATTGGATTCCAACCAAATATAGCAGAATCTGCTCAGGTCATTTTAATAACAGTAATTACGAATTAACTGAAGCCCGCAGAAAAAGACTTCATAAAGATGCCATTCCAACCGAGAACCTATGTCACAAGGTAAATGAAAAACTAGTTTTTTCCATCCTCAGAAATCCGTAATCTCTACCAGCTACCCCTCTCAAAAACAGCTGTATGTACGTTTATAACTCGGTGCAGTGTCTTATTCATATTATTAACTAGCCCCATACAAACTTTGGACCCCCGTTTCACCCCTTCAGGAGGTGAATTTTAAAAAATTCTTTCTTAGTCAGCCCTAGATCTCACAAGGAAGCTAAGTGCCAAATTTAGAGTTTCTAGACCCAGTGGTTTGGGCTGCGCGTTGATTCTTAGTCAGTCAGCCATTCATTTATTCATTCAGTCAATCAGTTTCTTCTTTTATATATCTAGATTTGACTATTCGTAACGATGGCAAATAGTTGCTGATCTAGTTTTTCAGTTATTCTAAGAACTGTAAGATTTTTGTGCTTCGTTTAACAGTTAGGCAGACAGACCATACTGAACGAAGTATTGGTGTTATATTAGCTTCAGCATTATCTCTTTATCCAAATAATATATTTTCATTCTTACAGATTGATGATCAAGTGCTTCCTCCTCAGAACTCAACGATACATGCTTCCGAAGGTAG
This sequence comes from Athrips mouffetella, assembly GCA_947532105.1. Lineage (NCBI taxonomy): Eukaryota > Metazoa > Arthropoda > Insecta > Lepidoptera > Gelechiidae > Athrips > Athrips mouffetella. The sequence continues at coordinate 23,608,566 of OX383967.1, forward strand.
CTCTACATTGTCAGAAACAAGATTAAAATACAAAATTGAAGAGCAAAGGTAGAAAATAAAACAATCAACTATGACATGTGTTATTCTATTACATTTTTAATTAGACTACAAAACATTGTTTTACTTTTTATTGTTAATAATTTACATTGTAATAAATATTATGTCAATATCAATGGTGATTTACGAGAAAAATAGGTGGTCAAAAGTGATTTTACACGTAATGTAAATACGTTATACAATAATTTAAATAGTTAAAAATATAATTTTAAAATATAGTCTAAATTTTTTTAATGTATTTTTATTTGTTTATGTTTAATTTGACATGGTCCTTGCAAGTTTATATTTAATTCCGATAAGTGATAGATTTCATCCTCACCACCTGGACGTCTGATCTCGAACTAACGTACGTGGATAACGCTTTTACCGCTCACGTGCAAGGTGTGGAATGATCTCCCTCTCGAGGTGTTTCCTTTGCACAACAATTTAGGGTTCTTCAAAAGGCAAGTCTACAGACATCTCAAAGGCCTGCACCGTATCTGCTCCTCTAAGTTGCAAGATGTCCTAGACGACAGTGACCACCTACTATCAGGTGTGCCGTCTATCCCTGTGCGTCTCTCGGTAGTTAGCTCACTCTAGGAAATAAAAGATATATTTGTATGGAGAAGCAAAAAGACAAAATACCAAATGCCCAAAGAAGTAAGTAGTTCCCAATATTATTGCAAGTTGCAAATTGATCACCATTGTATATGAGAGGTTCGATAAATAAGTCCAGGAGCCATGTGATAAAATGTAAGTAAATAATCGATAAATATACATCACATCACTATTTTCAAATTCAGCAACCATGAAGACAAATAAATGTCGTACTTTATTGATATTTTGTTTTAATTGGGCATATCATAACATAAATGTCTCTATCTTTTTCTAACCTAACGTATTCAAAGATGTGTGATAGAGTTAAAAGACAAACCCCGCTCCCGCTTCCACCTACCCTCCCACCCCTCTGAGCGGCCGCATAGGTTTCGATACAAAATGGGCATGATTACTACTCCATCTGGGCGCGTAATTTTTTTTTCCTTCATGGATTCACAGCTCAAATTTAAAGAACATGTCAAAAGTGTATGTGGCCGCTTAAATCAGTTTTCATATGCACTTTACCAACTCTCAAAAGTTGCTAACAGATCTACACTTTTAACTTCATACCGGGCACATGCTGAATCAATATTGAGATACGGTTTGATCTTCTGGTGAAATTCTACGGATGTACAAGATGCTTTTATTGCACAAAAAAAATGTATCAGATCTGTATGTGGCTTGAAACCTTGGGAATCTTGTGAGCCTTACTTTAAAAGCCAGAACCTTCTTACATTGCCATGTCTATATATTTTAGAAGTTTCTGTTTTCGTCAAAACTAATCTCTCTATGTTTGTATCGCATCGTAGTGAACGTCACAAAACTAAAATTCATTTGCCATGTAGCTACAAAACTGCATTATTTCAAAAAAGCATACTGAACATGTGTGCAAAGATATACAATAAGCTACCCTTGCGTGTGGTTCAAATTGAGAGTATGAGCATATTTAAACGCGAACTTTATATAATCTTGGCATGTAAATGTTATTATAATGTTAATTCATATTTAAATGACAAATTTTAACTTAATTAATAATTTTTAGATTTTGACACTTCATTGTATTATGTAACATTATTATTTGATCATGACAAGTTGACATCCTATATTTTGATAATTTTGACTTCTAGATTTATTTTGTATTGTTAATATTTGTATGCCGAATGGCTGAACATGTTGAGCTGTATTACCTAACTATTAAGATCCTATTATACACATGTTTCACAAATAAATGAATTGAATTGAATTGAAAATAGGTGTTTGAGTTTTGTTAAGCGTCGAAAGACATTTAGGACTGTTTATAGATTTTACCAATAGAAATTACCAATTCATACGTGACCCTCCTTTGTAGTGACCGATAATATCGTGTGGGTGGCAAGGTCGATAACCGACCTCACAAATCCTGGTGTCAGAGTTGTTGGGCCGCCAAAGCCCGTGACATTGTTCTTTAACGAATACATCCGTAGATAGTAGTCGAGACTAACGGTTTAACGTGCCTTCCGAAGCACGGAATCATCTAACTTTTCAGACAATCAGGTGATTCATCCTGCAATGTCCTAACGAAACTGGGGAGCCCGCACAAAAGAATTTTCGTTTTATAGTGTCCCCTCCGGGAATCGAACCCAGAACCTCTGGATTTAGACGAGCCCGCTAGACCACGGAGGCTGAAGTTCAAGTAAAGTATTACCTCTCCCTAATAAACCACCTGCCCTCGCCTTCGTCTGATTTTCTCGCCCTTACCGACATCAGTGTGGGCAACGCGCTTTGCTATCTTCTTAAGGTCAAACAGTGTCACTTACTCGTATAACACAGCGGGTGTCTCTGGGGTGGTGGTGACAACTTAGACCCTGTCCAGAAAGGGCGAATTCACCGCAAATTGTTACGCGCGAGTTTCTACGCGCGTCAGCGAGGTACTGGGTGTCAATACATTGCGTCCACAAGCATCGCGCGAATTTTCTGGGCTCGCGCGAGTCGAGATACTAGGAGCGCCTTGTTTGCGTCCAGATGAACGCGCGAAACACGCGCGAGTAAATCGCGGCGAATTCGCCCTTTCTGGAGACACTCTTACTAGCAGCTGGACCACCTGCTTGTTTTCTCACTTATTTATAACATAAAAAGAAAACTGTCAGTCCGCCGATACCTACGAAGTGCGCGCAGAAAGAAAGTGCAGGGTGCGTTTCCTAAAGCAGACCTACATAATTCCGCTAAATCCGCTTTAAGAAGTGATCACACCTAGCTGAATCCAAAAACTAATCGGTATACATAGCTCGTTGAAGTTAGGATATTGCGATTAACATAACCAAGCCTCCCAGCAATGTATGCCGAATTAGTCTTTGAATTCAGCTAGGTGTGATCACTCCTTTATCTATCATGTCTCTATGCCACACGATTCCACTATAATACAAATAGTAAGAAGGTTGGGAAAGTTTGATTTCCTAATAAATTAAAGAACCTACATACTAAACGATCATTGATCAACTAAGACATTCTTAATGAAAAACTCATAACAATGAGTTTTTTTTGTTTAATGATCCATTGTTAAGTCATCTCAACATTTTTTGTCGACAAAAAAAATCAACAAATCACATAAGTACTTAGTCTTTAACGCTGTTACACGAGTTGATTTGTCGCGATGTTGTCATAAAATATTTTAGGTAAGTATCTATTTGGTCAACTTAATTTGGTTGGATGGAGCTATAATATCAGTAGGTATTTGGTTTATTTTTTCAATTATTTACCTAGTTCAAATTTTCCTGTGCTTGCTAAAGTTGTCTGTTCAATTTTCTGACTTACGTAAATAAAGGATCCGTTATTAACAATAAACGTTTTAATTATCTTAATTTTTTTCCTAAATTATAACTTAGTTTATTATTACTTACATAGTTTGTGATCTCGCTGGAATGTAGGGTGTCAAAATGTTCACCCACTTCAACAAAATTTTTCAATTTTATCGGTTGCGGAACTTTCAGCTTCAACTGTGGTTTCACTGATTTATGAGTACTGTCGTTCTTTAACTTTTCACTCTCACTGATTGGACAACTTGCTGAAATATCTCCGTTAGTCTTCTCCATATCTGCCAGGTCTGGTGAGGACCCTGGCGCATCTTTCACGCAACAAAGATTGAAAGGGCTCGGCATTGGAATAGTTAAACGCTGAAAGCGCGATCACTGTATTAAAGGGTAACAGTAACTGACGCGAGCGAGTGCTGCAACATTGTATATATGCTTGCCGCAAGAGATCTGGTACAGCACTGAAGCCTCGCCGACCGGCCCATGGGCATTGGTCGCAAAAAATATCAACAAGTATGCGTCATGTCACGACTGCCGCTTTGCCGGCGTAGGCGCACCGTGTTCAGTTGCCGGCGGCTAAATGACGGATATCTAATATCTACGTCTTGGTCAAGGTAATCGGAAGACTAAATATTGGTTTAGCGATTAGATCCGTGTCGCATGACTTTTAATTTACTGAAATTTTAACTTACGTCATTGAAAATAGTTCGTCCTGTTGAGAAAACCCTTGAAGTTACCCCTTCATACGAGTAGTTATCTTATCAAGCGTGACTAATACAGTTTCATCAAAATCATAGTGAATCAAGTTATTTTTATAGAATGACGGTATGTAAAATTCCTAATTCAGGTGATTGTTAACTTATTTTAATTCATTCAGATAATAACTAGGTAGCTCAATTATTTTGTTTTAGTTGCATTGAATAATAATTAAGATAGCGACAGGTTCTGCTTTTCAAAAGTAGGAGGCAAATATACCTTTAATAAGTCAAGTTTCTTAGAAATCTCAAGTTAAGATAATAATATGCAAATTAGTAAGTAAATTATGCAATATATTAAAATAAAATCCACTCTATATTATCTACTAGTTGATACATTCTATTGATGAATAAGGCTTCAAGTTAGACTGCATTTACTTGTATAACAGCCTCCGTGGTATACTCGTAGTTGTTGGATCGTTCGGCTCTCAAAGATCATGGGTTCGATTCTCTGGGACACTATAAAATAAAACTTACTCTGAGAGACATTGCCAGTTTGGTTAAGACACTGCAGGATAAATCATCTGCTTGTTCTGTGCTTTGGAAGGCAAGCCTTTATCCTGGCTTCTATCTATGGAAGTAATCGTTTAAAAGCTATCTCAGTAGCCGTGTTTTAATTTCTCTGATCGTTTTGGCCGCTTAGGAAACCAGAGTTTGGAAATTGTGATACCAGGGTTCATGAGGTCGGTATAATGATGATGAGTATAAAGTAGAGCATCAAAAAGACAAAAGTTTGTAAGCTTGGATTAAGGCTCTCTTTGACGCGTAAATATTTCTTGTAAAAAGATTTTACCTTCTTCTCCTCATTGTGTCAGCAAAGGCTTTTTAAGGTGATCTGTAGCGGCCAGCTTAGCCCCGAACGCAACTAGATGGAGCCACTGCTGCAAATATAAGGTTTTATTTTTTAATGCAATAACTACCAACTATATATGTGCAAAAAGTTGATTCGCGTAAATTTCATCGTGCAACTTCAACGCCTAACAACAATTTCTATAAGAAAAATATCTCCATATGTCCACTAAAGTCAATTACTCTCGTCAGTCCGTGTTTACATGAGCACGATCACTCACACATGCACACAAAGCACAACCGTACAGTTTTGACCGCACGCCCACAATCGTAATATAGAACCAAAAATTGCTAACAAAAATAGTACTTTCAGTACATTAACTGTATTTTTGTATAAATTAGCGAAAAATTAAACTAAAACTAGCAGTATTCGTTCGTTTTTCAACAGAATTTCATGTCCCGCGTAAGAATGCAAGTCATTTTAATTTTTGCATGGAAAACGGATCACCTTAAGTTTACCTTTCCAATATACCCTGCACGCGTTCATTGTTCTTTCTAACAATGCGAAAAAGATGGTTCTCTGGTGCCCCGCGCCCGCTCCGACAGTATTCTTCCTATGATAGCGGAAAGGTAAGACTTTTCAGTGAGCAAGGACGAGTGTACGTGAGTTACTGTTGCTAGGTTTCATACGGGTTACCATCGACATATACCGACGAAGGAGTTTCATATAAATTCTTTACGGGTTACTAAGTATCAGTATGTCACTTAAAATACGATAGAGAAAAATAATGACATGATTTTTTTTTTTGGTATATAATTTTTTTGACATTTGATGACTTTTTAAATAATTTATTGTGTACCAATTTTAATTTTATTTTACATAATACATACATAACATCACGCCTCTTTCCCGTCGAAGTAGGTAGAGACCACGGTGGTCCCCCTGCTACGTTCTTGACATACTTCCCAATTATAATTTTATTTTGATAAACTTAATTAAACTTTTATTTGAATGAGTCATAGTTACTTTAAATAAATTATTTAATATGATAAGTTTTGCCACGAGGACGGAATTTTTAGTGGCATCAAAACTATTTTCCGTATTGTAGCGCCCGTATTGCAGAAATGGAGGGACAGGATGTGAGCTGTTGTCTAGGGAGGCACCACACTAGCAAGAATTTATGTCCGGGTCTATATAGTAGGTCCATCCGATCTGACCAGGCTGTTCCTACATATATCTCAGAGACTTTCAGAACGGTCAAGACAGTGTAACCAGACGGGTGCTTTTCTTGTGGTGAAACAAAAGATAAGGGAGAGAGATATTCCTAATACAGACTTTCGATCTTTTTGAGCGTTGTCATCAATAGCAGTCACATTATCGATCAAAGCAAAAGCTTGCCTTCTTGTATTAAAAATTAGCATTGAATGATATTTTTATTATTCTTATTTTAGTCCTTAAACGGATGTTGTTTTTATTGAGTATATTCATACTTAATTTATGCAAGATTACTTTAAACATGTTCATTATGGCCACACAAATATTTAAAAACCTCTTTAAAAAACATCCAATTAGCACCACTGCTAATTGATATTACGGATTTCTTTGAAAACAAAAATATACACCTTATTCTACACCTGCTTTAATATACAATTTCTATGTTTACATGTATATGTCGCAGGCAAATTGTATGATTCGTCGTTTAACATTTTGCCTAGGCATTCGCCATTTTACATAATGCCGCGGCATTCCACAAAATGGCACGTCTTTTGTTACTGGCACTCGCCGGCCGCTAAGGCCGGTATTCCACTGGGACACCTTGTCAGCGCAACCAGTCGCCGCTACCAACAAAATGTATACTCGTACAGCTCTTTAGAGAGTTATTCACCTGGCGTCCGTTAGGTTGCGAAACCAATTTGGCGGCGCAACCAATTCGGATGCTGGTCGCGCTACCACTCCCATTGAAACATAGCCCTTAATACTGTGGCCGCAGGGTGTGTCTTTACTGGTGTCTATACGGACACCAGTGGCGCAACCAGTCGCGCCACCGTGGTGTCCCAGTGAAATACCGGCCTAATGCGACACGCTCGCTTTGCTCGCCAGGCTCGTGCGTTGCGGTCGTAAGATAACCTGACCCAACCTAAACGATCCCTGCTCGGGGTTTGGGTTTACTGTGGCTACGTTTACAATCTGCCGGCGCCATTTTCCAATTTGCCGAGAGTTTACAGTTTGCCCGCCGTGATTATATGATTTGAAAATAATATAAAATTCATTGGTCTTTTTAGTTTAGTTAAAGTTTGTCAATATTAATAGAGATAGATTGAGCAATATTTTATCCACGTGGCAATAAAAGTGTCCAATTGGATTTTATTGGTCATAGTTTTTAGAGTTCCTCACCTAAATCACTAAAGGTTGGCAACGAAACCCTTTTTACTTATAAGCTTACGTTATCTGTCCGAAATTACAGCCTTGGACGGGTTGTAGCTGTTAAAATTTCATTAGATATGTGTGTTAAATTATGGCGCATATCCTGGCTGACAATAATAATAAAATATTTATAAGAATTGTGTTCTTTTTGTGTGGTGCCGGCAAATAATAGTAGGGTAGTGTGTCGCAGGTAGGAGACGACTAAGGGTTAGTGAACCAGAAGATGGGCAGCAGCATCCTTCTGTGTATTGTATCATCTTAGATTCTGCGGTTAACAATAGCCGCGGTCCATGGTGTTAGCCGTAACGCTAATAAGCGTGGTGACTATGGTACTTCCCCTACATATTGTTCCAGCAAAAGATGGAATTGTGGAGGGAGCTCCCTGTCACGTAGTGGACGTTTCATGGGATGTTATGATGAATGCAATTTAGCTCATAAATGATTACATTTGTCTCCTTTTATTTGTGATGCAATAATCAAATCAAATCAAAATCGTTTATTCATTGTTGGATATTAAAATCTCTTAATGACGTCAGCTAAACTACATCGCTTCACAAACAATGTGGCGCCATTGTGGGAAAAAAAAGAAGCGACAATAAAAACCCACGCGCTCTTTTAAATATGTTTGAATGTACAAGGTTGATATACAACATACATAGGTCAGTTTTAATTTGAATTAGCCTGTTAGAACCGTAGTCTAATCCCATGGATTTTTCTCTTCTAGATAATCTGATATTTTATAATAACCCTTCTTACATAATTTCTGCTTGATTACAGTTTTGAATTTATCTAACGGTAAACTTTCAATATCAGTGGGTACCTTATTATAGAAGCGTATACATTGACCTTTATATGTTTTACTAATTTTGTGAATACGGCTGACATGAGAAGCAAGTTGATTCTTGTTTCTTAGGGTTCCCGCACACGACCGAGAATCGGTGGGCGATTATCGGCCGGGACAAGGACGGAAGATTCAGGTGCTAACACGTCAGAGCGGGATGCCGATATAAAATCGGTCACCGATTCTCGGTCGTGTGCGGGAGCCCTTATGTTGACACTGTGCCTGTCACAATTTTTATCACAAATATGTATATTCCGTTTAGCATATATTAAATTCTCATAAATGTATTGCGACACAAAAGTCAAAATGTTGATTTCTTTAAATTTATTTCGAAGAGATTCTCTAGGCTTCATTTTATAAATTGCACAATAAAGAATCTATATACATATAATAAAAGAGTAGAAACCGCGTGTCTGTACTTTTGATAAATTTATAAAAAAAATTGTGTGGGCGATAAGAAACGACTAATAGAACTCAAAAATATGTTTTCTGAACTTTTTGTCTGTCTGTCTGTCTGTCTGTATGTTTTCGATAAACTCCGAAACTACTGAACGGATTTTTTCGCGGTTTTTGCAGATAGATTCAGCTTAGCTCTGAGCAACATATAGGCTATGTTTCATTCAAATCGGTTCACTCAATAAGAAGCTACACTAAAAAAGTAATGTAAAGTATCAAATTGCCTGTACGATAATAACTCACAAACCGATTCAAACTGAGTTTTCAATTAGGAGTTTGGCTTACTTTTGTGCAACATAAAAGTTGAGTTTCATTGCAAACGGTTCACTCAGACAGAAGGTACGCTAAGTTTCATGCGGCGGCACAAATAACTCACAAACTATTGGACGGATTCAAACGGGGTTTTCAATGAACTGTCAAGCTTACTTCTTTGCAACATATTAGCTTACTTTCATTGAAAACGGCTCACTCAGACAGGTGCGCGAAATTTCCAGTGGAGGCGCCAATATCTCACAAACAACTGAACCGATCAAAAGGAGGTTTTCAGTAACGTATTTGGCTTACTCCAAGCAACATGTATGCTTAGTTTCATTGCAATCAGTTCACTCAGACATAAAATACACTAAGTTTCAAGCGGCGGCACCAATAACTCACAAACTACTAAACGGATTTAAACGGGGTTTTCAATAACGTGTTTAGCTTAATTCTTTGCAATGTATTAGCTTACTTTCATTAAAAACGGTTCACTCAGTCAGAAAATGCCCGAAGTTTCAATAGGCGGCACCAATAGCTCACAAACTACTGTACCGACTCCAACTGGCATTTCCATGACATGCTTGGATTAGGTACTTCCGTGTAACATAATATAAACTTAGGTTAGTTGAAAACGGTTCACTTATATAGAAGTTACGCAAAGTTTCAAGCGAAGGCACAAATAATTCAAAAACTTTTGAGCAGATTCAAACGTGGCTTTCAATAACGCGTTTGGCTTACTCCTGTGCAATATATAAGCTTAGTTTCATTGCGAAAGGTTCACTCTAACAGAAGATACGCAAAGTTTCAAGCTGCAGAACCAAGAACTCACCTACTGAACTGGTTCAAAGTCAAACGAGGTTTTCAATGACGCGTCGGGCTTCTTTCTGTGCAACATATAAGCTTTATTTCATTACAAACGGTTCACTCAGACAGAAGGTTCGCGAAATTTTAAGCGGCCGCACCAATACCTCACAAACTACTTGAACGACTTAAACGGGGTTTTCAACAACGTATTTGGGTTGCTTTCTTGCAATATTTGAACTTTTTTTTATTACAATCGGTTCATTCAAACAGATAATAGGCGAGTTCAAAGTTTCAAGCTGTGAAACCGAGCTGAAATCAAAGAAAGCTTATAATTTTGTACGGAAGAAAGCCAAATACGTTGTTGAAAATTCCGTTTGATCGGGTCCAGTTGTTTGTGTAAAAGTCGTGGGTACAGCTAAAGATTGGTAGATTCTAGATTTAGTTTATTGTAAAAATAATAACAAAAAAAATCCTGTTTCGGCACGGCGGTGCAACAAATGTAAAAAAAAAATATGAAAGTTCTAAAGTTTTGAAGATTTGGGAAGTAGGTACTTATAAACGAAATACTTCAAAAAATAAAGAGAGAATTCAATCATTGTTTTTGCGGAATTGTCTTTTAAGGGGAGAGATAAGTTACAAAGATTGTACGGAAGTGAAGTCCAACAGTTTTGTATGTAGGTACGTGTAGAGTTAAAAGCATGTGAAGCTAGACACGTTGGACTTTATACCGCTCTTTTTTCAGTAGCCACAGAAGCTAAAGTGACTGAGCCTCAGATATAGGCTTTGTTTGGTATAAGAAATAACAAAACCCGTATCATAGTTACTCCGCGTGGAATTCGACTATGATTTTACACTTACGAGGATAGTGGGCGACCTAAAGTCCACACGTAAACAAGAGGTGTTTAATATACTTACAAAAATCCGTATTATCGGTACTCTGTATACCTAATAATATAAAGGCGAGAACTGCACTGTCTGTCTGTCTGTTACGCTTTTATGACTAATCCGATAAACCGATTGTGATAAAAACTTGGTACGAAGATAGTTTGAACCATGGGAAAAGTCATTAGCTACTTTTTCTGAACCCCACGCGGACGGAGTCGCGGGCAACAGCTAGTATATAAATACATACATACATACATTTATAGCCAAACTTGCATAATTTCACATGATAAGCGCGAGTCGCCCTGTTTTGAACCAACCACAAAAAAATTTACGACTCGCTCGTGAACGATTTTTTGTAACCTTTTTATGTATTTCTGTGTAGAATGCACGTTTCTATTCAGTTTCGAACACAGGTTTCAAAGCATCTCACTGCGCTACACATCAAAATAATGAACGAACCAATTTTATTGTTCTTTGTTTATTCCGTGTGTGGGTGTAAGTAGGTAATATTTTATGTAGCTATCTGTATTTGGTGGAAATAATTGTCTTTTACAATAGACGCGAGCAACCCATAACTTTGCCATATTTTATCGATATTATGAAATGGAAGTGCGACCCACTCTGGCTTTGAAAATATAACTCTTTACATTCATGTTTTCAGATCGTCCTTTAATTTTTCCTTCCTTTTTTTTACGCGAAGTCCCATACGACGGTAGTTCGTATTCGTCGACGACATGTGAGTTGCAAGCAAGGTCGATGACCGACGTCCCAAACCCTGGTGTCAGAGTTCTTGAGCCGCCTAATGCCTCTGGCATGATCATTAATGACTACATCTATAGATAAAAATCGGGACCAACGGCTTAACGTGCCTTCCGAAGCACGGAATCATCTAACTTATCAGAAATAAGGTGATTCATACTGCAATATCCTATCCAAATTGGGAGGTGGCACAAAGGGATTTTTATATGACAGTGTCCCCCACCAGGAATCGAACCTTAAACCTCCGGATCGACTGCCGAGCGCTGTAACGACTAGAACAGAGAACTAGGAACGTAAGAACTACCAATAAGAAGGGAAACTATTATCCGGGCTTTTACTATTGAAGTTAATAGAAACGAAGCTTGTCAAAAGATTTTTTGGTCTTTAAAACATAAGTATTGAGTCGCACAAAATTAAGACTCCTTCTGTAGTCTAGCAAGAATATTTAAGACGTATGTTTTTTCTAACTACGCACTCAACATCATATCGTGTGGTTTCTAAAATGATGACTAATGACAATATTGACTTCGCATTCATTTTATTTCCGAGCCGTATATTCCACAGAAAATAAGTAGGTACTTTCGGTGTGACTGCGAACTCCATTACATATCTTATTGCAAAACCATGTTTTTGTTATCGCCCTCTCGATTCACCCATTCACATAGCACGGCAATTTACTTTAAGTGATTGGTATGATACCGTTCTGAATGCGACACTATTCACCCGCAATAAAATGAAAGAATAACTCAGTTTTATGGTTGAAATGCACAGAGAAAAGCTATTATTCCATTCGTAAAAGAATGATAACTCACTGTGGTTACGTAATAGAGACGTCTTAAATAGATTTTTAGAGTAATATGTACGTAGCATGTTCCAGTTGCGGTTTATAATTAGCTTTCGTCGTTTCTCATTCACCTGCAAACAGCGTCTACTTAGTCTAGCTAGATTATATCGAATACACTCACGTTTACCTCTACGTCATAATTATTAGGTATTATTATCGTTATTAGGTCAACCACAATTGAAATGATGATTGGATATACAAAGTAGAAAATCGCAAAATTCCACAACTACAGGATTCGAACCTGCGTCTTCTCCGTCAGTACCGGAGACGCTTTACTTACCGGCTATCGTGGTCCTGGCCGCGTGGTCCGGTACTGACGGAGAAGTCGCAGGTTCGAGTCCTACCTGTGGTTGTGAAATGTTGCGATTTTCTAGGAAGTGTTAAAATAAAATCTCTTTCAATGAATGAATATTTCTGTGATATATTTCTACATTCTACTCATGTTTTTCTTAGCCATTTTGTCGCTACCTTCTTTTATTCTTGTTGTTCTGATTTTAGAATATTTATTCGATGTAAGTTTTTTCTTGTCCTTGTGATACCGAAATGAGTTACGAGTGGGAGCAGCTGAGCCGGGGGAGTTGCGAGTGGGAGCAGCTGAGCCGGGAGGAGTTGCGAGTGGGAGCAGCTGAGCTGGGGAGAGTTGCGAGTGGGAGCAGTTGCTACATTCATTCGTGGTAGACGTCGTCGTCGATGATGGCTCCAAGAAATTGTTGCTAAATAAAAACGTCAAATTTTCGTATATGAAGGAACTTTATTTGAATCCAATCCAATCATATCTCATTTTTCCTTTAACAGGTTCTTAGATGAAATAGTGCATATTAATTTATATTTGCGTGATATGAATTCGATACAATATGTATATTTGAAGTCTCAAAATGTGCATTCGATTAAATTTAGAAGATTTGAAATCCACATTTTGTAAAGACAGGTATTAATAAGGAATAATACTTTAATATAGAAATATTAGGTATCAGAAAAGATTGTATATTAAATTCTTGCAACATGAATAATAGAAAATATGAATATATTTCTTAAGACTAGTCAGAAGATCACAAATTTAACACTCACACCTAATAATAATATATTTCTATGAAGGACAGACCAATCAATCATTATTATGAATAAGATAGCTGCGCAATCCATTTCATTTATCCTAATTATAAGCCTTTTATATTTAAAGATCTGGCAATGGTCGTAACATAAATAAGTTGAAAGTTATAATTTACCATCTGCCAGAAATAATTAAAAAATAGCTTAAATAAATTTCTTAAAAAGAATTGTATGTACATTGACATCTGACAATAACCTAATTATTCCAAAATCTGTACATTTGGCAAATAGATTATAATATAGACAAAATTATCTCGTTGTTTAAAAGCTTTTACAACGATAAATTTATACAGAAACAAAATATTATTTATAAATTTAACATCTTTAAATGGGTATCAAATTAAGGTAACTTACATAACATTTATTGGACAATATTTAATTTAAAGTTTATTTATTATTAACTGGAATATATTTACGTCTAAGGAATATGCAATTGATAAATTCCCTCATAATTAATAAAATCCTGTAAGTCTTGCAAGATTATTTTAAAAATGTAGATTAAACATTTTGTGCGCTATATTAATAAATACATAATTATATTCACCCTGCGTTAAACTTCTTAAAATGAATGCTTTAGCAGCCCCTGATAAAGTAGCATAAAAATATTAAAAATAATATGGTGAATAAATGTTTTATTCTTTCACTATTTAAGTAGTAACTTCATTGAGGTTGCCAGTTATCGAAATTATGTACAGTTAAGACCCATAATTATGCACAACCTCCGTAAGAACTATCCTTTCTGATAGTCTAAATAAACCTACAACACCCCTCCAAAGCAAATCAAATTTGAAATATCGATTTAATTGACTTGCCACAAATCACATTCATAAGACATTCAACCTAAGTATTCAACTTAAAAAGTAATTTTCTTATTTTTTAAATAAAATAAAATGAAAAAGCTTTAATAGCTTCGAGATCTTCACTATTCTCTTTTGAACTTTCTTTTTTTTATTTGATAAATCACCCCAGTCTATGCTAGTGGAGGAAAAGATAATATCAAATCAAATATTTTTGGTAAGCCTAGTAACGAAACGAAACTCTGAGCAATTGTAGTTACAGATTCAAGTGTAGTACACGGTACCAAATGCTAGGCTTGTGAGGCTAGTGGATTATGGAAGTGACTCAGGGCGAAAACGCGAGGACCGGCGTCATGGCTGTTGGGCGGCGACGCGGTTCCTCCTAGCTGACTCGCGAGACGCACTGTGTACTTCTGCTGTGCGAAGAGTGATGCCGAAGATATCCTCGTGATAGCGGTTTTCCTCCTATGTCAAGAAAAAATTAGGTTGACGTGACAGCAGCAAATTATTAAGAAAAAGCTAGTAACTATAGGATTTTGTTTTTATTAAATATTGTAGGCCCCGACACGAACAAAATTATGTTTCATTCCCACCTGAAATATCTTATAAAATTCAAGTAAACCAAATCCTATAGTTCCTAGTCGGGCTTTCATAATTTATTTTTTTATTTTATACTTTTTAGATTTATTGCGTCAAATAATTCTTTAACATTTGCTTAAGCTTATAATAAGTTGTATATAAGGTCCTAATGAAATAGTAAACATAATTTTGGTACATTGCTCAGACCATAAAACTGAACAACTTTCCCCAAAGAACATAGGTCGAAATACGAGAATCTATTTTAGACCTCCCATAGAAGCTGCATCAGCTGATAGTGCATTTTGTATAGGTCTATGTTTTTTCGAATTTCGACCTACGTGCCTTAGGGAAAGATGTTCGGTTTCATTGTCTAAGTAATGTGCTTAAATTATGTTCACTATTTCATTAGGACTCTTTATATTTTTGTGATCGCTTCATGAAACTCTTCAATTTGATACCCTACTTTATTAGTTGGGTTGGATAGCATTAAAACATTTCGGATCTTGCAGCCATATTCCCGTTTGGATTAGGATAGTACATGAGCAGAAGAGTTTATAAAGCCCGAGACACATTTTTTTTAACCCTCTGCAGGGTTGATGACGTAATCAATACGGCCAACTAAGTTTTGTGACACGCTTCCACATTTTCCTTTATAATTCAGCCTGTGATTCAGCTTTGTATAATTAAATAACATATACTTTTAGTGATCAGGAAAAAACGCACTTTCCATCAGTGTATTTGACATTGGTAAGTTCATGTACCATAAATATTTGTAACTTTATAAAATTAACTGGTCTTATTTCGATTTTCTTTATTTAAGCTAATGTAAAGATATAAAGGAATAAGTGTTTCATAATTTTTGCAAAATCATCCCTCTAGGGGGTGTAATGAGCTACGCCATTTTTAAGCATAAAGATTCGGATTTAGTCATTATATTGTTTGAGAGTTTCGCGGCCACTAACACTATTATAAAAACAGTTTGACGGGTTCTTACCACGATATGGATTTTTGATGAGTTTCCGATATTCATGGTGGTGGTGGTTTCATGGTGCTTGCAACAGCGCCGAAATATCGGAAACTCATCAAAAATCCATATCGTGGTAAGAACCCGTCAAACTGTTTTTATAATAGAGTCATTATCATCTTAAAAGGAGTAAAATGATGGATGAATTATTATGGGTAAGACTTCCGCTTTTGCAGACAGACGCATGAAAATTCAGATTTTCATACAAACTTTTATCCCTCAATTCACCCCCTAGGGGGATGATTTTGCAAAAATGCTGGAACACATTTTCCTTTAATTTCCGTTCATTAGCATAAACCCTAATTTTTAAGCACCATATATCAAAACTGTAGGATTTTCATTCAAATTTCCATCCTTTAATTCACCCCCATAGGAAATGATTTTTTTTTATCCTTTCTAATTCAGTAACTCTTACATGCAATTAACCTTTGTGCAAAATTTCTCATTTTTTAGCTATAGCAGTTACGGCTCGCCGTTGATGCATCAGTTAAGATATTATGTTCTTCTGTACAATCATTTTTTTCTTGACTGCCCATTTTCCCTCAAGATCTCTTAAAGTAATGAATCTAGCGAAAAAGTTGCAACGTATTTTTTGTAGATAATTTTATTTTGATTACTTCATTGTAACTTCTCGCAGTCGCAGTTTTCGAGATATTCATAAAAATAAAAAAAAGCTAATATTTATTACGTCATTAACACCGCTAAAGGGCCAGATAAATTTGTGTCCCGGGCTTTATGGACTCGTCTACTCATGAACTATCTACTACCAAACGGGCACATTCGTCGCTGGCTCCGAAACGTTTTGGGGTGATTTCTTGCTAAGAAACTCCACTATATAGGCTTAGGAGAAAAAAAATGTTATGATGCTCAATTTAGGTCCAAAAATTTGCCATATTAATTATTCATAATTTTAATATACCCAGTGTCACTTTATAATTCATCAAACAACTGATACTTACTTTGAGCATAAACATAAAGTTCTGAACTTGGTCGTCAGTCATATTGCCGTGTTTCTTTATAATGCCCTTCAGTTTCTGGTGGACATCTTCAGCCATTTTGCAATCACCACACACGTAAAAATGTGCCCCTTTGTTGACTAATAGATCGTGCACATCTGAACCTTCTTTTTCCGCTACTTCTTGGACGTACATCTATAAAAATAAACTATTAGTTTCAGGCAAGTATATACATTTCATTCAAAATTCATCACTTACTCAGATCAGTGACTTACTTTTGAAATACATTGTTCCCGCGACAAAGCAAGGAATACTTTTGATAAAACGCCATCTTTGAGGGCTTGTTGTTTTTCTTCGCGATACAAGTCCATGGTTCTAGTTCGGCATCCGAAGAAGAGCCACACTGGACCAGCGTTGATATGAGACTGAGATTGGAGTTGTGCTCGACGATGATGCCAAAACCCACGGAACGGGGCTATACCAGTTCCGGGACCAATCAGGATAAGAGGAACTGTGAGATCTTGTGGAAGGTGGAAATTTGGCGCGCTACAATAATAACATCATTTATGTTAGTATAATACGTGACTAAAAAACAAAACGCAACAAAAAATTAAACAGTACCTCCTGATGAACAGGTTAACTTCATCTCCTGGTTTACGATCCATGAGATAATTCGAACAAACGCCATAGTGGACAGGACCTTCGCCATCTGTTTGGGAAATGACATCATTATTTAAAAAATCAACAAAGCTCATTACCTGACGGATAATTTTAATGGGCCTAGCGCAGTACGATGCTAATAATTTCCGGGTAACGTTTGGTTCGGTAATATTAGAATTTCATCTATCAGATCATTGTGTATGTTGATGAAACCTTAAAATAGATCGTTTGTTATGAATTTTTCCAAGGAATTTGCAGCCGGTACATGAGTCTATACTACACGTGGGAACGAACATTAATAAACAATGAGGCATTTTCGTAATAAAAGCTATTGTGACCTGAGATTTATTACTGTCGAAATTTTTGTGTGATATGTAAACAAACCTTGAGTTCTGTATGTAACGACGGCAACGGTCAGGTGGATTCGCTTTGGGTGAGCGATGGGGGAAGAAGAGATAGAGTAGAATCGCGGCTGCAAAGGTGACAGTAAAGCCGCCAGCAATGATGCACTGGGTCTTGCTGATGGAAATTGATCCAATACTTCTGATATCGAGGGGAAATGAAAGTGACGCCAATCTTCGTACGCCCCTGGGTCCTAAAAAACAGAACTCATTAGAATCCTTTCATGGTAACAATAACATTGGCTTTCCATATTAAAAACTTACGTTAGCTAGGATGTTAAGTTGCTTTTGTTCTTCTTCGTCTTCACAAGTGGTGGCTAAGTACTGAAGTAGGATCGTAGTTGGTGGAGTAGTGATATCTAAAAATCTGGTAAATAGCTCCCGTACGCTTACGACTGGCAGTCTCTCGTGTGGCTCCCAAGATTTTACTGGTCCTGTTAGAAAAAGTTTCGTAAGTCAAGTAAAAGTTGCTTCATCCATGAATGAATGAAAAAGCCGTGAAAAATTTGTGCCTGTTTGTTTGTTTTCTTACCACTTGATGTATGAGTTTCCTTCATAAGTTGAAGCTGCAACGGCTCATCATAGTCATCAATATCTCTCACTCGAGCCAGAACATTGTCTACCAGTTCCTTGCGATTGCATGCTATTATTCCTACGTGATCTCCAGGATCGTACTTAATTTCTTCCTGTAATAAAATAACAAAATTCTATAACTGCGAGTACATAATGAAACTATTTTGGCAAGTATTTTCTGAAGCAGATTCTACACGACGAAAATTTTTAGTCCGATGTCGTCTACAGACAAAATATTAGTTAATAGATGCATAACAAAGAAAGATAGAAGTGGTAGGAGGTTGAAGACAATTTTAATTAAAGAGGTCCATTCTACACTTAAGCAGAAATAGAGCGCATACAAGTACACTTCTGTTTCTTGCAAGCAATATTTACAAGTATGGTTTATTGAACCTGCGGCTCCATATCGATGAAAATTGTTGATCTCTCTGCGGATGCATCTCCCAAATCTTTGTTAGCTTTCACAACGCAAGTCACAAAGTGTTTGTTAAGGGATTTTTGCAAAGCAGCAGCTAAGTTCGGTGGTTTACATTCTGGATGTGCAAATCGGACTGTCTCCTCACTGAGGGCTACAGTGCCAAGAGCTCTTTTCGCTTCTTGCAATGTTTCGTCATCGTCCAGACAGAAAGTCTCGCATGCCACCTGAAATATGATTAACAAACATTACTCATTACGCTCACAACTACATTGAAATTGTATTTCCTTAATGTGTTATCTAATCATGAATCACAGTCGTAATAAAAAACGGCTATAATTGTTGGTTCAAGTGAAGGAACGAATTGCGTTATAAACAGATCAAGATATTCTGATTTTGAATAACTGTTGATTTAATTTGTGATGATGTGACGATTTAAAGCATTCAAAATTCGCAAAGGTATACTGAGGACTTACATTGAAGACATTAGAGGCCCACTTCCGGAAGGCCTGGTCTTGGCCACACATCTCGTCGCCGGTAGCGATCTCGTGTATCCGCTCGCCTCCAAGGTCATCAAGCAACTTGTCGACGTACTTCCCAAAGTTACAGAAGTTGGGGTAAGCACTTGAACCGAGAGCAAACACGGCAAAGCGGACGTTGCTCAAGGGACCAAAACTGTCGACAGATGCTGCGTCATTTGTGCTTCCTACAAAATAATTTCTTCTTAAAAGTTAAGTACTTACGTTTAATTTGGAAGATAAAGTTGTAACGTTTATCAGGTAACGCCAACAAAAAAAAAAACAAGTGCGAGTTGGACTCGCGCACCGAGGGTTCCGATATACTTTTTATATTTTTGGAAGCAATAAAGATCATTTTTAGGACCGCAAAACTAAATTTATTGTAAAGGTTATTTGCAGATTTCTAAAAAACTGTGCAGCTTAGAAAGATCGTTTTATTTTTGCTGTAATGCTTACATAAATTTCTGTCACCTGTAATTAATTCAGATTTTTCCTTTCACAAACTTCGGAGATAAGGGGGGGGGAAGGTATTTTTTTGTAATTTTTCATCATAACTTGAAAACTAAGAGACGTAAAAATATACAAAAATATATTTTAGAATGTACAAGTAAAGCCCTTTTATATGATATCCCACTCGACCTAGTAGCGACAATTTGAAATTTGGCCCCCCCTATTTTAGCCCCCTTTACATTAATAAGTGGTTACTGAGATATAGAGGTGTGACAGACAGACAGACGGACAGACAGACAAAGCGACACCATAAGGGTTCCTTTTTTTACCATTTTAGTATCGGAACCCTAAAAATAGCAATTGAAATGAAAATTGTTCGATACACTGTCATAATAATTAAATTACCTAACCAAGTAAGTCCATTTGTGTGTCTGCCTCTTACCTTTCAAAGATTCCAACCTATTAAGTTTCTTTGAATTGCCTGAAGCGTATCTTTGTAACTCTATCTGACTATTGGCTTTGATGAAAGATTTAGGCGTCGTTAACTGAGAATTTCTGAAATTAAATAAACTGCGGTTACTCTAAGTTATATTTATTTGTTTACACATTAAAAACTGTTGTAAACGTTATAAAAATTCTTACCCTGATGAGTCCTCTCCAACTTGGTCAGCGTACAAAAGTTCACATAGTTGTTCTCCAAATTCCTAAAAATATATAATTGAAAATTATCGTGATGATTTCATCATCGTAAGACAGTGCACTTATAATTTGTAGAATTATTTACTCACCACTCCATTTTCCGGAGGGTCACCGTTTCCAAAAGTAGAGGTCACAACGAGTAAAAGCGCTTCATGCTCTATGGAGGTTATATCGTAGTCCGCCATGCAGTGGACCTGTGAAAAAATATCATATTTATTTCCGCTATCATGCTACCAAGTTTCTTTGCATAAAAACATAAAAAGGAAATTTTAATTTAAGTTTTAAAGTTATGTTGTGATAAATACCTGTGCGTTGAACGCGTGACCGAAAATTACTCCTAGTTCTTTGGCATACTGTTCAGATTTGCCCGTCTCGGTGGCATATAGAACCGTTGCTTTGATCCTTTTTGAGAGGGCTCTACCGAATAGTTTTGATGTGAATTTAACAGCGCGCGCAATTTGCTTGAAGTGAAATTTTCTGTTAATCGGCTTTTTCCCTGTTATTGGTTTAGACTTTTGCCATTGATGAGTTTTCCATGCTGGCTCCTGTTATATCAGAGAGGTCAAATAAGTAACTTTGTTCATTAGCACAAACTTGCATTTAATTATAAATTCACAGACCTACTTCTGATCTTGACGTCGTTAATTGGTTAAGATTAGATTAAGTCTTAAAAGTTTGAAGTAAGTAGGTACTTAGAAAAGACAAACCGTGTGCCTGAATTTCAGTGCAAACTTTCATTCCCTATTTGAGTTTTTAGGGGATAAATTATCTAAAAGTTGCTTCTCAGTGTTCACGTAAGTGCTCAATTAAGGAGCTGACGTGCTATATTTCATGCTTAATAGATCCAAGGACTTAAAATTTGCGGGTTTAGTCAGTTAGTGTTAGAGTGCAGAAATGGTAGAGTTGCCTAAAATATAACGATATCAAAACCTTCCGTGTTATCGGTTTTTTTCTTCATATGCAACTGCTAATTGAAGTGCTGCCAAACCCTTAAAACAGTATCCTCTTGATTTAGGGTTTGATAAAATTTCAAATGATACAAATTACGAAATATTTACACAACTGTACGTACCTTATAAGTCTATATACTTATATTTTTCTTACTTAATATTGGCTGGCTGGAAGAGATCTCTTTAAAGAGATAAGCTCGCCATTGTAAACTTCATCTATAACATTTTATAATTGTTTTGTTGTGTACAATAAAGAATACATAAAAACTGACCTGGTATTCATAAGAAGGTCGAAGATAGTAGCAAGCCATCTCCTGATGAAAGACGGGGGTGATCGATGCTGACATCGGCGGCACTATCCATATCCAGTCAGCAGGGCAGCCCGAACTGTCGACCAAATACGTTTACACTACTTAATTTTTTTGTACTTGGGGTTACCAAAGAAAAAACTTTTGCCGAAAATGCTCCATTAATGCTTTAAAATGCTTATCGTTACGTTTTAGGCTAACATTTCTGCAATTTTTTTTTTGGTATATTTGTTTCAATAACCTTTGTCAGAGACGTATATCGCGTAGGTAAGGGTCAGATCAGACCATGAGCAGAAAGTATTTTATCACATGATTGAAAAATTTACGAACTAAATAATTAATTTCGAATTAAATAATTAATTTACGAACTAAATAATTGATAACGACAAGTGTGAATGCGGTATTTTGCAAACCATGACACACTTGCTGTCGTGCCCTACTTCTCCACTTTCCTGCACTCGGAGGGACCTTTTTGAAGGCAACCAAAAGGCTATTGATGTGGCTACTTTTTGGGCTAAGCGTTTATAGTCAGTTTTGCCATTGACTCGAAAAGAAGAAGAAGAATTAATTTCAATATTTATTTTATCTTTAACATTTAGTTTTAGAGTAACAATTGTAATTTGACGTTTAATACACTTTGATCTAGTTTTCAGATTAAAAAAAGAACTCATATCGAAACCAAAAAATGTCGTTCGTGCTGGAGCAACTTTTTCCGTTGTGTTGACATCAACATAGCTCGCAAGCATTTTTCGTTCTGTCTGAACCGACCCTAAATGTAAGTCAGTCATAAACAGAGTCATAAATAAAATAAAAGAACCTATTCTGGTCACACGATACCGCAACTATTGTTTACGTTCGTTCAACACGTGTTCTCGCAAAATATTTAGACAGTCCAGCTTGTTTGAGCTGCAAAGCCCTCGTGACGACACATTTATAGGTTTAGACTTCACGACCAATCTGTATGTAATTAAAGGTGCCAAATCTGGGTTAAGTTCCCACAAAGTGATTTGTTTACTTTACACGGAATTCCGGTTCATGTGTTTAATTAATTTTCAGCGAAATTGGTTTTAAAACGTGACAATTACTTATTTTTGTTGGCTTTGGAAACCTTTCAGGGTTTTTCAGTGGAATAAAACCTATAGATTTGTTCTCGATTTTACAAGAAAATGACGAGATACAACGCATCTATCGGGTTCGAGTAAGAAGATATAAATCTCCCAAAAATAAAATCATGGATTCAAACTATGAAAATGAAAAACTTTCCCCAAGAAACATAAGTAGAAATACGAAAGTGGAAAACTGTATCACAATGTATATTTTTATCCTGACCCAAAACATAGGCTAAGTTGTTTGATATCACACATTTATATAGGCTATCAAATCATGGGTATAGGGTGTAAGGGACAGCCTTCCGTAAACTGAAAGAGCATGATCAATCAACGAAACTGAACAACTTTTAGTGAAAGATACTTTGATGAAATGAAATAAGCAGCATCTATATACAAATTCTAAACTTGATTCGACCTCTTTTTTTATAATATCCTGAAAATTTCAGTCAATGAAAGTTGTTCATTTTTGATAACTGATCATGCTCTTTCATCTTTCGGAAGGCTGTCACTCACAACCCGTATACACTTAATTTAAAAAAATACATTTAAGGGTGTAAGGGACAGGATTCCAAAAACGAAATGGGCATAATCAGACAACTTAACTGGACAACTTGCAGGAAATGAAAAAAAGAAATATCGGCCTCTTCATACAAAATTGAAAACTTGATTGGATAGTTTGTATCGAGAAGCCGATTAATTTTTTCATTTCCTAAAATTTATACTCACTGAAAGTTGTTCAGTTACATTCACTGATCATGCCCTTTCATGAAACCTGGCTCTTACATCCTGTTCCTTCTTTAACCCTGTATGGTAAAAATCTAACTCACCGCAGTCTATTCTCGTTGTCCAAATGTTTAATGAAGCTTTCCGAAGCAGTGTGGTGGTCCACTATAGTAGCGTTGGCCTGTTGGAAGCTGTACAGCACCGCCACATTCACCTCCACTAAAGCCTTGTCCTTCCACAGGTTCACTGGCGTCCTGATGTCCAAACCCATTCTAATGGCTACTTTCTGTACAACAATCACATTTTAAAGTTATAATACTTGCGCGGTTGTTAGTAGGTAAGTTAAAGCCAAGTTTAGCTTAAGTTGTGGCTTAGGTTCCCAATTATACCTACACCCTTATTTTTTGGATGATAATCCCGGATATTTTAAGAGGTGTATATAACAAAGGGAAGAGTAAAAAAAAGGAATAAAATTTACCGCTGACAGCATATTTTGTATAGGAGGTTGACATTTTTTTCCGTATTTCAACCTATGTTCCTTGGGAAAAGTTGTTCAGTTTCATGGGCAGAAACACCTCTTAAAATATCCGAGGTGATAAAAATATAAGGAATTATCTATCTGCCTGCGTTCGTGTCCCCGAGTTCTTATTAACCCGAATTTATTCAAGTTGTGAGTGAATGGGCTTCTTGTCAAGCTCGTTCCATCGTCGACCTCATCTATGTCCTCAGGGCTAGATCGATGTCAAGAGCAAGCCCATTGACATTAAAAACTGCTTTAAATCTTTTGATAAATTGGGTTTCTTGACTAGGAATTTTTTGTTTTGACTTTGAAAAATCTTTCTGCAACTGTAAATTAAATGTGAATTTTCTTCGGTTTTGCTCCCGAAGTCCAGTGATTAAAACAAGTAACTTTCCCGAAGAGCAATCAAACTCGACAAAAAAATTCGACTTTCCATGCAAAATCAATCTCATACAACAGTAGATTTTACAACAAGTGCACAAAACGATAAAGGTGTACATCTGGAGCATTGCATTATATAGTTGTGAGACGTGGACTCTAACACAAAGAGATAGAGAGAGGTTAGAAGCGTTTGAGATGTGGTGTTGGAGGAGAATGGAAGGGATCAGTTGGACAGAGAAAAAGACAAACGAGGAAGTTCTAGATTTGGTTAAAGTGAAGAGAAATTTGCTGAGAACCATCGAAAATAGAAGAGGGACGATGGTCGGACACCTGATAAGACATGACACTTTCATAAAGAATATTATTGAAGGAAAAGTAGAGGGCAGAAGAGGAAGACCAAGACGCACTTATTTTGACCAGATAAAAGAGAGGGTAAACGTCGAGTCTTATCAGGATGTCAAATCATTGGCAGAGGACAGAGAGAAATGGAGATTGCTCCACCGACAAGAGCGCGGCTCTTGAATATGAGAAGAGAAGCACAAAACGAACCATTTTTGCGAGACTTTTAGCAGCCCGAGCCGAAGGCGAGGGCTGATAGTAATGTCGAGGATAAAATGGTTTTGTGGACGAGTTATAAACTTTGCTTTTCACTTTGATTGCGAGGAAATAAAACGTAAAAGTACGCTCTAAATGTAACTGAAGAATGAGTTGTTCTGCTTTAGTGAAGAAAATGTTGCCGCTCGCGCGGTGCGGGGGGCGTGCCGCAGGCCCGCGCGCAGGACGTATACCACCGAGATTACTTTTTTGCCCTAGTGCACAAAATTCGACTTTGTGCAGCCTATATCCTGCACAAATAAGCACTTTCAGAGCATGAGAAGTGAAATAGTAGATTGTACAACAAGTGCACAAAACGAACCATTTTTCCGAGACTTTTAGCAGCCCGAGCCGAAGGCGAGGGCTGATAGTAATGTCGAGGATAAAATGGTTTTGTGGACGAGTTATAAACTCTGCTTTTCACTTTGATTGCGAGGAAATAAAACGTAAAAGTACTCTCGAAATGTAACTGGAGAATAAGTTGTTCTGCTTTAGTGAAGAATATGTTGACGCATGGGGGGGGGGGGGGGGGGGCAGCAGGCCCGCGCGCAGGACGTACACCACCGAGATTACTTTTTTTCCCTAGTGCACAAAATTCGACTTTGTGCAGCCTATATCCTATACAAATAAGCACTTTCAGAGCATGAGAAGTGAAAATATTTTTTCTTCGGAAAAAGTGCTTCTTTTCTAATCACTGGGCTTCAGGAACGAAACCAATGAAAATTCTCCTTGTATAATGAGCCTTCCATAATTTTGTATTATAAATCTTGCGTATACTTAAGTAAAAATTATTTTATCAGAGGCGTCAAAATAGAGTTCGATTCTTCCCGCCCCTTGTGTGAGGTGTATACCTAGCCATAATTTATAAGATGGTGGGTCTAATCTCAATACTAGGTCGCCGGATCAAGATGTCACAATGCGACTCCGTCTGTATAACGAACTATTGTCAATTTGCATGGAACAAGTTTAATAGTCTTTGCTTAGATTGCAGTCCAGACGTACGTCTGTGTAACTATTTCATAACTAAAATAAATTACATTGATATCTAGTCTGAAATTAATATTTTCTGCGCAACAACAAATTAAACGATATACAAGGTGTGTTTTTTTCATTCGCTTATAGGCAAAGCTAATGAAACTGAACAACTTTCCCAAAGAAAAATACATACACAACATCACGCCTCTTTCCCATCGGGGTAGGCAGAGACCACAGCCCTCCATCTACTACGATCTTTACTTCCCTCGCTTCCTTTACTTTTATTTCATCAACCCTTTCACACATGCTTGTCGGCACAAAATAAATAATTTTTCGTCGGTTTAGTGGACTTTTAACGTGGTCTTTATTTAGAAGATCCTGAAACATAATATGATTCATTTCTCTACATTTTTTGTTTTCTACATTGTTACATTCATTATGTCATCACATATTATGTAGAGAAATGAAAATAACGGCTTTGCTCCTTATAAAATTACAGTGAAGTGTATGGAGTTTAGTTCAAAATTATGTGGAAAGCTATTTTTTTCATATTTCAAGACATGTTTTTGGAAAAGTCAGAAAAAAAAACCTTTGTACAATAGCAACGGTTCCACCGGGATACGAATTCATGAGTAATGAATAACTTATTCATTTTCTCAATTGATTTCCTTAGAGGCTTGAACTTGAAGTTTGAACTAATCAAGACCTAATCAAAATTTGGGCAGCCAATTAGGCAAGCAGCTAGAGCTTGAGAATTTTAATATGATTTTAGCAGCTAAATTGTTATTTAGGTTAACACATGTTACTTACCTAGTACTCTTAATTTACATAGATACAGATCAGATCAACTGACTTCTATGATATATACCTACTTCCCGTCGCAAGGCAACTTTAACAAGGCAAGGAATTATTTTGAAATCAAAAATGTATATCGTGTTTCTGAGAAGCACATTTACTGATATGGCAAGCACTTTTTTTTTTTCAAAATAACCAAAGTTTTATGTTAGGAAATATCCATCGCTCCTTTCAAACTGTTCTTTGTGTCTAAATATGTAAGAAAGCGGCTAAATGCGTTGAATCTTCGTATTAAAAAAACTAAAGTGCTCTGAAATATGGTATACCTATGAGTGTTCAGTAGGTTTTATAGTGAACTTAGGCGCATTCATGCATATAAGGACAGTGAGATGTAAAATTTTATATTTTATAAAAGTCTTACCTCTAACATATTTAACCTATTAGTGTCGCAGAAGTTCCGGCATCCAATCTCAGTGCTCATGTACCAGCCGTTGAAGGCATTGGCTGTGAACTCAATGCCTCCGCAGTCGAACCGCATGCTGGAGACTGCTGGAAGCGCGTACCAGCGCAGGCCAAGCTCCTTGAACCACTCGTATCTACGAAAATAAATTTACAATGTTTATCACTATTGGATAGTAATCGTTGCATCTATCAACCAAGAGACTTCCACTGTGCAGATACTAGCTACTAATTATAATAACTTTGTAATAAGTTTGGTATATTAATGCAAACCTATCAAGTGGTTGTTCTACCCATGAAACTGAACAAATTTCCCTGAGGAACATAGGTCGAAAAACGAAAACAAAAATTCTACGTCCCATAGAAACTATATCAGGTGATAGCGTATTTTATATGGGACGTAATTATTTTTTCATATTTCGACCTGCGTTCCTCAGGGATAGTTTTTCAGTTTCATGGATAGAGATACAGCTACCATCTGATAGGTTTTCAGACATATACCTATACAGTATACATGTATTTAAGAAACAGAAAGGTATAACTGTAGATCCAGGTAACAGTCGATATTTGGTCACAGATTCCAAAGCTAAAACAATGTTTAAGCGTCCTCTGGATATGTAGGGCACTATAAATCTACTTTATCTTAAAAAGCCCCTATGTTTTGCACCCACCAGTTAGAGAATCCGACATTGAGCTAGGTTAGCCTACCCACAAATTTGACCGAAATTTAAAAATATCCAACCAATAAAATTACCCGAAACAGGTGACCATCTCACCCTAAACACTCAATCACGAGTTATCAAGGCACTTTACGACTATTACGATTTAACGCCTGTTAAGATTATCAATAGCCATACATTATTGAATAGATCCAGATTTATGGGCAATAAACGCAGATTGGAGATCACTGGACCTCACTTTTACGATAAGCAATCTAGGTTGGTGTTCCTCTATTGGGCTTCACTCGTGGCATAGCGGCACAATATGCATTCTCGGCCTTTTTATGTTCGACATAAATCTGTGATAGGAAACTATAGAGGCTTTGTACAGACCAAAAATAAATTTAAATAACAATAAAATAAAAAGGTACCTCATTTATTAAAACTAAAATGTTTTGTCTCCGTTTAAAATTTAGAACATTCATCGATTATTAGTTCAATTTATAAACGTTGTTGTGAGAAAGGTGATTTTTTATCAGGTCTCCATTACAGTTTCGTTAAATGTAGACTACCTTATACATTTTTGTTATTATGTTTTTGGTTCTCTTCAAACTTAGGTTTATTAACCAGTTACAAGAGGTACCAATATCTGAAACTGTCGGGGATATGGACGTAATGGATGCCAATCAAGACGCATTGCTAATGAAAGCTCAAATTCAGCAATTGTAACGTCCAAGGCAGCAAGTTGTCGCAGTGATTGAATTCTCCAGATGGTGACTAAACCACAACGGTGGGAGTTCAAGTGTATTCTCGATATACACATCAAAGTTTCATGTAACAAGGATGTTCTAAGCTTTTCAGCAAATCTATAGAACAATTTCTTCAAGTGATTTTGAAATATTTGATTACAAATATTTTTCAAACATCATAAACTTATAGATGCGTTTGATAAGAAAAAGTGAAATTCCAGATAAACAATTTTTTATATATTTTTTGACGTTGACACTTTACTATGAATAATATAGTACAACTACGTCGTTCTTAACCTCTGGCCAAAGTTGATGTGTTTAACTGCATGTATCCCTATCTCTATCAGTCTGTACATTCTATAAAAGCTATAGGGCGACGTGTTGGATGTAAGTAGTCGTATAGCACATGGTTTGATATCGTAAATCGTTGCCTCCCCACGTATTTCGCTTTTCGTTTCCCTTCAACACTTTTTGAATGCTTCAGGGCCAATAGAAAAGGAAAAAGTGATTTCTGTTATTTTGATAACTTTTTCACGTCTGATTCGTTTCGGTTCCTGTGATTGTTTCCATTTATTTGCTGCCTATACCCAGTTTGCGTCTAGTTAATCAATCATCGTTCTGCAATAAAATCTTATTGCGCAACAATGACGTCATGCTTTCACTGTGCTCTCAGTAAAAGTGTTTTCCTGTTATGTTTATGACATTTGCCTAAATTAAGGAATTGTTTGCTTACGTGGGATGGGACATGTGAATCTCCATGACCAGTTCTCTTGGGATGTCGAAGTAGTCCGGGTCCTTCCCATTAGCCGAGAGGACCAATGGCAGGATGTCCCACGCGGTGCGGGCTGGCTTCCATCCCAGCTTCAAGCAAAGCTGAAATGAAGCAATTTGTGTGTGACACTGCATTGTTAGAGCTCTGTCTGACTCCACAGGGACGTGGAGAAATGTCAAGCTGCTTTATTATATTCATAGTCTCATACTAGTAAATTGTACAAGCTTTTGTTTGAGCTTATGCGGGCAATTTATCAAGGAATATAATCTATAAATACTAAAGTTGTGTTGTATATTTTGACACTAAATCATTCTTTGACAAATAGGGCTTAAAATACAGAAAAAGTTGTGGTGTAACTGGAAAGTTGAGTGATTGATAGTCTCAAATTTAACCCTAACAGGCGATCGATCAAAAAATTTGCAATGTGACGAAGCTTGGAGAATAAATTTTATATCTCGATGGGTTCAAAAATCAACGAATTGATTAAAACATCGGGTGCAGGCGTGAGTTAATAATTTTTCAATTATTCTGACATAATGTTTAATTTTCCGTACTTCCGGTTAATTAAATATTGTTCCGATTTTCCTCAATTAAATGAAGGTATTTTTTTTACATATTACCATAAAGAAAGTTTAGTAGTTAAAATATCTACTGTTAGATTGTTTCTTCAATAGAACACAAATACAATACATCACGAGCTCGAATTTGAACACGACTTCAGTAATCGAATTTAATAGTTTATTTTTCATACCTGGTCGACCGAGCTTTGCTCTTTAATAGCCGCCTCTACATTAAAATATCATCGGGTGAGCAAGCTATGCTACCCGCCAACAGATGGCGCTGTAGGTTTCTATCCAATACGCGATGTTTTCAAAAAATGCTTAAAAACATGGGGTAAACGAATTTTCCCAGACATGAGACTTAGCTAGATCAATTTTTCGCCTCCGAAAACCCCTGTATGGTGAGTTTCATCGTAATCGTTAGAGCCATTTCGAGAAACCGATTACAAATATATATGCAAATATTGCTCGTTTAATAGTATAGGATGTTTATTTAGACAAAAACTTCTTTCAATAAAAAAATACCTAATTTCAGTTCATACACTCAAAATTTATATCCGTTCGGTGCCGGTTAAGGCTAGGACTAACCCAACGCTACTCTAAGGTATTTGTATTGAAACACTTGTACACTGGTTCACGATTTTTTTATATTTTTCTCAACCGGGTGAACCAGTGTACAAGTGTTTCAATACAAATACTGAATATGGAGTTTCACCAAGCGCCGACAATCGCAAGTATAAATCATCTACTCTAAGGTGTCGTAAAAGGCGACAAAGGGAGTTTTAACTGGAGGTTGGGCAGCAGAGAACTCCTGCGCATAGTACCATCATACATACTGCAGTGATCAACAATCCCGGTCCTTAGTGCCAGCCGCAACGCTATCAAGCGTGGTGACAATGGTACTTCACCTCCAAAATATAACACGCATTTTTGTTGCAAAATTCCTACAGGAGTTCGAGGATATGATATAATAAAATTAATAAAACTACGTTTTATTGAATTTCATTTATCTGATAAGAAAACATTCGAGGAATGCGACCCAATCTAGACCTAACAAATCAATCCCACATTCCAAAAAGGATGACAGTATTCGTGAAACTTGGGTAAACTGTTTCACGACGATACCGTATCTGTTTATAGTACGCGAGGTTGATTTATTAGGATCTTACATGTGGTACCTACTGCTGACGTATTCCGCCCGCGCAGGGACCGGAAAATTTGTACCGACTTTCAGGCATGACCCTTTCCTGTTTCAGCAAAATATGTCCTACCTTCATTTATTTACTACCTATTGTAACCTAGAACGAAACATCTTGCTAGGGAGAGTAGAGGGTACAAGACTTCGTGGACGAAGACCAACGCGTTGGATGGACCAAATTACGAGTACCCTTAATATGTCCTTCCAGGATACACTCAGACTGGCGCGAGACAGAAGTACCTGGCGATCAACAATTTTAGCAAAGACGGCACCTGTCATTGTGGGCCACGATCCTCAGAACTGAGGGAGCGACTAAGAAGAAGAAGAGTATCCACCAGCATATTTTTCTTGACAGCCCAAGAAATGTTTAATGCAGGACAGGGACATTTCTCACCTCCCTGAAGTATTCTAGCAAAATGGCGTGGTACAATTTGCAAGAGAAGTACCATAGTCACCACGCTTGTTAGCGTTGTATCTATTACCGTGGACCGCGGTTGTTAAGGGGCTGATAAGAGCTAAATTACCTCCCTTTCTAGCAAAGGACAGAACGCGCGTGTTAGAACGGAGCGGATTCGCGCTGTTTTACGTTTTTCGCTCATTTTTGCATTTTTCTCAAAATCTGTACCCATAATATTAATTATAAAACAGCTATATTATTATGCATAATATATTAAATAATGTGTAAAAGTTTTGGCATCATAGATTAATGGGTACTTAAGAAAAACGGTTTAAAAGCAAAAAGCAGAGGTAACTTTGGATTTTTTTTATGGCGTACAAAATATATTTAATCGTGTTTCTGAATCGGCCATATTATTGTTAAGATGCTTACCTATCACATCTTTTTTTTCACGACCATATATTCATCACTTTTCGTTTAAAACCTGCTTAAGTGAAGCTTATTTAGCTCTTATCAGCCCCTTAAACCAAAAGGACGTTGCTGCCCATAATCTAGTTTATAATCCCTTTGTCGCCTCGTACGACACTCACGGGTAGAGATAACTATCCGGACCCATGTTGTGATGCTAACAAAGAAAGAATGGCTCTATCCTATCCTTCGAAGAAAATTACTATATGGGGGTTTTCGGGGGCGAAAAATCAATCTAGCTAGGTCTCATGTCTGGGAAAATTCGTTTTATCTGTTATTTTTAGCATTCCTTGAAAATGGCCCAAAAGCGCCCCCCCCCCCGCCCCGATACAGAGCAACACTCGGTCGTCCAAGTACTAAGTATTAGGTGCTATTCTGCGAATTAATAAAATTAAATGCTGAATTTAATTCCACCTGCTAATTATCCGTCTAAAGATACGCTTCTATCATCATCATATCGTGTGGGTTGCAAGGACAATGACCGACCTCACTAACCCTGGTGTCAGAGTTAAGCTTCTATGTAATAATGTTTAAGGAGAGACTCTATAACTAAGCCAACGTTGTCTGACTGACCACTTTTCAAGGGCCGTATATATTTAGAACCGAAAAAGAGGTTAATTTAACAATTTATATTTATTTATTTCAGTCACAACGGCAGACAATTAAATATGTCAGACACAATTAAATTTACACAAACCGAAAACCGAAAGGTTATGATAGTCAAAGCAGCCAAGCAAAGTTCAGTAAATGAAACTATCTAGAAATGAAAAAAAAATCGGCACCTCAATACAAAAATGTAAACTTGATTGGACAGTTTATATGAAGAATTATCTTCCTCTCTGAGAAATATGTGACATGGGACTAATAAATGCTACGAGTACTACCACAGATTTTCTGGTTGAAAACTCTTACCATTCAGGAAAAAAACGGTGTTAAAAATCACGCATAAATGGGCTATTACGGATTATTTACGCTTCCGTTCTTAGTATTAATGATCAATTCACAAGTAAAAAACGATATATTTTCACTTTCGCAAACAAAGTTTATACTAAAACATTAGATTTTTAAAGATATCTTGATTTTTGTAAAACTTAACTGAGTTTTTTGACCGACTAGCATGGGCGACAGTGAGACGCTTTACACTTCACTGCTCATACAGAATATGTATATGTCGGACTCTATAGTTTTTTACTCTGAGGATATTTCCTAGCACGGGGCCAGCTAAGCCCAGGTCTAACCTTACTTATTTCGCTAGCACGGTAATAAGTTAGCACTACGTTTATTCTTGGTCTATGCCCGTGATAAGAAAAATGTCATGTTGAGTGACACGTAATTATGACCGGTAGACCCGGATTGAGCTGGCCCGTGCTAGCGAAACGTCTCTAAATTACACCCTATGTGTTTGTTTTATTCAGTTATTCACTCTTTAAAAGCCGCCGTAACATTGAAATATCATCGGTGGAGCAAGCTATGCTACCCGTCAACAAATGGCAATGTAAGTTTCTATCTAAAACGCAATATTAAAAAAAAAAACCGGCCAAGTGCGAGTCGGACTCGCACCCTAAGGGTTCCGTACCTATTTACCATATGATATACTAAAAGCTTTTGCTCTTTGATTTTAAAAACTCCGCGACCATCCAACTTGACCCCTCTTTTATAGAAAAGTTCTTCAAACGAGAGCTCACCTTAATTGGTTACTATTAGTTGTGAGAAAAATTGAAATATTTAATGATTTTGGACTTTTCCCTTTATTTGTACTGTGAGACCTAGCTTCTTGCCAAATTTCACAATTTTAGGTCAACGAGAAGTACCCTGTAGGTTTTGCTTTTTTGCATAAATGTATGGAGATGACGACATAAAAAGCCATATCTTTCGATTGCGTCGTTGTAAAAAATTTAAATTTTCAGATCTGGTGTGGTTTATGGACCTTAATATTCATTATCAATTTCAACCTGATACCTCTTCTCGTTCGTGAGAAAAAGGGTCTTTACAGACAGACAGACAGACAGACAGACGGACAACAAAGTGATCCTATAAGGGTTCCGTTTTTTATTTTGAGGTACGGAACCCTAAAAATGCTTAAAAACACGGGGGAAAACCTTTCCCAGGCATGAAACCTAGGTAGATCGATTTTTCGCCCCCGAAACCCCCGTATGGTAAATTTCATTGCAATCGTTAGAGCAGTTTTCGAGAAACCGATTACAAATATATAGACAAATATTGGTCATTTAATAATATAGGATTATTTTTATGGATTTAATTTTTTTTTCTTACCTCTGTGAACTCGCAGTGCATAGGATCCCCCAACACGGTTCCGTCTGGCTGTTTGTACCCTGCGTAGCTAATCAGCTGACTGTTCCATATTCTGTAGTCGTGTTTGCCGTCTGTACGTTGTGGAAATAAAGTCAGTGCTGACCTGTTAATTAAAAAGAAAGTCCAAATTTTCTAATTAAAGACAAAACATATATAATTTTGTTATTTATAACCACATTCCTCAAAACTTAATATGTGACAATAAATATTTTTCTTTCTATAAACTTTTCTTCGCGACACCTAGCTAGCTGTCGCGTATTTTACCTGATATTTCCTTTATTTGTGCTGTATTTAATATGATTACAGATGGCTTCAAACATTCCACTCGTCGTTGTGACTTGCCTACAGTCGAAGACCTGCAAAAAAAACCAATTATTATTACATATCTGGGATGCTAGCAAATTTAAAAACCTACCCATGAGATACAATAAGTACAACCTTCAATTCCCTGAGCAGAACATCAGATTCAGATTCAGATAATTTTTATTCAATGTAGATTCTTTACAGAATACTTATTGAATGTCATGCAGAATACAATGCAAATAGAGCGAGTCTACGCCGTTTCGGATCGTGCTATGGCAGCGTAAAAGAAACGGCAAGAAACCACTGCCGCACGGCCTACTTTAAGAGTCGGATTTTTACAATGTGTTTCTTGTGTTTCGCTGGAATATCAGAGCACCATACCTCTTTGTCATTCATTTAGTCATCCAATCTATAGTAAGCTTTTTTACATAACGTTTGCTTTACACATTCTTTAAACTTTCTCTCAGGTAATTGCACTATATTGTCAGGTATTTTGTTGTAGTATCGTATACACAGACCAACGAAAGATGTATTGACTTTAGTTAATCTAGTATATGGTTGATCAATTTTATGCTTATTTCTAGTATTAAAATTATGCCTGTCACAAATTTTAGGTAATTGATGAACCCACGACACCCACGGGTAGAGATGGGTTGGTACTCGTATTCTTTGCCGGCACCACACGAACAAACTTAACTCACATAACTGAATCTCTAAGGATTTATCAATAAATCGTAGTAACTACATACTCGTATAATAATCATAAACAAACCAGTACAATAATTTCGTTCGATATTAGATTTTTTTATAAAAATATAATGTTTACGGTCCGCGATTGGCCACCATAGCTCAGTCAGAGCTGACCGTAATACCTTGAGCGCCTCTATTATATTGCACTCTCTAGGGACTTGTAGTGGACGTACTTCCGGAAATAACTACTACAAGGAAAGAGACGGTATTTTTCTTTCCGATAGAGCCCGTACCCCGAAATGGGAAAAGAATTGCCAGATTAGTTCCTGGGATCTTTCAAATGCTTTGCCTGGTTAAGTAATCGTCAGCGCTCAACGCGCAATTACTCGTAACACACACAATAACATTTTTATGTTTGTATCTTTAAGTTTTATTTAGTAAATTCATTGTATTTTCATTGCTTAGCTTTCACTTTAATAATTTTTAGTGTACCATAATTTGGGCAATCACTGGCTGTAATACAGGTATTTTTGAATGCTTATCATAGTCACTGGTTTGCCTTAAGTAAAATGTATTAGCAATAAGTTATTTTCGATATTGTGTTTTATGTTGTTTTGAAATAAATGTTTATCTTTAAAAAAAAAACACCCTTCCGAGATCGTGGTTCCAGCGTATCTGGTAACCTGGGTACCAATCCTAAATAAGGTTTCCTTGTACACACGAGCGCACGTCGGTGGAAACACTTTGACCTGGAGCGAGTCTCTGGTTTCGGGCGTTTGAAGCGAAGCGCTGGTTCAGCTTATACTGGTTTTGTTTCTACGTGCTTGCTGCAGTACGTACTGATGACTATAAACGCAAAATAAAATTGTATTTTTAGGGTTCCGTACCCAAAGGGTAAAAAACGGGACCCTTTTAATATAAGAACCGTAAAAGGTAGACAGTTGAAATTTTCACAGCTTATGTATTTCTGTTGCCGCTATATCAACAAATAACATCCTGATAACATTCCATGAAATGTCCACTACGGGACACATGTTGGCGACACCTCTTTTTAGATACTCTTTATTAATTTTTAGCGTGCTTTATTATTTTTCTATTTATGATATATTTCATTGTTTTTTACCTTTTTGACGCATTCTACTTTAGCTTTTTGTTACAACTACTTGAATAAATATAAATTGTAGAGTTTTAATGTTTGTTTTAGTCAAAGTAGTGGCTAGGGCTCTCTTAACGAGGCCCTGGCATTAATATAGCTCCTCCCAGGATTCCAGCAGACACGTGTGGTACATAAGAGGGGATTTGCCACAGTCCCCACCCTTATAATGCGGCTGGTGACCGCTGTTGTTGGTGACCGCAGTATGTAAGATGGTACGATACACAGAAAGGCGCTGCTGTCCATCCTTCGGTGCATAAGCTCTTAATCGCCTCTTACGACATCCACAGGAAGAGAAGAACCCAAATGACAAACATAAAAAAATATAAAATATTAAGGGGGACTTCTCTAAAACAAACGTGCTTTTTAGGCTATTTTGCTCGATTTTTGTTTTAGCCTATCATAAAAACGAGAACACTTCCAAGCACACTTATAGTAATTCACTTCTGTGCGACTGAGTGTTCCTGACTAAAATGGTATTTTGTACCTTAATAGTACGGAACCCTCGGTGCGTATGTCCGACTTGCACTTGGATTGGCTTTTTATAATGTTGCTCAAACATAATCAAATAATAAAACTTACACATTAATGAGATGCGAGGGAGATAATCACTATTAGGCGGGCCGTGGAACCAGATATTTACCACTTAACTTATGAAATTATTAGAATGACTTCGTGTTTTAATATATCGTCAGGGACGTGTTTAAAGACATATCTGTATAATTTAAGAACTTTTTTTAACTTGCGCTTGGTATACATTTAGGTATTTCCTTTTACTCTCGATAAATAAATTAATGTAGAATTTAAGTTCGATATTCTGGTTCCAACTGTCATCAAACATTGGTAGATATATATTGTTAAGTTTTAAGAAACTTAAGGTACATGCGAAAGGGTCAAATAAAAATTTGTCCTTCATTTGGCCATTATAGTTTTAGAGGACCTGAAATTCATAAAATGAGCTTAAATGCATTACATAAGAATACATATAAAAGATAAGAAAGCCAGGAGATAAGCTAACTAAGTCAGTCACGTTTATGACCGCAGTGAACGTAATACAAAATTTAAGTCTCTAAAATTACGTCTCCTTCATTAACACAATGCCTTAAGCTGTGTCTCAATTTATTAGAAATGGCCGCGACAGGCTTGATATACTTTTGAAAAAAAAAAAAAAAAAAAATTGCCGTGTAATATGCATACCTACGCAGAGGGCGGTGCGGCTGGCTGGTCAGTAGCACGCAAGCTGTGCCGGCCGCGTTCCCCTCACGCGCTCTCGTACTAATCTGATATTGCTTCTACTTCCTTCATTATTACAATGAATAAAGATTAGATTAGAAATTATTGCTTACAGCTGATATTACTTAGCATAGTTTTAAAAGGCATTTATTAAATAATATTTTTAAAAGTACTTTGAGTCCTCCTTTTGGTTTCATCGCCTCTGGTTGGTTTTCGATTTCACGCCCACGTACCTGTTACAATTAATTTTTGACAACCTACTTCAATATTTGAATTAATTTGAAATCGTTAAAACAGTTGAGTTCAGGAATGATGCCTGGGTAAAAAACTAAATAAAATACTGTAAAGATTATAGTTATCACATTCAATAAAGAGAAGTTCATTTGACAAAGTTGTCTCTCTTCTCGTGTATTTTTAGGGTTCCGATGCCATAATGGTAAAAAAGGAACCCTTATTGTGCGACTTTGTCTGTCTGTCCGTCTGTCTGTCTGTCACACCTCTATATCTCAGCAGCCACTCATGCTATCGACTTGAAATTTGAAACAAATGAAGCATTTGGTTGCCTAACTTAATTGCCCATGAAAGAATTTAAAAAAATATATGATTATTACTGTAACAAGCCCAAATAGGGGGGGCAAAATTTCAAATTGTCGCTACTATGTCGAGTGGGGTATCATATGTAAGGGCTTTACTTGTACATTCTAAAATATATTTTTGTATTTTTTTACAACTCTTAGTTTTCAAGTTGTGATGAAAAATTACAAAAATAATAGGCAACAAATTAAATGATTCCCAAAATATTTTTTTATACCCCAATACACTTCAGACAAAATGTACTGGAAGAATGTACACCAAATTGGCTAAACGTACACCAAATTTGGGTAAAGTGCCACAAGCGAATTTGGTGAAGTGAACATTCATCCATTTTGGTATACAAAATTTGGTGGATATTATTTTGTAAAAATTTACTCAAATTTGGTGGCACGTTAATACACAGCCAAAATAGTACCATTCCCCCCCCCCCTCTTATCACCGAAGTTTGTAAATGGAAAAATCTGAATTAATTGCAGTCGTTAGAAATTTATGTAAATATAACAGCAAAAATAAAACAATCTTTCTAAGTTGCACAGTTTTTTAGAAATATGCAAAAAACCTTTACAAACAAATTTTGTTTTGCGGTCCTAAAAATTAACTTTACTGCTTCCAAAAATACTATAGATATATCGGAACCCTCGGCGCGAGAGTTTGACTCGCACTTGACTGAGCTCAAAAAAGTTTTCAATTGGCTTGCTTCTAATGTGAAATCTATCCTGGCAGAGTTTGATAACAACGGGATGTAAACCTATTTAACTAATCTGGATG
The DNA here is from genome assembly GCA_947532105.1 of Athrips mouffetella. Lineage (NCBI taxonomy): Eukaryota > Metazoa > Arthropoda > Insecta > Lepidoptera > Gelechiidae > Athrips > Athrips mouffetella. Next base: position 23,647,651 of record OX383967.1, read on the forward strand.
CTACGGCCATATCTGACTACTCACTGTGGAGAGCTACAAAAAACCTTAAAAGACCAGTCACCTTCCGCTCGCCACTCAGAAAACCCGACGGTACCTGGGCCAAAAGTGATGCTCATAAAGCTTAACTGTTTGCAGATCACTCGAGTAATGTCTTCACCCCCAACGCCAATACTGGCTCAGATAAAGTAGCTGAAGTTGATGAACAATTATCCAGAACATACCAATTAGAGCCACCTATAGAAAAAATCACAACAAAAGAAGTAGAATACATAATAAAGAAACTGAATAACAAAAAGGCGCCTGGTTACGATCTTACGTTCCAAAACCTGGTAAGAGCCCTGATGAGGTAACCTCATACAGACCTATCAGTTGCTACCATTAGCAAATAAAGTGATGGAATCTATTTTCCTTAAAAGTTTGATGCCTGCTGTATTAGAAGCCAAGCTCATTCCAGACCACCAGTTTGGGTTTAGAGCAGCCGAAAAGATTAATGTTGGCTTTGAACAAAAAAAGTATTGCTCAGCTGCTTTTCTAGACATCTCTCAAGCATTCGATCGAGTTTGGCACGATGGACTTCTATGTTAAATCCAGAAGTCCCTCCCAGATAACTGCTTTCTATTTATAAAGTCATAGAATAGAATAGAATAGAATGCTTTATTTGCTTTAGACATGGTTTTAAAGGGATGACAATGTTTTTCTTAGTATCACACATCTAGCCTATTAATAGCATGCAAATTTAATTCAATTAGTACTTACAACTTAATTCTAAATAATAATTTATTCCTTTTTTCAAGATTTACCAATTAATTATTTTTTATTTATTTAAAATGTCAAGATTTAAAAAAGACAACACAAGGAAAACATCAAATTAATAGCTAGTTATTTAGAAATTCAACTACAGAATAGAACATTTGCTGCAGCAACCACAAACGCAATGCATTTTTAAATTTGGACTGGGGCAGATCCCTAATTTCTTTGGGTAATTTATTAAATATGTCTATACACATAGCATAACAATTTTTTTTATACCGTGTACTTTTTGGTATTACATCATGAACCAGTCTATCTGGTTTTCTAAGGTTTCTTTCAGTCGTATATCTGTGTTGTATAAATAAATCGTAGTTCTGCTTAACAAAAGTCGCGACTTCTAATATATAGAGACAGGGCAGTGGCAGTATCTTCAACTGAGCAAAAAGAGGTCTACAAGGCGTGTCAGGTGCTACACCAAAGATTGCTCTTACACATTTTTTTTGTGCTATGAAAGCTTTTTTACTAGTAGTCCCATTGCCCCAAATTAAGAGGCCATAACGGAGGACCGACTCTACGTAGGCAAAGTAAGCGACAGTAGCGGTCTGCTTTGTCGCTACCTTGGTTAACCTATATAGGGCGTAGGTAAAAATATTGATTTTTCCACATACCCGATCTACTTGTTCTTTCCAGTCTAAATTAACATCTAATTGTATTCCCAGAAATAATGTGGCCTGCAAATTCTGAATAGCAATACTGTCATGACTTATATTTAAGGTTGTATTACTAGTGAAATTTATGTAACATGTTTTATTAAGATTGATTTTCAAATTATTTTTCTGTAACCATGTTATAGTTGAGGATAATACCTGATTGATTTCAGATTCATGCCATTTTAGACCCATAGACTTACTTGTTGATATGATGACAGTAGCATCGTCTGCAATTAAAATGCTTTTGTGTTCTGTGATTTTGGTGAAGTCATTTATATAGATTAAAATAAGAGAGGACCCAACACGCTTCCTTGCGGTACCCCAAAATTGTTTTGTTTCGACTCGGATCTGAACGTTTGTGACTCTAATTCAACGTTTAGTCGACTAATTTCAACACATTGGTTCCTATTGCTCAGATACGTTTTTAGCCAAGAAGTTGCTGGACCTCTAATGCCATATTGTTCCAATTTCAACAATAACAAGTCATGCTTAACAAAATCAAACGCCTTCGACATGTCAATAAATAATGCTGTCGTGTAGTGCTTAGCATTATGACTGTGCAATACGTGGTTGACTAGATCAAAAGTTGCTAGGGTCGTCGACTTCTTTTTTTGAAAACCATATTGGTTTGGTACTAAGATGTTAAATCTCAAAAGAAATGAGCTCAGCTTGTCATAAAATACCTTTTCAAAGATTTTTGAAAATACAGATATGAGTGTTACTGGACGGTAATTTTCAATGGTACTCTTATCTCCTTTCTTGTGCAATGGTTTAATGATACTTACCTTTAATTTCTCTGGAAAAATACCGAACTCTAACGATAAATTGACTAGGTATGTTAACACTGGAACAATTTGCTCTTTACATGCCTTGATCACTTTAGTAGATATTTCATCATTGCCGACAGAATTTGTACTGTTGAGAGACATTATAGTTTTTTTAATGATATTATCATCAACTGGGGCCAGATAAATCGAATGTGATATACTACTAGTATTCGTATTAAAACACTGGTCATTTATTTTATTCGTTGTATTAATAAAATGTTCATTAAACTTGTTTGCTATTTGGTACGGATTAGTAATAATATTTTCATTTAAAATTATTTGTTTAATATCTCTAGATAAATATGTTGTGCCAATTTCATTTCATACCTGACAGAGCGTCATTTCTACGTGAAACAAGGAGAAGCCATTTCTGAACGGTTCAAGATCCAAGCAGGCGTCCCCCAAGGAAGCGTAATAGGGCCATTACTTTATCTCATTTACACATCAGATCTACCAGTAACTCCAGATCCTAATGTCCTGGTTGGAACTTTTGCTGACGACACCGCTATTCTAGCGACCCACGAAGATCCGAAAGTTGCCTCCTCACTCCTTCAAAAAAGTCTAGATGACATAAGTGTTTGGCTCAGAGACTGGCGAATAAAAGCCAATGAGAACAAATCAGTCCAAGTCACATTTACTCTAAGAAGAGAGATCTGTCCTCAAGTGAACCTTACAATGTAACAATCCCCCAGGCTGATGAAGTGCGCTACTTGGGAATTTATCTAGATAGGAGACTAACTTGGAAAAAGCATATCTACACTAAATGAATTGCACTGAACCTTCAACTAAGAAAGATGTACTGGCTAAAAGGGTGAAAATAAAAGCTTTCTTTGGAAAACAAATTACTGCTATACAAATGTATCTTAAAGCCAATATGGACCTATGGCCTCCAGTTGTGGGAAACGGCTGCAAACTCAAACCTTGAAATTCTGCAACGCTTCCAATCTAAAATGCTACGCATCATAAAAAATGCACCTTGGTATGTTACGAACTGCCAACTAAATCGTGATCTACAATTATCTACCGTCAAAGAAGACATAGGAAAAAAATTGGAGTCGTACTCTTTTCGTATCAAAAAGCATCCAAATGAACTGGCGTCCAACCTAATGAAGGCTGAAGCCCACTCAACTTTCCAAAGACTCAAAAGAAGAGCACCGCAAGACCTGTTACCAGGAAGCTGATAAAACACCTTAAATAACACTAAATGGACATGTCACTACATGTGCACGACATTACTTAACTTCAAAACTCCAGCTAAATGTCCACGGTGACAACTCGCAGGATTAAAAGGGGAAAAAAAATCTTCATCATGAGGATTTCAGTAGGTCTTCAGAGTCCACGGGTCTCCAAAATGAAGGATTTTCAACTTCATCCCCCTTTTCACCCCTTAGGGTGTGGAATTTTCAAAAACCCTGAGACACGTAAAATTTAATCTTTAGTCGTCAGCCTAAATACAAATTTTGAAGATCCTAACTTCAAAACTGACGGACATTCATACAAACTTTCATCCCCTATTTTACCCCCTTAGGGGTAGAATTTTGTAAAACTAGAGATGGGCGTTATGCAACGTAAATAGTTTCAATAACTATGTATCGGTGCAATAACCCAAATACGGTATTCGGTTCTGCAATAACTATTTATTAGGAGAAACTATTAATCGAAAAAAAAAATTGCGTATTACGCCTACCCAAGGAGGTTTTAACCCACGCTAAGCTAAAGCGAAGCGTAGTAAAACCTCCTTGCGCCTACCTAACCTAAGTTTAGAAACAACGAAATTGGAAAAAAACTAAACTGTAGATTATAAAAAAAAGTTTATGCAGACGAAGAAAAAAGTAAACAATTAACAATATTCACAAGTCCTATAAGAATTTTTTTTTTATTCACAATACCAATAATATCGAATAAAATAACTAAAATAATGAAACACCCTGTTCACCGCGATTACGCAATAATACCAATAACGCACAGTAACGAAGTCACTTCTTGAATCGCCATACCATAAAATACATAGTTATTGAAATAAATAGTTTCAAAACCCGTTATCGGGTACTAATAACTAGTTACGTTTCGGTATTAGAAAATCGCGTACCGACCCGACCCTATGTGAAACCCTTTCTTAATGCTCTCCTAGGCCTCATAAGGAACCTACATGCCAAATTTGGAATCTCTAGTTCCAGCGGTTTGGGCTGTACGTTGATATGTCAGTCAGGCACCTTCTTCTTTTATGTATATAGATTAGTTAAATAGCCTCTTAGTACTTTTATTGCCTTTTTTTTGCAATAGTAGACCCAATCCCAGAAAAGGCGTTTGCTGAATTCATGGTTTACCAAGCTGTTAAAGTTTTCAAGCCGCCAAATGAACACTGACTTGGTTTAACGACTACACATACTAACGGTGACCAATACAAATTACTTAACATGCCTTACGTAGTTTGGGAAATGCTCTAGGTGTAAAACCAAAAGCGGTGTTGTTAGCTTTGCGGTTGATTTTGGAGATCGCGTAGGATCCGCAGACAGTACTTGACGAGCGCTTTGTATTTTTCACATCACATCGGAAAATGACCAATAATAAATTACTAAGACCTATCTTGTCTTAATTTGGTAGAAAAAAAAAATTTTGGTGGTAATCTTTGAACCCCGTTATCTCAGCCCCGATATTATTTAGCTATATGGTGCCCATACTAAGAATGGTTCCCTGTTACCTAATCTTTCAAAATTAAGAAGTTTCATAAGTGGCCGCTAAAGTTCGAAAACGACGCCAACTTTAATCAATGCCCTTTACAGAAAAATCTGATGACGCTACGCGCTGACCGCCAACCCTAACCGGGGCTCCGAAGCATGTGCAGCCAGCGCGTCCTGCGTTTGGGTACCCACCTACTACGCCACCTTCTGTTCTCTACCACAGTGTCACTAAAAGCAATAACGCTGATAAAATAAGCTTCTAAACTTTTGTTTAGTAATCAAGTTCATTATTATGAGTAAGTACCTTCCAATTTATGAACTCTAATTTAACAATGGCCCAACTATAACAATAATATAAAAAATATATAAAAGCAATAAACATTCTTTTCTAAACTTTTATATGTTAGTTAATTAAGTAATTTTCTAAAAATTCAGAAACCCATGAATCCGGCTTTATGTTTAATGTAGGTATTTACATTTCTTTAAAAAAAAACTTTATATATAGAATTAGAGTAGAAAAATATTAAGACATCTCATATGTAATGTTAATATCTTTATGCTATTATGTTTTCAGAAATGTAATTTAATCGGCCCATATCTAAGTGAAAAAATGTTAGTAATCTTGCCAGTGCAGTTTTTAAGTCTCTGGTATTTCTAAAATAGCATTTAAATCTCTTAAAAGTATGTCGTTAACAACATATCAAAAAACAAGATACTCTAATAATTTTATAACTTGATATTCTTCAGCGACTGGTCTATATCACCAAAGTTAATCTTTTAGCCATAAAGTAGCTCTAAGAGAAAAACATCCATAATTAGCATTAGCAGTTTTATTAGATGTAAAGAAAAAGAAAGACGATTTTTTTTAAAAACAGAGCAGATATTTTCAAAGACATGAAATTAATTAAGTAGAACTCGTAAATCTTCAAGAAAAACCGAGAAAGGGGAGACGTAATAAAGAGACTATCAATTCGTAAAACGAACCGCAAGCAATCTGTTTAAGCGTTCTAATTACAAAATGTATTCATGAACATCAGCCAGGCTTAACACCGTGGCCCGTTGATGTGTAGTTAAGCCCTTAAGCCCCTTCATTCCACCGCTTAACCGCCCCGAAAGGAAACGAATGAATTAATGCAATCACTTCGGGAACGCCAATCGACTTCCCTGATTTGAAAAATATTGAGTATTTTCTTGTCGTTACAACCATGTTCTATTCAATACTGGATCTTAGCGCGGTTGGTTATAAAAAGAAATAAGTTGTTTTTAGGGTCCCGATATCAAAATGGTAAAAAAAGGAACCCTTATGTCTGTCTGTCTGTCTGTCACACCTGTCTATCTCAGCAACCACTCATGCTATCGACTTTAAATTTGGAATAGTTTTAGAATATGGTTGATCAATTTGATTGCACATGAAAGAATTTAAAAAATATTATGATTATTTGTAAAGGGGGCCCAAATAGAGGGGCAACAAATTGTCGTTACTTGGTCGAATGGGGTATCATATGAAAGGGCTTTACTTGTACATTCTAAAATATATTTTTGTATTTTTTACGACTCTTAGTTTTCAAGTTATGATGACAAATGTAAAAAAAAATACCGTTCCCCCCCCCCCCTTATCTCCGAAGTTTGAGAAAGTAAACATGTGAATTAATTACAGTCGATAAAAGTTTATGTAAGTATTCCAGAAAAAATAAAAAGATCTTTCTATGTTGCATAGTTTTTTAGAAATCTGCAAAAAACCTGTACAAACAAATTTAGTTTTGCGGTCCTAAAAATGAACTTTATTGCTTCCAAAAATACTATAGGTATATCGGAACTTTCGGCACGCGAGTAAGACTCGCACTTGACCGTTTTTAGGGATCACTTTGTTGTCCGTCTGTCTGTCTGTCTGTCAAGACCCTTTATCTCACGATCGGGTAAAGGTATCAGGTTGAAATTGATACCAAATATTAGGGTCTATGAACCACGCAAGATCTGAAAATTTTAATTTTTTACAACGACGCAATCAAAAGATATGGCATTTTATGTCCTCATCTCCATACATTTATTCAAAAATGCAAAACCTACAGGGTACTTCCCGTTGACCTAAAATTATGAAATTTGGCAAGAAGCTAGGTCTCACAGTACAAATAATGGGAAAAGTCTGAAATCATTAAATATTACAACTTTTCTCACAACTAATGGTAACCAATTGTGGTGAGCTCCCGTTTCAAGACAATTCATATAAGAGAGGGGTCAAGTTGGATGGTCCTTAAGGCGATTTTTGTTTTAGTTCTATTTAAAAACGGGAACACTTACAAACTTGAAAATTGGTATGTTTATAGTGCATAAGCTATAAAATAACAACAAATAATTAAATTTGGTCAAGCGCGTGTCGGTTCCAAAAAATCTTGCACATTAACTTACTGAAATTTCAACTAATACAATTATGATTATGTGGTGGTACGGAACCCTCGGTGCGCGAGTCTGACTCACACTTGGCCGGTTTTTAGGGTTCCGTACCTCAAAAGAAAAAAACGGAACCCTTATAGGATCACTTTGTTGTCCGTCTGTCTGTCTGTCAAGACCCTTTATCTCACGAACGGGTAAAGGTATCAGATTGAAATAAATACCATATATTAGAATCTATGAACCACACAAGATCTGAAAATTTAAATTTTTTACAATGACGCAATCAAAAGATATGGCATTTTATGTCCTCATCTCCATACATTTATTCAAAAATGCAAAACCTACAGGGTACTTCCCGTTGACCTAAAATTATGAAATTTGGCAAGAAGCTAGGTCTCACAGTACAAATAATGGGAAAAGTCTGAAATCATTAAATATTACAACTTTTCTCACAACTAATGGTAACCAATTGTGGTGAGCTCCCGTTTCAAGAACATTCATATAAGAGAGGGGTCAAGTTGGATGGTCCTTAAGGCGATTTTTGTTTTAGTTCAATTTAAAAACGGGAACACTCACAAACTTGAAAATTGGTATGTTTATAGTGCATAAGCTATAAAATAACAACAAATAATAAAATTTGGTCAAGCGCGTGTCGGACTCAAAAAATGTAGCACATTAACTTACTGAAATTTCAACTAATACAATTATGATTATGTGGTGATACGGAACCCTCAGTGCTCGAGTCCGACTCGCACTTGGCCGGTTTTTTTTTAACTGATCTTTCGAACCGGCGACGAATGAAAAGGTACAGTCAAGAGCGGGTCAAGCTTGACACTTACCGTGCGACTGTAGTACGCAGAGCGTGTCAAATAAGAACGGTACAAAGTCCAATGGTAGAGCTTGACCTGCTTTGACAGTACTAAGGGCATCATACCTGAATGGACGTTACAACCATTTAATACTAGTTATCATAATAAGGAGAAGAAAGAACTCCCAAAAAAAGAATATTATAACAATATCTTCATGTTAGTACAATACGATGGACCCTTGAAACAAATAGTTTACAAACTGCTGTGTAATCGGTCCATCATAGCCTAAGATCCTACCATAAAATCTTTCACATGTTTATTAAAATGTCTGTTTCTTTTTTTGCAGTGTGGGTTAAATGGGATTATTTGCACTTGGTTATAGTTCCTCCGCGTTAAAAATGCAGTAGTCATTAATAAGACAGTGGGCGTTATGGACGGTGGTGACCCACCTGCTCGTTTACCCACCTGTGATATTAAAAATAAAAATGCAAATGTGGGCAAAGGTGTATTTACAATGGAGTTCAAATACAAAAAAGAAAACAACCGCTTCTTTCGAAGGTTTGCCTTCAGTTAGTCATTGTGCATTTAAGCATATAATTTTAAGTGACCTCATTGGTTACGGGGCTTGGCTACCAGGCGCGGAAAGCGATGACTCACTGCATTCTTAAGATGGACGAACTATAGAGCTACTTAACAAATGATATATTTATTTCAATCTAAAATCATAGCATAATCCGAATTATTATCAGCAAAAGTGCATCCATTTGTTATTCAAGTAAACGAAGTGCTACATAAAGAGATCAGTCTAAAAAACTAATAAATAAAATAAAAAACAGATTGTCAATCTTCAGCCTGCTGTAACTCAAGAGTGGAATTCTCTGCCTGCGTCTGTGTTCCCGAGTTCATACAACCCGAAGATATTCAAGTCGCGAGTGAATAGGCTTCTTCTGGGTAAGCTCGTTTCATCGTCGACCTCATCTCTGTCTTCAAGACTAGATCGAGGTCAAGAGTTAGCCCATTGACAATAAAAAAAACTCTTAGTTGCCTCTTTTAAGAAAAAAATTACAGTATTAGAATATTAAATATAACGGTAATTGACCTTGCAACCCACACGATATGTTGGTGATGAGGAATTGAGGATATTTCGCTTTATGACGTCATTTGATATTTAAATAGTCGATTCAAAATAAGTGTCGTAACGTAGAAAAAGAAGTGACAAGAAAGAACCAAGTGGTGAGTTCTTTGCACGCAAATAAGGTGAGATTTTTGTTCGTAATATAACCTACATTTTAACATTTCTGGCATTTCAGTTTCTTTAGATTGGTTTTTATCCGTTAGTTGTTTATTTACGTGAAAAATAAACGGGTGAAAATTTGTTGTAGTACCTAAAGTGTACAGGCTCAGTTCGGAAGTGCGGCTGAAATGTATAGCACGCTATATACATTTTGCCCGCATTCCCAAGCTGTCGCGTACCTTAGTTGCGGCACAGATTATATAACAAGGTGTTGATATTCAATAATGTATGATTCTATGTGACAATTGCATTTAATTCACATTGTGATAAAAAATAAAACAAATTGGTACAAAGATTTGCAGTGGGATCTTAGGCTATCAGGGTTTTTGTGCGAAACAAAAGAGCCGTATCGAACAGACAAAAACGTCCCTCGTCCGAGTACAATTTTCTGTCTTAATTTCGGACTCAGAATGAATAAAACATCTTACGGGTGTTCTTCTGAATAAATTTCCATTATGCTGACGAATATGTGCCATGTAGATAAAACGAGTGACTCTAGGGGACCCCGATTTCAGTTTGAGTGTGCAAAATACGCCATTGTTTACCGTTCTTCGTGGTTCTTCCATTCTATAACTAAACGGTCCTTATTACCGCTTTCCAAACAAGGAAGCATTTAAAAAAAATACTTACAAATAGCTTAAAAACATTAAGCGGCAATTGCAAACACATACAGAAACTTTAATTAAAATTATTTCGAAGTAGTAAAGAACTGTGTGAACCAAAACCTACTGTCCCAATTCCCTAAAAGAAAATAAACACCACTACGAGTAGTCAAACGAAAATACTGCGAAACCTTTCGGAGAGCCCGCCAGTTAATTGCCTATGTTTTTTTTCTGTAGCAGCGCAAAATAGGAGTTTCCTCATTAGACTCAGCAAATTCATTTAGCTACTCCTTTTCTCGCACTTCAAGCTTTGCTGGAAGACTGCTATAATCTATCTCCTCCTAGGCTATAATTGATTTTAGCCTCCTCGCTGCGAAGTGTTTTGTTAATCTGCAGGTTTCTTAGGACCTGTCAACTTGTTGTTTGCAGCAAGAAGTTTGTTATTAGAATCCTAGAGTGTTTTAGTATGTAGCTGATATGCTAAGTACTCTAGTAGTTAAAGTTTGATAGGTTATAAAGGGGAGGTTAAGCCATAACCATAGTTAATGGGACGATGCATCATACCTTATGGCCCACTAATCATAATGCATGCTCTAAAATTTATGACGCTTTTGGTGCTCACCTACATAGCAGAAAGACTAAGGTATCTACTGAATAAGATTGGAAAAAAATCTATTGAATCTAAAGAAAAAATGGTTTTATTGAAAAATATTTAAGAGTATTGTCTCTTAAAATTTTTTCAATAAAACCATTTTTTCTTTTCAATAGCTCAGATCTTGTGAGACTTTAGTACGACTAAGGCTCTGCTCAACCCAAAAAGGAAACGGACGTATAGATTTTATCATCAGATTGCCCATAGCCAGAATCCTAAGCTATAGCTGCACAGTAGAAAATAAAAGAAGAAACACAAACCTGTAATTTGCACCACTGATATTTTGCTTTTGCATCTGCTTGATTCTCTCCAAGCATAACCAGTATAGTCAAGTGATAGGTATTATCTCTAGAATTTTTTTCACAGTATACGCCGTGGGCCTAAGAAACCCGATAGATTTTAACCACCGAGTCTGATATCTAATTGAATAAAAAAGTGGTACAGTCAACGACAGATCAAGCTTGACACTTGCAGTGTGACTCTAGGCCGTAGTGATATGAACCCGAATGAATGTGACGTGTAGCGTAGTCTTTGGAATGTTATGATGGTGGTGACTGAGCTCTAGCGTAGGTATTATATTATGTCCAGCATTTTCTTCTCAGTATATGGTATTTAGACAGAACAAACACGTACCTGTAATTTGGACCACTGTATTCTCCCTATGCACCTGCTTGCGTTTCTCCAGGCCAACTTAGCGCCGAAGACCAGCTCAGTGGTCGTTAACTGGTAGGTGCCAGTCTTCGCCACCTCTTCTTGGACCGCATGCCAGCGCGCTTCGTGAGCTGGTGTGTTGGCTCTGTGTCATCAATAAAAGGGAGATGGTAAAATGGTATAATCACTGAAATGGGTAACTTCAACATTGCAAATTATAATTAGGACCAAAATAATTTTATTTAGCATAATTCTAGAGTGTAAAAGGGTAGGTAGTCCATGATGTCGTGGTAGTCCGTCTGGGGAAGTAACACCCCTCTGTCGTAAAGCAGCAGTGTTTGCACTGCTGTGTTTCGGTTCGAAGGGTAAGGGAGTAATGAAATGACTGGCACATGAGACAAACCATCTTTGTTCTCAGGGTGGACAAAGCGCTTTGCTGTCTTATTAGTGTCAAATTATGCCTTTAATAAGACAGTGGGTGCTATGGGCGGTGGTGACCGCTTACCATCAGCTGGCCCACCTGCTCGTTTTCCCACTTGTATCATAAAAAAATGGAAAGCTTGACTAAGGATGCTTAAAATTCTGCACCAACGAAAAAAATAGTGAGCGGCTCACTGTGAGCCTAGTGGGGACATGGCCTTATTCACCCTTCTCCTCTCCCCTTACACTCCTCCTTCTTACCTTATGACTCGTCCAAAGCTCGATGTAGTACCAAATAGGTATTAACGCTAGAGGGCCTATATCCACTTTGCACAAAATGATCGAACGATAGCAAAAAACCACCACGTCAAAAATCAGGGCTTACGCTCTATAAGCGCTAAAGCCACTGCTACGGAATAAATAAATTGTTTCTATGGGCATCAAAATATTTTGACATCAATTCCGCTAGCTAAAGTCCTCGTCACAGACCTTTGAAATCTTGCAATCCGCTTGCGCCGTACTTGTCCTGATACATCAATCTACTCACCGTCTTATAGACGCGAAGTACTGTCCAAGGAAATCTTTGGCGTCGTGGAGGACCTCATCCGGGGCCCGTGCGACGTCCCCTCGCCCTGGGAGACCCATAATGCTGCCCAAGCATGCCTTCTCGTTGCATTGTGTTGGCTGAAACAAGAGAATAATGCATGGTTAGTTTTAAATTGATGCCACGATACGAAATGGCCAAGTGACGAGTACCCTAAATTGACAAACTTGTTTGAAAGGGTTGACTATGGTTGGACAAGCGAAGGAGTATGACAAGATCGTAGCTGATGAAAGGATATAATATTTGCCTGACCCTACGGGAAAGAGGCGTAATATTGAATGATGTGGCTCTATTTCTTGGTTAATTTGGAATCTATTGCTTTTTATGAAGTCTACGGGAAAGATCAATGTGGTACCTTTCTTAGCCAGCACCATATTGTGGTCACTAACCCGCTGGCAGTATGCCAATTTTCTGAAACTGAGCCCCACAATTCGGTGTGAAGATCTGAGAAGCCGTTTGTCCAACTGCACAAGACGTTTGTAAATCGGCTGTTATATATAAAATCTAAATTTAACAAAAGTCCAAACACAAGGTGTCAAAGAGCAGTGGAACGCAGCAAAGTAAACGTGTTTCAAACGGATCGACCGAGTGCGGAACACTACGCTGCGTTCCAAGACAGGAATAGCTGACAAAGTTCAGAAGACAGTCAAGTGGGATTGGGCTGGACATGTAAACCAAATTTATCTACGATAGTGGGCTAAAATCGTCACCCAGTGGATACCCCAGAATGGCCAACGCTGCAGGGGTAGACCACGAAAAAGGTAGAGTGACGATTTAGACTCGTACCGTAATTGGTCAGAATTCGATATGGACCGGGATAGTTGGTGGGCCAAAGGAGAGGCCTTTGCCCAGCATTGAGACAGTATCTATAGGCAAGTGAAAAAAAATCTAAGGATCTGCTATGTTGTTCTATAATAACGACAGAGATACATCTCACGCGTGAATTCGCGGCAAAGACCTTATCAAACAACGGTCATACGGGATGAACGAAGTTATACTGTATAGAAATACAGTGCCAAGATTTGACCCCAGGTTAGGTTGATGCTCACATTTGAAGGGGGTGAGGGAGGACTTGCAAACTGCCAATTTATTTTTTTTCGTGTCAATATTCAAAACGAAATACGTTTGAGTTATAAGATATGTTTTTCGAACCATACATAGAATAGCATTCTAGAGCTTTAATTACGATTCTTATACAAAGTAAAGCTTATACATACATCTTAGCTATTGGCTCTAAGATTATAATAACTGAGTCTATTATTACCACAGATGATTATTACTCAAATTAGAGCTACTCAATGACACATCTTGATTTTCTGTGACGAATTTTACCGTATAATATTCAATTTCTTCTAATGTACCTTTAAAGTTTTATATTCTTCAATTTGCAAAATGTGTTTTAATTTTTTTTACATTTGAGACTAAAACCTTTCTTTTAATTGTTTTCACATTTTATATAAAATTTTATAAGCACTAATGGAATTACGTGTTTCAGTAAAATATTGAAGAAGCATATTAAAATGTTTCGAATTTTTGTTTACAAGTATTCACCCTGCGAGTATGGACCCAGTAACTGTAACATTATTGAAGCCGGGTTTTAATAAAAAAAAACTGGCCAAGTGCGAGTCGGACTCGCGCTCTGAGGGTTCCGTACCACCACATAAACATAATTGTATTAGTTGAAATTTCAGTAAGTTAATGTGCTAGCTTTTTTGAGTCCGACACGCGCTTGACCAAATTTTATTTTTATGGCCTATGCACTATAAACATACCAATTTTCAAATTTGTAAGTGTTCCCGTTTTTAAAATAGAACTAAAACAAAAATCGCCTCAGCGACCATCCAACTGACCCCTCTCTGATATGAATGTTCTTGAAACGGGAGCTCACCACAATTGGTTACCATTAGTTGTGAGAAAAGTTGTAATATTTAATGATTTCAGACTTTTCCCATTATTTGTACTGTGAGACCTAGCTTCTTGCCAAATTTCATAATTTTAGGTCAACGGGAAGTACCTTGTAGGTTTTGCATTTTTGAATAAATGTATGGAGATGAGGACATAAAATGCCATATCTTTTGATTGCGTTGTTGTACAAAATTTCAATTTTCAGATCTTGTGTGGTTCATGGATCCTAATATGTGGTATTAATTTCAACCTGATACCTTTACCCGTTCGTGAGATAAAGGGTCTTGACAGACAGACAGACAGACAGACGGACAACAAAGTGATCCTATAAGGGTTCCGTTTTTTTCTTTTGAGGTACGGAACCCTAAAAAAATAAAAATAGTTTTATTTTATATTTTAGCAATTACATATACATTAATACATTTTACCAATATTTTTTTTAAGTTTGTCGTAAATAGTGTATGCTTCTTTAAATCCAATAAAAATATTAATTAATATTTAAACAAATTAATCCAAAACAAATAAATTCAAAAATTTAAATCCTACTTACTAATCAAATAAGGCTTAATTTAATAAAAATATTTTTTACTTATATTTTCCATTACGTATTTTAGGACTATATTCTTAAATAAAACTTCTGTTTCACAAAATAAACGCTACATAAGTAAATCCGTAAAAATGCGTTCATTCGAGTTAAAAATTATTTTATAATTATATTTTTTGTCCATTAATAAGGTAAAAGTAAGGTAAGATATTCAGTATTTAGATATTCAAAGTATTAAATACTCGTAGTAACTTCAGACAGTTTTTCGTGAACTACGAAACTAGTGAATTTGCCTTCTATGCCATGAGTGCTTGTTCTGTGTCTGGCCAGGCCTGTGACACTCCGCACTCTAGGTATGCAACGCGGCGCTGGAAGTCGACTGGGTGAGGCAGTCGATTTTACTTTTCCATATGTCATCTTAAGCTTATGGCGGCAAAACAGGTAAGCAAGTATTTGCATTTTTGATTGAACAATATTACATACCTCTTAGATTATGAATAACGGCAGCTTAGGGACATACCTACTTGCATCTCGCTCAGTATCAAAATAAAGTGACAAAATCATCGCCTTAGGCCACCTGTCAGCGATCACCCGCGATTTAAAAACGTGTCCTAAGCGGTGCACTGCAAGTATCGACTTTATGCTTAGACCGTAAGGTTGAAATTTGTCGGCACCCCGCCTGAAAGTGTCGGATCTGTAAACGTTAGTTTACTATTATGTAATCTGTGGTCTGGGTGTTAGCTTAGGTTACGATTAGGCTTTGCCTAGTTTGGTATCAGATGACTTTGAGTTATGTCCCCTAATAATTACTTATTTATTTAATATCTATTACCTATCCTCCTTACCTTAGTGGCTACAATGTTTCTCTCTCCACCTTCAATACCTACCTATAACAGAGTTTACGAGAGAGTCAGGTGTTTTGTAAACAAATATTTCTCAGTTATCAAAAGAATTATGTTCAATTTTAATAGGTTCCCGTTCGTAACCACAATACACACAGAAAAACGCTATCGTTTTAAATACAGAAAATGAGGTATATCTACGTTTTTACACATTTTATATGAATTTGAGGTTATGATTTTGTTTAAAAAACACCTGAATCTTTCGTGAACTCCAGTATCACCCTCTTAACCATCATTTTAAATTACTTTTTGATCTCACGTTGAAACCAATTATGGTAAGAAGGATAACAAATCGTTCCCCAAGTGTAAATATTTGGGTGCGTGATCCGCATAATTGAACACTTATTTACGACAGCCTAAGGTGATATCGGAAAGTTAAAAGAAAATTGGAAAAAAGAAATTCATCTTCTAACTGGAGATATCATCATCAAAACCTTTTTAAAAATATTGAAATGCAAATGACATCATCGTAAAGTTGTGTAATTTCGGTAAAGTGTCATTTCACCAAACTTTATTAATCAGCCATTAGTCAATCTATTGTTAAAGTTAACGCTGTTGTTAATATATTATGCGTTTCACAAGGAAAATCTAACAGACCATCGTTAAAAAAACACTAACCGAATGATTTTGTAACAAAACATCACAGCAAAAAGTTCATTTACTTTCAAAAATTCAAAAAAGGTTTATTTTAATTTTGATGCAAATTTTATATTTTTTTCTTTGTTTAGGTTTAAATATGACGTGTTTATTTAACCATCTTTACAGTAATGAAATTGGCAGACAGAACTAATCGTTCGTTATCAATTTAACGGACCTCTAGAACACGAATTTAACTTAAACTTCGATTAAATTGCCGTTAGTGCATTGTGAGACACTCAATTCAAACTCAAACTCAAAATAGTTTATTCATTGTTTGCTTCACAAACAATAAATAACCTTTACAGTCCGTCCAACCAAAAAAGCTTGTTAGCTTCAAACGAGCTTGTTGGGTCAATTAGTTAACAAACAGTGTGGTGAAAACTTTTATAAAGTGATGGATTACAGGATGATCTGTCTCTAGCATTCAGTTTCGAAATGATTCTTCAAGGCAGCTCTAATAACAATAAAAATAACTAATTGCTTACACTTTTTAAGTCATCACTGATTTAAAACGGCTGTAACTTTAAAGAAACTTTCCGCAACCGATGGTTGACAATTTGAATCAATTTCTTCAAAAACTTGGTACCATATTAAAATTTTTAAGCTATAGTGATCTCATAGAGACACGCAAAACGAAGGCAGATCGAAGGCTTGAAACTTATAACGAGCCTGGTTAGAGACAAAAGACAGCTTGATGGAACTAAACACAGTTTTTCAAGTTAATTAATGCTTTTGATAGCTTATTATTCACTAAGAAAACAGACAACACGTAAACAAGGTAGTCTCGAGAATTCTCATACAATAAATCTGAGAAAACTTTCGCACTAGAACGTTCAAAGGAAGTGTAACTTTGAAAATTGTGTTTCTTCATTGAGTTACGTTTTTGTTTCTTCTGTTCCATATTTTAAAGTCATCTTTGAAGATAATGGTTCAAAAACTCTTACTGAATATTTATTAAGAAACAAGAGATAAGATAATTTATAGAAAAAGAGACATTTAGTTCCTGAGCATAAAAAGAGAAAAACAGACGAATAAACCAAAGCTGCTGCTGTAAGCTCATAAAATACCACTTCTGAAAACTCACATATCTATTTTTCTTAAAAATACTGGAAACTTTCTTCAAAATTGTAAGAAATAAGACCCTAAACTCTTTTAAAAATGGCAAGTATAGAAAAGTTTATATGTGGGTTTGTATCCGTTTCAGTAAGTTTTCGCTAAGAACGTGAGCCTGGGGCGAGCTTCTCTACACTGAGTTCGTTATTTTACTCTACACAACCCTGAATCACTCCGATCTATTTTTCAAAAAATTGGCTACGTTTGTTTCAGACTTGAGTTACAGGGTTCCATTCTATTACACAATATGATACTGCTACGCGAAATTTCAGTGGTAGGTTCAAAACTACTGTGCCTATGTGTGAAAGACTTTCAATTTACTACCTATTTTGAGTCTGACTCGGACTTGGTCATTTTGTACTATTGTTGCTCTACTGTTAGGTCGGCCCACCTTGTGGAGGGCTTGCCCCATGCTACGTCTTTCGGTTTGTGGTCGCTACTCTAAGACCTTTACGCCCCAACGGCCATCGGTTCTGCTTGCGATGTGCCCTGCCTACTGTCACTTCAGTTTAGGGATTCTATGGGCTATGACAGTTACTTTAGGTGGCCCTGATCTAGTCAAGGTCGCGGGAACCGCTGGATGCGAGCAGCGCATGACCAGTCGTCATGAATTTCTTTGGGGATGCCTATGTCCAGCAGTAGACGTCTTTCGGCTGATATGATGAGTGATGATTATTACTTACTAAAGTGTGTGCGGTTTAAGCAAGTTTAACGCGTGCCCGTAATGTAAGTATTATCGTTTTTACTATTAAGAAAACAAGTTGCAAAATAAACGTATTTTTTTGTGAATTTTTATATTTAAAAAGTGATCCGTCAAAAAGTCAGACAGATTTGGGTACGGAACCCGAAAATATAGAAAGTGCGAAAATTTAATTTATGATCAAGTTTTTGTTGAGGGGTAAGTTACATTATGGATAGTATTACAATCTAATAGTAACATTAGCCGGGCCCGACGATTTTTCGTGCTTTTTGAAACACGGAATCGCTCAAATAATTTTACCACCAGCAGCGGTCACCTACCCCGATGCTTAAAATGGTCGGCCACGAGCGGTTACCGTTAAAAAAATTGTTACTTGTTATGCAAGGCATCAAAATTGTTATTTGGCGCGAATGCCTGATTGAAACCCGAGCAAACGAAGGTTCTAGAATTGAACTATTAGCGAAGCGAGCCTCATCGTACCAAGGGTTTCAAGACACGAGATGAAACACACATTTTTTTACCTCACAACAACGAAAGAAATGCAAATGTAATAAACAGCTGCTGAATAGAAATGAATGAAAAAAAAACCGGCCAAGTGCGAGTCGGACTCGCGCACTGAGGGTTCCGTACCACCACATAAAAATAATTGTATTAGTTGAAATTTCAGTAAGTTATTGTGCTAGCTTTTTTGAGTCCGACACTCGCTTGACCAAATTTTATTATTTGTGTGTAGCTTATGCACTATAAACATACGAATTTTCAAGTTTGTAAGTGTTCCCGTTTTTAAATAGAACTAAAACAAAAATCGCCCCAACGACCATCCAACTTGACCCCTCTCTTATATGAATGTTCTTGAAACGGGAGCTCACCACAATTAGTTACCATTAGTTGTGAGAAAAGTTGTAATATTTAATGATTTCAGACTTTTCCCATTATTTGTACTGTGAGACCTAGCTTCTTGCCAAATTTCATAATTTTAGGTCAACGGGAAGTACCCTGTAGGTTTTGCATTTTTGAATAAATGTATGGAGATGAAGACATAAAAGGCCATATCTTTTGATTGCGTCGTTGTAAAAAAATTTAATTTTCAGATCTTGTGTGGTTCATGGATCCTAATATATGGTATTAATTTCAACCTGATACCTTTACCCGTTCGTGAGATAAAGGGTCTTGACAGACAGACAGACTGACAGACAGACAGACAGACGGACAACAAAGTGATCCTATAAGGGTTCCGTTTTTTTCTTTTGAGGTACGGGACCCTAAAAAAGCGATCAATGACCTAAATACCACAGTTCTTAATCACGTCCTAATTAAGCTTTTCCACGCTAGCAGCCCAAAATTACTAAGATTTGAACAATAAAGCAAAGTTTTCCGAGCTAGTGAGGTAAATGCTTACTTAACTCAGATTACTTAATAATAAACTATTAATGCAAGGCGTAAAGTTAAACAGTGAATTATATTAAGGAGGTAACTAAATGTCTCCCTGAATTTTGGTTATTTATTAAACAATTTTCCCAATGGGACCCACGTCGAACGGTCATTTTCTTTTTACTTCCCACATAAACTAATTAGCTGATCGGGACTTTTAGTACAGCTAGTAAAAAAAAATGTTGGTCCCAAAGGGAAAGTTGTTACTTTCTATAAGGAAAGCACTGTTAACATACTTAAACACCCTGTAGTTCTACATAAACTTCTTAAGTTACTTTACTACTGACGCAATTATCACGTGCTGTAGTTTTGATGGCTCGACCGGTACGTCACCAATGTTTGTTTTCCGCACATAATAATGTAATATGTAATTTGGTTAATGCTCGAAACGCAACTTATCTCCTTGCTGTAAAATCCTAAACGACGTCATGCTCCGGACTTATCGGTTCAAGTCAATATTGTCAACAAGAAAATAAATCTTTAACTTAATCCTTGGTGTGCTTTGTTTTATCACATCTCTCGGTAAAACGTAGTTACACTAGAAACTAATTCTTACTTTTTGCTCATATCTGTATTTTACTTTGAAACAAATAGATCTTTCTATCTTAGTGAAGCGACAGGGGAAATGAAACAGAAGTTGCGCGTCGATAAAACAGGAATGGTGAGTTATCTTACGTTCCAGCACATACATCGCTGCAATCATTCAATGTGCCTATAAATAAAAAGATGGAACGACTTTGTTTCACTTCCCCCAGATAACAAAGAATGTTTCACTTACCCCACCTAACCTTAAATAACTGTTTCATTTTGTGCTCATTAATATCTAAATTTTACCCGACTTAATTAGAGTATCTTCTCGTTCATCTACTATGTGTCTTTTATTATTAAGGTTCAGCACTAAATTTGTGACTTTTGTAGCTTATATCTTCTGAAAAAAGACGATGATTCCGAAACATAGCCAAAAGGAGATTGAGATTTACTCCCACATCTTCAATTACTTATCAGTAAATAATATATTATAATAGTTTCCATCGAAACTCGAGCTTACAATTTTCTTTAAACTGACAGTTAAAAATTATTTTTTTACATTGTTCACATCCAGTAGTCACTTATCTAGGACTCTGTGAGATGTTAAGATAATATACTTTATTTGCTTAGCGGCGCGTGCCTAACTCAGAGATGACACTGCGCATGTATTATAATTTATTGTTCAATCTTGTTGAGAGCCTAGCTTAAACAACTTTTCTTTGATTAGGGCTTTTGAGTCGTTTACTCAATCTCACTTCTTATTGACTGAGATTTGAGGGTTCTACTTGAATAACAGTTGTTTTTATTTTACTTGGAAAATACTATAACCAGGATAAGGGTGCAGCAATGTGTGTACAGTGGGTATTAGAACATTACGTAGTGTGAAGATATACAGGGTGTAAGGGACGGTGTACCGAAAACTGAAAGGGCGTGCTTAGTCATTGAAACTGAACAACTTTCCCAAAGAAAAATTTTTGAGAAATCAAAAAAATATTTGATCTCTTTATACAAACTGTTCGATCAGAGTTAGCAATTTGCATGGAGAGGCCAAACTATTTTTCAATTCACAAAAAATGTTCTTTGGGAAAGTTGTTCAGTTTCATTGAATGATCATGTCCTTTCGTTACTTACACCCTGTATACTTTGATGTGGAATTTGGAAGTTTTGAGTAAACAACTTACCTTGCTAGGACAAGACAGAGCGTGCAGTCGATCATACAAACAGTCTTCATTTTCAAAGTTCCTCAGAACCCTAGGTTTCAACCCTCTTCGCACTGGGGGAGGGTATCGCTCAAACTTCTCAAACTGAAACACTGCACTTTTCCCTTCTTCTTTCAAATCGCCGTTAAAGTTGTCAATTGGGCATACTTGTTTGATGACATCCCCATTACGCCCATTCATACCTTCCGGAGGGCTATTAACGATGGCCTCTGTGCCCTGGATGACTCCAGGAGCCATTTTGAAGGAAATAAAATAAAAAACGGTTAAGTTAGTAAAGTGGTCAACGACGCGGAACAGGCACACGCGTTCGCGAACACACTGGTACTAATAGTAGTGTCACCGAAGTATATATAAGAGCATTATCGTATGAGCTAGATCACAAGTTTGCTCTACGATTTGTTAATAATATTTGTTTCACGCGGTGCTTGCGACGGTGATGGACAGCTTTGACACCGCGAGTGCATTTACCTTGTTCAGTAAACTTTTTGATAAGTATATACAGAACATGCATTTTTTTATATTGTATGTTTTATTTTTACATAAAATTTTGTCAGCATTAGCTTTATAAAGATGTTTAAGGATATTCTATCATCTGAATTATTGACTTCATATTCATTAGATTGATAGATCGTGGAACAGTTAGGATTAGTATTAATTGATTTATCCGACGCATAGCCAAATAGACGAAGAAGTTAAAAATTGGCTCTTTTGTTTTAGTCTGTTTGTTTTTTATTCGTCATCTCGAACTTTGAAATATGGTCATGGTAAATTTTAAGTTAATTCGCAAAGTTATAAGGTTACTAAAGTAAAATATATTTAACGCAGTGACCTGCTCCTCAAGTCTCTCGGATCAATGACTACAGCCAAGTTTCTGTATTATTACAATAGAACAGTGAACAGAAGTACAACAAGCGGATGCTATGTCTATCGTTTGACAAAGGGAATGTAGTTCTCATCCATGCAATCACATAATACTATTGTTTCAAAAATGATGGATACAACTAATGCAAGTAATACAAATATATCTGCTGATCAGTTTAATTATTAAGTACCCGGGCGAACGAACTTCGCTCCGTACAATCTTAACTCAAACCCACTAACAGATGGAGATGTAGGGTTTCTGAAACGCACCATTTTCAAGAACTTCTCAGAAAACCGGGAAAAACGAATTTTCCCAGACATGAGACCTAGCTAGATTGATTTTTCTCCCCCTAAAACCCCCGTACAGAGCCGTTTTCGAGAAACTAATTACAAACTAGCTGGTGCCCGCGATTTTGTCTGCGCAGGTTTATAAATTGTAGCCCATGTGTTATGCTGATGTATAAGCTATATTATTGTAAGGTTTCATTAAAATCCATTCAGTCGTTTTTACGTGTAAGAGTAACAAACATCCATCCATCCCTACATACAACTTACAAACTTTCGCGTTTATAATATTAGTAGGATAGGAAGTAGGATATTGCTCGTAGGATGTAGCGACACACCTAACACACTTGCGGATTTTTCACACGCGGACAGTTCCGCTCATTACGCTTGCTACGCTTCTTAGGTTACCTACGACACATCTGGCAGAATTTCCGCTAGTGTCATCATCATAACTTCCCATGAAACGTCCACTACAGGACAAGAAGCTCCCTCCATAATTATAGCTTTTGCTAGAAAAA
Organism: Athrips mouffetella; assembly: GCA_947532105.1. Taxonomy (NCBI): domain Eukaryota; kingdom Metazoa; phylum Arthropoda; class Insecta; order Lepidoptera; family Gelechiidae; genus Athrips; species Athrips mouffetella. The sequence goes on from OX383967.1 coordinate 23,670,688, forward strand.
TGTAGAGGGGAAGTACCCTAGTCACCTCGCTTGTTAGCGTTACGGCTGGCACCATGGACTGCGGTTGTAGGTGACCGCAGTAAGTAAGATGTAAGATACAAAGGAGGATGCTGCTGCCCATCCTCCAGTTTATAACCCTTAGTCGCGTATTACGACACCCACGGGTATGTATGGGTTGGTACTATTCTTTGCCGGCACCACACGGGTGCTGATGTCATACTTGACAGATTTTCGGTCGCGGAACTTTCCGCTTCGGAATCTTCGCAGGTGTGTTGCTAAACTCAGCAGTTTCTGATATAGGTCAGCGTATTGCATAGGTTCATCAATGGCACATACATGAAACTCTGTTTCATGTATTCTATGAATGGCACAAACTGAGAGAATTATTGTTTTAGAATTCATAAGAAAGTGGAAGCGTTCTTAGATCTCAGGTTTGGGCTTTTTTTTGATATTTCACATCATAAATAGTAAAAAATTAAATATTAGTAAAAAAAATATTGTTTTTTTTTTAAATTCTCTCTTGCTGTTTTATTATGTAGGTAACACGCTTTAATTTGAAAACCTGAAACTGTGATATCGTTTTATTTCTTTTCTACAACCAATAAAAGCTTTTTTTTATTATATTTTACTTTTTACTAATTTATGAAGTGAAATACTAAAAGACAACTATCTACCTACAGACCCCAGAGACAGACGAGTCCAAACCTATGATATTTTTTTACGTATACATCAACTAACACTGGATTTTATGGCATGGCAATAGAGTTGGTAAATTTCACCGTCAGAGCCATTATCGAGAAAACATAAGTAACATCACGCCTCTTTCCCGTCGGGGTAGGCAGAGACCACAGTCCTCCACCTGCTACGATCTAATATTTATATATATACAAATATTGCTTGTTTAACAGTATAGGATGTTTCTCTATTCAAGGCAATAAATAAGTCAAGGTACCTTTAAAAAAATTCAACATGGATACTAAAACCATTTTCTGAATTCATCGCCACAATGTAGCAATGCAAAAATATTTAAAGTTGCCCCCGAGAGCATACATATTCAGGTATTTTCTGTTTGTCTGTTTGTTTGTTTGTACTACGTACACTGAAAGCTTTGTAGAATAGTTTGTCGAGCCGGTAAAGTTACTATTTGCCGCGGTATTTAAACCTTTGAACAGGCCTGTATTTGGGAAAGTTATAAAATAGGCTTAAATATTTTGATGGCTTCACGTAGTTTTCTACTTTCATATATTTTATGTGGGTCTGGCCGAAGGTTCTAATGAGATTGATAGAATTATTGGAGGAACGATGCAATATCTATAGAGTAGCAAGAATGTTACTAGATATAGAATCTTTATTCACTAGAAAATCTTTATCCACGGCGTGATGATAAAACATCTAGCTATACTTTATGGTACTGAGCACATGAAACTGAACAACTTTCCCCAAGAAACATTGTTCGAAAAGTGTAAAGAAAAATAGGCATCCCCATACAAACCATGCGCAGGGGGCGCATGGTTTGTACTGGAATTAGTAAGGGATTACCAAAAAATTTTCTCATTTTTATGTTTCTTGGGAAAAGTTGTTAGTTCTGTTTCATATCCTGAGTACTATATTTAAGATAGCTACAAAGTAGAAAATCGCAAAATTTCACAACCACAGCCAGGATTCAAACTTGTGTCTTCTCCGTCAGTACCGGAGACACTTTACCAACTAGGCTACCGTGGTCCTGCCTGATGTTTGCGATTTCCTACTTTGTAGATTTATCCAAACACAGGAACAAACTGTCATGCATTTTAGCGAATAATAATTGTAAAGTGCATGTATTTTTTTTATAAATTCTAATAATAAATAATTTTTTATATCACTCAAAGCGTTCTTAACCTGAAACACCTTATTCTCGTGAAAATTTGCTTTGTCGGTCGAAGTCCGTGTTCAAGACATAATTTTTTTTTATTGGTCAAAATCTACCTACAATAGTACATTGTATACCTAGGGCGGAAAGTAAGCAATTTCAAAAGACATTCACGGACAAGCACGAGCGTACGCAAGTGCACTTCCGCCCATGCTACACACAATGTTTTTTATCACATTTGCGAGGAATATATAAAACGAGTAATCTTAGAATATTTATTCAACTAGGAAAATCACGCAGATTTTTTTTTTATATTTAAAGTCACATCTGCGCTGAAACTGTTCACGTCTAGGAAAACAATATTATTCCTTGTGGAAGGTAAAAAAAACGCACACAGCCTAAGCAAAATTGCATAAATTTAAAATTTTTATAAGAACTATTGTAAAATGTGAAAACTAATTGTAGTTAATTGATTTTAAATTAATTTCTTGTTTTAGGAACAGTTCAAAAACAAGATAGGCAAATTATTATCAAAATTTAACTTTTGCTTAGAACTCTTTGCATCAAAGTCTCATTTCGGAACGAAACGTCTTCTGACAGATAGCAGTCACAGAATGATAAGCCCTAGGGCGCATTTTAAATCTTTCCGACCGCAACACGTGTATAGATTGCAACTCATTGCGAGCAAATGTGATGTAAAATAAATTTTTGGCCGCTACCGTGGAAAAGGTTTTCGAAATTAAAACGTGATGGATGATGAATATTGTAGCCGAAATTATAGATGAAAGCGTAAATTCCAAGGTTTTTGTTTGTTTTTTGTTTCATTCTTTTCAATTCATCAGCTATTCGCTAGCATTTTTCTCATTGTAGTGAGGTAAAAAATTGTGTGTTTTGCTCGGCAGTAAAGTTATTTTGCGTCTCATGCCTTGAAACTTTCGCTATTCTCAGGATTTTTCTTTCAGAATCCTAGAATCCTTCGCTTGCTCAATACAAGCCAATCGCGCCAAATAATAATTTTGCAGCTAGGCATAACAAATAACAATTATTTTGTTTCGGTTCTTTAGGAAAATATTTTTCCTGTTTTTCAAGTCGTTTCAAAACAGCTGTTCATAAGAAACAGTTAAATTTATTTTGCCTTTTAAATCCTAAACAAAATAAACATATTGATTATACATATTGAAATTTAAAAAGAAATCATGTACTACAACAGATCTAATCTAATAATATGATTTACTTTTTGATTTCATTTGGGAGGGTAAAACTTCGCTTCAGTATTTTCTTTAATTTTCATTGAAAAGAGTTGTGACGATAGATAAATTATAGGTATCAATAGTTAGATCACTTCGTCCCAGAGGGCACCAAGTAATTGATACTATAAAAAATAGACTTTTTAAAAGTTCGATGCAAACTACGTCCCTGTCCAATATCAATGTGGGACAAAGTGAGAACGTGCACTTTAGTAGAAATACAATGAACTCATTTGCCAGTTGCCACCCGCCTACAATACTGTTAAGGGTTGACATAATAGTCCAGTCAATCTACGATATGAGGTTGCATTAAATGCACATATTGCACATTAGGGGATAATTTGTTAAATTACCAGTAAAAACATTAAAAAATTTAAAGCCACAGTAATCCCCGAAATAACGTTGATATTCTTAAAACCAGTATAAGGTGAACTCAACCTGTATAATATTTACCATGTAGCACAGGTCAGCTTATACTGGTAATTTTACAAAAAAGTGTTTTTCAAAATTGCAGGATTAATGAATTTACAGCTTCAAATAGCCTATACGTATTACTATTTAAAATAAATTTCCCTAAATGTGCATTTAATGCAACCCTCTCCATACAAACTTTCGTAGATTAACTGGACTATAAAGCATATTTAGGGAAAGGCGTAAAACTTGGTAAACACTGGCTGAATTTAAGCAACCCTACCAAAATCCTTTGACCTAGTAGCAAATGGCCTAATAAGCTTTCCGTCCAAAATACAATTCGTCCAAAGGAGAAACTATGAAACGAAACTATGTATGGGTGTACATATGATCTTGATCAACGGGAAAAATAATATTTCATACCAAGTTAATTTTATATGAAGCGCTCGGGCTATCCATAAAATGGAATAAGGGAAGGGCAATGTAATAAATATGAAATAATTGCCACTATAGTTGCTCTCGTCAAATCCTCTAGCCGACTCTGCGAAGAAGTGCTCCCGCACACGACGGAGAATCGGTGGCCGATTATCGCCCAGGACAAGGACGGAAGATTCAGGTGATAACACGTCAGAGCGGGATGCCGACAAAAAAATCGGTCACCGATTCTCGGTCGTGTGCGGGAAGCCGAAACGGAATCATGAGCCGAGGATGGGTCACCGTGTCTGTCAACCTGGTTGCTTCCCCCAGTGACCATATTTGATTACCGGTCAAGTGCGAGTCGGACTCGCGCATCGAGGGTTCCGATATACCTATAGTATTTTTGGAAGCAATAAAGTCCATTTTTAAGACCGCAAAACTAAATTTGTTTGTAAAGGTTATTTGCAGATATAAAAAAAAACGTGCAATTTAGAAAGATCGTTTTATTTTTGCTGTAAAACCGACTGACTGACTGACATACCAACGAACAGCCCAAACCGCTGGGTCTAGAGATTCCAAATTTGGCATGTAGGTTCCTTATGAGGTCTAGGGGTGCACTAAGAAAGGGTTTTACACAATTCCACCCCTAAGGGGGTAAAATAGGGGATTAAAGTTTGTATGAAAGTACGTCAGTTTTGAAGTAAACATTTTCAAAATTTGTATTTAGGCTGACGACTAAAAATTAATATTTACGTGTCTCAGGGTTTTTGAAAATTCGACACCCTTAAGGGTGAAAAGGGGGATGAAGTTGAAAATTCTTTATTTTTAAAGTAAAATCCACATAATTTATTATTTAGGCATTAATGATGTAATTCTATGCAACGTTTAGCACTGTTATTGAAATTCCACCCCAAATTCAACCCCTAAAAAAGGGAAATGGGGTGAAAAGGTCTAAAAACAAATATGGGTTTCGTTTGTATGGTTTATCGGGTCGCTGGTTACGAAAACTACAACAATTTTGAAATCCAACGTGGTGGACGTAAAATACCATCATTCCCTTGGGATGGGGTTGGGGTGCGATAGGGTTGAAATGTGAATATGGGTGTCGTTTGTATGGTTTATCGGGTCGCTGATTACGAAAGCTACAACAACTTTGAAATCCAACGTGGTGGACGTGAAATACCATCATCCCCCTGGGGATGGAGTTGGGATGCGATAGGTTTGAAATGTCTAAAAATCAATATGGGTGTCGTCTCTATGTTAGGGATAGCGGTTAAATTGGCGTTAGGGGTAGGGATAGGGGCAGGGATAGGGAGAGGTAGAGGTAGAGAGGTAGAGAGGTAGAGAGGTAGGAAGGTAGAAAGGTAGGAAGGTAGGGAGGTAGGTAGGTGGGGACGTGGGGAGGTAGGGAGGTAGACAGGTAGGGAGGTAGAGAGGTAGAGAAGTAGAGAGGTAGAGAGTTAGAGAAGTAGAGAGGTAGAGAGATAGAGGTACAGGTACAGGTAAAGTAGAGGGAGAGGTAGAAGGAGGGGAAAGGGGAGAGGGAGGGAGAGAGGGAGGGGTAGGGGGTGAGGAAGAAGGAGGAGCAGGGGGAGAGGGAGGAGGGGGAGAGGAAGGCGGGAGAGGGAGAGAGATCGAGTGTTTTAGTTTTTCTCAATTACTTCTGCGAATTGGCTCTGTTTTGAAATATTACATTAAGTTGTCTCTCATCTCTCTCTTTACATTTGTTAGGATACTGCTGCTAAGTTCCTCTGTTCTGAGTAATTTATGAGTAACGTCTGTATATTATATAAAATTCAACTGGATCTTGAATTATACTCATTGATTTGCGCAGGGTTAGTCCTGTTTTTCCTTAGTTGCTTCGGAAAACCGGTAACAACCTAAATACGAAATCCACGCGAGTTAAGCCGCGGGCAACAGCTAGTGTTTACATAAACTCCTATCAACTGTAATTAATTAAGCTTTTTCCTTCCACGAACTTCGGAGATAGGGGGGGGAATGGATTTTTTTGACATTTTTCATCATAACTTGAAAACTAAGAAACTTAAAAAAATACAAAAATATATTTTAGAATGTACATGTAAAGCCCTTTCGTATGATATCCCACTCAACCTAGTAGCGACAATTTAAAATTTGCCCCCCCCAATATTGGCCCCCTTTACAAAAGTCACTCTTGGTAATTTTTACTGGTCAATCTCTCCTTTTCCGTATTTTTCCTTTGACTTGAGTCTAGCAGAAATTTATGTTTTATTTACCTATATCTTAAAAAAGTACAAAGTTCATGTAGGCATAACACGAGAACAAATATGAAGCTCTGCCTTGTACTTTCTCTCCCGTGTTCATCCATTGCTCAATAATAAGATAGTATTAAATATTATTTGGTAGTGGGGTCAGCACTGGGATATAAATCTCACTCAACAAAACTTTTATTGCAAAAATGTTTCATTTTGTTTAACGCATGTCGACAACACGTAGGATGGTAGTATGCCTTAATAAATATCCCTGTTACAATGCTACGAAATATTAGAAAAGGTTTTGCTTACATTTTTTTTTCGCTGTCTCATTGACCCATAGAGGATCTGAGCCTCCGACACCAAAAGCCGCCAGTCGACCCCTTTCTGCACCTCCTCACGCCAATCGGGTCTTTGGAGAGCGCGCTTACATTTTGACCAAACTTTATCATAAGCGGTCGTTCTGGCGAAGCGCTCTGTTTGCTTCCTCTTTCTGATAGCGAATATTAAGCCTTAATCCGAACCTGGATGGGTGACCGGTCCTATTTTCAAAGCAGAGATAGAAATCCTCATCATGTTTTTAGGTAAGTATTTTTAAAAGAGTTATCATTAATTTTGAAAGGCTGATCTAACACTTTGGTTTTTTTGACGTATTGGGGCGTCGAACCTATAGTTCGTATCTTAAGAATGCAGTGAGTTATCGCTTTCCGTCGTCATCGGTAGCCAAACCCCGTAACCAAATAGGTCGCTTAAAATTATAAAATCACATTTGATTTTATATATTTAAGATGGGGCTTCACAGACCAGTTGATAAAGCACTGTGATTGTGGATCTTCGTCTCAAAACAAGGCGCTATCACTCTTTTGTCCATTGCTCCCCTCCATCTGTACTAACGAGCATATGTGTGAGGCATCAGATGATTCCATAGCAGTGGCTAAATATTGGGAGGTGTACATTTAGTTTGACAATGACTACAAACCCTCAAAAGAATCGGTTGTGTCCTTTGTTTGTTACCTAAAAAACGAAAAAGAATATTTTTTTGCGTTTCAACTCACTCTGCATTTGCATTAATGACTTAACAGCCTCCGTGGTCTAGTGGTTAGAGGGTTCGGCTCTCGATCCGGAGGTTCTGGGTTCGATTCCCAGTGGGGACACTGTCAAACAAAAATCTCTTTGTGCGACCTCCCCAGTTTGGTTAGGGCATTGCAGGATGAATCACCTGATTGCCCGAAAAGTTAGATGATTCCGTGCTTCGGAAGGCACGTAAAGCCGTTGGTCCCGACTACTATCTACGGATGTAGTCGTTAATGAGCCATGTCAGAGGCCTTTGGCGGCTCAACAACTCTGACACCAGGGTTTGTGAGGTCGGTCATCGACCTTGCAACCCACACGATATGATGATGATGATGATGAATGACTTATTGTATTTTAACGCGGACGAACTATGGAGGTGTATGTATCTTGCCTAGCATATACAACAAAAAGGCGCCTTTAGATGCTCCTGTATTCCCCATATTAAAACGAATCGTCGGTAAATCCTCAAGTTAGAGATTTAATGCAAAAAGTAAACTTCGTCGCGATACGCCCACGGTCCCACGGTCTGCTTATGCCCTTAACTTTTCATGTTGTTACATAATTGTTTTGCCGCTGTGTTGTTTGTTTTGTTCTAGATGTATTCTACTAAAAGGTACACTGTCATCATCATTTTCTAGTGCTATTCCGATTCTTTGGAGTCTGCTCCTTGTGTTGTGATTTGTGACGAAGGTCACTGGTTTTACACAGAGCGATTTTCTTTTAAACTCCGCAACAAAGACGGCAAATCAGACCCAGTTTCTATTAGGCTTTGGAATATAAGTATAAGGGTAATAGAAGGAAGAATAATGAAAATTTGTATCACAAGGCATTCTGACATTCATTCAGTCATTATAAATACCACATAAGCGTCGTTCCTTAAATTTTTTATGAGGTGGGTTTTGTATGGGTCATATCACGTTTGATGATTTGACATTTCAACTTGGGACACAATGGCAGACGTCATCTCATAGTAAAATAAATTAGTACTCCTTCTATTCCGAGCGGAGCAAGGAGTTCGAATTCTTTGGGCTTTGGTCATGGTAATGGTCAACCAAATGGCATCCGACTTAGCTTAACGACTACTTAATCAGTGACAGTCACCGAAGGTGAGATGGGGCTTCACAGACCAGTTGTTAAAGCACTGTGATTGTGGAGCTTCGTCTCAAAACATGGCACTTTCGCTCTCTTGTCCATTGTGCCCCTCCAGCTGTACTAACGAGCATATTTTTGAGGCATCAGATGATGCCATAGCAGCCTCCCCTAGTGGCGTATTTTTTAGATGCATAATACGCCCGAAGCACCTTGGGCAACAGTCTGCGGACGGCAAGTCGGTAACGCAGACTGGCCGATCCTTTCACCACGATCAATGGCAAAGCAAAAGTGGCAAAATATTGGGAGGTTAGCTGCTGTTTGATTATAACATTGACACGAAGAAGAGGAAGAAGATCGCCGGACACATCAAGAAGACAACCGTTTATAGAAATTGACTGAGGTCATCATGATCGAATACGGTCGGCTGACATGGATGATAACGAGCCAAGACTGTGCTATCCAAAGCACGGATATCGCTCGTTTTCTAAAACGGAAACTTCATATTGGAAATAGAAATAACTAACGCAGCAGTTTATTTAGTAGAATAGGAACTTTGTTTTACTCATGTTTTACTTTTGTCGCACTAATGAAAACGTAATGGCTCATACTTTCGTTGTTCATTTAAAATTATCTCAGCATTTTTATTGCGCAAAAGGACAAAGCAACAATTTCATATCTTAAAATTTACTTTAGCTATTAAATTTTCAACAATTCGTTTAGGACAAAAATATTGCGGTCTTTAATATTTACGAGAAGAATTTTACCACAGTGTAACTTCTTCTTTTAGTGCTAACGATAACGGATTTTTGTAGAGTATGGGTGGTAAGAGTGGTTGTTTTTCATAATTTGTACAGGATGTAACAAAAACGGTATACCAACCCTGAAGGATGTGAATCTGCCCAACAGCTTTCCCTAAGAATCATAGGTTGTAATATGAAAAAAAAAAATTCCCATTGAAACTGAATCAGCTAATCGCATTTTGTATAAAAGGTAAAAATTTGGTTTTCGTATTTCGACCTATGTTCCTTGGGGAAAGTTGTTCAGTTTCATGGGCAGAATCACATCCTTCAGAGTTGATATACCCTTACTGTTACACCTTGAAAATGCCATACATAAAACAATAACTTTATTCATTACTCATTCTACATACGGTTTTAACAAATTTGATTAAAATAATGTTAAAATTTTTGCGATTTATGCGAATCACGTCTTGAAGGCGCTATGTATGGTAGAGCTTCAGCACAGAAAGCCGAGTGTCGCAAGATTTTTTCACTAAACCTACTTATTGCACCAATACCAGCTTAATAAAAATGTATCTATTTATTATCTAATCGGTAATTGAAGCCAGGACCGCAACCAACGCTTTATAAACTTTAGTATCCAGCTGAGGATTATATTATACTAGCCTTCCGCCTGCTGTTTCACCCGCATTAAATGCGTTTTCCCGTGGGAACGAAGAGTTTTCTCGCGGTAAATAGTAGCCTATGTGCTGATTCCAGGACCTAACCTTTATGTGTGCCAAGTTTCATTGAAATCCATTCGGTAATTTTTGCGTGAAAGAGTAACAGACATCCATCCATCCATACTTACAAACTTTCGCGTTTATAATATTAGTAGGATAGGATGTGTTTTCCGTGCTAGATATATCAAATTTTTCCCGCATTAATATCAAAGTTCCAGCATGTACTCCAGAGTAGCGAAGTGGATTAAGCGATCAGCCCATCGACAGCGGCTCTATACTAGTCTGAGATCCTGCCGCTGGAAGAGGCTTATACCGATTAATTATAAGGAGACTTTTTTCATAGTATTAACTACTTACTTGTTTTGCGATTACCCAATATGTCTTGAAAACTCCTTCGAAAGAAGGACCGGAAGAAAGACAGAAAGGAAGATTTATTTATTGAAAAATTTAAGAAAAAAAATTTTTATGTTACAGGTCACGACCACCGATAGCACTCACTGTCTTATTAGTGACAGAATTTGTCACTAATTATTACTACAAAGCTCGCCTACCCTGAGAATGAGGATGGTATGTCTCCACCGGTAATTTAACTGGCTCCCTTACCTTTGAACCGAAACAAAGCAGTGCAAACTCAGCTTATTTACGATAGAAATAGGCAAGGGGTGATAGTTGCCCAGACGGACTTTGCACAAAAGCCCTCCAATCTTCGAAAATCACATCCATACAGAAAATCGAAAATTTCGTCGTCCATTTTATTTTTAGAATACGCTACACTTATTAAACCAAGCATGAACAACCCAATTTATTAACTTATTGGGTTTTCTTTTCAACACAATGCGAGTGAAAACTCAACAATTTGATCTCGTTCTATACGCGTCATGGGCGCCTCTCCTGACTGAGTATTAATAAAAAGTTAATCGCGCGTGAGCCATGGTTCGCCGCGGTTCGTCGGACACGGACAGTGTGGACACTCTAGCAGTTTGAAGGGTGGTTATTATTAAAACAAATATTGGAGTTGATGAACATTATTTATTAGGGTATATTAATATGCTGGCCTTTTCAGTTCATTATAATAATATTGTATCCTTACATGCTTTGTTTCCTATTTCTAATCTTGTACCTTTTTAAAGAACAATAAGTTTTTCATTAAACAAAAAGTTTAAAACATTGCACTTTCCGGCCTGTAACGATTTTCTTTTACAGACCTACCGTTACATAATGGCAATGTATTAATAAAAAAAAAAGATAGATGGTGATCATCCAAATACGAACAAGTGATCTACTTTTGTTAGTGGCCAGTTTATTCGAAGACAAGTTTGAGACAAGTTATGTCCTTTATTATAGAAATCGCTTCAGATCTATTTGGGTCTAGACGTAAATTGCCGACCGAAAATGTTTATGTCAACCTTATACACAAAAGAAGAATGAACACATTTATCACAATCCTGCTCACCAAAGTTTTCAACTCTCAAAACTTCTCGACACTGACTTTCACGTGAACATCTTGTAAACGTCTTGGCTTGAGACAGGCACTCAGCAGGTAATTAATATCTCTTCATACGGCAAAGGTTGATGACATAAATATTCATCGTCGGCTTCTCCAAGGTGCTATCGATCTGTCTTGAAATAGTATTAAGATAAGTCTAAGTATATACGTGTACTGTAGACTGTTGAAATAACCGGCCCAGTGCGAGTCGAACTTGGGTAGGTACTAAGGGTTCCGTAACTACATGTTCACCAAATAATATACTACAAAGTTTTGACCTTGATTTTGGAAACTTTACGTCCACTCAAACCTGACCCCTCTTAAGAGGTAATACGGGAGCTGACGTTAAGTGGTTTTGTGAAAATTTTTTATAATGATTCCAGACTTTTTCTTTTGCTTGTGCTTTGAGATGAGACCGATTTTTGCTAGTTTATAAATGTATGGAAATGCGGATATAAATGGCCGTGTCTTTTGAGTTGTCATAGAAGCTTGAAATTTTCACACCTTCCATAGACCTTAAAATTTGAAATTGTTTTTAAAAAGGGTCTTGACGGTCGGACGGGTCCTTTTAAAGTACGAAACCCCAAAAAGATTTGTAAAGGTAGCTTTAACAAATCTTTCTAGTTTAAGTAATATGGGTGACATTATAGACTCGCGCATATCGCGGAGTCGGCATCGACACAGACCACCACCTGGTTGTAACCCGAATTGGTGGTTTATTTAATCGGTGGCGGCATAAAGCACAAGAGCAGACGAGCGTTTTGGAACGAATTAAAGTGGAGAGATTGCAAGAGGTGGATGTCAGAAGAGAATACTTGAAAGGCTTGAGTGAAAGATTTGAGAACCTAGATAAAGTGAATGATATTGAATGCTTGTGGAATGAATTTAAAGATGGATTAGTAGGAATAGCTGTTAATGTTTGTGGGGTGTCGAAAAGGAGAAATGGTGGAAAGAAGAAGAATGTGTAGATGGATAAAAGTGTACAGGCAGCTGTTTGTGAGAAGAAAAAAGCATGGTTAGATTGGTTAGCTGTAAAAGCTAATCAAAGAATGCAGAAGGCCACACATGATGATGTTAGTGTAGCACGAAAGGAATATAAAAGAGTGAAAGGTATTGTAAAGGATGTTGTTGAGAGAAAGAAAGAGGAGTGTAAAGATGAGTTTGACAGAAGGCTTTCTGAAGATTTCCAGTCAAACCAAAAGTTTTTCTGGAAATCCATAAGGACAGCCCGAGGAAAGTTTGGAACATCGGAGCTGATTAAAATCAGAAGCCAGGATGGAAGTATTATAAAAGGTGAAGAATGTGTGCTGAAGAGATGGAAGGAATATTTTGAAAGTTTGTTTGAGAGAGAAGCAGAGTCTAGCGTACCGAGGTCTTCTGTGGAAATGCATGAAAATGAATATGAGAGTAATGCAAGTGAGATAAGTATGGATGAGATCATGAAAGCAATGAAAAGTATGAAATTAGGTAAAGCAGGTGGGTATGATAGAGTGTCGGTCGAAATGTTGAAGGCTGGGCGAGGCATTGTGGCTAATCAGCTGTACCGCCTTTTCAACCTGTGTTGGACGAACGGCCAAGTACCAGGTGACTGGTGCAAGGCTGTGATTGTGCCGCTGTACAAGGGAAAAGGGTCACAACAGGACTGCAAAAATTACCGCGGGATAAGTCTTCTCAGTGTCGTCGGCAAACTGTATGCAAAGGTTTTGATTGAAAGAGTGATGAAAGATACTGACGAAAAAATATGGGACGTACAAGCGGGATTTAGAAAGGGAATGGGATGTACAGATCAGGTCTTTTCCTTGCGGTGCATAGCTGAAAAGTTTTTGGCCAAAAACCAAAAAGTCTACTGCGCGTTCGTGGATTTGGAAAAGGCCTATGACCGAGTGGTGAGGAATGAATTGTGGTCGGCATTGTCTATGTATGGGGTGAACGGTCATCTGATTCAAGCACTGAAATCTCTCTATGAGGATTCCAGTGCTTGCGTCAGAATAAACGGGGCGTACACTGAATGGTTTAGCATCGAAAAAGGTGTTAGGCAGGGATGTGTAGCGTCACCTTGGCTGTTTAACCTATTCATGGATAATTGTTTGACTGATCTGAAAGAGAGTATGTGTGGACTGAGAATGAATGAGTTACTCATCAAATGTCTTCTCTACGCTGATGACCAAGTTATACTTGCGTCATCTGCTGACGAGTAACAGGAGATGGTAACAATGATGAATGTGGCTTTTGATAGGAAAGGAATGAAAGTTAATGTAAGCAAGACGAAAGTAATGGTACTTGAAAGAGAAGAGTGTATGACAGAGTGTACTATATTAATAGGTGGTGAACAAGTCGAACAAGTAAAGGAGTTTGTGTATCTGGGTTCTAAGTTTACGAGAGATGGAAAGTGTGAAAGTGATATCGAAAGAAGAGTGAATGCTGGAAACATGGTGAATGGTGCTCTGCATGCTTTTATGAAGAGTCAGAAGGTGTCTCACAAGGCTCGTCTGGCTGTTCATGGAGGCGTTTTAGTACCAACACTGATGTACGGCAGTGAAAGCTGGGTATGGCAGAAAAAGCATGAAAGTAGAATTAATGCAGTAGAAATGAGAGCGTTGAGGAGTATGATTGGTGTGAAATTGAGTGACAGGATTAGAAATAGTGTGATAAGAGAACGTTGTGGCGTAAAAGAAGACGTAGTGACTAAAATTGAGAAAGGGATGCTGAGATGGTTTGGTCATGTAGAGAGGATGAATGAAGGAAGATTGACGAAAGAGATCCACAAGGCGAAAGTGAATGGAAACGTTGGAAGGGGAAGGCCTCGGCGAACGTACCAGGACCAAATTCAGGACGTTCTGAATAAAGGCCAGGTTAAAAGTACCCTAAACCGACGAGCATGTATGAAAGGATTGATGAAGGTTCAGGAAGCAAGGGAAGTATGTCAAGATCGTAGCAGGTGGAGAACTGTGGTCTCTGCCTACCCCGACGGGAACAAGGCGTGATGTTATGTATGTATGTATGTATGTATGTACGAGTACTAAGAGTAAAATAACTGATATTTTGGTGTACCCTGATTTACCGGTACATATCAGTTTACTATTATCTAATCTGTGCCGGTACCGAAGTTGTCCTGACCTGATCGATAATCTGGCTCTTTATATTTCACCCTTTAAGAAGAACTACGCTTAGCACGTGTCCTACCTAAGGCTGCTTTTCCAAACGTACTGTACGAGGGAGCCACGCTGTAAAAAAAACAAAAGGAAAAAAAATCCATTAAAAAAAAATCCAACCAATAGGATTGCTCCATTTCACAGCGCATTTGACAAGCTAAGAAAATGGCGCAATCCTATAATTGATTGATTGAAATTTTCCAGCACTCAGCTTAGCTCCCTCGCACCAAACCTCGCACAGTACTGGAGACTGCCAACGTGCCCTATGCTATGACATGCAGCCGCGTTCGGCATTTAGACCACATCGCAAGAAGAGGCCCAAAGCTTAGGTATGTTGACGAGGAATATCGAAGAAAACGGCCAAGAAAGAAGTGATTTACCTTCTCTCTGGCCAAGAGGACGATATGTAAATGGTAATATTGATAAAAGAGGTTTTAGAAGATGCGCCACCAGGTAGAAGACCAAAGCATGTGGAAACTAATGACAGAAGAGCATGCGAATCGGAATTGCGTCTCTGAGCAGTGAGTGACCAATGATATTACAATTATATATGATTGACCGAAAAGAAAAGAGCATACTTTTTTAAATGTCTTGATAGAGTTGTAGGTGAAAGTTAATAAAGTGTTTTGATGTTTACCTTTAGAGTTAAATAAACACTGCCTCTTCAATGTTTAATGGTTGTATCAGCACTGACCACTGATCTGGCAATATGGCACTATACATTTAAAGTAATTAGATTTTGACCAAGTATTTATAAAGTTCTCACGGTATCCATCCATTTTCTACCCATTGTTATACACTGCTTTTGTTCAGGTAATACTTTTTAGTAACAGGCAAAATGAAATTATAATACAATTTCCGATACAATACTCCCTTTGTTTCTATTAAAGATTAGAGTAAAATAATAGGCTATTAGAACACAATAGCTCATAGCTATGAATATTGTATGTGTAACAGTACGCTCATCATCTTCTACAAAACTATAATAGACTTAATAAACAAGAGAAGTATTTCCTAATCTTTGACAAGAGTCTAGAAGAAGGTAGAGGAACGACATTCTTCTAATTTGAATTATCTCGTTTCTCGGAAATTGACGATTCTTTTAAGCTAGGTTTATTGGCCTCACTGAACTTTTTTGTCACCAGCCGCTATTTCTGCTTTAATTGTCAGAACTGATATGATAACGAAGACAGTGTCTCTTGGCTCATCGTGCTTCTCAAGTAGGTTAAAACTTCTCTTAGCACAAGCAGTATACTGAAACTGGACTACATTAGATGGAAACTGTTAGAAGTGTTTTATTTTTATGAGACCAAATAAAAATCCCATGTCTAGCCCATATCCCATATTATATCATATCACATTTGGATAAACATAGTTCTTCCAAAGTATGGATATTGTTGTGCATCTTTGATAGAGTCAATTGTGTAAATTGGATTTTAAAAGCTATCAATTATTTTTTTAATTGATTAATACTCGTATTAATAAAGCTATTATTCAATTAATTAATATTTTCTGTAAATAAATTTAATTATTGATTTAAAGAAAAGTCTGGATGTTCCTCCGAGTCTTGCCTAACTAACTTTTATAGTTCTGTCAGACCACTCCCTAATTCGCAACCAAAACCCAAATGTAAAGAACCTTGAAACTTGGCCTGTGAAAAGAGATAGGATCATTAATCTGTTATAAAAATGTCAAATTTTTTCGAACACAAATATAACAGAGAAAGATGGAGAAAGCTACACCGACAAGAGCTTGGCTCTTAGACACTGAAAAGAAAAAAAAAACTCAGAACTTCTCTTTTATTTTCGTAATATATAAAATAAATCAAACCTTCAAAATTACGAACAAATTTGTCAGCTACGAGTCTCGTGTTCAAACTGACATGTCTCAAACCTTTTTATAAGAAACTAGACTGTGCGATAACACCGCCTTTGTCTACTCTAGTTCTATAAGAGTCTCCCACAGACGCTCTCCTTTATAAATCTGTGGAGTCTCCTGTGTATTGTTTTGTTTTTGTGTGTCAATAAAGAATTTATCTATCTATCTATCTGTGATAACATTTTAGTTCTTTGTCTACATCCAATAAAAGCTAGTTTATAAAAATCCAAATTCTTTATTTTCTTTCTTTCTTGAAATTTATTTGACAACATGATGAGCTAATAGTAATGACTAATTACTTCATAATGCAGCAGTAACTAATCACATGACAAAACAAGTCACCTGCTTGATAAGCCTTGTTTAAACAAAAATTAACCCCTAAGTCAATAACAACGACACGGAATTGCCATGTTTGGAAATTGTAAACATTGTGTGAACTCATGACTAGTATTTATTTGTTGCAAAGTCAACAGTCAGGCGTTTGTTGTGTGTTGTGTACTAAATCATAATTTACTATCAGGCGGCTCGCGACTGCATGATATATGTGGTCTTTCGTGCTATAATATATCTCGCAAACCCTCTGCATCGTCATTCATAACATCCCACTAAACGTCCATGGCAGGGGGAGATCCCTCCAGAACTCCAGCAAAATCGCGTGATACTTTGGAGGGGATTTACCATAGTCACCACGCTTGCAAGCCTTGCGGCTGGCCACCGCTGTTTTTAAGATGATACGATACACAGAAAGATGCTGCTGCCCATCATCCAGCTCATGAGCACTTAGTCGCCTCTTACGACACGCATGTGTAGAGATGTGTTGGTACTATTCTTTGCAGGTACCAAACGGACTATCATCGGTGCATAGTCATTACCCTGGCCTTATTCCTTTTTTGTCAATGGTTTTTATCGATTTGGCCACCTAACCTTAGGGGTTCTGACACAGAGCACTGGTTTTCACACAGAGCGACTGCCATCTGACCTCCGAAGCCCAGAGGGCAAACCGGACCTAATCCTAGATGAGGCTTTGCCAGGTTAATGGCCAACCTGGCTTTAAAAGTTTTTAAGCCGCCAAATAGCCTTTGATTTGGTTTAACGACGTCTATCATCCCAAACCCTGCAATTTTTTAAGATGTAGCACAACAATTTTTACCTTTATCTGTTTTTATTAGTTAAATAGTGGAAAAATCCTAATTATCTCATATCTTATTTTGACATTTTACCAACCTAATAATTTTTCAATTTGTATTCCTTGTATTGCTTTTAATTATTATTTTTTTGTTTATTTTATAATTTATATCATATTTGTAATTTTTTGTGTTTATTTATTATTATTTTTTTTTGTTTATTTTATAATTTGTATCATATTTCTAATTTTTTGTGTTTATTTTTTGTAATTTGCATACTAATGTAAATATTGGTGATACTTTGCAAATAAATGAATTGAATTGTTCAACAGTTTCGTGACCATGGGAGAAGTGAGGGGTACGCTGAAATTTTACTACTTTTATTCATTTACTTTTAGGAAATCGCATTTTTTAGCTTCAACATAAAATTCTTAGATCAACATGAAATGTTTTTCTTTTTTCCAAGCGTTGTAGAAGAAAAGTAGTTCTGTTTCGTGAGGGATTTTCTCAGTGATTTTTCTCAGTGTAACTTCTCAAAAATTATTACCTCTATTCAAGAGACTCTGTATACAGGTGTAAAAAAAGTACGATGATCCTTATAAGTAGTGATTTAAAATCACTAATAGATTGTTTAAAAAATATAAAAAAACACTTTTTCTTAAAAATAGTTATTTGTTATGCAAGGCAGCAAAAGCGTTATTTGGCGTGAGTGCCTTGTATTGAAACCTGAGCAAGCGAAGGATTCTAGAATTGAACCACGAGCGAAGCGAGTGGTTCAAAAGAAGAATCCTGAGCGTAGCGAAGGTTTCAAGGCACGAAACGCAAAATAACTTTGCTGCCGAGCGAAACACAAAATTTTTCACCTCACTAAAGCGAGGAAGCAGCCAGTACCGCAGCGTGGAGGTCTGCCATACTGCATCACGTTCGAATTTCAAAAACCTTTTGCCCGCTAGCGGCCAAAAATCACTTTTGGCCGCAGAAAAACCTTTTGCCCGCTAGGGGCCAAAAATCGCTTTTGGCCGCAGAATTTAACCACCAAAACAAATGTTTCCGAGCTTTGGAGGTGAAAAAGTAGTTTAAGCTCAAGAAGAAGTGAAGCTCCTGGAGATTTCAATGACCTTTATGATCAGGTGATGCAGACAAAGATGTTTTATGTTATAATATCCAGTCACTAGCAAGTACCTATCCATTTTAATAATTTACTATAATGTAATTCTAAATAATATCAAATTTCATGATCACCCAAAATAAAATAATTTAACACGAAAAACAAATATTTTTAATTTTTTTACAGTCTATTAGTGATTTAGAATCACCTATTAGAAGGATCATCGTACTTTTTTACACCCTATATATGACACTAGACAGTTCCTACGTAATCTGACTTTTCCTCCTTTGTATATTTTACAAAGTAGCAGAATTCACCATACATTTGCAGCGAGTGCAATCTATTATCTGCCTGCGTCTAACGCGAATCTATTCAAGTAATAAAGTAAAAGCAACTTGTCTAGGTGAACTCGTTTTATCATGGACCTTGCTGTCCCTAAAAGATCTAGATCAAACCCAAAAGGTTTTTTTTTATAAGGGGACACTACACACAAAGTCCCAAACTAGGCAAAGCTTGTACTATGGGTGCGAGAGACTGAATAGGTGCATAACATGTATAAGCAAGCAATGTATACAAAAGCGCTATCAACTGACGCAGTCTTTATGGAAAGTTGAAATGTTTTTTCGTATTTCAATATATGTTCTTGGGAAATTTGTTCAGTTTTATGGTCTGAGTAACATGCTAATATAAAATTCTGTTCACTATTTCATTAGGACCTGATATTATAATCAATTTGGGTAGACACAGGCACAAGTACGATGAAAGATAGAACACGCTTCGTGTACGCAAAACTCGGTCCAACAATGTGGAAGAAACGATAACAATCGTTTGGAGAGGTTTTTACAAGAAATAGAATAGGATTAATAGGTTGAAGGTGGTCGGGCCTTTGTGCAAAGTCCGTCTCGGTAAATACCACTCCATTGCCTATTCCTATATTTGCACTGCTGTGTTTCCTTACGAAGGGTAATAAACACATGATATCATACTATTTCAGTTCTTATGGTGGGTAACGTACTTTGCTGTCTTATTATAAGACAGTAGGTGCTATGGGTATCGGTAACCACTATCCATCAGGTGGCTTATCTGCTGGATTGCCCTCGTGAGACATTAAGAAAATTCACAATATTAAAAACTACCATACCTACTATGCTAGAGCTTTGTTGCTCAAGACTCAAAAGGCATTATGGCCTCAGGTAGTCGAAATGGTTACTATGATACATCAAAAAAATATTAATAAAAAAAACTTTTTTAGAAACAAGTTTAATACAAAAATTTGTACTAAAACAAAAAATAATAATTTTATCAAGGGTCATGCTGATAAATGTTAGAGGTATAGATCGATCAAAATCATGCACAAAACTTTATAATATTATATGACATCAAACGATTACTCAAACTATTACTAATGAAACAGTGAACATAATTTTAGTATGTTAAACTGTATCAGCTGATTTCGCATTTTGTATGGGAGATGGATTTTGTTTTTTGGGGAAGGAAAAGTTGTTTAGTTTCATATTCTAAGTAACAGTCTAAAATTATGCTCACTATTTTATTAGGACCCTATATTAATTTATTCAAGACCTTCCTTTACAAGTGTATAGGTAATACCTTTGTCTAATAAATGCAACAAGTTACATTATAATATTTGACAAGCTAATGAACTAAACTTGTTTGCAAGTGGATTTCTTGTGGCACGCTTTGTAACGATACGATAAGACTCAACTTTGTTGATTATCAAACAACAGCTATTGTACAATTTATTGTCTTTGTTCAGTCAGGTAAATAAACATAAAAATGTATGTACTAGGTACATATATGTTCTTTAATTATTACCAAACAACGATCAATAATTTTCATAGATACACAGTCACATTCAAGATTCGAACAAAAAGTGTCGCCATTTTCGTGTTTCAAATCTGAAAGTTCACAGTAAAAGTTTCTTGAGCCTCTTTTCTATGGTGCCACTAATTTTGGTGCCTTGAAACATAGACTTAATGGAGGGAATAGTGATTCCCCACGGTGTCGTTTGGTGGTGTCGAAGGGAAGGAACGGAGGCTCCGATTAGTAAAATAGTAAAAGAAATAAAATCATTTCATTTAATGATATCATTAATTTCTAAAATGCTAAAAGACAGATTGTATACAACGTTTTATTCTTTGTTTTAAACTCATAATTATATAGCTCTCAGTTATATGTATATCATTATACTAAAAATACTTACATTAATAAAAATAAGGACGGGTTGCACTCCGGGAGTGCCGGCAGAAGTGAAAACTTAAACATCAACGTTGTGCATTTTTGAATATTTTGGAATGGTTAGGGAATAATTTCGCACGAATTGCTTTATATATCAGTATGAAAGCATATACAATATTCATTTATTGTGCTATCGTATACAAACATGACAATTTATATTACATAAAAACAATCTTCGTAAGATCTGACGGACGCGCCGCTAAAGAAGTTTTCACTTCAAAAATACAGTTTTCAAAACGCGCTCGTTCTATCTTAGATTATTAATAGGTCTTCGGAGCTCGAGAAGATCTATCAATAATTTAAGTGTTCTACTTAGTTGCGAACGTGAGTAGCGAAAATGAATCTCAAAAAATATGGCTACTTTTTCAATCGATTTTGAAATCATTAATTTTATACGAATTATAATAGGTAAACGTACATAAAGTTTAGGCGTACTATAATAATGTTTTAAGTAAACTATTTATTCTGTAATAATGCTTTACAAATCCTTCACAAATCCAACTAAAATAACTGTTTTATGTAATAAAGATAACAGATAACAGACATGTCCCAGTTCGAAAATAGAATAGCTAATAGAGCCGCAGACAAATATTCACAATTGCACATTCATGCACAGGAACCGCAGGTAGGCTCAATCGGTCACCAGCTGCGTCCCACATTATACGCTGTTTATGTAGAATCTAAATACTGCGTAATTTTTTTTTTGGTTTTGCTATCGAAGCCTTCTTCTGCTCACGAAAAAACTTTTACATGAAAAGATTTTTCGACTCTCCCTAGTAAAGGGATCACGTGATCGATTTATTTTGCATCTATACAATGGGAATATAGGAAGGGGAATTTTTTTTCGAGTACAAAATGTTTTCTTCTGGAAAGTGAATTTTATCATGAGTAGAGTCTCTGGGCTTCGGGCGCAAAACCAATGCAAAATTCAAGGTGTATATCTGTTTCATGTATTCTATGGTGTATACATACAACGTGAATATGAAATGTCTGACTATACTTGAGTATGGGACAATATGAAAAAACACTGGGAATCGTTTTAGTTTGTTATATTTTAAAAATTTGCGAATATCAACGATCGTACCAGCCGAGGGCAGGCGCTGACTGGCATTTTTTTGGAACGTGACGTCGTTCATTACTCATAAAACATTCAAAATCAATTTTGGAAATACTCGCCAGCCAGCTCTGCTAAAAGAGAGCTTCCGAGGAGGATCACTACATTACTGAGCATATGAAACTGACCAACTTTCCCCAAAAAACATAGGTCGAAAAATGAGATCTTTTTTGGTCGTCCCATACAAATGTATTGACGGCTTAAGGCCATTTTTCAATCTATGTTCCTTTGGGCAAGTTGTTCAGTTTCATGTCCTAGAACATAAACAGACTTTTCTAATCACGATGTTGTTGTTAGTATTGTCGTGCGGTTGTTTCATACACGCTCTATCAATTATTTTTTCAACAAGAACCAAGAAGTGGAATACATGACAGAATTCGCATTAGAATCTATTTATTTACGTTATAAAAAAGAAATCAATTTATTTCGAGCGTTGCCCATAGAGTGTTAGTACGACCATATAATATATCTATGTTAGTCTTATGTTAGTACATTAAAATCTAAAACCCTATAACTAATTCTAGTGCCTTTGGTGAGATGGACGCGGGTACAGTGCTGCATGATAGCACTGTCCACATCCAGTCTCGCCGCAACAGTCTGCAGGAGGTTGTTGGAGCTGCCCTGCACCAAGGATTAAAGAAGCTATGCGTTTTCTTACGATAGCTAAGAAGCTATCAACTCTAGCTTCTGCTAGCCTCCCTAAGTCACTGCAGTGAAGTCGCAGCCCCATCAGGCACCTGAAAGCATTATTGTAAGGTGTGTGCAGGGCCCTGTAAGCTCCTTGGGTGTAATTTGTCCACAGGCTTCACGTATACAGAGAGTTACAGTAGGATTTAAAAAGATAGCCGCTCTATAATAATCTATTCTGCCGGGCAAATGCCTCCCCTTAGGTCTCTCCATGTTGCCGTGGATCTTGAAATGTCAAGATCATAACTCTTTTTTTGTCGTAAAATAAACCTAAATAACATTTTATATCACAGACAATTTTAAAAACTATTTTATAAATTTCACAATGTGTAGAAACGCAAGTCTTGGAATTTTGTTACTTCCAATAAGTAAGCTCAAAATTTGTCGGAATTCGTTTACTCTCATCCCTTTGGTCCCTGGTGTTGACGACTCAATTCAATTTCGCCTCATGAAGACATAAGGCACATACAAAATGTTATTTGTTTACTATAGACAGCTTTAAAGATAGAAAATTTTGAGAGTGTATCTTACAAGTAGCTTTTAAATATTGAAAGCCTTTAATTATTATAGTCGATCTTAAATGTGAATAAAGGAGAGGCGTAAAATCAGCTGTATAAATATGTATATTTTTTGAAGTGAAAACTTCTTTAGCGGCGCTTGGCACTTTTTTAGATCTCGCGTCAGATCCGTAGCCTGATCGAAATATTTCATGACATGACGCTCGCTTTCGTCAAATAGCACGTTGCATAGGCCAGACCAAGGAATTTGGAATTTGTTGTTGTATAAGTTTCTTGGGCCAGACCCCCAGGAAATAGTAGTTTATGCCACTGTCAAGTAAAGATAGTCATTGTAACATAAGTGCTTGTTTGTGACATGAGGCGCATCCGAATGTCACAATAGACATCACGAATATTACAATGACTAGTTTGCAATCAGTGGCACACATTACTTTTTCTTCGAGCATAAAAATCATTAAGAAAATAACGTACCGAATTTGTTTGCTTTTGTCGTAGTAGTAGAGCACTAAAACACCTTCACTTTTTTGGTCCTAATTATTTCGGTCGGCGTGAATATTTTACTCATTTCTACAAATTTTCAATGGAAATCAAGATGTTTATCGTTACATTATAGTTTGAGCATTTACTTATATATAAGTACTAGCCCATCGGCACGTTACAATGTCCCCAATTCGTTGGTCCGAAATCTGACGTTTAGGACCAACAAATGTCAGTCGTTGTCAGTCATATTGTCAACATTGGATGCAAATAAACTTACCAACAAAATGGATGTTTTTATTTGAAGAAACAATATACTCTTATTATTATTATCGTTATTTCTTATTATTGTTTTTGACTTTAATCCAATTAATGAAACTGAAAAACCAGGCCTAAATCACATATAAACAGTAAAAAGTTTGTTTTGTTTTTTTCCGCCATATTATTTCCGTTCTGTGTACTTAGTACCGACCGAAGTACTACACAACGTAGTTCACGCGATTTCTCACAGATGGCGCTATTTTTTCTTGTATGGGGAAATTTTGAACCGCTTGTTCCCAAGACCCTATCTTGACTATATAAATCTATGAGTTTGAGTATTTTTTTTAACAGATTAAATAAGCGTGAACGATTGAAATGGATATAGAACGTAAATCACTACGTATGTATCAGACCGTAAATCACTACGTTCATGTATTACAGTGTATATCTTTCTCTTTCTTTCACACTGCTGCATTTATGCTGCATCTCTCTCTTACTGTGTATGGGGGGGTTCAGTTCATAAGTTCACGAATATTTTTTTGGATTTGTCCTTTATGGCTTGGTAACAAGCATATTAGTTGACAGCATCTAATACATCATAGTATTAACGTAATTTTGTTGCCAAACCTAACAAAAAAGTGAAAAAATTATATTACCGTATCGTAGACAGTTTTATTTATAAATATTACGCAACTGTTGTCGGAATGGCAATGTTTGTTTCCGGTTTCGTACTTCGAACTTTAACAAATGGGAGTAGAAAAAAACAGATTTCGGGCTAGAAAAACAACAAATAAACTTCAACAAAGAACTAGTTCGAAATAAGCAAGTTTCTAGGAACATTACTGTTATTCACGATTATCTAACCAAACTAACACATTTGTCCTGATTACGGAAAGTGAATCCAGTGAGTATAGTAGCAGCAGGGTCGGACCCAGTAGGTACAAATTATGTTACAACTTGCGCCGACAGATACGGGAAGCGGTCCGAACTTAGTTCGTAACTGTTGTCTCAACATGCTTACAAGACGTTTGTTGAGATAATTGTTGTCATATTATGTCGTTGTAATCACACGTTTATGTAAGAACTTGTATGTAAAATTCAAATTTGAAAGAATGAGTTACAACTATTTAAAAAACTGTCCGGCAGTAGACGTTTCGGAAATGTTACCGTGCTTTTGAATTAATTCATATTTCATTGGATTTGTATTTACCGTGATTACTGCACGAATATCCCAACTTAAATATACTGGACTGCAAAAACAATGGGTCTGTATGTAATACATTTTGATTTACAACGATGGGTTCAAACCTAAGCGTCAGGATCAGTCAATGTTTACAAATAAAAATACGTAGCTGAATAGTGAGAGTTATACATATGGTGTCTAACGAAGATTCTCTCGAAGATCACACCATTAATACGGTATCCAGGACACTCCGTGCGTGACGTAGAAAAAACAAATAGGTACAATATTTTGTGATATTTCCTCTTCGATCATATATTTTGGATTTTCCTTACATTTTCTTTTCTAGTGAGAAACGGTTTTCCTGAACGATATAGATAAGTTCAATATTTGACAAATTTAGTGACTAAATTCTTGTCTTAAGATCTCCTTGATCTCCATAACCAGAGATATGTTTCGTTGTTTGGTTTTTTATTATTTTGTACTAGTTTATTTTTGGTCCCTTGGTCAAAATTTTTTATTTCTTAGTCAAAACACAAATCAGAATTACTTTTATTAAGAAAAATGGGTTTGAAAAACCAGCCTTACCACTAAGATAAAAATATAGTCTGAGATAGCGACGCACAGTTGCGCAGAAGTGTATTAAATGTGCGCGAGTCCTTTGCATTCCGTACTCTGAGGAATTTGACCAGTTATTATTGTTTGTTGTTATTTTGTAGCTTATTCACTATGAAAGTACCCATTTTCACGCTTGTACTTAAGTGTCATCGTTTTAACGATAGAGCTACAACAAAAAATCGAGCAGAAATCGCCTGAAAATACGTTTGTAGTAGGGAAGCCCCCCTTAATTTTTGTTTATCATTGTTATAGCGGCAACAGAAATACATAATCTGTGAAAATTTCAACCGTCTACCTATTGCGGTTCATGAGATACAGCCCGCTGACAGATAGACAGACATCGGAAGCATATTGATAGGGTCCCGTTTTTTCACCCTTTGGGTACGGAACCCTAAAAAGTTGTTCAGTTTCATGTCCCGAGAAACATACTTTTTGGCCAGGGGTCCAAAAATAGAGTCCTATGCGTTTTACCAAAAACACTTTCATCTAATTCTGTGTTACAACTTGAATTTGTTTCCAATGTTTCATTTAAAGCCTTATAATACTCGTAACGTAGTAACTATTAATCTGTAATAGCAACCAGTGCTACTTGACCAAAATAAATATGCCATCTAATCGTCTGTGCACGCTAACATGTCACGTGCTTACAGTTTTTGGTCGGGTTCGCGGCCCCGCGCGATCAAATACTCCGTTTTATGCACTCTTGATTTGTAATGTGGAATAAAAAATATTCAAATTTGGATACCTTTTTTGTGTGTAAAAACTAGCTAGTGAACTTTTGCGGTTTTGGAGAAATTTTGAAAATTATGACAAAAACCGGTGCTGGTGTGGATTTTTTTTCTCCAACGCGCTTAGCGGAAATACAATTTTATATTATTAAAAATATTTTTATATCATCTTATATTTTTTCTTAATAGTTTTTTTGGCCATTAATTGTAATTTTTCAACATAGAGTCAGGCATTTAACCCCTAGTAACGCCTTAACTATAATCCTTTTTATCTCCTATGTCATACTTTCTTTGTTAACATAACAACATTATGGTCGACAGATAATAAATACTGGCGTCTTTCTACCATAACGGAAAGACTAGTCTAGTTTGCCCAAGAAATTAAAAGCTTACTCAGTTAATTGAGAAACCGTCGCCGGCAGTGTATTTTTAATGGATCCGTTACATTTTACTTTGAAGGAATTAAGCATTCATTTTCGAAGGATTGTTAAGTTTACAATATACAATACTCTTGATTGCATGCAAATGTATAAATATAAAAACTTTTTACTGTGATTAATGTGACCGTAGACATTTAAAAGGCCTTAAACATGGTGTAATAGTAGATTGTTTACCAAGGGAGCAAAGAACTATTTTAAGGGCGAGAGCGATTTTAGGGTTCCGTACCTCAAAAGAAAAAAACGGAACCCTTATAGGATCACTTTGATGTCCGTCTGTCTGTCTGTCTGCCTGTCCGTCTGTCTGTCTGTCTGTCAAGACCCTGTATCTCACGAACGGGTAGAGGTATCAGAGTGAAAATGATACCATAAATTAGGGTCTATAAACCACACAAGATCTGAAAATTTTAATTTTTTATAACGCCGCAATCAAACGATATGGCATTTTATGTCCTCATCTCAGACTAAACGGAAAGGTTGTGACACCACAGAATATGGCCCTTACACAGCGTATTGGTCTGGTGTTCCCAGTACCAGCAGAGGCTGTCAGGAAGTCGGTGTCATACTTTCCGAAAGAATGGTAGAGTGCGTGAAAGAAGTCGAGTGTGTGAGCCCAAGACTCATCTGGGTCAGGCTAAAAGTCGGACTGACTCGAATCTTCGTTCTGGGTGCATTTGAACCTACGGATACTCGTATGGGTTCGCGAAGGTCTCCGAAAGCCCAAAAAGAGATAGATGAGTTTTGGGAAAGTATGAGAGATACATTAGGGAAATGTGAACAAAATGAACGAGTTATCATGCTAGGTGATTTTAATGGATGGGTAGGAAGAAAGCGTGACGGTTATGAAAGAGTTGTTGGTAAGTTTGGTGATGAACGTGTGAATGAAAATGGTGTCAGTCTGCTTGAGATATGTTTGGAATGGAATCTTTTTGTGGCAAACACTATGTTTGACCACAAAAGGATCCATATGGAGGGTGATGAGAGAAGTATGATCAATTTTGTAGTTGTGGATGAAAGATTGAGGAAAAGGGTTCTGGACGCTCGCGCATATCGCGGAGTCGGCATCGACACAGACCACCACCTGGATGTAACCCGAATTGGTGGTCTATTTAATCGGTGGCGGCATAAAGCACAAGAGCAAACGAGCGTTTTGGAACGAATTAAAGTGGAGAGATTGCAAGAGGAGGATGTCAGAAGATGCAAGAATACTTGAAAAGCTTGAGTGAAAGATTCGAGAACCTAGATAAAGTGAATGATATTGAATGCTTGTGGAATGAATTTAAAGATGGAGTAGTAGGAGTAGCTGTCAATATTTGTGGGGTGTCGAAAAGGAAAAATGGTGGAAAGAAAAGAATGTGTGGATGGATAAAAGTGTACAGGCAGCTGTTTGTGAGAAGAAGAAAGCATGGTTAGATTGGTTAGCTGTAAAAGCTAATCAAAGAATGCAGAAGGCCACAAGTGATGATGTTAGTGTAGCACGAAAGGAATATAAAAGAGTTAAAGGTATTGTAAAGGCTGTTGTTGAGAGAAAGAAAGAGGAGTGTAAGGATGAGTTTGACAGTAGGCTTTCTGAAGATTTCCAGTCAAACCAAAAGTTTTTCTGGAAATCCATACGGACAGCCCGAGGAAAGTTTGGAACATCGGAGCTGAGTAAAATCAGAAGCCAGGATGGAAGTATTATAAAAGGTGAAGAATGTGTGCTGAAGAGATGGAAGGAATATTTTGAAAGTCTGTTTGAGAGAGAAGAAGCAGAGGCCAGCGTACCGAGGTCTTCTGTGGAAATGCATGAGAATGAATATGAGAGTAATGTAAGTGAGATAAGTATGGATGAGATCATGAAAGCAATGAAAAGTATGAAATCAGGTAAAGCAGGTGGGTATGATAGAGTGTCGGTCGAAATGTTGAAGGCTGGGCGAGGCATTGTGGCTAGTCAGCTGTACCGCCTTTTCAACCTGTGTTGGACGAACGGCCAAGTACCAGATGACTGGTGCAAGGCTGTGATTGTGCCGCTGTATTAGGGAAAAGGGTCACAACAGGACTTCAAAAATTACCGCGGGATAAGTCTTCTCAGTGTCGTCGGCAAACTGTATGCAAAGGTTTTGATTGAAAAAGTGATGAAAGATACTGACGAAAAAATATGGGATGTACAAACGGGATTTAGAAAGGGAATGGGATGTACAGATCAGGTCTTTTCCTTGCGGTGCATAGCTGAAAAGTTTTTGGCCAAAAACCAAAAAGTCTACTGCGCGTTCGTGGATTTGGAAAAGGCGTATGACCGAGTGGTAAGGAATGAATTGTGGTCAGCATTGTCTATGTATGGGGTGAACGGTCAACAGATTCAAGCACTGAAATCTCTCTATGAGGATTCCAGTGCTTGCGTCGGAATAAACGGGGCGTACACTGAATGGTTTAGCATCGAAAAAGGTGTTAGGCAGGGATGTGTAGCGTCACCTTGGCTGTTTAACCTATTCATGGATAATTGTTTGACTGATCTGAAAGAGAGTATGTGTGGACTGAGAATGAATGAGTTACTCATCAAATGTCACCTCTACGCTGATGACCAAATTATACTTGCGTCATCTCCTGACGAGTTACAGGAGATGGTAACAATGATGAATGTGGCTTTTGATAGGAAAGGAATGAAAGTAAATGTAAACAAAACGGAAGTAATAGTACTTGAAAGAGAAGAGTGTATGACAGAGTGTACTATATTAATAGGTGGTGAACACGTCGAACAAGTGAAGGAGTTTGTGTATCTGGGTTCTAAATTTACGAGAGATGGAAAGTGTGAAAGTGATGTCGAAAGAAGAGTGAATGCTGGAAACATGGTTAATGGTGCTCTGCATGCTTTTATGAGTTTTTTTTTGTCAGAAGGTGTCTCACAAGGCTCGTCTGGCTGTTCATAGAGGTGTTTTGGTACCAACACTGATGTACGGCAGTGAAAGCTGGGTACGGCAGAAAAAGCATGAAAGTAGAATTAATGCAGTAGAAATGAGAGCGTTGAGGAGTATGATTGGTGTGAAATTGAGTGACAGGATTAGAAATAGTGTGATACTCGTAAGAAAAAGTTGTGGCGTAAAAGAAGACGTAGTGACAAAAATTGAGAAAGGGATGCTGAGATGGTTTGGTCATGTAGAAAGGATGAATGAAGGAAGATTGACGAAAGAGATCTACAAGGCGAGAGTGAATGGAAACGTTGGAAGGGGAAGGCCTCGGCGAACGTACCAGGACCAAATTCAGGACGTTCTGAATAAAGGCCAGGTTAAAACTAACCTAAACCGACGAGCATGTATGAAAGGATTGATGAAAGTTCAGGAAGCAAGGGAAGTATGTCAAGATCGTAGCAGGTGGAGAACTGTTGTCTCTGCCTAGCAAAACCTATAGGGTACTTCCCGTTGACCTAAAATTATAAAATTTGGCTAGAAGCTAGGTCTCACAGTGCAAATAAAGGGAAAAGTCTGAAATCTTTAACTATTACAACTTTTCCCACAACTAATATTAACCAATTGAGGTGAGCTCCCGTTTCAAGGACATTCATATAAGAGAGGGGTCAAGTTGAATGGTCGCGGAGGCGATTTTCGTTTTAGTTCCATTTTAAAAACGGGAGCATTTACTAACTTGAAAATTGGTATGTTTATAGTGCATGAGCTATAAAATAACAACAAATAATAAAATTTGGTCAAGCGCGTGTCGGACTCAAAAAATCTAGCACATGAACTTACTAAAATTTCAACGAATACAATTATGATTATGTGGTGGTACGGAACCCTCGGTGCGCGAGTCCGACTCGCACTTGTCCGGTTTTTTTGTATCCTGCCTGAGCGCAGCGAGGTATTTAAAGTACGTCTCTCGAACTTTAAATAGTGTTACTCCCGAGGTGAACACTCTATTTTTAATCACCCTCGATGATAAGTAAATGCAATTATGAATAGGTCTGTAAGAAAAGTACGTATATTTATTTACATAATAATAATAAGACATGACATAGAAATAATTAGAGGCTAATAAAAATATCCACATATCTCATTCAAATCACTTTTAGTCCCTTAGGGATTGAAATTGATTTTAGTCCCTGTTATCGTAGAATGAACTAGCTCTTTATCCGCACTCCTAATTCAAACCACTTTAAGTCTTTCTGGGCCCTGAGTCAAGTGTCTTTCTACAATTGCAAACGCTAGTAGAATAGAATGAAAATATATGGGATTGACATTAGCGTACGAAATGTTGCATGACAGCTAATGTCAATCCCATACATTTTTATTCTATTCCATAGCGTTTGCGATTGTAGAAAGACACTTGACTCAGGGGCCCAGGGTTTTCAACGCGATTTTAGTCCTTCTTAACGAAGTGCGAACTATCTATTCGAATAGATATGATAAAAAACCTTTTAAGGTGATTACAGCCCTCAAATTAGAAGCTACGCGATCGTCAATGCAAATATCGACTTTATTGACACGATAATAGCGTTCATATAAGAGTGCCCTTCAACGTGGCTGTTACGACCAACGTCGAGCTCTCGCCCATAAAAAAGGGGTTTTTATTGATTTTTACTACATTAATAATTTTTTTTTTTTTACTTAAATTTCAGAAACCGTAAAGTTAAAATGAAGCAATCAAAATAGTTTTAGACGTTTAGGAGCCTTCGAAGCAATATGATGTTTTTTGCGTAAAATAAGAGGAGAGAGAAGAGGAGGCAAAACTAACAGTTATAATAAAAATAATCTACTTAAAAATTATTGTTTATCATATTGATTAACTCATGTGTATTTTTTTGTACCGATTGGACCATCCGTTTGGGAGAAGTTTGCCTTCAAAGTTAGCTCATTTTTGCAATTTGAGGGTTATAATCGTCTTAAGAGCTTATTCTCGGGATTAAATTCAAAATTTTTTGTTCTACAACTTTTGAAAATTCGTAGAACAAAATCTTGACTCTGCATACAGAATGATCAGCTGATCGGATTTGTGTGAAAATTGTTTTTTTTTTATTTGCGAATAATTTAAATTCAGGACAAAAGTTATTGGATTTAACCCCCCGAATAAGCCCTTAAGACGTTCCCACTAACGCAAGCTAAAGTTACAGCAATATTGCAGAACCACACATTTGAAAGGTTGTAACTTTCAACTGAAAGCTTGTAACGTTACAGCAACCTCTCACGGACATTGCCGCAACCTAGAAACGGCCATATTTATACAGCGCAATGTTACTTTCAGTGATCATTTGAATGTTACCAAATCTTTCAGTTGTAATATTAAAAAAAACATTACTAATGTAACATACCTGCAACGTTATAATCATAATACATTAACATGGAAATATCTCGCTAGGTTTTAAATGACCGTTACAAGCATTTGTACATTGGACGTAGGTACCACAATGTTGTTTTAAAATGTTGTTTGAAACTTTATTTTTTACAAGCTTCTCCCAGTCACTTCATCCCTACGTAGGTACTTTAAATTATGGAAGTCTACTACTATTAACCTTATTATATAAACTTAAAGGAACCATTATACTTTCATCATGTCCGTCTGTCTTTCTTTCTGTCTGTCTGTCCGCGGCTTAGCTCAGAGACCCTTAGTACTAGAAGGCTGTAATTTATTATAAATATACATTTTACTCGTATCTACGCCGAAAAAGTGGTAAAATAAAATCTTGAAAAAAAAAATATGGTACCTCCCCTAGAAGTAAAGTGGGGGTGATTTTATTTTCTTGTCTACCCCATTGTGTGGGGTGTCGTTGGATAAGTGTTTCAAAAGTAATATGAGAATGCAAATGTCATTTTTCGATTTAGGGTTTCGTTTGCGAAATATTTAGCTAGAAAGCGCAATTTTTTGTTGGATTCGAGTGTCTCCCCCTGCCAGCTAAACGGTCGTTACTGGAGATGTGGAAAAATTCACAGTTGTAGTATATATGATGAAATTAATAGGAAAGCTATGACAGCTAAGTAGGCTTTACAGGTTATTGAGCTTTAGCCGAAGAACTGGAAATAATAGTAATAACAACCAGGCGCTAGGACTTCACTGAGGAAGAAAAAAGTTTATTTTGTGAACGTTACGATAAACATGTTTTGCAATAAAAAAAGAATCCTAAAAAACTACGGAACCCTATACTGCGAGTGGCCCGACACGCACTTGGCCGGTTTTTTTACTTTCTTAGTGCTCTTTAAATAAAAGGTAATCGAAGTACCTATACTTTGAATTTCAATTTAGGTACTCTTTTTAATTTCCGGGATCTTGAATAAACTGATGTTCATTTCTAAGCTTTGCATTGGTATTCATGAATTTTCCTGTTGCTAAACGGACGGAAGCAACGTCAAAAAATAAAAAATAAAAGGAAGAGCGTTTTTAAATATTATTTTGAAAAGTGGTTTGTCTTCATTCAACCATCATACAGCTTGTACGGTCACCAGTAAGTGACGTGGCATGACTTGTGTTTTGATCAAATTATGTACCTTCTTAAAAAACACAAGTATAAAACTTAAAAAAAAACAGGTAGAAAAAATAAAGATTTCTTTTTACTTTCCCAAGCACCTTATCGCCGGCAATAGTGGAATGTGTATGAGACGAGAAAAATATTTTCTCGTTTTCCGATTTTCACTCCCTTTGTAAAAGATGTTTTCAAATTTTGAGCAACATAAAAATAAGAAAAAATCCTGTATATAAAGAATACATTTATAGTACGTAGTATGCAAATTATTATTAATCATTAACTTGTCAGCCATATTTCTGTTTTTGTCTTTTGTGTGTTGTCTCAGTAATTATTATTGCTACTGCTCATTTGCGTGTGTATTGTAATAAAATATTAGTTATGTTTGTGTTTCTATCCTATATATAGAAAGAGCCTAAAGAGCTGTATTGAAAGTTATGATCTCAATCCTTCAGGTTTCCAACCTCAGATCTATATTCTATAGTGAAAGTTTTGCTAGCTACCCTACCCTACGCAGACACATTAAAAACCCACCTTCTCCAGACCCTAACAAACGAACTATTCGTGACATTTGTGTTGTTGACACTCATAAGACATCTTTTGCTGCTCGTCAATATTTTATTCTTAACTCCCATATATATAATACAATACACAAACTTATTAATATCTACAATCTAAGTAAATATGAAGTTAAAACTAAAATCGAACAGTTACTTCTTAATTACAGCTATACACAAACTGAGGATGTACTGACTAAGTAATTCACTCTAACCCATGTAGACATACCTTCACAAAAACAGCAGACTTACAGACCCACACACACACACTCCCACACAAACTAACACACGCTTACACACACACACACACACACACACACACATGCACAGTCACGCTTCCATATCCATTTATATTTATTATCATATGATTATATTATAATTATCATTTAGTGTTCTGTTTTTTGATTCAGCTCGGCTTCTAAATATTCACCGGTAGTATGAATGCTCACGGGCCTAGGCCAAGTGTGCACCATGATGATTGTTTGGTTGAAAAAGAGTTTTATCAGCATCTAAAAACTTCCTGACAATTCTGCAGGTATTTAAAATGACAGCTTTCTGTAAGGTTATATAAATATATTTTGTCAAGTTGAGCAATTTAACAGATTGGTGAAGTTGTTGCGGTACGACATCTGTAGTGGATAGCACTACGAGTATTGGGACGATCACTACTTTCTGAAGGTTCCATGTGATTTCTATTTTAAGGTCTGTGTATTTGTTAAATTTTTCTGCTATTGTAGTTTGTAAATTATGTGTATTGGGTACTGCTATGTCTATAATGTGGGCTGTTCTATTGATTTTATCTATAAGTGTGATATCCGGTCTGTTATAGTGTGTGGTTGTATCAGTTATTATAGCTCTATCAAAATACAATTTATGGGTGTTATTTTCAAGTATGGTTTCTGGTTTGTATTTTTAATAAGGTTTAAGTGGTTCTAAAATGAGTTTGTGGTCTATTGCAAGTTTCTGGTGGATGATGTAGGCTACCTGGTCGTGTCTATACTTATAGTCTGTCTGCACTATTGACTTGCAAGCACCAGTAATGTGTTGGATTGTTTCAGGGGCACTGTTGCAACGGCGGCATTTGTCTACAGTATTTGGTGCTTTTATTATAAATTTTTGGTAGTTTCGGGTTTCTATCACTTGGTCCTGTATCCCTAACATGAATCCTTCCGTTTCTGGAAAGAGCTCTCCGCGACTAAGTCATTCGTTCGACGCTGTCTTGTCGACGTTGGGTAGGTTTAAGTCACGGAAGTGCCTTCCATGAAGAGTTTTACGAGACCACTCCTCAGTTTTTGTCTGTCTGTCAGTTTGTATTTCTTTTCTTTGAGTGTTGCTATTGAGTTTACAATCGTTCTGAACTATAGCTTTATGTAATATCGATGTGTTTATTTTTCTGTGGAAATATGACCTAAGATTCGTGATCTGTTTACTATGCAGATTCATTATGTCTATGAGGCCCCTTCCTATTATTATTATTACAATTATTTTATTAATTATGAATGTATATTTAAATATATAAACGTATCAACTTTATATAATTTCTCCTTCCTTTTTAAATTTGCCCATATATGATAATGGTATGTTGACGTCCCACGACTGCACGTCAGACAATCACTGATCTCTAAGTTACAGGTTTTTACCTAGTTTAGGAATTAGGATTCCACCATCTTATATTCAGGTACAGCATGCCTATTTATCGATTATTGTTAATGTAAGATAACCTAAGTCCTTTTAATTAATAAAGAAATTTTGTATTTGTATTGTATCCTGTAAAAATTTACGTCGGGTGGGCTCAAAACGAGCCCTATGCTGTGCCTACACCAGCTGTTTTTAGTGTGTTTTTTGTAAGGAAATAAGCAATTTGTATTTAGAATGTGATACGTAATGATATGTAATGAGTGAGTTAGGTAACAGTTTCAAAATTCATGAAGCTGTAGTATTGTGGGGCGTAATGCTGAGTAATGGTGGAGTGACGTCGTGAGTTGTAATTACTTGAGCTCTTCACGCGTCTGCTGACTCGAGGAATGTGTCATCCCGATGTTATATTTAATTACCTCAGTAATAGACGAACAGAGACAACGATGAAGGTGATGTGATTCAGCAAGAAGAGGCAATCTACCAAATACTCAATTCGCCTGCGAAGAAAAAGTACCTATTGAAAGGTACCAGGGCCAAATTCAGGACGTTCTGAATAAAGGCCAGATTAAAAGTACCCTGAACCGACGAGCATGTATGAAAGGATTGATAAAAGTACAGGAAGCAAGGGAAGTATGTCAAGATCGTAGCAGGTGGAGAACTGTGGTCTCTGCCTACCCCGACGGGAACAAGGCGTGATATTATGTATGTATGTATGTGAAAGGTTTCCGCATCTTGATGTAAATTGATGCGCCTATTTTGCGTGTGGGTGGGCATTCTAGCCATCCGATTTGCACGCAACATCAGGAAGGGCCCCAGGAACACCAAAGTACTTTGGCCTATATGTGGCTAACTTCATGCAGTCCAGCTGGACGTGAGCAGATATTTCATCTCTTTTCAAGCAGGCTCTGCTAAAAGGACTATCATTGGGCACCTAGTAAGTAGAGATGTTTGTTAATAAAAATACCTTTATAAAGTCCAAAGGCGAAAGATTAACCAGTCTGGCTTTTCTTTTCCGAATTTATTCGGTACAAGCAAATAGGATCAACTAAAATAAAGAAACAGGTAAATGCCCAGTTGCTCGGTCAGTAGTGCGCAGTGGTGGAGGGGGAAACGTCATCAAGGCCTCAGAAAAATAAGGGTTATAGAAGTAGGATTAAATAAATAGTTCGTCACAAGTTAGGGATGTGTGATGTAAAGTCACAACAAATTACATAATCCTATTATCTTTGTAAATGCAATGAAGGCGTCGTTTTATTACTTGGGTTATTTTGAATATTTCATAATCATCGATGATGATATGACATTGTATACCAAAGGAGATATGACACGCTGGTAGATGTCATCCCATAGTAAAATAAATTATCACGGTATCTATTTCGAGCGAAGCAAGGAGGTCCGAAATCTTTGATCAAGGCCTAGTCCTGACGACTTGACAAGTCGGTACAGCGGTTATTTTGGCAGGTGTATAAAATCGGAACTTATGTTGCAGGCGAGGATTTTTTCAGACACAGCTTTAGTCATTAACCTATTGATCGCAAGACAGAGTTTAATTTGTAAAAAAATAATAGTAAGTAAAATAAGGGGCCAATAATAATGTCACATAAAAAAAACTCCATCTAAAAATAATATTTGATTTATTCATAATAAAAACTTACTCGCTTAATCCGACACGCAAGAAAGCTTAACAATTAATGCAATTTAAATACTTATAAAAAAGATTTACATGTAGATTTATTAGAAGATTTACACATAAATAAAAAACAAAAACATACACAAGTCAATAACAATGGTCAATAATAGGTATATCGGCGCAGGAGGCCATAATATCATAATCCCAAGACTCACAAGGATATAGTGGGTTCAGGTATAATTAACCAGGATCTTCACGTTTCGTGCTCCGGGCTTATGATGAGGCACCCGGACCCTTCTGTTCCAGTCTGACCCTGGGTAGCTATTACAGCTGACTCCATGTTTGCACATCCTGTGCTGTGATACCACTAATCATTAGTTCAGGAGTTGTTATTATGATTCGTTTTGGGTCCAGGACGATCGCAACTCTCCACTAAGATGGTTTGTTGTGACGTCCTTTCACCTTGACGCTTCATAAGATCGACAGCTAACTAAATACTCAGCTGCCAATCTATTCCTGAAGCAAGGAGGCCTCACTCGGTGTCGCTAAGAAGGTGCTGCTAGTATGTGCCTACACGGCCGTCCTGACAACACGACCGTCCTCGGGCGTTAATCCATTAACAATGTCCTAAAACAAATAAAAACAAGATCACCAAGCAATCCGCTCGTCTATCCTGACAATCAAGATCATCATCACACACAAAACTGAAACCACTCATTGTGAAGTTACTCTGAAGGCATGTGCCCCTTCAACCCAACTCTGAAAGCGTGTACCATTTCGACCATCTCACTATGGACCGGATGACATCTTTCCCACATAAATCACAGACAGGACCATTGTGTCCGTTCGACCATCCCTAATGGGCATGGAGACCAGATCCACCACTGTCCTTCCAACCATCAACAAAGCCTGGCCCGGACCAGTGTGTCCCTTCGACCAGCCCCGATGGGCATGGACCGGATCCGCCACTGTCCGACCAGCTTCGCAAACACAGATTGGGCCAATGCGAACCTTCAACCACCCAACCAAGTCGGGCTGGCCCGTACGACATTGCCCTCTCTATCAACTCCACAAACATAGATTGGACCAATGCGAACCTTCAACCACCCAACGAATCGGGCTGGCCCGTACGACATTGTCCTTTCTATCAGCTCAACAGTAATCACACTACAACCACCCAAACCAACTGAGTAACTTCAAATCATATTATCAACATAGCAATTTCAAATTACGTGCGTCTCATATCATACTATCTCACAATAAGGAACATGCTCACCAGATATCCATAAGGTAGGTCTCATCAACAATTTTACTATCTGTCTATGTACAGATAATTTTCATACTTCGTTAGAATTTTCCAATAAATTCGCTTTATTCGCAATATGTTCGATATTGTTAAGAATACGGCAATGATTTGTTGAGTATCACCAGTAATCACTATACTTTGGGCAATTTGTATTAAAATCAGTACACTTCCTGTCACTTTTCTTTCTCCATGCCTCTCCCCATTTTGATTTGGAGTCGACCCCCTGAATACATTTTCAACCGTTGGCTCTGTCGTTATAATCGGCCTCAATATTTTTTGTAAGTTCTTACATTTTCGTCCACCAAGTAGCTCTTTGGCATCCCAGGGGTTATTTCGGCTTGTTTCCCTTTGTCAATATTTAGCGCAGACTTAAAGAGGCGCTCTTCTTCTCAGCGAATCACATACCTAATCCGTACCGCCGGAGCTGACTCTATTTAAGTTTGTCTAGAATAAGCGCTACTTTGAAATTGCCACTAACATGTACGTTTCTGGGTCTATCCAATTAAGTGCCACCAGCCCATCTAAGCATTTTCATCTCAGTTACGTGGATTTTGGTTACATAGTTTTATTAAGTATCCAACATTCGTCCCTGTAGAGCATCGCGAGTCTAGCACAGATTTTCAAACAATCAATCAAATCATTTATTTGCTATAAGAACATCTTTCAATTTGAACACATCCTCTAGATTAACGCTGTGTCCCCATAAATAGCAGACCATAGCTAAAGACTGACGACAGACCTGATATCCATGATATGCAGTTAGTGTAGCATCTTTTGATACTGTTTGGGAAACTCTCATTGACGCAAATACGAATCTACTGAGTCTTTCACGCACTGAGTTGACACGAAATTGCTAATAAAGATGCTCATTATCATTGAGACTCAAAAATGTTGCTTCTCCACTATTTTGTATACTTGTATTTAGTGCTCTTGGTTTCAACTGGCATCCTACAGTCACAGAGCATGCCTAACAGCGATCACCATTTCAACCAGTCAGCATTAGCTGTGTGATCAAATTATTTTGTTTCGTTTCATTTCATTTCATTTTGTTTTTATTTAATCGGTATTCATTCAGATTTCGTTTATTTCCATTTTAATTTTACAGACATCTGGTTAATCTGGTTAATGTTGTATAAAAACACCGTAGGAGCACATCGTCGCTACCGTACGTAACTTTGATTCCATTCTACAAAGTCGAAAATTACATAATTTCACAACCACAAGCAAGTTTTGTCTTCTTCGTATGTACCGTAAGCGCCTTTAACATGTACTACTTTAAAATTCATTAACGCCTTTCTAATTTACGATACTTTTGCAAATTACGCTTTTTGTCACCATCTAAGCGCATATAATTTTGAACATTCACTCAGAAAGTAAGAAGGTATTAAAACTCATTAAACTTGATTCCTTTTTATCATAAAATGTATGTACAGCACCTTATTTTCTTGATTGTACTTGCTCAACAATTTCTCGCCACGACTGTACTTTTACGCAGATCCGTGAAACTGAAATGCTTGCACACATGATTAAAATCTTGAGCTGTGTATCTTTATCCCACTTCTGATATCGGCGCAGGAGGCCATAATATCATAATCCCAAGACTCAGAAGGATATAGTGGGTTCAGGTATAATTAACCA
The DNA here is from genome assembly GCA_947532105.1 of Athrips mouffetella. Lineage (NCBI taxonomy): Eukaryota > Metazoa > Arthropoda > Insecta > Lepidoptera > Gelechiidae > Athrips > Athrips mouffetella. Next base: position 23,710,688 of record OX383967.1, read on the forward strand.
GGATCTAATTATTGTCACATCACGTTTCGTGCTCCGGGCTTATGATGAGGCACCCGGACCCTTCTGTTCCAGTCTGACCCTGGATAGCTATCACAGCTGACTCCATGTTTGCACATCCTGTGCTGTGATACCACTAATCATTAGTTCAGGAGTTGTTATTATGATTCGTTCTGGGTCCAGGACGATCGCAACTCTCCACTAAGATGGTTTGTTGTGACGTCCTTTCACCTTGACGCTTCATAAGATCGACAGCTAACTAAATACTCAGCTGCCAATCGATTCCTGAAGCAAGGAGGCCTCACTCGGTGTCGCTAAGAAGGTGCTGCTAGTATGTGCCTACAGGTACAAAAACACAAAATATTGTTAACGGTCAGTAATATATAGATCATCAACATACTTTCTTGCACTGATAAAAAGAGATCCGAACCGGTCTGCAAACAAATCTACGTCGTCGCACTGAGCGATCCAATCCTCAATCAAAGTCAGCGCACTCGCTGTAGGCGCGTGAGCTGCGTTTCGAGTACGTGAGGAAGGCCGCTGCAGCAACCGCGGTCGGCGGCGTGGCTCTAGCATCCCTGCCTCGTCTCGAGGCATGCGACAGGGTATCACTTTCTCTATCACCAGAGGACTGTCAATCTTATGATGAAGTATAGAGAGGTAGTGCATCAGAAGAAGCATTTTCCTTCTGAAGGCAAGAGTTTCCATGTCTAACATAGCAGAGACAAACAAGGAAGAATACAAAAAAGGATAGTATCCGTATCTTCGCTTGTAGAGCCACCGCGCAAACTTACGTTGTACCTTTTCAACCATGAGGATATACTTGTCTGTGTTATGTCAAATTATAGTGGCAGCTCAAATTTTAAAATGCGAGGCAATCTCAATGTTAAGCAGCGCTCTTCTGCGTAGCGTATTTATTTTGGTGTCACCCATCACATCACCGTACGTAGTCGTCATTAGTCGCCAGCTAACGTGGTGACAGTGGTATGGTGGGAAGTGCTCCTTATCCAAAAGTGAACTTTTTAAATACGGAGAACTAAAAATAAACATAAGATACATCCTTCTATACCTATAATACAGAATGTAAGGGAAGGTGTACTGAAAACTAACCAGGCGTGTTCAGTCGACGAAACTGCACAACTTTCCCAAAAAAAAAATTTTCATACAAACTATTCGATCAGAGAGAGCAATTAGTATGGAGAGGTCAAAAATTCTTTCAGTTCCCAAAAATGTTTCTTTGCGAAAGTTGTTCAGTTTCGTTGACTGAGCGAGCCCTTTCAGTTTTCGGTACACCTTCTCTTGGACCCTATATATTTCCAATCGCAGGTATCGTCCGTAATATTTTCAAAAGGTATCTGAAGTTTATTACGATGCAGTCAGCCAGCCTGAGGTACACATCGAGATAATTATCTTCGTCAAAGCCTCCCGATCGACGGAGATTACAGCGGCAGTCTAATCGTACCTCGTTGGTAACCAGATACTGGCTGTAAATAATTGTAAATTACTCTGTGGTTATTTTTCACCTTTTACAGAGAAACTAAGACCTGTATTAAATCGGACCTAAAGTCACTGCCCTTGAAATGTGATACCTTTCAAGCAAAATATATGACGGCAACAAAGGGCTATGATCCATTTTTTCGCTTATTTCAACGCTTTTCGCTTATTTTGCAGCTTTGTCGAAAGCAATAAGCTAAAGCAGTCAGAAAAAGCAAGTTTGTAAAACAATGTTATTCTTTTCCTCAAATAGTCTCTGGTTTTAGTTTATGGCTGAAAAATGTGTTGGTAAGCGTTGGAATAAACGAAAAATTTATTATCTTACACAACTTTTTTCTGCGTTGCTCTACTTGCTCGAAGGACAGCAGCGCCCTCCTGTAATAAAATTGTAAATAAAATTGTCATCCATGTGCCGATCTCCCAATAGATCATTGTCGGTCTTTATGCTTTAGTGTAGCGACACTCCTGTGAAAGTTCCGCGTCGGAACGATCCGCAACCACTAAGCAAATGTCACAATTGACAAGACCTTGCGGAAAGTTCCGACGCGGAATCGCTTTAGTATGTCCGACTATTAGATCAGAGAAGTAGACATGTATTAAAAGAATTAAAACTAATAGTTAACAATTTGTTTAGTTGCCTAGATAGTAGATACGGTGATGCAATCAGCTATGCTTGCATAGGTTGGTAGCTACACAAAGTCAGACTCCTGACTCATCTCATAGCAACACAGATAATATCGAAAAAGAAATCCGTTTTCCGTAAATAGCAAACATTATAATAACTATCGATCTTACTGATAGTAAATCATTATTGTTGTTGAAAAACCTTCTACTTATTACTTCCTTAGTAAATTCGCAAAGAATACTAGACCTTTGTAATAAGATGTTTACCTCACTAGGTAGTGTAAAAAGATGAACTTTGTTGTAAACGAATAAGATTGATTTTGGTTTAAAATTGAACTAATGATAAAAATGCGTTAAGCTTGTATTCATACATACATGCTTGGACATTGCCACAATTCACATAAATCATTATTTGCCAATATAATGTATGAATCAATTTCTCGCGCTAGGATTCAGAGCAACAGCTTGCCGATTTAGTACGGATTGGTTCGCTTCCTTTCACTCATGTAATCATGTGTTTTATTTATAACCTATAAGTAATTGTTGCCGTTTAAGTAGCAACGCACTTGCGATGTTGACGGAAAATGAACAAACTTACACGCAAGTTCAAATTCTGATAAGTGGTTTTACATAAAAGGTCTTTTAATAATTATTCAAGGCGTAAGTGTCGCGGCCAACTAGTTTAATCAGGCAGTTAATTGAATGCCCAGGCGGTTGATTGAATACTTAAGCCGATTATTGACTGAACTACTTTCACTAAACGTTTAACGATTTGGTTAATCGATAGCTAGTCCAAATGAGACGACTAACCTTGAATCAGCCGGGTGATCAAATTCAAGTTTTTCAGGTAATTATGATCAGCAAAAATCCTGATTGAGCAGCTCTAAATGTATTTGTCCTGCAAAATAATTATTTTTGCAACAAAATAGTTATTTGTGCAGCAGTACAAGCAAGTTATAATTCACTTATGGCACTTGCCGGCCGCTACCGAGGCACGCTCGCTCCGCTCGCTCGGCTCGTGCGTTATGGTCGCAGGAGAGCCTAAGAGATCCTGAAAGGGATCGGTTAGGTTGTATGTATGTATGTATGTCACTGTTTGACCTCTGACATGGGTCAGAGACTTTTTCCAGCTAGACACGGACTTAACATCTTTTTTTTTTTTTTTTTTTTTGTCCATGATGTTTTTGGAGGTGCAGAACTCCGGATTTTCGTACGGGAGCCCTGCCAAAAACAGGTTAGTAATCTTGTTTAGTTCGAACTGCATACCATAATTACATTGGCATAAATTAATTCTACTGTACTGAAGCTTTGTTTTTTCTTTTTTTTTTTCATTTTACATTTTTTTTTGCATGCTTTTTTTTTCTCGATTTTTTTTTTATCAACTTTTTTGTTTTTTTAACACGATATTAATATAGCACAATATATTAAGTCGTATTAGTTTCTTATTCTAGGTTTTGTTACTTTCTATTACTACTTTACATATCTTAACACAATAATCAAGAAAATGTATTCTAACATCTTTATTACCTATTATTTCAGCTATTTTGTTTTTGCTTAATTTAATATCAATTTTGTTTTCCAGGTCATGCCTGTCATTGCCGAACCTCGGGCATTCAACTATCATGTGGGGTACAGATTCCACTACATCCGGATCACAAATGCAAGCGGGGGACTCTTTCTTTTTAAACCTATGAAGGTACTGAGAAAACCCTCCGTGTCCTGTTAACAACTGTGTGTGCAGATAGGTGACTTTTATTTCTTTGTGGAACTTGTAGGCATCAACCACTGAGGGGAAGAACATCTTTGTGATACTGGCTTTGGTTGACGTTAAATATCTTGCATTCCATTCATCAATCGATTTACCTCTATTGATTCGCTTGATGAATGAAACGGGACATTTATCGTAATCTGGTCTTGTTTTCTTCTTTAGTGCTGCTTCTTTGGCCAGCTCATCAGCTCTTTCATTTCCCAGTATTCCAACGTGTGCCTTGACCCAGTACAGCTTTACACACTTCCTTGCCCTTTTGATCTCCTGCAGGTTTTCTCGGGTCTTCACGACAAGAGGGTGGTCAGAGTCACTATTTTTAAGAAGTTCCAGAGTCGACCTGGAGTCGCTGTAGATATTGAAGAGTTCTTCTTTCCTTCCAAGGATTAGCTCGGTGGCACGACAGATAGCGTACAGTTCGGCCTGAAAAACGGTACAGTAATCTTCTAATTTAAATTTTTGGCTCTTTGTTTCGGCGGCACCATTCCACCAGGATAGTGCCGCCCCAACCTTGCCCTCAATTTTGCTGCCATCTGTGAAGATGTGTACTGCACCGTTTCCCCCCACTGACTGCACTTTGCCCTCATTCTCTAAGCTGTCGAAAGTGATTTCGTCTTCTTTTGACGGGTGTACTTTCTGAGAAAAACAGGCTCTCTGCTCAACTGAGCGGTCCCCTAGTACTGCCTGTGGTTCACCCCTTTTCGCTTCATAGAGTGATGCTACCTCCTTGACTCTCAAATCAAGGGGCAGCAGTCCAGTAAGAGCGAGGGCAGAGTTCAGGGAGACCGTCCTGTAGGCCTTACTTATTCTCTGTGCAAATCCTCGTTGAACTGCATTTAGTTGTTTTTGTATGTACACTTTCTCCGCCGCTCTTGCCCACACACCTGCCGCGTAGAGGATGATTGGCTCGACAACAGCCGTATAGATGACTCGAATTACCTCTGAATTTAGGCCCCATGTCACTCGTGCTGCTCTTGATAGCTGCCAGAAGATATTTATAGCTTTTTTGCATATATATGTGACGTGGTTTCGGTAAGTCAGCTTGCGATCTATGATTAGGCCCAAGAGCTTGATCTCCTCTACCAATCCAATGCTGACTCCATTCATGTTCACCCGTGGGATGTCAAATTTTAGCTTTCTTGTTATAAGCATCGCGCAAGTTTTGTGCGGAGCGAACTTCAGCTTATTTTTGACCCCCCACCGGTGCACAAGGGCTAAGTTGACGTTTGCTTCTTTTTCTAGTTCTAGCGCCGTTTTGGCAGAGAAGACCAAGACAACATCATCCGCAAATGCCTGGCAGTAAGTTTCCCTATTCTCCAGTTCTTCCAATAATGGGTTTAAAAGCAGGTTCCACAAGGTAGGACCTGCTATGGATCCTTGTATACAGCCTTTCGTTGTTCCTTTGGTATGTTCAACTCCGGCGTACCTTACTGTTACCTTTCTGTCATCTAAATAACTGTTGACGAGCCTCCTCAAATTGCTTGGACAACGCTTTGCTGCCAGTTGACACTTAACTGCCGGCCACCAAGCGCTGTCAAATGCGCCTTCTATATCCAATGAGACCATAAGTACCATATTCTTTTGATTTAGCTTTTGGTCAATATATCGAGTAAGGTCATAAAGGGCATCCTCAGTACTCTTTTGGGGTACGAAGCCATATTGCCTGGGATTCATTTTCGGTAACAGATGCCATCTCAGTCTGCGGACTACCATTTTTTCCAGAATTTTTCCAAGCACCGATAACAGTCCTATTGGTCGGTACGACTTTGGGTGTGTGTAGGTTTCCTTTCCCGGTTTTCGAAGGATAACCACTGCTGCTTCTTTCCATCGGTTTGGAAAGTGCGACAATTGGAGGCATTTATTAGTGATGGCAAGGAACAGATCTTCGTCCACGGCGATGGTTGCCTGACAGATGTCAGCCGTGAAGCCGTCTGGACCAGGGGCCTTGTTCGGGTTGAAACTTTTTGCTGCATACCTAAGTTCGGAGGCAGTAAACAGTGGATCCCATGTGTCCTCGGGCATATCTTCTTCTAATTTGACTGCCTCCTCTCTTGTTCTCTGGTGTTCTATACTATCGGATTCAGCCTCATCATCAGGGAAAAAAGTCTCGGCCAACATTTGAGCCGACTCTTCAGGCTCCAGAGCTCTACCATTCCTCACCATTGGTACGTCTTCATGCCTCTTAGTGGTCCTTACCAACACTCTATATATGCCATTCCAGACACTTTCCTTTCTTTGTTTGCCGCAGAAGTTTTTCCAACTTTCGGTCCGGGCACTTGCCGCTACTGCCTCGTACTCTTCTTTCACTTTAAGGTATTCGGAAACAACAAATTTTCGGCGCCGTGGTGCAGCACAGCGGATCCTCCTCTTTTTCGTTGTCATTTCATTCTTCAGCTGGTCTAGCTCTTTGTTCCACCAGGGTATATAAACCTTATCGACTTTCTTGATTAAAGGAATGGTTTCGTTGCAGGTTTGTGTTGTGATATCGATTAATTTGTCAACTTTGTTTTCTAGATCTTTTACATTTGTGATTTTGTCAATTTCTGTTTTGCTAAGATTATGTTTTGTGAGTAGTTCCTTCATTTTTGTCCGAAAATCACTCCAGTTAGCCTTCTTGGTATTATAAACCCTAGTGGAGCTATACTTGATTTTGCTACCAGATCGGTTAGGTTGTGTTTGCCTTATCAAACGGACCTATGAACAAGTTTAATGAGATGGCTGCAGGACATTTAGCTATCTCGTTAAACGTTGTATTTAACGATTGGGCCATGTGTTCTCTAGCCATTCCATTGAATGCCGGCAGTCAATCAGCCGCCTTGGCATTCAATTAACTGCCTGATTAAACCAGTTGGCTGCGATATAAACATACCAAGGTCAAGAGCCTGTACTGGGTTTTTAAAAATCTGGAGGCTAAACCTAACCAACGAGTTTCAAAACTCGCCATTTGAAGTTTCGTCTTCAAAATATTTTCTTGCGAACTACCAAAAGTCATACAACAAAAGTTAGTAAGTTTTGCCTCCAAAATAAGCCTTTAAAAGATTTTATATTAATTCATTGAAACCCTGCATCTTGACTCATGTCTTCGTAACCCATGTCAATTACAATAAAATCTCTACTATCGAACTATCTTTGCTATGATCAAAGCACTTGCCATGTATAACCTGCCGGTTTTGACATCTGTATTACTGAAAGCCTTTCGAGCGAGTCATCATCACGTAATATACGAATTTCCCCGACAATTCTCTGCCTATGATTTATAGTTGAAGAGTAAGCGATACAGGCCGATTACTGGGATGATCGTGATGACTGTCACGTCTCGAATCGACAGGGAAATTGCTTGCTCAGACACAAATAGATTGATACTGATACACCCTAATGGAACGCTGGATTACGTTAACGTTTACGGTGGAAACAAGTGGTTTTTAGGGTTCCGTACCTCAAAAGAAAAAAACGGAACCCTTATAGGATCACTTTGTTGTCCGTCTGTCTGTCTGTCTGTCTGTCTGTCTGTCTGTCTGTCTGTCTGTCTGTCTGTCTGTCTGTCTGTCAAGACCCTTTATCTCACGAACGGGTACAGGTATCAGGTTGAAATTAATACCATATATTAGGATTCATGAACCACACAAGATCTGAAAATTCCAAATTTTTACAACGACGCAATCAAAAGATATGGCATTTTATGTAATCATCTCCATACATTTATTCAAAAATGCAAAACCTACAGGGTACTTCCCGTTGACCTAAAATTATGAAATTTGGCAAGAAGCTAGGTCTCACAGTACAAATAATGGGAAAAGTCTGAAATCATTAAATATTACAACTTTTCTCACAACTAAAATAACCAATTATGGTGAGCTCCCGTTTCAAGAACATTCATATAAGAGAGGGGTCAAGTTGGATGGTCGCTCGAAATTGAAAATGAAAATTGAAAATTGGTATGTTTATAGTGCATAAGCTATAAAATAACAACAAATAATAAAATTTGGTCAAGCGCGTGTCAGACTAAAAAAATCTAGCACATTAACTTACTGAAATTTCAACGAATACAATTGTTTATGTGGTGGTACGGAACCCTCAGTGCGCGAGTCCGACTCGCACTTGGCCGATTTTTTTAATAATTAAGTGCTAGAATTGCGAGTGTAATGCTTGTAGAATGTGTGTACCTATAACCTAAAATTAGCATGGCAAAACATTTTACCAACTTACCAACACATTTTGCAGCTATATCAAGACTATTGTGCTCCATGATTAATAGTAATCAGCTAAAGCTGTCAGAAAAAACAAGTTTGTAAGACAATGTTATTTTTTCGGTCAAATATTATCTTGTTCGTCTGGTTCGTGGTAGTTTGTCTGGTTCTATGGCTGCAAAATGTGTTGGTAAGCGTTTCCATATTAAAAATTTTTAGGTATACCTACACCTACGCACCTACTTACGTACGCAAGTGGTATAACTAACTATAGTACAAGACACTTTAAGCTATTGGTGTAGGGTATCTTCTAAGAAAATTGTTTTAAGCAAGATCATATCTTTTGGGTCTCCTGAAAACTTTTGAAAACAAGGTTAGTTAAGGTTATTTCCGACATGATGCATTGAAAAAATAAAACTTAGCCATAGATTAGATAACAACAACCCGACAACAGTATTTATTTAAGTTGCCGACACGACAGATCACGCCACGTTTTTAGTTACGTTTTGGCTACTGACAAAAACCTAAAGTTAAGTATAAAACTATAATTTAACTCTAATATAATCTAAATTCTTCTACAGTGTGGAAATATCCACTACAGGACACGGAGCTCCCTCCAGAATTCTAGCTTTTGCTGGAACAATGTGGAGGGGAAGTACCATAGTCACCTCGTTTGTCAGCGTTACAGCTGGCACCATGGACCGCGTTTGTAGGTGACCGCAGTAAGTAAGATGGTATGATACACAAGAGGATGCTGCTGCCCATTCTCCCTTAGTCGCTTCTTACGACACCCACGGGTATGTATGGGTTGGTACTATTCTTTGCCGGCACCACACGGGACAATTACAGTGTGCTTATACTACATGATAATTAACTAATTCCTAACCAAACAATAAACTAACGTGACGCAAAGCCTACGTTGCCTATTTACTGACTACAATAATTACAATTTACTTACTAAACAAACTCAGCACCTCTAACTCGAACCCAAATAAAGGCCGTAAATTTAATGAAAAAGGGTATGTAGCAAATTGGATAGATTAATTGACACCCGTTTCAGTGCAAAAAACAACAAGTGTTTACATCTCGTTAGGAGTATTCCGAGTATTTAGGGTTTTCTGCGAGCCTGTTTTATGCTTACAGATATATTATTAAGCCTTGGCCGAATTTTGCTAATCTTAAAGCGCAATAAAGGTTTTTTCTTAAAACAAAATATACAAGGTGTTACAAAAATACGTAAATCCGAAGGGGTGTTAATCTGCCTATTAGACAGAAAGACTTTGTTAAGGAACAAAGATCAAAATTCAATAAGATAAAAATCGACCTCCCTTACAAATCCGGCCATTTTTAATGATTTTTGTTATGGAAATTCGTTCAGTAAGATTAATATCCTACGAGTTGAGATATTATTTCTATAACACCGTGCATATTCGGATATTCTATATACAAGATTTACAGTCAGAAGGACTTAATTTTTCATCTATTCATATTAAGTATTTTCTCATTATGCAGCACCCTTTCCGATAGCAATAAAAAAGCCTTTGCCCAGCAGTGGGACTGCGTACACAGTAAGTTTTAAAAACATTTATCGGTCGCTGTTTCAGGTTTTGGATACTGGAATGTCTTTTTCATACTTCGACCCTGATATGAGACAAGTTGTTCAACTTGGGTAACATACAAAAATTCCTATTCGCACAATTTCATAAAGATCCAATATTTTAGTTTCGACAGCATCAAAATCAGATGTCTAACAACTTGCAAATCCCGGAGGCTTCCAGTTAATGATTTATTCCTCGCTCAATAAGTACTACCCTTCCGCTTGTCATTTGCAATTCTCTTTCAGACACCTGTAGCTTTAGATAAGACAAAGTGAGGACAGAAATGCCTTTTAGATTTGCATTTGATTGATCTTCACTAAGGAACGAAAACATTGTTTTTTTTACATTTGATTGTGCGCGCTCTATCTCGCAATTGCCATTTCTAAATTTCATGCATAAATAGACCCATGCCTAAAGTCACTTTTGTCAGAAATTTATAAGGTAACCACTACAGTCAATAATACAGGGTGTAAGGGACGGTGTACCGAAAACTGAAAGGGCATGCTCAGACAACGAAACTGAACAACTATTCCAAAAAAACATTTATGGGAAATGAAAAAACAAATATCTCTCCATACAAACTGTTCGATCAGAGTGAGCAATTTGTATGGAGAGGTAGATTTTTTTTCATTTCCCAAAAATGTTTCTTTGGGAAAGTTGTTCGGTTTCCTACAGTGAGAGCACGCCCTTACTATTTTCGGTACTCCGTCTTTTACACCCTGTGTAACTTGATTAGAATGCCAGCAGGAAAAACTATCAATACTTGTCTCTGTCGCTCCTATGTGTCTCACATGGCTCCGTCCTGCTCTCACACTGCTGTGATTCTAATCAAGCCTCATTACTTCGACTATTATTAGATATATTCCAAAGTCTTGATCGACCTTGAGAGTAGTGGCAAGATGAGCTGCAGGTAACGCTTTTCTTTGGCAAGCACTAGCCCAAACTTTTTACAGTGAGGCACAACCGTCTCAAACATTTTACGAGTAACGTTGTAGTTTCCTTGCTATGACATTGGCTATTAGAGCAACAACACTGTTCTGAGAGTCTTCCATCATCTCAGACAGTGAGCTCAGGGAAAGTACATTAGTCACTACGCATGTTAGGGCTATGGCTGGCACCGTGGACCGCGGTTGTTGGTGACCGCAGTATGTAAGATAGTACGATACACAGAAGAACGCTGTTGTGCTGCCCTTCCTACGGATATAATTTTTGAGTCCTAAAGCTGCCAAACAGCCACTGCACTAAGTAGAGCACCTAATATTCATCTTAAATTAAAAAAGAAAATTACATTTCGCTAAGAAATTTAAAATTCACTACCAAAATGTAAAGATACAAGATAGGTATAAAAGGGCTGTCAGTCAAAGTAAACAAAATCTAATTCTTAATTAAGAAATAAATCTTTTTTACACAATTTGATAGACATTTTCTCAGCAAACTGTATTACAGAGCAAAACAAGGTATTTTAATTAAAATTCTTGTATATGCCAATATTTTGTACAATGGTCTTATTTTAATAATGCAACATTGTGTTTTATCATTATAACATCAAAATACTCGTATAATCTTTCAAGCTAATGCTACATGGGTAGATTACAGCCGCAAAAATAAATTTATATATGATGGTATTATGATAAATTGATAACAAACTTTTAAATCTGCGTTGCTAAAAGGAAGCAATTGAGTGTAAACTGGACATGAAGTATCGAACAATAAAAATCCTATACCATTAAACGAGCAATATTTGTAAATATATTTGCAATCAGTTTTTGAAAAACGGCTCAAACGATTTCGATGAATTTCACTATCTAGCTATGGTGGTTTTAAGCCTTTTTTTAAAACACTTACCGCGTTTTAGACAGAAAGCTACAGCGCCATCTTTTGGCGAGTAGCATAGCTTGTTCACCCCATACTATTTTCAGATTTAGGCGGCTATTATAGAGTAAGGCTTGGTCGCCCAGGTACTAAGAATAAACAAAGATAAACATAAGTAAGTTTATATACGGGGTGATACATCGAGACGGGTCAGAATGGGAAAGTTAGAAACTATAAGAGATAGAGATATTTGTTCTAAGGAACTATGTCGTCAATTTTAGAGTTTAGGAAAACTGCATTCAAAGATTTTCAAAAAAACTCATACAGGGCTCGGTGAACGAACCTTGTCAATTTTTAAAACAAAAACGAGTAGGTTATGGGGAATAAATTTTACTATAAATAAACAACTGACCTGACTGACTGACATAAAGTGTAAATAAAAATCTGCAGAAAAAGCAATCCCCGAATTAGCAGAATTTTCATCCAGAGTCCCCAATTGTTTAGTGTTTGCATTCCTGAAACGACGGGTTAGAACTAATGCCGCCGAAATCGAGGGTATAATTCGATATCAGATGAGGGTTCGTCACGTTCATTATTAGAGGCTAATCTGTGGGTCCGACGCCATTGCTCTCACCTGTCGCAATATTACGAAAAAGTATTAAGAAATACGGGGTAAAACGACATTATAGGAAAGGCACAAAGACGAAGAGAAAGTGTTATTTTACCAAGAATATAGTAACGGTTTTAATTTTCAGTCTTTAATTTCATACAAATAATATGTCTGAAAAAAAAATATGTTCTACGTTTTTAGGGTTCCGTACCTCAAAAGAAAAAAACGGAATCCTTATAGGATCACTTTGTTGTCCGTCTGTCTGTCTGTCTGTCTGTCAAGACCCTTTATCTCACGAACGGGTAAAGGTATCAGGTTGAAATTAATATCATATATTAGGATCCATGAACCACACAAGATCTGAAAATTTCAATTTTTTACAACAACGCAATCAAAAGATATGGCATTTTATGTCCTCATCTCCATACATTTATTCAAAATGAAAAACCTACAGGGTACTTCCCGTTGACCTAAAATTATGAAATTTGGCAAGAAGCTAGGTCTCACAGTACAAATAATGGGAAAAGTCTGAAATCATTAAATATTACAACTTTTCTCACAACTAATGGAAACCAATTGTGGTGAGCTCCCGTTTCAAGAACATTCATATAAGAGAGGGGTCAAGTTGGATGGTTGCTGAGGCGATTTTTGTTTTAGTTCTATTTAAAAACGGGAACACTTACAAATTTGAAAATTAGTATGTTTATAGGGCATAGGCTATAAAATAACAACAAATAATAAAATTTGGTCAAGCGCGTGTCGGACTCAAAAAATCTAGCACATTAACTTACTGAAATTTCAACTAATACAATTATGTTTATGTGGTGGTACGGAACCCTCAGTGCGCGAGTCCAACTCGCACGTGGCCGGTTTTTTATAAGTAGCGAGTAGAATCCATTCTATTATGAGCGCAATTTAAAATTTTAGTTTTCATGTCAAAAAACACTTTGTTTTAATTATTTTGAAGGTACCATAAGTGTTTATAAGCTAAAAATGTAGGCTGCCAGGAGCGTACAACAGAATTATGAATGAGCATATGAATCAGATTATTGACGCTCCCCAATGAATAGTTTTGAAAACTTTCTTGATCAAATACAATATACGATACAAAAAATATAACAGCTTAGATATTAATTAAGGCCCAGGAAGCTTTGGAGAGACGATCTCGTTACCTTCGACACACCGTGGCTCAAGATTGCACTCGATCGCAAACAGTGGAAAGAAAAGAGGGGAGGGGGACAAATAATGGCTACCAAAAAAGATATTAATCTGCTCTTGAAACGTTATAAGTAAAGAAGTACATTTTTATTCCTAATTTCTTTATCAAAATCTTTATGGCAAGGCATCCAGGAGTTCCTATTCCAACGCAGCTTAAGAACCATGAATAATAAAAAAGTTCTGTTTATTGTTTATTGTCGGCGCACAGATGTTAAATAAATTATTTTTACGGGTCACGTTTATAAATTTAGACATTCGACATTACAATTTACAATTTTTTAACTGTTCCTGAAATAATTGAGACAATTTGCTTGTGCGTTATATGATCGTGGAGTGACTGGTATCAATGTCACAGGCAAATCATATAATCCGCCGTTTACAAATGGGCGGCAAATTGTACACAGCGGCAAAACCTAACAGATCCCGAATGATATTGTTACGAGCTAGCGGTTCGGGATTGGAGTGATAATATTTTCTAGATAATCTAATATTTTATAATAAACTTTCTTGTAAAATTTTTGCTTGATAACAGTTTTGAATTTATCTAACGGTAAACTTTCAATATCAGTAATAATAAATATAATACCTAATTATAAAAGCGTTTACATTGATCTTTATAAGATTTACTAATCTTTAACACGCGATTTCCGATGGTATATTTGACATATAACTTGGAATCGAAATGAGATGCTTAATTAATAATTTGGAATTATTCTAATGTAAAGAAATGCAAGTATCACAATTTTCACACTATCGTCTTACAAGGGGGTGAAATGAGCTATGACTTTTTGTAAATTTAAGATTCGGATTTAGAGTCAGTACAAAAATAAAAAAACAGCATTTTTAGATTATCATCTTCAAGGAGGTGAAATTAGACACGACACAGGACACGAAATAGGACATTTCCGCTTTTGAAGTACGATGCATGACAATTCGGATTTTAATTTACCCCCCTTATATTTTTTTTTGTTTGTAATATATTTGTCTTAAAAACACATATCCTGTGAAATTTTCAACCAGCTACCTTTGTCGGTTCAAAAAATACAAATATCGATCTAGTGAAACACGACACATTTTCGACATTATGCCCCACTGTGTGTCTCTGTCGCGTCCTGCCGGGGAGCACCACTACTTATAAGTTACCTATAAGTGTTTTCTTGAATGCTGCCAAGTTTCATCCTAGCAGGTTTTGTGCAAGGTACCCCTTGGATCTCCTACTATAGGCTTTAAAAGGCGTAGCTGCATCTTATTTGAATAAATCAAACAATTTCACGAGTATCGATGTGTCGGGATTCTATCAAAGGGAGCTAAACGTGCGGTGCGGCCAATAAAACAGCACCGCTTTTTAGAAACCTGCAAAAAAATCTTTTAAAAACAACTTAGTTTTGCGGTCCTAAAAATAGAGTTTATTGCTTCTGAATATAGTATCGGTATCATCGGAACTCAACGCGCGAGTCCAATTCACACTTGACCGGTCTCGGTATCGTGGCAGTGGATAAACGGCCTTAAGATGCGGTGCTTCTGCGCACCAAAAACTATATACAAAATACAAGCCACCATGGCCCAAGATTCAGGAACATGTCCAAAATACCAAAATCTCACATTGCCCAAAAGGAATTTAAAGCCAAAGTGGAAATAGTGAGACATGGCGAGGTAGGAGGGTGGAAAGTGCACCAAGTGCTATATGCTGACTGTGCACAGTACCGGAAGTTTAGTGTAATAAATAAGAGGTCTAAATCTAACAGAGGATGCATTTAGATCATCGATTTAGACTAGACTGTAGCATTTAGATAGTAGAGAAATCATCTCAAAAATAAATTTCAATTCTACGATATCACAAACCCATAAACATACACTCTTATACACAGAGACAACCAATGAAGATTCCCCTCATTTTTATTAGTAAGAAATTAAACACAAACACAAAAGGAGATATAACATGTATTGACATTTATTTTTAAGAAATATCATTCCTCCGCTGACCACAAATAAAAACGTAACAGAACTTTTAATTATAAACCGAAGAATTTCAAATAGCGAAGAGAAACAATAAAATCCTATGTAATGCTCTACCGTTTAATAAAGTCAACAAACAAAAGTAAAGGAAAGGACCAAATTAAATCGCAATTTCGTAGCCCACTGGTAGAGTATTTGAAACCCTGGCCATACAAAAAACACTTTTTTTTTGTACAAAACTGTACTTTAATATAGAAATCTTTTTTGAAGCTTTTATTTAGTTCCACCTGTCGCCGTGTCTGTCTGTCCGTAACCAAATCTTGCAAGTGAAATTTGGCCTATTTCCCGGTATTGAGATTGAGATGAAATTTTGCATGCGTATGAAAATCAGATGACAATGCAATATTATTATAACTTGGAGCTGATCTGATGATGGAGACGGTAAGTGGTCATAGAAACATGATAAAATACCGCGTTTCAGAAATCCTGCGGTGCCAGCTGTTGGTCGGCAGCATGGCTTCTTATAGTAGGGGTGATGAAGGACACATTTCTATATGATTTGCTCATGTCTGCCTCTTTGACTGATGATAAGGAGCATCCTCTAAAAGATACAAAAAATATTGGCTGACATCCACACCCCTACGTTTTTGAGGAATTAAGTTTTAACTATTTTGAAATTTGACAATGAAACGTACACCTGGCAGAGTATGACTATCTGATTAAATAAAATGTATAAAACCCCTTATAGGATCACTTTGTTGTCCGTCTGTCTGTCTGTCTGTCAAGACCCTTTATCTCACGAACGGGTAAAGGTATCAGGTTGAAATTAATACCATATATTAGGATCCATGAACCACACAAGATCTGAAAATTTAATTTTTTTACAACGACGCAATCAAAAGGTATGGCATTTTATGTCCTCATCTCCATACATTTATTCAAAAATGCAAAACCTACAGGGTACTTCCCGTTGACCTAAAATTATGAAATTTGGCAAGAAGCTAGGTCTCACAGTACAAATAATGGGAAAAGTCTGAAATCATTAAATATTACAACTTTTCTCACAACTAATGGTAACCAATTGTGGTGAGCTCCCGTTTCAAGAACATTCATATAAGAGAGGGGTCAAGTTGGATGGTCGTTGAAGCGATTTTTGTTTTAGTTCTATTTTAAAAACGGGAACACTTACAAACTTAAAAATTGGTATGTTTATAGTGCATAAGCTATAAAATAACAACAAATAATAAGATTTCGTCAAGCGCGTGTCGGACTCAAAAAATCTAGCACATTAACTTACTGAAATTTCAACTAATACAATTATGATTATGTGGTGGTACGGAACCCTCGGTGCGCGAGTCCGACTCGCACTTGGCCGGTTTTTTTTTGCTTTAACTCAAAAACGCAGTGACGCACAGAAAATCTTGTAAGGACCAAATCGATTCGCATTGAGCTGATCTAGCATCCCTATTAATATGAATCATGAGCAAATCATATACCCAAATTGCAGCCAGCACCCTAACTATTAGAGGCTCGTTAATAAAATAATTGGGTTTAGCTAGGCCTTTTGGGGAAATTTCTCTAAGCTTGTACATACAAAGCCACAAACTGATTTCCCGCGCTGGATGCAACAATGACTGGTGCGCGCTCATTCTTCCTCTTTGGTTTTCTATTACATTTATGATTTCTCTATTTTGATTTATTATACCCAATACTTCCTCCATTGCCTCCAACAACACATTTCGAAAATCTATCTCGCTTAGTCAATGTCCACTTTTCACAAGCATACAACGCTGTGTTCCACAAATATGCCTTGAAAAATCTTTTCCTAAGGTTTGTTGATATTATTTTTCAATTTCTATTCGGCAATAGCAAGTCTAGTTTTGATATCATCTATACATGAATAATTTGTATTGAATCATAACCATCGCTAAACTGAAAGATTTACAAAGTTTGACCGTAAAAAATCTAGTCGCAAAAATAAACAAGTTTTCTATTTTTGTATGGCAGAGGTCTCCAAAAACTCATAATCTCTCTGGAATAAAAAGATAAATAGGTAATTATTCCGGAGTTTTAAATTTATTCAGCAAGTATTTCTGTGCGGTATCCGCGGATTAGTCGCGGATGCCAAGTTGGGAATCCTTAAAAATTTACTGTCATGAATAATGAATTATTAGCCCATTCTTTGAATAAACTCGCAGGTAAGTTCGGAACTGCTTGTAATAAGAATATGAGGACATTTATATGCACAAAGTTTTCCTTTTTTTACTATGAGGTTTACCATCCCTTCGTATTTTTCCTTGTTTGTCTAGACTTTCAGTCTGCTTTCCGAACTTTTGCCGAATTTTTCAGCTTGCGATCCTTAAAATAAACCGGTCAAGTGCGAGTCGGACTTGCGCACTGAGGGTTCCGTTCCACCACACAAAACTATTAGTACCAGAGCAACTCTTTTTATGAATCGTATTGGTTGAAAATCAGAAAAAAAACTTACTAAAATAACTCGTTCCGGCAGTCATCTTAAACCCCTGTTTATTAAACCGGCCAAGTGCATGTCGGGCCACGCGCAGTATATGGTTCCGTAGTTTTTTTGGATTTTTTTTATCAGAAAGCAAAATTTTATAACGTTTATAACATAAACTTTTACCTCAGCGAGGTCCTAGCGCTTGATTGCTATTTTTTATAATTTTAGTATTGTGGCGAAAGCTCATTAACCTGTGAAGCCTTCTTAGCTGTGATAATTTTCGTTTAAATTTCATTATAAACCCTACTACTGTAATTTTTCACGATCACTATAACAATTAACCGTTTAGCTATGGCAGGGACACTCGACACCAACAAAAAATGCATTTTCAAGCTAAATATTTTGCAAACGGATTCCTAAATCTAAAAATGATGTTTGGAGACTCACTTTTTAAATACGTAACTAACGACACCCCACACGAAGGAGTAGACATGAAAAATAAAATTTACTTTAAAAAATAATTAAAAGATTTTATTTTACCATTTTATCAGCGTGGATGAAATGTATCATAACATCCCATGAAACGTCCACTACAGGACAGGGTGCTCTCTGTAGAATTCTAACTTTTTCTGGAAAAAATGTAGAGGGGAAGTACCATAGTCACCTCGCTTGTTAGCGTTACGGCTGGCACAATGGACCGCGGTTGTAGGTGACCGCAGTAAGTAAGATGTTAGATACAAAGGAGGATGCTGCTGCCCATCCTCCAGTTTATAACCCTTAGTCGCCTCTTACGACACCCTCGGTATGGAAGGGTTGGTACTATTCAAATGAAATAATAAAATGAAATGTATATCCATACTTAATTACAGCTTTCTAGTATGAAGAATCTCTGAGCTAAGCCGTGGACAGACAGACACGGAAATGACGAAACTATAAGGGTTCCTTGTTGACTACGGAACCCTAAAAAACAGAATTGGCGTAAAAGGATACATGCGCAAAACAGCAAAATATAAACTCACATTTAAATAATATTCACGATTTGCGCCACTTTTCTCGTAGCCACCACATTTACTACGGCGTAGCATTCGTAGCAATACACAGTGCTACGCTACCGGAATTGCAATCGCTCCAGGCTTGTTTTAATTTTTAACAGATGTGTGGAGTTCCATTTTGAGTAAACGGTTTTAAAGTTTAACATATGAGATAGTTTTGTTTCTTATTCAGAAAATTTATTTGGTGAAGGTTTTTTATAAAATCAGGTTTTAGATTAGATGTTAGAGAAAATTGGTTTTGTCAAAAACTTGCGACACTACGCATATTTATTGTCAAAAAAGGGTAAAAATATTATGGATTATGTGAATTTCTCAATGAAACTAAACATCTTTGCCCAATAAACCTAAATCGAATTCCAGAAAACCGGCCAAGTGCGTGTCGGGCGACGCGCAGTATAGGGTTCCGTAGTTTTTTTTACAATTTTTAATTGCAAGGCGGGTTCTGAGTAAGTATTCCATAATGATTATAACATAAACTTTTTACCTCCTAATGCTCAGCGAGGTCCTAGCGCCTGATTGCTATTACTGTTTATATTATTTTTAGTTTTTCGGCTATAGCTCATTAACCGGTGAATCCTACTTAACTGTGATAGTTTTCCTGTTAATTTCATCATATATGCTACGACTGTGAATTTTTTCACATTTCCGATAACAACCGTTTAGCTGGCAGTGGGGGGAGACACTCGACTCCAACAAAAATTGCACTTTCAAGCTTATATATATCGCAAACATATCCTTAAATCCAAAAATGATCTGAGCAAACTCATATTATTTTTAAAAGACCTATCTAACGATACCCCATACTATGGGAGAGACGAGAAAAAAAAATTATCCCCACTTTACTTGTATGGGAGTTACCCTAAAAAAAATATTTTTTTAAATTTTCTTCTACCACTTTGATGGCGTAAATTTAATGTATATCTGCACAAAATTTTAGCTTTCTGCTACTAAGGGTCTCTGAGCTAAACCGCGGACAGATAGACAGACGGACATGATGAAACTATAAGGGTTCCTTTTACTACGGAATCCTAAAAAAAACAACTTCCCATATTTAGGTCGTCTATCAAAGGCGGGAAAAGGCCGAATAGGGAAAATAATTAGTGAGTGGGCCAATTTTGGCATATTTTTAGAAGAAAGTGTAACAATTATACTAAAAGGACTGGACGGTAGGTGTAGAGGCAAGGGGGTAGGGAGGGGGGCATAAAGTTCCCTATTTTAAGGTTCCGTACCCAAAGAGTGAAAACCCGGACCCTATTATAGTGCTTCCGATGTCTGTCGGTCTGTCTGACAGCGGGCTGTATCTCATGAACCGTAATAGGTAGAAATTTGAATTTTTCTCAAATTGTGAACATCTGTTGTCGCTACAACAGCAAACAATAAAAATAAAAAAATGAACCTCCCAAACAGCTAAAAGGGGGCGCGACAAAAATTTTTGACCTACCCCATCGAGTCGGGTATCGTTGTTTATAGCTCGTTAAGTAAATAAAATACTGTATGTTTGTTTTAAAAAATATTTAAAAACAAATAAATAAGATGCCATCACAAGCAGCATTTTTTACAAAATTTTGTTTGGGCTGTATTTCATGAACAGAAAGAGTTGTCATATGTATCTTTGTTGCCGCTATAACAACAAATAATAAAAATAATAATAATAATAATTAAGGGAGGCTTCCCTACTATAAACGTATTTTTAACACAATTTTTGCTCGATTTTTTTTAGCTCTATCGTACAAACGGGAACATTTACAAGAGTGAAATTTTGTATAAAAACTGATCAAGTGCGTGTCGGACTCAAAAAATCTAGCACAGTTACTGAAATTTTAACTAATACAATTAATATTATGTAGAGGTACGGAACCCTTGATGCGCGAGTCTGACTCGTACTTGGCCGGTTTTTTTTATTTGTCGCAAATATCTTCTCAAACATAGAAGAAAATGTCTGAAGCACGAAAAAAATATAAATAAAATTCTAATATACGTGTAATTCTAAATATCTACGCAAAACATCTCGGGTGATAGTTCCACCCCTGTAACTGAACAACATTTGTTCTACAACTTTCGAAATTAAAATTTAAAAAAATTAAAAATTAAAATCTGATAGGGCCAATTTGTATGAATAACCAAATGTTTGTTTTGTTTATTTTAATTTCCAAAAGTTGTAGAACAAAAGTTGTTGAGTTAGATTGATAGAATTACCCCCCATAAAGTTTCGCGTATTTGAATTACACGTTGTATATAATGCTTCTGTACCTACGCGTGTTTGTCACCTAACTCCTCCTAATCGGCTGGACCTACCTCTAGATGGTTTGAAAACACAATTTGACTCGGTAGTGCCACCTGCTGGGTCCAATTGTGCTGTCAATATGTCACCAAATTTTATTTGCAACATTTCTTAATATTGAGACGTACTTTGCATTGATTAGCTAGAAATAATAGAAAAAAAACTTTGCAGCTAGCACAATAGACCGCGGTGGTTGGTGAACGCAGCTGCCCATCCTTTGATTCATGGTCCCTGATTCGCCTTTTATTGAACCCACGAGAAGAGATAGGACACCACACAAGCAACACACCACAGTTACTTTACTTTGGTGGTGTTAATTCTAATTCACTCAGAAAGATTCTTCATGCCACCGCATTGGGATTTTGTCGGCATTAATAGTAGATTAGAAGGGCTGTAAGGCATCAATTGCAAGCCCGAGATATTTAGGCGCACGAGCGCAGCGAGGGCGCCTTTAGTTCGAGGGTGCAATTGATGCTTACACCCGAGCTAACTACTCAGGGTGTCTACTCTCAAAGTCCGATATATCGAAACGATACTACTCGAAACATGCAAATGCAAAAGTTCGTCCCTTGACAATAGAGTAGAATATTGGTTGGATGAATTTTCAAACTGCATCCAACCAATATTCTACTTTATTGTCAAAGGACGAAGTTTTGCATTTGCATGTTTCAAGTAGTATCGTTTCGATATATCGGACTTTGAGAGTAGACACCCTGCTTTACATCTCGATTGTGAGGTAAGTAGATCCTTATTACCACCAAATTGTAGGTGACCAATTAGCGCTCTAGGGTAATAATGTAGCTAGAAAAGCCCTAGGGCGGTAACTAATAAAAAAAACACTTCACTGTTTCAAAACTCAATTACTTATCGCCCTAGGGCTTTTCTAGCTACATTATTACCCCATTTGGTGGTAATAAGGACTTACTTACCGAATATGAGAGATGTAAATATTATAAATCTCTTTTCAAAATTTTGATAAACGTGAGAGGAGTCACAAAAATAAGGTCTATAACATGTTTTCTTTGTGTAAGGACTAAGGATGTGTAAGTCAACTTTCTAATATTCTCTATTCACAAATCAACGTATGCAAAGTAAGCTCATATAAACAAAGCGATCCCGTCTGGTGCGACAATAAAGTCACGGGAGCGAATATACAGACAATTTCTTAGACATTCGAGTATAAATAGCCGCATAAAGAAGGGATGTTCTATTGAATCGCGGAAATTTATCGACGTGCTCTTGCAAGGTGTCGTCACTTCGTTTTGACATTACACGAAGGTCTCAAGTTTTGTAAGTTTGTATGAAATATGGTGAAATAAGAAGAATGAATTTTTAGTATCAATATCTGTGGCAATATTCTGCAGAGAACATTTCATCAAAAAATTTGGAGGGGAAGGAAGTGCCATAGTCACCGATCTTACTAGCGTCGCGGCTGGCTCCATGGTCCGCGGTTGTTGGTGACAGCAGTATGTTAGATGGTTCGATACAGAAGAGGACGCTACTACCCATCCTCTGTTTTATAATACCTTAGTCACCTTACCACACCCACAGGTAGAGATGGGTTGGTACTATTCTTTAGACTATTACAACGGTTAGAATTTCGAGTTTAAAATTAATATTTAATTATGAGTTTGAGTAATTGTAGTTATGTAGACATAAATCTGCCGGGGTGAAATGGACTACACGAAGATGCCAGAAGGCTTCTCCAGTTCTATGAAGACCAACCAAGATGCGCTACGCATCCTAAGCAATGGTTACACCTCACACTCCTGGCGACGTACGGTCAACCGCTTGTCGGTAGAAACTTTTTCAACTCTATTACCACGCCATAAGGTCCAAAAGTGTTTCTACTGATGTGCGGCCGTGTGTACCATCCAGAGTAAGCTTAAGGCTGTTGACTGTTGATCTGACCAGCGCACGACAAAACCAAGTGGAGAGTTACGAAGATCAATTCAATTTAAAACATCACTACACTATTAGTTTCATAAATTAGCTTTATTTCCTAAAAGTTTGTAGAAAAAATAATCCATTTTATTATAAAATGTAGATCAACAAGAACAACATAAACAATAACATGATCTGTACCAACAGAGCACCGTAGGTAAGGATGACTTAGCTGTAGATAAAAGAATGCAATAAAACTAATAGAGTGACCTCGTAAAGAAGTCAACGCTTTTAACTTAGCGTTTGCTGCACTGGTCCGCTCTCAGAATCAAGTCTAGAATACATAGAATACAAACTTCTCTACTTAAATATAGCTATACGAGTACACACGCATAATTTAAGTTTTCGTAGAAAACTTAGGCGAAAAAGCCCTTCTTTAGATACAGCTTCATAACAATTCTAAAACACTGTTTCGCTGTTGATTCTAGACTGAAAAATAAAATTACTCAAAATTATTTTATTAATAATTTTTTTATTATTTATTATACGTATATCGATTTTTTCAAAATATAAATATTTTTACTTAAATTAATGGGATTGCTTTTGACCTTTATTTTAGAGAAAAAGGTGGAAGTCGGTATCTCACCCAGTAGGAGCATATTCACTCCGAGTTTTCGAGTAAAGATTCGGGTTATGTGAACTCGGTAACCTAAATGCTGGCAGGGAATCCCACTGCCTGGTATTTTTTTTAGTTCCATTTCTTCGCTTTTAATCTTGATTCTGAAGGCCTAATATAGAGACACTGGATTTACTACTTTCATTCTGGCGCGACCCTAAAGTTTAGTTAATAGCTACTTGATCCCAAATGTCTGTCCCTTGGCTTACAAATAGTAAAACTTGACTTTGTTAAACAAGCCGGCACAATTTAGGGATCATTTTTAAATAACTGTAGTGGGATTTTGTTTTATTTTCTGTTACTTTATTACACGTAGTTATTGTAACAAAATTTATTTATGAACAAATTAATTATTATATTATTTTTAACAAATATTCGAAAGTTCTGTATTGTTAATTTTGTTGTGGAAAATATTTTTTTTGCTTGGCAATGAATAAATAACAATGATTACATTCACACCCCACTGATACCATTGTACCTGCTTCGACCATAAATCAAACACGGAAACTTCAGCGCAGCAGGCAGCTGCACTTCCACTACGCTACACACGCCGTCACCGTCTATACAATCTTATTTTATAATTGCTTGTCACGGCATTTACAGTCAAGTGTATTTTTTCTAGAATGTTCCCCTAACTATGCCATTGTTTCTAGCAAGCCTTGTGAAACAGTGAGATGTCTAACAACTTTCTTGGACATATCAGTTACAAGTTGAAGACACGCCGCGCAGGTAAACTTCTGTATCAACAGTTGCTAAAGCCTGCCAGCTACACAGTTCTATATTCCAGAATGCTTGTTTAAAGCATAGAACTTTGCAACATTGAGCCCAATGTATTAATTTGAACATAGCTATTGGAGAAACTTTTGTCATAACAGTCGAATCCAAGATATTGCAGAAATAACTAGAATAGTTTGCATAGATCAGTTAGTTAAAATTAAAGGAGCAAGACGTTTTATGACCTTTCCACCTGTGCAGTTGAAGTGGATTGAATTTATTAATAGTTTAAATATTTAGAAGAGACAGTAACTTTAGAACTTGGATGCGGAAAACGTCTTTTATTCTACTAGACCATAATATTATAACTGTTGCTAGGAAATTCTTTATTATAGGTTAAATCCCTAGCTTACCAACGTTTCAATATCACCTGCTAAGTATATTAGTTTGATAAAGATTACGAAAATAATGAAGCAAAAATAAGTTGACTCTGGGAACTGACTACTGCACATCAGTCAGTGGATACATTTGACTATCGGCACTACTGCTGCTACGTAATACTCGTAAGCAACATATTTTAACCGAATATTGCTATTACTAGCGTCCTAATACGATTCGATTCGTGTAAATGGAAATATAAGTAAGTTTTCTAACAGAATACCCGAAACCACTTGACAAATTCATGCTTGAATATACTCAATCACTCGCCGGAGGTACCAGGAGTACATAATAAATCAAGCAATTACATGAAGCACACACGGTCTCCGCAACGCGGGTTCATTACAGACGCACTCACAGAAAATTGGGTGCGTATACTCGTGCCTACCTAGGTTCAATTGCTTCCGAATGAGGAAAATTATTTGCGCGTAACGGAAACGACAAAATAACGACCTTTTGGAAGAACATACTGTAACCAATTTGATTTGATTTTTTATCTAATAAAATATATTTATAAACAATTTACATAGCCAAACAAAAACCAAACTTCGAAATTACTTCTATAATACAAGGCTTAACAAAAAAGGTATATGAATACTGCAGGATGTTTATCTGCCCATGAAACTGAACAACTTTTCTTTAAATTGTGATCGAAGTAAGAAAAAAATTGAACTTGTTATTCAAAATGTGCTAACAGTTTATATGGGAAATTAAAAAGAATCGTATTTCGACTCATGTTCCATTGGAAAAGCTGATTAGCAGGATTTCAGGTTGTATTATAGCTTCTACATTATTTTTGCTACGCCGTAGAGTTTTACAAACGTTACGTTTACGTTACAAAGTTATAAATAAACAAAACGATATTTTACAGTCATTTTTAGGGTCCCGTAGTCAACAAGGAATCCTTTTAGTTTCGTCATGTCCGCTTGTCTATCGGTCTATCCACGGCTCACCTCAGCGACCCTCAGTACTAGAAAGCTGTAATTTGTTACATATTAGTTACGGGGACAAAATGGTATAGTAATTTTGTGTACCTCCCCTACACGTAAAGTGGGGTTAAAATTTTGTGTGAGTAGCTCTTTTAAAAATATTCCCCCCCCCCCTCACCAGCCAAACGGTTGTTACAGGAAATTTGGTAAGATTCATAGTAGTAACATACACGATGAAATTAAAAGGAAAACTATCACAGCTAAGAAAGAATTAAATAACAGAATGGATTCGCTGGTCGTTAGAACGGAAAAAATATGAAAAATTTGAAGCCTGCTTAACAATAATTCCTAAAGCAACTTTGCTACGGAACCCTACATTGCGCGTTGCGCGACACGCACTTGACCGGTTTTTTTTTACATGGCGCCATTTTGTTTGTGAAGCTACGTTATGTAACTAACGTTATAAAGTAGTATTAAAATATCCTAACATGAATAAATAATATTAGATTTTATGAAAAAAAATATCATGAGTCTAAACTTATCTTTCTAAATGTAGAAAAACACGAAATCAGTAATGTTTACAACATTATTCGAAAGACCATGTTTTTGTAGAACTAATAAATAAACCTATTACTTTACTTAGTAAAATAAAGTGAGCGAAATTGTAACTTCGTGCCTTGTGCAAAACGTTTGTGGATTATATAAAGTCATAAAATATGATGCTAATGAAAGACGTAAAACAGCCGACACAAATACGAATCTGCGATATATTCTTGATATTTTAAAATCAAGAAATATCTGTTATTCCAGAGCACCACACCTTTCCAGAGAAATACGATGTAAACAGCCGACTCTTAAAGTAGGCCGTGCTACAGTAGTTTCTTGCCGCTTCTTTTAGGCCATTAGGCTTCTTTTAGGCCGATTAGGCTCACAGTGAGCCGCTCACTGAGAGCTGACTGACTCTGAGCGGCGTATCGGTCGCTTACTCAATTTATTCCGTCGGCGGCGTAGTGAACTGACTAAGCAGCTCACTGAATGAATCCGCAAGCATAACGCCGCAAACTGCGTACAGTACGCGCTGAATGGACACTCCGTTTAAGTATATAGGGAGGCGTACTGGAGGCAGACAGTGAGCGGCTTACTGTGAGCCTAATGGGGACGTGGCCTTGCGCTGCCATAGCACAATCCAAAACTACAACTAGGGGCCCGCGCACACCAATAGGCAGAGCAGACAAGAGCAGTTTTTGATAACATTGCAAAATGGACTTTATATCAAAAAAATAAAATACAAAATTGCCTGAGAGACACAGCCGCAAGCAGTTTTGATGCCTCTCAGGCAATTTTGCATTTATTTCTTAAGATATAAAGTCCATTTTGCAATGTTATCAAAACCTGCTCTTGTCTGCTCTGCCTATTGGTGTGCGCGGGCCCTAGTAGACTCGCTCTACAAGGTGTAATAAAAAGGGTATATCAACCCTGAAGGATGTGATTCTGCCCATGAAACTGAACAACTTTCCCTAAGGAACATAGGTCGAAATACGAAAAAAAAAATTTGACCTCCCATAGAAACTGAATCAGCTGATCGCACATTTTGTATGGGAGGTCAAAATTTTTTTTTTTGTATTTCGACCTATGTTCCTCAGGGAAAGTTGTTCAGTTTCATGGGCAGAATCACATCCTTCAGGGTTGATATACCCTTTCTGTTACACCTTGTATTTGCATTGTATTCTTCATGTTATGACTTACAAAAAGTATTCTGAAAGAATCTACGTTGAATGAAATAATCTGAAATTAAAAAGTATACTGTGAACCTGCTCATGAAACTGAACAATTTTGCTGAGGAACATACGTCAAAATACGAAAGAAAAAATCTCTAAGTCCCATAGAAACTGAATCAGCCGATAGCGCATTTTGTATGGGAATCAAAATTTGTTTCGTACACTATGTTTCATTCAGTTACGCCTACACGTAAAAGTAACATCACTCATACAAATCTACATCTTACTTTGAGTTTCCTTAAATTTCCCATTATTTGAACAATCGCTCCTTTTAGAGCCGCAAACTATAAAGGCTTTGAGCAAACAGGCGCACTGCCAAATTATTATTAGTAAAGCAACTCAGTCTCTTAAGTCTTGTAGAATAATGTGTTTCAGGTTAGTGGCGTAAGTGTTTACAGCGTAGATAATTTTCTGTCCTAAGATGTGCTTCCCTCTAGTAGTTAACCTTAATGTGCAAAAAAGGCTGAAAATATGCAGACCACTCTGTTATATTATTATTATACTTAGTTTGTCTCGCACAAAAGAGTAAGGATCAGTACAGACGGACGGGAAAGTGCACATCCAAATTGCCTATAATTAATTTAGATCAAACGGAAAAGTGCTCGCGCGTACCTAAGCATTTTTTTCCATTTGATCTCGATTTCACGCCATCACTTTTCCATTTATATCTGAACTAATGTCTAGACAATACTGATTCTCAACAGACCCTTGAGCTCGGGGAATTCCCAAGGCTACAGAACATGTCCCTCGATCGTTCTAGATTCAAAGTTAGGCGTTTTTAATCGATTATCTATAACGGCTAAGCGTGGCGATACACCTGGGTACCTAGACAAATGGCTTTCTATAACTGTAAACGCAAATAAGTAAGAATGAAATTTCGTGAGCTTATGTCAATCCCATACATTTTTATTCTATTCTACTGGCGTTTGTCAACGGCCCTTCTGATCTTTTCGACGCGGAAAGTTCCGCTCATTACGCTCGCAACGCTTTTTTATGGTACATTTTGACACATCTGGTGGAATTTCCGCAGGTATGTACTTGACAGATTTTTGTGTATATACACCTCGACTCCCGTCCCGTGTGGTGACGGCAAAGAATAGTACCAACCCATACATACCCGTGGGTGTCGTAAGAGGCGACTAAGGGTTAACTGGAGGATGGGCAGCAGCATCCTCCTTTGTATCTTACATCTTACTAACTGCGGTCACCTACAACCGCGGTCCATAGTGCCAGCCGTAACGCTAACAAGCGAGGTGACTATGGTACTTCCCCTCCACATTTTTCCAGAAACAGCTAGAATTCTGGAGGGAGCTCCCTGTCCTGTAGTGGACGTTTCATGGGATGTTATGATGATGATGACACCTTGACTTACTTGTTGCAGTCAAACCAGTAAAATGCAAATTTTTACATCAGCACAAAAATATCGAATAGGGAATCAAGAGTTCGGGCTTCCAGTATTTCTAGCGTTGATACTTTAATTCCAGCTATTAAATAATGTTATGCTTTAACTTTGCTTTAATTGTGTAAAATACTACAACTGTCAATGTGTGTATTTTCGGTGTAAAATAACCGCAGACACATTCACGGTCGCAAAATATACGGTGAGTACCATCTACGATAATTTGCGCAAAGTGCCGCCATCACATCACAGCTCATTTGAAACCGCTGAAATATTGGTAAAGTTAGGCTTATATTTTTTTTACTAGTACTAGAGTATAAAATTCAAATTTAGTATTAGGATCCATTTTCCCTTTGAACGACTGATCAGGCGAGGACTTTTGGGAAACTAATGCAGGAACAAATAAAAAATACCCTAGCGAAGTGTAAGTCAGACTCGGCCAATTTGGCACAGTAGTGTTAAACTTCCTCTGAAGGTTGTATAGTAGTATGGTGGTACTGAACCCTCGGTGCGTGAATCAGACTCACACTAGACAGATTTTTGTACTAGCTTTTATCCAGCAAATCATATTATTCGACAAAAAAACATTACTAATGATTACGTGATTAAGAATCAATAGCACTTAACCATTGTTGTCCTTAACCACTATAAAAAAAACCGGCCAAGTGTGAGTCGGACTCAACTGTCTCCCTATTAGGGTTCATGAGATACAGCCCGCTGACAGACAGACATCGGAGGCATACGAATAGGATCCCGTTTTTCTCCCTTTGGGTACGGAACCCTAAGAAAAAAAGAAATTAATGTGTCAGTAACTCAGTACAGACCGAATAGACAAATGCTCGAGCATTTTTGGTATCAGTACCGAAGAGTTTGGAACTTCGCTACTCTCGATCAGTACTGCAAAAAAAAAACAAAAAACAAAGCTCATACAAACACAACTTTCTGCCTCGACCTGATCGGAGTTTTATGGTCATATATTTAGAGTAAATTTTTCAATAGTATTAACTGTTATGTCATGCTCTGCTCTCAGTCTGAACTAATCCAAACAGTCGTTTTCGTTCAAGCTATTTATTCGATGTATATTTCTGAGACATGATATGACATGATACGTGATGGAAACAGGATGTCGGCAAATGTGAGTAAACATTGGTACAGGATCCAATCACAGGAAAGACGGTACACAGTGTGTTAATAAATTGAATATACCACAGGATATACCA
The DNA here is from genome assembly GCA_947532105.1 of Athrips mouffetella. Lineage (NCBI taxonomy): Eukaryota > Metazoa > Arthropoda > Insecta > Lepidoptera > Gelechiidae > Athrips > Athrips mouffetella. The sequence continues at coordinate 23,740,778 of OX383967.1, forward strand.
ACATAATCCTTAGTGATGAAATTGACAGAGGTTTACCCTGTGGGTTTACCTGTAAAGTAACTACCGTTAACCTTACCAACAATACAAAATTGAAACTGTTTGTTTAAATGTCAAAATTTATATGCTTGCATTATAGTGTATTTCGTTAAAGTGGACGCCCGCGATACAGGTTTACCTAGTGCGGGGTTCAAGCTATTGTGAATTGTGCAATTTTTTGGTAAGTAAAGATATTTCTATTTCTAAATCAACGTACGTCTGTTGATTTCAGCTGCTTTTTAATGGGATTTTCATAACGGTTACCTTACCAAACCCGTTGCTTTTAAAGGTTCAATTTGTCAACAAATGGGGCGGCAGCTCTTTGAATACACTTTGTTATACATGTAATTTCTTAAGATATGCAATGGATGATGATGATGATGCATTATCGACTATAATCCTTTTTTTCGTAACATTGTTATGCAAACTTGTTTTTAGGGTTCCGTACCTCAAAATAAAAAAACGGAACCCTTATAGGATCACTTTTTTGTCCGTCTGTCTGTCTGTCTGTCAAGACCCTTTTTCTCACGAACGAGAAGAGGTATCAGGTTGAAATTGATAACGAATATTAAGGTCCATAAACCACACAAGATCTGAAAATTTCAATTTTTTACAACGACGCAATAAAAAAATATCGCTTTTTATGTCCTCATCTCCATACATTTATGCAAAATAAAGGGTACTTCCCGTTGACCTAAAATTATGAAATTTGGCAAGAAGCTAGGTCTAACAGTACAAATAAAGGGAAAAGTCTAAAATCATTATATATTTCAATTTTTCTCATAACTAATAATGACCAATTAAGGTGAGCTCCCGTTTCAAGAACTTTTTCTATAAAAGAGGGGTCTAGTTGGATGGTCGCGGAGTTTTTAAAATCAAAGAGCAAAAGTTTTTAGTATATCATATGGTAGATAGGTATGAAACCCTTAGGCCGCGAGTCCGACTCGCACTTGGCCGGTTTTTTCTAACAGCTTTAGCCGATTGCTTTTGACATAGCTGCAGAATTAAAATTTAAATCGGTAAGTGTTGGAATAAAAAATTATAATATTTTTTATAAAATAATGCTATTATGTGTTTAAATGAATTGAGAAATAAATGAGTCTGTATTTTGTATTTGAATAACGAAAAAAAATGAATCATACGGAAAAGAGCGAGCCGAAACAGACATGTATTCTAAACAAAGAATAGAATTTCGTTATTTAATTTTCAGCTTGGTATACGGTTATTATCAGCTTGGTATACGGTTGTTTGTAGTTCTAACGACGCGTCGCAGCAAAAAAACTAAGGCTTCCAAAAATTCATTTAGAGCTCGGATTTAGGGGCTTCAATCGGCAAATCTTCCATACAAAAGAGTTTTCGAACTGCCAAATAGCCTCTGAATTCACAATAGCCACGACAGTTCAGCATGCCTCCCAGAGCACGGAAAATGTTTTGACAGATGGATAGATTCCGACCACTTTGCTTAACTATCCCGATCGGTCCAATATACATACCACAAGCCTTGGAGGAGCTAGCGAATCTCCCTTGGAAATTCAAATGTAAAAAAAATCACGAAAGGAACCGTGGACGGAAGCTAGCAATAATTATAGTGGAAGTAATGTAGACATTGGCTTACACCGGTATTTGGTTGGAGTAGGTAATTTACTGTAAGTAGAAACTTGTGTTTGAAGGTTGGTTGGTTTCGGCACTTGTGTTAAATCTACTCATCATACTCTGAATTCAATTAATTTGAAGGTATTCGCAAACATACAGGTTTATTTCGTTTAACACTGCGAAACATTTGGTATGTTACTCAGACTAAAACTGAAATAGTTTAAGAACATGTGTCAAAAACCCTAAAGGTCATTGTCCACAGCGGCGATATTTGTCGAATGCATGCATGCTACAAATATCGTATGCATTTTAGATCTGTCCACGCAATCGACATGCTAGCGATAAAACAGTGACCTAACCATAATATGGACTTCGGGTCACGGATAATATTCGCCGAAAAAGAGGCATTCTTGCTGTAAACAGTCCTGATGTAATAGGTCAATGGCAGGATGCAGTTGCAAGCAAGTGATTAGTATGGCTTGAATGAATAATGTCGCTAGGTGATATCGTGGGGCGTATGTGGACAGTGACTCTAAACTCTCTATCAAGCGGATTGACTTGTAAAAGAGAGACCCAAAACTTATTAACTTTTAAATTTTTCGTCCCATATTTGTTTGAAAAAGTAGTTCAGTTTTTTGGTCTGAGTGACATTTTAATTTTATTCCGATTCTTAGCGCAAAAAACTAGCTGGTGCCTGCGACTTCGTCTGCGCAGGTTTATAAATTGTAGCCTGTGTTATTCTGATGTATATAAGCTATATTATTGTAAAGTTTCATTAAAATCCATTCAGTAGTTTTTACGTGAAAGAGTAACAAACATAAATCCATCCATACATACATGTTTACAAACTTTCGCGTTTATCATATTAGTAGGATAGTAGGATACTTTTCCCGTATCTCGAAAACAACTAAAAAAAAACACCTATAAGTACGTTGCGAGCAAAAGATATAAAATGATAGCTTTCTAGTTTATGCCCTAATCTCCACATTTACGACTAGTCTGCAGTCGCAGCTTAGATATTTAAAACCAGAGTACTCGGTGAGCAGGTAATAAAACTAAAACAACAACCCCTGAAAAACCAGTTTCCACATCTTATAAAAGAAATTCAGGAAATAACGTGTTTAAACAACCATTTTTATGAAAAAAGAGCTTATTACGCTTGAAAAGACATAAAATTACGTGGTTATTTAAGCGTCCAGGTGTGTAAGGGTGTGTTTCCACTGAATAAGAGCAGAAATGTTCAAAATCGGATCAGAGATTGCGATAACACGTGACCGTTATCTGATAAATTCGATGAACTTCTATACCTCGCCTTAACAGCGGATATATCAGAAAATGCAACATAAAATACAAATAAATTTAAAGATAGTTATTTCGTCGTAAAATTAATCCAGAAACAACACAAAAATTTTGGTTTGACTATGAACGGGAGTGACACTGTAAACGAGGTGTTGCGCAGACACCTCTCAGTGCAGTTAGCGCTAGCATCAAAATCCCTTGTTGAGATTGAAAGAAAAGAACCGTACTTAAAAGATTATATATGTATATATAACGGATTTTGATCAAAACCTGAACCCTTATAGATTAGGTTATGTTTCTTTATGTAAGATTAGATTCGGTTTAGTTATATTATAAATAACATAGAGTTGGTAATAAGTATTGTTTTCTTCTGGGGGTTTGACTGCGTATACGCAGGAAGTGAAAAAAAATTACTACGAAAAAAGCAAAATTAGCAGCCCAATTTCTACCCACCACGATTAATGTTGTACTCTGATTGTTTTAATTATACGTGTCCTATTCGCTCCACCTAATTGAAAATCTTCTTTGTAGAAGATTCTTTTTGGATCTCTCCTGGCCAGACATGAGAAAAAAGAAAGAAACGTTTCCAAAGAAACGTGGTCCGAAAATTAATAAAAAGTTTTGGTCATCTCATAAAATAGTGTAGGCAACGAAGCACTTTACCCCAAAATAATTCTCTCGGGCAGATTTTATTTGGCAGGATGATAAAGTATCATGAATTAAATGTAAATTCAAAATATACAAAAAAAAAATAAAAAAAAAACATACCTTTTTTGTAAAAATTTAAAGTACTTACCGATATTTTTTTTAGGTTTGTCTCATATTTTTTTGTAGGTTTGTCTCATATAGTGTAATACACCAGCAAAGTTTCATCGACTGAGGATTTAATGCGGGGGTCTTCATACAACGATCCGCTTCGTTGCCTAGACTAAAAATTCCAGTACTGCTGGCGGAAGAAAATTATCTTGTCCGAAATTATCTTTTTCATCCTAGTGTCATAATAGAATTCGGCCTGGAAAGGCTTAAAAATAACCCTGAATAATACAAGTGAATGTGTGAAAACTCTTATAATTTCAAGCATTAGTCCCTTCCGTTCCGTTCTCCGTTACGTTTTTAGCAGGCCCCAACAAGTGATGGAAGTTGTGCCGCTCGTTTGCGTTCAAATGAAATGCTTTATACTTTTTACAAAGGAAATATGTGACGGTTTATTGTTATGATACTTCCGCAAAATATTTTTTTAAAAGATGTGTACGAGCCACAGGAAAAAATATTAAGTATAAAATAATTTCTGAAATGTTCAACAAAAATAACGTTGTTGCCGTCGTCCTATAAGAGATATATTATTTCCGACTTGAGTTTAATACCTGAAAGAAATCTTAGTACAGAGATAAGCTCATCCTTGTAAACTACCTTGAACAGCAATATCAAAGATCAAATTACAAAAAAGAGTACTCAGGGATAAATCCGTATAATATAATGCGTTACAGTAAAACCCGCTTTCAGTAAAAAGCGGTTTCAAGCTATTGAACAAGTGATCCTTAAGTAGGTATTTGAACTACCTTCTTTTCAATACGAAAGATTCGAAAAACTACGACGTCATAATTTTTCATTACGAAAATGTGTCACAAAACGTAAAATGGTTAGTTTTTTTTTTATAAATGATTATTTTGAATGAAAGCAAGTATTTTGTTGGTTCTTTGTCATATTGTGTTGGTTATAAACTGACCTCTGACAATGACAATCCCTGACACATGACATGACGACTGTCGTTTTAACTTACGACTTAACGTACTTATGACGTAAATCAAGTATTACTGCGGCTCTTCTTAAAATGAATCTCACGTAATAAATTACTACTTACGAAAAGTTCCAAAAATAGCCTACATGCGTCACCTATCGCAGGTTCCCAAATAAAGCACCCTCTATAAAAGAAAATAATAAAATTGGGGTAGTCAAACGATACCTTAAATTCTCTTTTATGTTTGTAGAGACCCCTGTAAGCGGACTTAATTCTAAGGGACCGAAAATGTCGAAGTAATAGTGGTACAGTTTATGGGGAATTAGGGCAGCCATATTACCTTTCTTATTTGCGTTATACCTACTTTGACTTGAGATTTATAGGCAGCTGCGTTGTTTAAAGCGTTAAAATTGTGAATTTTTGTTTCTCGATTATGTCACCCACCAAGCAGCCTGACCTGAGGATATCCGTTGACTCATTATGAAGCGAAACAAATGCTTGCCAGCCACTAAAGCCACAGACTAACGGAACGCGAACCAGCATACCTAGACGGACATGGAAAGACAACTTACTTAGACTTACTTGATGACTTAAACTCAACAAATTTCCAAAAGAAGCATAACACTAGATCAGTGGCCTTTGCATGGCAGTGGGACCCACAAAAATAACCCTAGATTAGCTTAGAGATACGCTGTGCCAAGATAGAAAGATGTAGCAATCTTATGGGTTGAATTGTTTTAGCTCACAGGTTAGCTAGCGCACAGCTCTAGTGGAAAACCACCCTAAACCAATCATCAAAACATCCCATGAAAACGTCCACTACAGGACAGGGAACTCCCTCTAGAATTCTAGCTTTTGCTGGAAAAATGTAGAGGGGAAGTACCATAGTCACCTCGCTTGTTACGTTACGGTTGGCACTATGGACCGCGGTGGTAAGTGACCGCAGTAAGTAAGATGTTAGATACAAAGGAGGATGCTGCTGCCCATCCTTCAGTTTATAACCCTTAGCCGCCTCTTACGACACCCACGGGTATGTAAGGGTTGGTACCATTCTTTGCCAGCACTACACGGGGCCCCTAAACCAATAGGAACAAGTAAATAGAAACGTCAGATCTGGGCAGGCGGCAGCACAGATTCGCAGTTTTGTATGCAAGCGTTTTTTTGGTAGGCAGAAGTAAATTAAAACTTGCTTGTACTGCTTCACAAATAACAATTTTTCTGCAAAAATAAGTAATCTGGGGCTCAAATAATTTATTCTGCTGCACAAATAATTATATTGCTGGTCAAATAAATTTAGAGCGGCTCATTTAGGATTTTTGTCGATCTTAATTTGCTGACAAACTTAAGTTTGATCACCCGGCTAATTCAAGGATAGCCTTCTCATTCGGGCTGGCTATCGATTTGCCAACTCGTTAAACTTTGAGCGGTATTAGTTCTTTCAACAATCGACCTAGGCATTCAATTGAATGCCGGCAGTCAATCAACAGCCTAGATATTCAATTAACTGCTTGATTAACCCAGTTGGCTGCGACATATACATCGTCATTATCGATAGAATCAAATAATCTTCTTAAATAGTGTCATTATCCTAACACCCACAAGTTTCGTTTTCGAACAAAAGGAGACAGGGGGACGTAGATTACCCCCGATTTCACCAAATGACAGTTTAGCTAATGCTATTTGTACCAGGCCCCATTTTTGAAATGGAAGTACCTATCATTATGACAGCCTTTCACACATCAGCGTGTGCCTTGAAACGCAAAAGGAGACTCTACGTCTGAGCCAGAGCGTAATGAGGAGTGCCACCAGGTGTGGCTGACAGTACCTCACACCGCCATGCGCCATCTAGAAACGATAAAAGATCGCAGTAATTTATATCTACGTTCATAGACGTAAAAATATCCTTCGTTCATGCGAAGCATCGTAGTAGAAAACAAATGAGTATTAGGGTTTGCCACTACTGGCGTACATGATAGATAGTTATGAAACTCTTATACAACGTGAGTTTTGTAATCCAAAGGTCCGTGACCTATAACCGATGAAACCATTCTAGGTTTATATTTCAATTTTCTTATATTATATAATTGGAAATGAAACAATAAATTAGATCATCATGAAAATCAAGTTAAGCTAAATTGTTATATACACTAGTTTAACAGCTACCGTATTCCGAAGTGAAACTACGATAATATCGCGCCGATAATTAGTCTATGGTTCGGCCTTTGACAAAGAAATTCCCATACAAAGTAAATTTCCGAACGTAATTGTTGTTGTCAATCTGATAATATCGGAGCTCCGATAAAACTTCGGAATACGCACCCAGAGGTTAATGTCTTTTATTTAGTTCTAATTAAGACCAATTTAACATGTACATAAATACAGTAAATTATTCAAATAAAAAATAAACGAAAGTGATTGCCCAATTTTATTTAAATTATATGGGTTCATCACTCCTCTTACGAGAGTGTCGAATCTATTGACGTAAAATAAAATGCGTGCTACGCTTTGCGTAGGTTTAGAATATCTTTGGACCATTTATTCAAACGTTTATTCATATTTTTGACAATTATATGTCGTAAATAATAATACAAGTCATAATATAAACCATTAAAAATAATAAAATATTTATTATGCCACAACGTAAGACATAATACTCGTATGTGCGTATGAGAAATATTAAAATTCCAATCAATATCAAAACCAATCCCAATAACACGCAATAAATCAAACCGAAGATCGTTTTATAATTGCACTTGTTTGCTCATGTTTACCGTTTACACTCTTCGACAGGTGTGCAAACGCCGCCGTTCCCGCACTTTCCACCAAAAACAAACCACCGTGTTGTGTGAACTTGTGTGTTCTATCGTGCAATACAAACCGAATCGTTTATTTAGGACCGGGCGGCGACAACATCAAGCAAAGCTTCGTCGAGAGCGATCGCCGTCACAACGATTTTTATTTGCTTTATAATACAAATAGTAAGTTTTATGATGTGAGTTTTGAAATATGAATGCTTTAAGCGTATTATCCAGGGTTGCTGACTTGTGTGACTTTTAATTAAATTTAGATTCATATGAAGCTAAATAACATCTCTAAATCTGAATAAGTTTCCGAAAGAATTATACGTTCAAATGATAAAAAGTTTTGGCCATGCAAGGTTTATATGAGATAAAAAATTATTAAATAACAAAAAACCCAACTGCTTAGCACAAGAGAGGAAAACAAGCTTAAATCTATTGGATTTGGTAACTTGAATTGTATAAGATACTGCAGGCGGGGACGAAAAAACGTTGTGTGGATGTTTACGACTTAATTTTGTTCGTCCCCGCCTGCAGTATCTTATACAATTCAAGTTACCAAATCCAATAGATTTAAGCTTGTTTTCCTCTCTTGTGCTAAGCAGTTGGGTTTTTTGTTATTTAATAATTTTTTATTTTAAACTTTTTAGTTTTTAGATTTGCTACGTCAAGTTATGTTGTTACATTTGCTTAAACCTTAGAATCAGGTTTGTACCAGCTATTGTTTGATACCCATGTTGTAAAAGTAATGATTTTAAAAATTTTGTTTCACCCTTTTTTTCTCTTCAAAGGTGCCGTACTAAAATATTATACCCTATTACACTCCTACAATAAATACAAATCTAACGACACCTCACATGTTGAAATCTATCAAGCCGTTTAGACATACATACATACATACATCATCATCATAGGCCTTAGCCGTCTATGTCAGACGATTTAAGCAATATTCTGTCGATTTCACCGTTTTTCATGGCTGAATAAGCCTACTCAGGAGCGGCAGGTCCTGCCACGCGCTGCTGGTGAAGCTTGTGTTACCAATAACTGATGTTATGTCGTTATTTTTCACAACGGGCACAACACCAGGCTTCATCGTGTACCTTGCGTCCATCCAGTAATGATTTACGCCATTTGGTTCTGTCCTCAGCTGTCTGCTCCCAGTCTAGGTGTTCAATACCAAAAGTGATCATGTCTCGCTTGGCGCAATCTTTAAAGCGCAGCATTGGCCTACCAACACTTTTTTTGCGTGCGCTATAGCACCAAGCAATACACGCTGGGGTAGACGGGTTGGTTCCATGCGGTGCACGTGCCCCAAAAATCGTAATCGTCTCTGCTTCAGCAATGCGAAGAAACTGGGCAGCTGTGCTCGTTGTAAGACCGTTTTTTTGGTTACCTTGTCCTTCCAGGAGATGCCTAGGATGTTTTGGAGGCAGCGCATATGCAAGGCATTAAGTTGTCGCTCTTGTTTTACGTACGTCGTCCTTGCTGCTCCATACAACAGTATGCTTGAAATGCATGCTTGGTAAACGATCATCTTGGTGTTCGTCGTGAGATGTTTGTTTTGCCATACTCTTGTATTCAGCCGAACAAGGAACATGCCCGTAAAAACTTATCGACGATGATTTGTAAATCATCTGCAGTGTTGGCCACAAAGGCTGCATCATCAGCAAATAGAAGGCTGTCGATAAAAACGTCCTCGCGATGGTGCTTGGACTTAAGAAGTGAAATTATGTTGTACAACTCCCTATTAGCCCTTGTATGTAGATTGCCGAATGCTTCTCTTAATAGCAATGAGAAAAATATACCAAACAGGGTGGGTGCTAACACGCAAGCTTGGCGGACACCTCTGCGCATTTTCAACGGCTCAGATGTAATGCCACCAGGAACGACAGCGCCATTCATATCTTCGTGGAAGTTCTTTATTAAACTAAGAAGCGATATATAGTCCCTCTCTGCTGACTGTATTTTTCTACATACACCCAACAGCACGTCAGTATAAACACTTCGAACTTTGTGACATAGTAATAGATTTGCAAATCTTTCCATTCACGTGCGGTTGACCGTACGTAAGGTATGGTTGAATTTGGTAGTCACAAGGAGGTTTTAGTCGCTGGTGGTTCGCTTTGGCGAAGCGTGGGCTAAAACTTCCTTGGGTAGTCGACATAAAAAACAGCTCCTCTGGTATTGAGTAGAAAAGCTACAGTATAACACAAAAGTAATTAATGCTGCATCTTGCAAGGGAAATTTAGTCATTGCTTTATATGTTAAAACTTAGAAAATTATTTCCAAAAGGCCTATCTAAACCCAAATATTTTATAAAGAAACTTCCCAGAGTTGTTTTATCAATAAAATATTACCAAATGAGCAAGCGACGCTACCCACCAACAGATGGCGCTGTAGGTTTCTAAAACGCGGTAATAAAAACAGCGCCTCTGTTATGGAGTAGAAAAACTACAGTATATTACAAAACTAATGAATGCGGCATCTTGCACGGGAAATTTAGTCATTGCTTTGTATGCTAAAACTAAGTGATTTTATTTCCAAAAGGCCTAACTAAGCCCAACTATTTCGTAAAGAAACCTCCCAGAGTTGTTTTATCATTACAATATTACCAGGTGAGCAAGCGACGCTACCCACCTACAGATGGCGCTGTAGGATTCTAAAACGCGGTAATATCTCCACCTTTGTATGGATATCTTCCGGCTCCATCATCAGATCAGCTCCAAGTTACATTAATATTGCATTGTCATCCGATTCACATACGTATGCAAAATATCATCTCAATCGGAACCGATTAAGATTCTCTTTTCATTCGGGTATTTTATTTTTTTAAATAGTTTTTTTATTTAGTACTTTTTTATTTTTTTTATACCCTATGACACTCCTACAATGAATACGAGCCTAACGACACCTCACATGTTGAAATCTACCAAGCCGTTTAGGCTGCAGAGCGCGACAAAGAAATCGACATACATACATACATACATACACTCGAAAAACATAACCCTCCTGTCTTGGGGCAGTCGGGTAAAAATAAACTCTATGCAATTCCATGTTGTTAAGTATTCTTAATGTTCAATAATGTTAGTATTAAGTTTGGATAGAGATAAGATAAATAAATGAAAGGGCACTGACTACTTATTATTCTTCCCTGAAAATATACTGAATGTACTGAAGTAGTAAAGGAAAATTGCCGCAATGTCTTTACATTCAGTAACCTTGACTTTAACTCTTCCCAATCTTCAACGATAATCGGAGTTCGTAGACAACAATTCTTTCATGTAGCACCATCGCTAAGCACGGAAGATTTAGCTCGCAAATCACTTTTGTAAAGCAAACAGTGCTTTAAGTTAGAAATTGTAATTAATTTACTGCAAAGAAAGTTTAATTTTGTTTTGTCAAGTTACATTTAGAGCTGGCGGCGTAGCGCGTCGGGCCCAACTCGTAATATTCCAACTTCTTGAAAGTTGAGACAGAATGAGGGCCAGCACTGTACGGTCAACCGCAACTCAGTGGAAAAATTTGCAACTCTATTACCATTCCATAAAATCCAAAGTGTTGCTACTGATTTTCTGCTGGGTGTACCAGAACAAACGTAGGCCCTTATCTCGAAATGAATCAACATCATGTGCGCTTCGATTTACAAACAAACATCAAAGAGTGGTGTCGCTTCGTTGTATCTAATGTGAAGATAAGCACATAGGGGCCTATAGACAAGTAGCTCTCTATTGTCGTAAACGCACGAAGAATATAATGAAAGTGTATGAGATTAGCATTAGCTAACGGAATGATGTTAACACCGATGAAAAGACAAACTGACTGACTGGCATATAATGAATTTACGTATCTATCTTTATTATAAAATTAAACTAGGGGGGTGATCGTGGTAATTTCAACGACATTACCAAAACAAAAACGTTAGCCTCAAAAGTTATGATAACTCTTGACTAAGTGTTTTAGGCAAACGTTTTTGTTTCGGTAATATCGTTGAAATTACCACGATCACCCCCTAGAATTATCTAAGTACAATGACAATCGCAATGCCCTTAACCGAATAAGATGAAGATACCTAGTCTTTAGTCCAACGCCGCAAGCATGAAAAGCGTCTTTTTACTAAAACTGCGTATTTTCGCGAGCATAGTAGAAAGAAAAACCTGGCTACTTCCATGACAGAAGTCAAGTTAACTGGCGTTTTCAGTCAGATATTTCATTAAGAGTATTTTAATATCCTACAATGAATAAAGAATATTTTGCTTTTTTTATATTAAACAAAACCATAAAAAGAAATCAGTACTTTACTTGTCAAGTAACGGGCGGCAAGAAACTTAACGTAATTAGGTTTTCTGCAATACAATTTAATTCGATAATCAGGTCAAAAAAGCGTCGATAGCTTTTCTAAACTGAAGATATCAAAGATAACACGTTTTGTGTTTATGTTAAGTGTTTAGGACAATTAGCGGAAAAACTACTGTAACCGGTTTCTCTTCCGCGCGATAATATAGGTACAGAGATTTGTTTATTACTGAATAAATAATATAAACTATTGTTTAGTCAGGCCAAAAAATTTAACAACTAAAAAGAAACAGGTCGAAAAAATAAAGGAAAAATGTTGGTTTTCCCAAACTGTCCTTGCGAAGTTGCACTGTTGCGACGTCATCAAAAGATTTTTTATCATTACCAAACAAAATCTATTATTGACTCACGTTTCTTTAAAAAAAAAAGTTTATTATTTGATACATACATACATAACATCACGCCTTGTTCCCGTCGGGGTAGGCAGAGACCACAGTTCTCCACCTGCTACGATCTTGACATACTCGTACTTCCCTTGCTTCCTGAACTTTCATCAATCCTTTCATTCATGCTCGTCGGCTTAGGGTACTTTTAACCTGGCCTTTATTCAGAACGTCCTGAATTTGGTCCTGGTACGTTCGCCGAGGCCTTCCCCTTCCAACGTTTCCATTCACTCTCTTTTATTATTTGATATGAGTGAGTAGTATTCCAAACTTTTGCAGTAATAAAAGAATAACTATTTAAAGCTACAGGGGCTTTTAAATTACTAACAGCGATAAAACCTCCTTTGCCGGAGTGTAATTTGTTTATCATTCTTGTGTTAGCAATAAATAATTCATTCACTAATCGTCGTCATCATAAATAACAGTCGTTAAACAAATACAATTTGTCAGTAGCCCTAATGTATCACGAAGCGAATGCAAGTAACGAAAAATTTATGTGTCGATTTTGAATTGCCTTCCAGAACTACTACGTCGTAGCAAGAGAAGACATAGATTCTGCTACGAGAAAGTGTACAAACAGCAGAATATGCTTTCTGAATGTTGAAATTCAATATGTATTGGATATAATAAAGTAAGTGATAAGTATATCTGGAGATTTTTTTTTTTTTCAAAAATTGCAGTTTCTACGGAAAATCAATCAAGGAAATCTATTTAATTTTCGTATTTTGATCGAAGTTCCTTTTGAAAAAATTCAGTTCGATAATGTGAGCAACATATTCAAAATCATCACGTCCCTTGCTGGACATGGGACAGTATAGTGGTAGAATATGCAGAAAGAATATCCATTAGTCACCTTTTACGACACCCGTGGGATATGATGTTATTAATATTCTTAGGTACCACGCGAAAAAAAAAGTGCACTATTGTAGAAGGATTCTGAAAAGTAACTCACTTTTATTTCCTGATCTATCTAGAGTGGTTGCTGCTACACTTCAAATGCATTACACTTTACTTAGCGTATGCATTCCCCAATGCAAGACTGTTATTGTGGCGAAAGAACCAAGTTTCCTAAACATTTTATTGCAATTTAAACGATGCCCGATTCAGAATACCAATTAAGAAACGATATTTCATTGAAATTTCTGAAAAATCATCGTAAGGTAGAGTTTTGCAAGTGGGTATGCAATATGTTATCACAAAGTAACTTTGTTTATGTTATTTAACACTACATTTTTTATTTGAAAATTCTTTATAAATACACTTTTGTAGAAAGACGAAAAGATTTCTCTTTCATCACACAAGGTAACCACAAAACAGACATAGAAAAATGCTTAGTCTAGCGTTTTACTAATAGTTAGTTAGAATTAATTAGAGAGGATGAATGAACGAAGATTGACGAAAGATCTACCAGGCGAGAGTGTTAGTTAGTTAGTTAGTTAGTGGGCTCCTGTTTCCGCAATTAAACTCTGATTTGGTCCTTTTTGCGTACAGGTTAGTCTGGTTAATTAAGCCAGCCCAGCTCCTTCCAGAAGCTCAGAAGTCTCCTGGGACATTCGCAGGCTTCGCGGAGCGACCTCGTGTTGTTGAGGATTTTAGCCCGTTGGTCGGCCAACGCAACGCACTCCAGGATCACGTGATTGACCGTCTCTTCCGCGTCAAGGCAGCCCCTACATAGTGGGCTATCGGTAACGCCGATTGTGAATAGGTGTTTGTTGAGCGAGATATGTCCTGTAATAGTGCTCACAACTATTCGGAGGTTTGTTCGATTGAGGCTGAGAAGTCGGTGGGTAAGCTTAGGTGAATTAGTGGATAGCACCTCCTTTGACTGTCTGCAGCTCGTTAGGCTAGCCCAGCGGGCATTGTGTTGGTTCTGGGTAAAGCCGTGAAGCCATGTGCGGATTTGACTGAAGGGCAGTGGTAATAGTGGAACAGGACCTGCCACTGGTGTTTGTGAACCACGCCTTGCCAATTCATCCGCGGCATCGTTGCCCAGTGATCCGCTGTGTCCCTTGATCCATTGCAGGATTACCCTGTTGTTTGAAGCAATGCGCTCCAGTGCAAGGTGACACTCGTAGATAAGCCCTGAGGTAAATACATTACTCTGCAGTGCCATTAGTACGGCCATGCTGTCGGAAAGGATTCTTATACAAAAGCCTTCTACCTTCCTTCGCATTACCGCGGTGGCGGCCTCCTTGATAGCTACACATTCACATTGGAATATGGAGCTGTGTGTGCCTAAGGCCAGTGATATTTTTATGTTGAGGTCGAGTGAAAAAGCCCCGGCGCCTGTTCCTGAGTCCATTTTGGATCCGTCAGTATATATTCTGACCTCATGGGAACCGGATTGGTCTTTACCTGACTCTGATAGTTGTATGTGGTAATTCCTGTTAAAGTTATATGTTTTGGGGATCCTGTCGCACGGGGCCTCGCATAAGGGGTACTGTTTCCGAACAGTGTCCCAGAGCGTGGCAATAGGTCCATTGTGGTTAACCCATTCGCCTAAAAGCTTTAGGCGTAGGGCCGACATTATTGCCTCCTGTTGTATATACAGGTCTAAAGGCGGGAGCCCAAGAATGACTTCTAGGGCTGCTGTCGGGGTGGTGCGCATGCAGCCCGACATGGCTGAGCAAGCCAGGCGTTGGAATCGCTGCAGCTTCGTTATTGTGGTGGTAAGCTCTGTCCTGGGCCACCAGGCTATAGCACCATATGATACAACAGGTCTGATAACAGATGTGTAGAGCCATCGACAGATTTTCGGGGATAAGCCCCAGGATCTGCCTATGAGTCTTTTACATTGCCAGAAGGTGATACATGCTTTTTCTAGCTTGTGGTCGACATGTTTGTTCCAGAGCAGCTTGCTGTCAAGTATTACACCCAGGTACTTGACTTCGTTGGTCAGGGACAATTCAGTGTTAAAAAGTTTAGGAAGCCTGAGCCTGCCTAGACTACGTTTATTGGTGAAGAGAATTATCTCCGTCTTTGACGGGTTCACCGATAGTTTGTGCTTTGAGCACCAGTCTTCGACGACCTTAAAAGCGGACCTCATGAGGCTGCATAGCACATTTTCAAAGGGTCCTCCTATGAGAATGGCAAGGTCGTCAGCATAGCCTACTGTATAATACCCTCTTTGATTGAGGTCAGCGATTAGTTCGTTGACGACAACGTTCCAGAGTAGAGGCGAGAGTACTCCCCCCTGTGGGCAGCCCTTCGCCACCACTACTCTCGTTGTGGTATTTACAGTGAATTGGATCGCTCTGTATCTTAGCATGTTGTCTATCCACCCGGCAATAGTGGTATCGACTCCATGCTTGTTAAGCGCTTGGCTAATGCTGTTAAAATTGGTTTTATCAAAGGCTCCTTCTACATCTATGAAGGCGCCTAGTGTTGATTGTTTACTTGATAGACTCCTGCTTATGCGTGATGTCACGCAGTGTAAGGCGGACTCTGTTGATTTGCCTGAACTATAGGCATGTTGGTTAGCATGAAGTGGGCTACACGAAAGGGAGTTCGTTCTTATGTCCCTATCACACAATCTCTCCAGTGCCTTCAAGAGGAACGAGGTGAGACTGATCGGTCTAAAGGATTTTGGTTGTGTGTAGTCACTTTTGCCGGGCTTGGGGATAAATACTACCTTTACTTCTCTCCATTGTAGTGGCACGTATCGAAAGGCCAGGCAGCTCCTGTATATTGCAGTGAGGTGACCGGCCAGGAGCTTCGCGTCGCACCACTTCAGCAGGCCCGGAAATATGCCATCTAGGCCCGCCGATTTAAACGGGAGGAAGCTGTTGATTGCCCAGATTACCTTTTCGTCGTCTACTACTCTGTGGGCCGTGGTCCAGTCCAATTGATTATCCCGGTACTGCCGCACCGGCGATTCCCATATTTGGTTGTCTTCGATGCGGCAGTCCGGGAAGTGAGTCTGTAGGAGGAGTTCGCAGGTGGAGTTCGCAAGAGGCGAGAGTGAATGGAAACGTTATTGGAAGGGGAAGGCAGGCGAACGTACCAGGACGAAGTTCAGGACGTTCTGAATAAAGGTCAGGTTAAAAGTACCCTAAACCGACGAGCATGTATGAAAGAATTGATGAAAGTACAGGAAGCAAGGGAAGTATGTCAAGATCGAAGCAGGTGGAGGACTGTGGTCTCTGCCTACCCCGACGGGAAAGGTGATGTTATGTATGTATGTAGTTAGAATTAACAACATTTTTAAAAACTTTAATCGCGTTACACGAATTTAAGGTTATTACTTTGTTCAAAAAACCCAAAGTTTTTTGTGAACTGGTATACATTATAATTTTGCCTATAAATGTTTTAAACTAAGGTTGGTTAATTAAAGTAATTCCTTAATTTTGAAGGGTAACCTGTAAGTCAATTAAAGATTTCCCTGAATTTTGAAAGAAGCCTCTTTAATTAAAATTTACAGGCAAGTCAAAAGTTAAGGGTCACGACTTACGATAACAGTTGCTAGTTATTAAACTCCATATTGCGTAAGTACTTAAACCTATATATAAATGATTATTCCAGTAAATGAACGAAACTACGCTTAATATTAAACTAAAACTTTCAAATGTTATAAAGGCAAGACCGTAAAACGGATTTGAACGATGGTTGGGTTTTGAATACAATCTTCATCTATACAAAGTATAATGGAAAGCCTGAAGGATGAAACTGAACGACTAACATAGGTCGAAATTAAAAAAAAAACAATTTAACATAGAAACGAAAGGTTAAGTTAGTTTATTATTTTTCAAAAGTTGATCAACTTACTAGGAAATTTATCAACTTATGATTCCGTATTATCTTCCAGTGACATAAACAAAGCTATAACCAAAGAGGACCCTGCTCCAAATTTTTTTTGTTATGATTTTTTTTTTCTTGAGGCAGCCTTTACCCCAAAGAATTCAGACTCCTTGCTCCGCTCGGAATTCAATGTAGATCTCAGAGTAAAAAACTATAGAGTCCGCCATATACATATTCTGTATGAGCTATGAAGTATAAAGCGTCTCACTGTCGCCCATGCTAGTCGGTCAAAAAACTCAGTTAAGTTTTACAAAAATAAAGATATCTTTAAAAATATAATGTTAATAATAAACTTTGTTTGCGAAAGTGAAAATATATAGTTTTTTACTTGTGAATTGATCATTAATACTAAGAACGGAAGCGTAAATATTCCGTAATAGCCATTTTATGCGTGATTTTTAACACCATTTTTTTTCTGAATGGAAAGTTTTTTCACCAGAAAAACTGTGGTAGAAGCATTTATTAGTCCCATGTCACATATTTCTCAGAAAGAAAGATAAAAATTTTACGTTTTTAGGATTGGAAAAATTACATACATTTTAGTATGGAGGTCCCTCGCAAGAAAGTGCTACGCTTATGGCTCCCTCCTTAGCAGGAAGAGCTGCTACTTAAACCTCCTTGATGTAGATGATGATGTAGTTTTTTGCAATGTAGATTCTTCATAGGAATAGAAGGAATACTAATTTATTTTTCCATAGGATGACATCTGCCATTATGACCCAAGTTGAAAAGTCAAATTATCTAAGGTGATTTGACATCCTCATATAAAATTTACAGAACGACGCCTATGCCGTATTTACAATGACTGAATGAATGTCAGAATACCTTGTGACACATATTTTCATTAATCTTCTTCTATCACCCTTTTATTTCTATGCTTTTCCCACATAAGGTTAAGTTTTCCGTGTAGTTTGTGATTTCCTTTTATGTGATCAATAAAATGTTGATCTATCTCTTATTAAAGATACGAAATCTGTAAACGTTTGTTAGGTACCCGTACACATAGCCTATCTAACCGTTCGTACAAAAACTTGGGATTACCTTCTTAATTCTTATGATATTCTCTTAAAATTTCTTACGGTTTCCATACATAATTAATGGGACTTACCTTTTTTCGCGAAAGGGACATGCGAATTAACTTTTTTTTGTAGCAGTTGGGTGATTTCCCTAGGCAGGTCAGGTGAGTTTATCCGGAGATTGGATTTATCAAACTCAGGCTCATTATTAGCAATAGCCATGAATATAAATAAGGTGTCCTTAAATACAAATTGGCCATCGAAGGTCGGATTTTCAAACTTCAACAAAGAAAACATATTGAGTTCACCACGACTGTAAAAGCCTGTTGTAACTAAGATTTCTAAAAAAAATAATAATAAAAATAATAATAGCGAAATATTAACCAATACATACATACATACATAACATAATAATAATAATAATCCTATTGGGTAATACTTCCTCGCTTCTCCGCTCCGCCAGCTCGCTCCGCGTCAATGGACAGGCACCCTAAAATGGCTCTCTTCAGTCAGCTAAATAAACCAAGTCTAGGCCAAAACTCCCGCCCTCATTACCTTAGTAGGTTGTAAAGTGAGTCAGGGTTAAGGCAATGTAAAATTTAGCAAGACATAACTCGTCCATTTCAGAGACAAGTTGGTGATAGGCGCCTACAATTACTGCGACGGTCGCGTATTACCATATCTGCTGAAACACGACCAAATTACGTAGGCATCTTTTGAAAAATTAAAAGCAAGACAAATGGGGTGATATAGAACAGTCAAGTATAACATGATGTTTATCAAGCAACGTGTAACAAAACAACATCTATTCTTATAACTTAACAACTTTTGCACGTAATCTAAAGCACATTTTGTATGTTGGGGCATCCTTTTTTGTATCTTTCTTAGGAAAAGTTGTTGTTTTAAATACTTTAGACAAATTCCCGAGATCTCTAAATACACTTAACGATCCATTCTCTCACTTATAATTTATCAGTATTTTATTCACAAATGTTATAGATTATTATACCGCCTTAAATAGGTCTTGTCTGACACACTACGTATGAGCCTTCTTACATTGGTCACGTAATAATTCTTCCAGTACTTTGGATAAAGCGTAGAATACATCAAAGGAAAACGCGTTTCTCATATTAAAATACTGTAAAACAAGCAAATTACATTAATTATGAACAGGATTCTTGTGTTCCTCCCTAAAACAGTCAATTTTACGTAAATTGTCTCTTGTATTTGCAAAGTAAACCCTTTCTCGCAATTAATGAATGGTATCGTTGGTACCTAGGGTTAGTAGTTAAGGTTTGAATCGTAAAGGTCATGCATGTTTATTTATTTATAAATGTATTTATATTACGTATAATAGTACTCATAACACAAGTCCCTCCTTAGAGTTCTTAAAATGGGATTGGGGTTTGACTAACTAGACTAATTAGGGGTTACCCTACGACTTGTAAAATGTTTACATGTTATTAATTAATTACATATTTCTCCTTAATTATTGTTTAATAGTAGAGAGTACGAAATACCACGCTACGCTCAAAGGGGCCCAAAACAAAGGTGGCCAATGTTAAGTGGGCTATGGGCGGAACGAATGGAATAGATTTCACCTAATACTATATAAGCGTCGTCGTGGTTGGCCTAGAAAAAGATGGAGTGACGAGCTCGACACTTGCTCGTATAACTGGAAGGAGTTGGCCTCTTGGCATAGGAAAGGAAAAGTACAAAGATGGGTAACTGCTCACTGCTGCACTGCTCTTGCCCAGCAGTGGGACACAACAGGCTTCTACTAATAATTATATACAGGCTTTGAATATAGCTGAATACTTACACAATTCATAAAGTGCCTCCAAGATACAAGTGTATCCTATCCAGACTATTGCTATATAAATAAAAAAAAATAACAAAACGTTTTATTCAAATAAGTCGGCACGCAAAGAACATATCTTTTTTTTTTTCAACAATTGTTACATCTACAACAATTCTTATTTTAAAAGACAAGGGTCGTAAATGTTTGGATTTTATGTGTATTATATAGAAAACAGCTGCAACGTTTCATTGCACGATTCTTTCAATTTTATTAAAATTGTTATTTTATCACGTTCGAGTTTCAATAATATTAGAAGAAATTGCCTCTTCAGACAAAATTGGCCAATCTATTATTTTGCGAATGTCAAAGACATTTCTTCTGTTTCTCTCTCTCTTTTTTCTTGTTTTCCTATTAAAGTCGCGAGTGAATAGGCTTCCTCTGGGCAAGCTCGTTACATCGTCGACCTCATCTCTGTCCTGAAGACTAGATCGTGGTTAAGAGTAAGCCCATTGACAAAATAAAAAAATTAAAAAAGAATTGGGCATAGATTCTCTTATTTTTATAAAACATTTCTTTTGCAATAATGTACTTACAAGGACGTAAACATTGCTTGTTAGTAGTTACTTTCCGCACTAATGCGAATTAATTACCGTTATCAGCAGATTTCAAGCCTGAAATTAAATTAAAATTAATTTATTTAAGTCTGAAACTGCTTTGCCATGTTTAATACAGTCATGTGTTAGCTTTTGAAAATTTTTGCATTTTGGATGAGTTGCGATGTAATGTAAAACCACAATTTAAAAATAATTTTTCTTGCAAATGTATTGAAATACTAGCTGTGCCCACGGCTTCGCCCGCGTGGAATTCAGACAATCTGCAGTATTGTGCAGTCTCCCTCTACCTCTCCCCCCATCCCCCTCCCTCCTCCCCCCCTCCCCCACTCCCTATCCATCTCCCTCTCCCTCCCTCCCTCTCCCTACCCCTAACGCCATCTTAACCGCTATCCCTAACCTTGTAAAATATAAACATAGAAACGACACCCATATTGATTTTTAGACATTTCAACCCTATCGCACCCCAACCCCATCCCCAGGGGATGATGGTATTTCACGTCCACCACGTTGGATTTCAAAATTGTTGTATTCAGCGACCCGATAAACCATACAAACGATACCCATATTGGTTTGTAGACTTTTTCACCCCATTTCCCTCTTTTAGGGGTTGAATTTGGGGTGGAATTTCAATAACAACGATGAACGTTCTATAGAATTACAACCCTAATGCCTGAATAATAAATTTAGTGGATTTTACTTAAGCATAAAGTCAAATTTGTGTGAATCTAACTCAAGAAACAAAGGATTTTCATACAAACTTTCATCCCTTATTTCACCACCTTAGGATGGATGATAGGATGAATTTTGAAAAATTCTTAAACACATACTTTTTAATTTTTTACCAAGAATTTAAAACCGAATTTTTAACTTATTTTTATTTAAAAATGAAAGACTTATAGACCACCATACGGAAAAAAATCATCCCTTTTTTCACCCCATTGCAGCGTGATTTTTAAGAAATGCTTAAACACGTGTTTTTTTATTTTTTACCAAAAGCTTTAATTCAAATTTGTATGAATGTAGATTAAAAAACAAAGGACTTTCATACAAACTTTCATCCCTCATTTCACCCCCTTGGGAGATGAATTTTCCAAAATCCTTTCTTAGTGGGTAGTTTTGACGTGCATAGAACCTGTGTTCAAAATTTCAGATTTGTATCTATAGCGGTTACGGCTCGGCGTTGATGAATCAGTCAGTCAGTCAGGACAAGCTCTTTTATATATTTAGATTTCGTAAGATAATACGTACGTGAAGGGTATTCCAAACTAGTCACGATAGTCAAACCAACTCGTTTGCAATAACTCTACTTACGAAACTTGTATCTCAAACTTTTATTAATTATTATTTTATTAATAATGGACTGACGAGCTATCAATTTGTATGGAAAGTCAATTTTTTTCCGCGAGTTTTGTTGAAAAGAAAAAAAGGTGTTGCATTTATCGCCCAGAATAAGCCTTTAAAAGGTTTTACTTGAATTTATAACCACCCTGTATGATAAAGCCGTAACGGGCTTATTCTCGGGACTCATGCATCAAATTTTGCTTTTACACTCTTTCCAAAAGTCAATGAATAAAATTTATTACATTTTGCCCCCAGAATTTAAAAAAGCCTTGTATAAGTATTTAAAAAACCCTATCTATTATTAAAATTCTACATGCTGACACCCACAAATTCTAAAAATAACAGCTCTTTCAATAAAATTCATCAACAATAAACAATAAAACTTATAGAAGCTACAAGTGGGGCCCTTAGCGAGGTCTCGATAAATGGCTTGTTAAATTGTACCCACTGGAACCTGAAGGGTTGCTAAGGACCTAATGATGGTACTTCAGCAGCCATCAATTTATTTAATTGATTAAACTCTACTCGAAACCTTCCAACAAATATATAAAGTCCTTATGAAATAGTGTACATGTATTTGTAGTATGTTACTTACGAGTAGACTACGCAACTAAACAACTTTTACAATAAAACGTGGGACCAATTAAAGCTCTCTATTCACAGCTTTTGGTTCGTAAGAAAAAGGTAAAAAAAAAAAAATTACTTCAAAATATCAAAATTAAATATTGTTCATTTTACCACCTACATTTATGTAGGTGGTAGGGCTTTTGTGCAATGTCCGTCTGGGGAAGTACCACCCCCTTACCTTTTTCTGCCGTAAAGCAGCAGTGTTTGCACTGCTGTGTTTCGGTTTGAAGGGTAAGGTAACCAGTGAAATTACCGGCACATGAGACATACCATCTTAGTTCTCAGGGTGAGTAACGCGCTTTGCTATCTTATTAGTGTCAAATTATTTCACTAATAAGACAGTGGGCGTTATGGGCGGTGGTGACCACTTACCACCAGGTGGCCCACCTGCTCGTTTGCTCACTTGTAACATTAAAATAAAAATTTTAACTATAACTTAACGGCTGCATCTACAGTCAATATTTTTTTACATAGTCCGAACAAAGTAACATATAAAAAAAGAATTCAAAAATATCTGCAAATTCGGTAAAATAAAAGTGCCTCTTTGAACTAAAACATTTGCGTGTAAGTCATATGAAGTCGCAGGCACTGTTAGTGACATACTAAAATTACGTGCATTATTTTAGGAGGACCTTATATAAAATGAATGAAGCTGTATTTTCAATATTTTTGTAATCAGCGACTCGTTTGTTGTCATTTGAAAGCAATCTCGTTCTAAAATTATCAATGGCACAAACCGCCCGCCCCTATTCCGTTCATTTACAAACATTGATAAAAATTAAATGTTGAAATTCTTTGTTAATTTTTTGCTGGATGAAACGGAACGATCAGCCAAACAACAGGAATAACTTATATGAAATTGAACAACTTTTTATACGACTATTATTAGTTCGCCCGTTTTGCAAGTAAGTATAGTAAGTCATTGATGGCTTTCCGCCGTTGTTAGCCACGCCTTTTAACCTATCAGGTCGCTTAAAATTATAAAGTCATGTTCACAGTGACTAATTGAAGGAAGCGGGTTGTTTTCTTGTGTGCAAACTAATTTATTTTTTTATAAAATCATGCGTGGTGTATCTATGGAAGCTCAAAACATCAAAATCGCCACCATATCGATGGACATCATCACCACAGTCACACGCGTGGTGACTACAGTACACATAGCCGCAAGTATGTTAATACGAAACCAATATAGTCAGAAAAAGCGCTACACTTCATACAAAGCCGAGAAACCAGAGAATCGCTCACACTTAAAAGTTCAGTGTGTTTTGGGGGAGGGACGTATGACAATCCCAAGAATACTATATTTACCCTCACTATAGTAGCTTTGGATCTCTGTCCATCATTAGATTTTTTATGGCGTGTACCACGCGGGTGGACCAGGCGCAATACTCGCATGTTTTTTAATGATGACTATATCACTGTAGCAGCAGTTACAGTTGTTTGCAGCTATGGCTGTAAGGATGCCTCATCTGGCTCAAAGTCACTTAGTCGCCTACCTACGTCACCCACAGAAACAAATGGTAGGCACCACACCATCTCAAATTAGCTAGTTCAAATCCTCAGTATGATACTAAATGCTCCCCAACCGTGCCAGAGTTAATAAATAAATAATAAACCTTTCAAAATTCCGACCGCCAAGTTACTGGTAACATAAACTTCCATACTCTTGATAAATTATGTATAACTTGGGAGCGCCACTGTGCCATTGAATCTGACAACGCATTGGAACGAAGAAAATACATGCGCATTGAATATAAACAAGACAAATCATTATACAGTTGTAACTACTGCATCCGAACTGTATTATCTTGGAAGTTTTGAATTTGCAAACAGATGCTAACTTGTAGGAAACTTCAGGTATTCTTGTAACGGGCCAGTGAGATTAATATTTTTCTTTAAACTTGCTAGGAGGTTGGAAACGGGGTTTTGAAATAATTAAATGCTACAAGACAAGACTACTATCATAGCCACAATCTACCGAACGCATAAGGGTATCTTTACACCAAATGAGGCAAGCTGTTAATCTTTTTTAGGGTTCCGTACCTCAAAAGAAAAAAACGGTACCCTTATAAGATCACTTTGTTGTCCGTCTGTCTGTCTGTCTGTCTGTCTGTCAAGACCCTTTATCTCATGAACGGGTTAAGGTATCAGGTTGAAATTAATACCATATATTAGGATCCATGAACCACACAAGGTCTGAAAATTTAAATTTTTTTCAATGACGCAATTAAAAGATATGGCATTTTATGTCCTCATCTCCATACATTTATTCAAAAATGCATAACCTACAGGGTACTTCCCGTTGACCTAAAATTATGAAATTTGGCAAGAAGCTAGGTCTCACAGTACAAATAATGGTAAAAGTCTGAAATCATTAAATATTACAACTTTTCTCACAACTAATGGTAACCAATTGTGGTGAGCTCCCGTTTCAAGAACATTCATATAAGAGAGGGGTTAAGTTGGATGGTCGCTGAGGCGATTTTTGTTTTAGTTCTATTTTAAAAACGGGAACACTTACAAACTTGAAAATTGGTACGTTTATAGTGCATAAGCTATAAAATAACAACAAATAATAAAATTTGGTCAAGCGCGTGTCGGACTCAAAAAATCTAGCACATTAACAATAATACAATTATGATTATGTGGTGGTACGGAACCCTCAGTGCTCGAGTCCGACTCGCACTTGGCCGGTTTTATTTTTAATTGCCATCATAGACTTAGTGATCACGAAAATGCTTTATGCAGCAATGATAACTAATGAGCTAACAATAACTACATTTCTGCAATTTTGATTGCTATGAGCAATGTTGCCAGATGGAATCGTACACAGGCAACATAGCTATTTCTAATCAGCGAAATCACATTCATCGTTTACCAGCACTATTCGGTAAGGTCCGAATTTTACCAAAATTATCGAATTTTTTCTAAACACAAATGAATAAAAGACTTTACGAATTATCCTGTTAAAGAAACGTGTATAGGGTGACTTTTAATTAGTTCTTGATAGAAAAAGGTGTGAATGTACTCATGGTACTGAACAACTTTCCCCAAGGAATATAAGTCGAAATACAAAAATCAAGTTTTGACCTTCCATAGAAACTGCATCAGCTGATAGCGCATTTTGTATGGGAGGTCAAGTTTGGTTTTTCGTATTTCGACCTATGTTCCTTTGGAAAAGTTGTTCAGTATCATGAGAACATGCATATCTTTTGCTATCAAGAACTAATCAAAAGTCACCCTATATATGTAAGCTTCTGTAAGCATTTCTTCTTTTTGAGCAAATGGCAAAAGCTTAGCCCAAAAAGTTGCCACATCAATAGCCTTTTGGTTGCTTTCAAAAAGGTCCTTCTGAATGCAGGAAACTGGATAAGTAGGGCACCACAGCAAGTGTATCATGGTTTGCAAAATACCACACTCACACTTGTCGTTATCAGAGAAGCCCCACCTCTTCATAAGTTCCCCGCACCTGCGAACGCCCGACCGCAGTCTTTTCAGTGACTTCGACATGGACCAGGGAAGATAGTGTCCTGTAAGCATTAAAAGTATTTTATGTACATGCAATCTGCATGCTGACTGCGACCGACCTAGGATTGAGTAATTACTACCACAGAATATATAATAGTAAACTACTTAGAGAGTTTAGTTAAACACATAAGGCGAGCTGAAAAAACTCATTAAAGACAAATAGATAGACAGAGCTGCAATGACAAGAGCATGGCTCTTAGAAAATGCTATTCAGAATATTCGAAAACAAACAAACGTGACAAAGTGCAACTCTTCACGAAACAGTCGTCATATGGCACGTGTTTCACGATCCGTAGGCCTGTAGGCCAATAAAACATTACGGCCGCCCCGACACACGTCCTCCTCATATTTCGCGCACCAATCCTCAGTGTTTTCTCTCCTTGAAAGGCAAGTAACACCCGAGGGTGTAAGTAAACTGTCGGAAACCATCTCTAGGGTGTAATGAAGGTTAAACCGCGGGTAGACCTACGTCTTTTTTATTATGTTTTTCCACAAGGTGCCATGTAATTTTTTTGAAGAAACATAAAGTAATTGATTAAGTATCGTAGTCACGTAATTTTCTTTCTTTTTATTCAGAGATCAAACAGCCCTTTCATATAATTTTATGATTCTGCCAAACTCCAGGAAAGTTTGTAGACATGCAGGACAGTTTATTCGCAGACGTTTTTAATACAGCTATAGTAAATGAGAAATAAATATCTGGAAATTATCTGACGCAAACAGTAACACTATTAAAAAAAAAACCGGCCAAGTGCGAGTCGGACTCGCGCACTGAGGGTTCCGTACCACCACATAAACATAATTGTATTAGTTGAAATTTCAGTAAGTTAATGTGCTAGATTTTTTGAGTCCGACACGCGCTTGACCAAATTTTATTATTTGTTGTTATTTTATAGCTTATGCACTATAAACATACCAATTTTCAAGTTTGTAAGTGTTCCCGTTTTTAAATAGAACTAAAACAAAAATCGCCTCAGCGACCATCCAACTTGACCCCTCTCTTATATTAATGTCCTTGAAACGGGAGCTCACCACAATTGGTTGCCATTAGTTGTGAGAAAAGTTGTAATATTTAATGATTTCAGACTTTTCCCATTATTTGTACTGTGAGACCTAGCTTCTTGCGAAATTTCATAATTTTAGGTCAACGGGAAGTACCCTGTAGGTTTTGCATTTTTGAGTAAATGTATGGAGATGAGGACATAAAATGATATATCTTTTGATTGCGTCGTTGTAAAAAATTTAAATTTTCAGATCTTGTGTGGTTCATGGATCCCAATATGTGGTATTAATTTCAACCTGATACCTTTACCCGTTCGTGAGATATAGGGTCTTGACAGACAGACAGACAGACAGACAGACGGACAACAAAGTGATCCTATAAGGGTTCCGTTTTTTTTCTTTTGAGGTACGGAACCCTAAAAACCGGCCAAATGCGAGTCGAACTCGCGCCCTATGGGTTCCGTACCTGTTCACCATATACTACAACCTTTTTTTGCCCTTTGATTTTAAAAACTCGCCGTCCACTCAAAGTTGAGCCCTCTTTAGTTCTTGAAACGGGAGCTCACCTTAATTTGGTTGTGAGGAAAATTATAATATTTAATAATTTTATACTTTTGCTTGTGCTATAAGACCTAGCTTCATGCCAAATTTCATGATTCTAGATCAACGGGAAGTTCCCTGTAGGTTTTGGTTTGCTTCATAAATGTTTGGAGACGGGGACATAAATGGCCGTATCTTTTGATTGTGTTGTTGTAGAATGTTGTAATTTTCACACCTTCAAGGGTCCATGTATTTTAATATTATATATAAATTTCAATTTGACACCTTCACCCGTTCATGAGGAAAAGGGTCTTGACAGCAGTGGCGTGCACTCCATACATGCAAAAAAGCTCTGCATACCCTGTGGTCCCAGACGATCAATACAAACGTGCCCCTAAATATAAATGATAATGTGAACTTTACTGTAACTCCTGTAAAATGAAAAATCCTAGTCAAAATGTCTTTGAGTTGGCTCCCCGTATATATTTAGTTACGCGCCATCTATGCTTAGCGGTGAACACTCGCGTGAAGCACCGCAGCAGCGCTCTGCAACTACGGCGTCCCGTGCGCAAAAGCAGTACTAAGCCTGCTTATTTTTCATACAAAGCATCTCGTGAAGTCTCGTGTAGTACACAGCAAAAGTTTGTCTGTGTGCGTGAAAATGTATGCGTGTGTAGCGCTTGCAGAAGCTCAGCTTATAGTGCGACCCGTCCGAATTGAGAAGCGGTCAAAGTATCGCTTAGTTGAATAGAGAGAGTCGACTTGTTTAGTCGAATTGACCATCATTGTTTCGAATGTAAAACCGATATAAGCAGTTTTTACGACGAAGTTTTGTAGCACGAACAAAACCTGAAGAAATGTAGGCGCGTTGATTCGATTTAAAAAAATGTAATCAGTAAAAATACGTAAAGAATACAATATGAAATAATACGTACATTAAATTTATTTTAATACTTTATTAATTAGCGCAAAGTAATCAATCTTTGGATATCCTGGACCTATTAGGGTTGCGTTCCAAAACATTGAGCATTTTCCTGACAGCAGGATATCTTTATAGTATAACATCCATATAAATTGGAAAAAAATGTGTATACCCTGCCTAAAATCTCTGTGCACGCCACTGCTTGACAGACAGACAGACGGACAATAAAGTGATCCTATAAGGGTTCAGTTTATTTCCTTTTTGAGGTACAGAACCCTAAAAACAACATCTTTATTGCGTAATTTCGTAAAGACTTATCGCAGAGACAGATTTAGTAAAGGCAAAGAAACCAGGCATACAGTAGTATAAAAACAGTTTGACGGGTTCTTACCACGATATGGATTTTTGATGAGTTCCCGATATTTCGGCGCTGTTGCAAGCACCATGACCATAGTGTTAGTGACCGCAAAACTCTCAAACAATAGGCATACAATGTTTGTAAACTTAAAGCAAAGATCTGGAGGCGAATTGGCATTGAAATGTGACAGCATAAATAGTAAGACTGGCAATATCCCGCGGGGTATCACAAGCTCCAATAGATACTGCTTTAAATCGACAGTCTTTCAGCACGCTTAAATAAGGGCCGGACTCAACGATCCAAGGCAATGTAAATAACAATTTTTAGGTCATCAACTTATTGTACATCCTAGTTGCAGGTTCATTCAAATTAAAGCTCTTTATTTCAAATTAAAGAAAATAATGTGTCAGTTCGACACTTGCGCCAATAACTGGAAGGAGTTGGCCCAGGAAAGGGAAAAGTGGAAAGGTGGGAGAGAGGCCTTTGCCCTGCAGTGGGACACAACAGGCTCCTAATAATAATAATAATAAATACATTTAATAGAGAGTTTACTCGCTTAACACGCTTTAAGCAACTAGCGGTTAATCTGCTTACGTATCAAGTAAAGCTCAGGGATATCTCAGGCTTCGAGCAACGCGACAAAAACCACGAAATAAACTCAGGCCAGCCACTTATAATCTCTTTTTACGAGCATTATTAGTATACATAGTGTAAACAGTAATTCAGATCATCGTAACTACAAAAAAATAACCATATTTTACATCTCTTCTTAAAAGGGAAACCGTTCTTTTTTATTAGCAGACATTTATCATTAGCCTGATTAAAGCAAATTAATTCTTACCTCGCTTTAGCTAAGGCAAAGGCGACACTTTGTTACCTTATATAAATTGCCTGCTGCTGCTATCCAGTGGAAGTGAGTACATATCTTGGTTTATTAATAACACAAATCGAACTCGACGAATCTGTACATTGAAAAAATATCCTACTACTATTATAAACGCGAAAGTTTGTAAGTATGGATGGATGTTTGTTACTCTTTCACGTAATCAGAATAACACGTAGGCTACAATTTATAAACCTGCGCAGACGAGGTCGCGGGCACCACCTAGTGCAACAATAAATTTCTTCTCAGTCACTCGCTCAGCTCTGAGGATCGTGACCCTCAGTGATAGGTGCCGTCTTGGCCAAAATAGGTGTGGGCTAGTCTGATAGTATCATGGAAGGACATATTAGGCCAAGAGGGCAATTTGGCCCATCTAACTCGTCGGCCTACGACTCTACACCCACGAAGTCTAATGCCTTCTACTCTCCCTAGTAAAATGTATTCCAGGTTGTCGGAAAAATGTAACATAAGGGGAAGCTAAAACAGTAATAGACCCGATTTAGATATTCTTTTATTTTTGTCTGTTAGTCTAGTGGTTTGCTCCTCAATTACTCACAAAGTATTGAACTAATTCGTTTGGGCTTTCGATCGGACCAGTTGCGATGAATCAAAGCTTAGGTAAGTATATGTTGCACCAAAATTATCCAAAATTTTGTATGAATTGGTTTCGTGTGCGTGTTTTCTGTAAAAGCCCAAACTTCACGCGAAAAATTTGTAGTGAATTTATAATTATTCATAAATTGGAGTTCAAAGCTTCCGGTTCGTTAAATGGGATATTAAGCATACCAACACGCTTTTGTAGCTCAAAGAGAGCTGAGTACATCCCTGGAACTAAGTTGAAACAGAGGCTTTGCCAGACTGAAAGCCTAGTAATTTCATTGTCAGAAGCAAACAGATGCAGAGCCTTATTGACCAAGATAAAGGGTTGGCTATAATGCAATGAAAGGGAAACTAAATGGGCAAATCCTATACTATTAGGTCTTTACCTATGAAATTGCCGTTTTGTATGGCGAATTTTAGGTAAACTCAATTTTCAGTACTAACATTTTTGCATTTTTCTAAGGAATTATAAATCCAATATTTTTCATTTTTTTAGGCATTATTGAGAAGACATTAAGCTAACAGAAGCTTAAATTTAATTTTCGAAAATTATTATCTGTAAAAAAATATAACGAATCTGATGATGAAATCGGACGACATTTAAGACGAACAATTTTCGAACCTTTAATTTTATATATCAAACTAAAAATATAAACTTTATTTTATGTGTAAATTGATAACCTTGAAGTCAACTTTCAAATATAAGACAAATGAAAAAAATTGCATTAGAATTATAGGAATTATCTCATTAATATGTAAGAAAATTTCGGCAATTTCATAGGTAAAGACGTATTATTAAACGAGCAATATTTGTATATATATATATATATATATTTGTAATCGGTTTCTCGAAAACGGCTCTAACGATTTCGATGAAATTTAGTATACAGGGATTTTTGGGGGCTAAATCGATCTAGCTAGGTCTCATGTCTGGGAAAATTCATTTTCACCGTCTTTTTAAATATTTCTTAGAGCGATTTAGTGCGTTCAAGAAACTAACAGCGCCATTTGTTGTTGAGTAGCATAGCTTGCTAACCCGATGATAATTTAATCATATACAGAGCATAGCTCGGATGCCCAGGTACTAAACTTTAAAGAAAGTCAATTAATTAAATGTTATTAAACAGCCTCTGTGGTGTAATGGTTAGAGGGCTCGGCTCTAGATCCGGAGGTTCTGGGTTCGATTCCCGGAAGACACACAAGACAAGCTTTTGGTACTATTATCTACTGATGTAGTCGTTAATGAGGCATGTCAGAGGCCTTTGGCAGCTGAACAACTCTGACACCAGGGTCAGTGAGGTCGGTCATCGACCTTACAACCCACACGATAGGTAAATTACTACGATACCCTCTGGAACCTAGCATGAAGTTAGAGTCGACCGATGACCGAACGTCATTTCGACCTTATGCAAGTCTTTGGTTTAGTAGCGTCTGTAGAGCGCTGGTTCAACTTATGCTGGTTGCTTAGCACTTAAATTGTTTCCGAGAGTACCAGTCATTTATTACATTTTAATAATGCTATGAGCATACGCTGTTAAGATGAAGATACCTTGAAACTGCTCTCAAATCTATTACGAGTAAGTTCACTAAAACATATTCAGACAACAATTTTGAAACAGTTGATTGAAACAATTTGTGGGTAATTTAACCACAGTAGCGAGTGGCAGTGGATTGGGCAGGTCAATTTATTAAGTTGGGCAAACTGCCCGTTGACAGGTCCCAGTCGTCCTTAAGTCCCAATCATAGTTTGTTGTTAGTCTATTGATCTGAGGGATTAGGGGCCGGTGATGTCAGAAGGTCACAAGGTTTATAAAGGGACTGTTTTCTACTTAATTTTACTATAAAGACTTGTGAATTTGTGACTGTTTGTCTGTGCGCCTATAACCACAGATAAGGAAATATCCACGGAACGCGCATGTAGCTTCTGCTTGATAATGATAGATAGATAGATAGATAGATAGATAGATAGATAGATAGATAGATAGATAGATAGATAGATAGATAGATAGATAGATAGATAGATAGATAGATAGATAGATAGATAGATAGATAGATAGATAGATAGATAGATAGATAGATAGATAGATAGATAGATAGATAGATAGATAGATAGATAGATAGATAGATAGATAGATAGATAGATAGATAGATAGATAGATAGATAGATAGATAGATAGATAGATAGATAGATAGATAGATAGATAGATAGATAGATAGATAGATAGATAGATAGATAGATAGATAGATAGATAGATAGATAGATAGATAGATAGATAGATAGATAGATAGATAGATAGATAGATAGATAGATAGATAGATAGATAGATAGATAGATAGATAGATAGATAGATAGATAGATAGATAGATAGATAGATAGATAGATAGATAGATAGATAGATAGATAGATAGATAGATAGATAGATAGATAGATAGATAGATAGATAGATAGATAGATAGATAGATAGATAGATAGATAGATAGATAGATAGATAGATAGATAGATAGATAGATAGATAGATAGATAGATAGATAGATAGATAGATAGATAGATAGATAGATAGATAGATAGATAGATAGATAGATAGATAGATAGATAGATAGATAGATAGATAGATAGATAGATAGATAGATAGATAGATAGATAGATAGATAGATAGATAGATAGATAGATAGATAGATAGATAGATAGATAGATAGATAGATAGATAGATAGATAGATAGATAGATAGATAGATAGATAGATAGATAGATAGATAGATAGATAGATAGATAGATAGATAGATAGATAGATAGATAGATAGATAGATAGATAGATAGATAGATAGATAGATAGATAGATAGATAGATAGATAGATAGATAGATAGATAGATAGATAGATAGATAGATAGATAGATAGATAGATAGATAGATAGATAGATAGATAGATAGATAGATAGATAGATAGATAGATAGATAGATAGATAGATAGATAGATAGATAGATAGATAGATAGATAGATAGATAGATAGATAGATAGATAGATAGATAGATAGATAGATAGATAGATAGATAGATAGATAGATAGATAGATAGATAGATAGATAGATAGATAGATAGATAGATAGATAGATAGATAGATAGATAGATAGATAGATAGATAGATAGATAGATAGATAGATAGATAGATAGATAGATAGATAGATAGATAGATAGATAGATAGATAGATAGATAGATAGATAGATAGATAGATAGATAGATAGATAGATAGATAGATAGATAGATAGATAGATAGATAGATAGATAGATAGATAGATAGATAGATAGATAGATAGATAGATAGATAGATAGATAGTATTCGACACACAATATACAAAGGACATATACTATTAACACAAAGACAAAAGAAACAGATTTCTACATTTAAAAACTGGCGCGAGTACATGTGTGCCGCAGCGGTACAAAGAGGCCGTAGCTCAGTATCAGTGGCGTTCACAGAGATTTTAGACAGGGTATACACTAAAATTTTTACCAATTTATGTGGATGTAATATAAAGATATCCTGCTGTCAGGGAAATTCTCACTGTTTTAAAACTAAATAAAAATAAATGAAAATAAAATAAAAAATAAAACGTGACCCTAACAGGTCCATAATATCCAAAGATTGATATGATAACTTGCTTTTTTCTTTCCGCTAATTTATAAAATATTAAAATAATTTTACTGATTTAACTTTTTTTTATCAAATCAACGCGCTTATATTTCTTCTCATTTTTTTGTTCTACAAAACTTCGTCGTAAAAACTGCTATGTCGGTTTCATCTGAATATCTATTCACTTTACATTCGGAACACAATGATGGTCAATAATAATTCGACTAAACAAGTCGACCCTCTCTATTCAACAGCTAAGCAATACTTTGACGGCTTCTCAATTCGGTCGGGTCGCACTATAAGCTGTGCTTCTGCATGCGCTACACAAGCATACATTTTCACGCACACAGATAAACTTTTGCTGTGTACTACACGAGACTTCACGAGATGCTTTGTATGAAAAATAAGCAGGGCTTAGTACTGCCTTTGCGCACGGGACGCCGTAGTTGCAGAGCGCTGCGGTGCTACACGCGAGTGTTTACCGCTACGTATAATAGATGGCGCGTAATACGGGACGCCGACTCAAAGACATTTTGACGGGGATTTTTAATTTTACGGGAGTTATTATATAAAAAGTTATGATATCATTTACTTTTAGGGGCACGTTTGTATTGATCGTCTGGGACGACAGGGTATGCAGAGCTTTTTGCATGTATGGAGTGCACGCACTGCTTAGTATATTATATCACCCGGAAGGGCAAAACTATTTTTCAGCTACTACCTATAACCTTATCTACCAGGAAACGCGCGCAAATATAATGCACACAAATAAGGCAAATACGTTATAGAGAACCTCGTTCAAACCAGTCAACAGGTCCAATTCTAAAGTTTATATTGCAAAAGCCTAAACTAAACGAAGTCGTGGGCGCAGCTAGTCAGGTAAAAAGTAACAAGAAAATAAATAATCCGGCCTTGTGCGTGTCGGGCCATGCGCAATGTAGCGTTCCGTAGTAAACTTGCTTAAGGAATTATTATTGTTAAGCAGGTTTCGATTTTTTCATAACTTTTTCCATCCTAACGACCAGTGAAGCCCAAAGCCTGATTGCTATTTATATTTCTATTGTTTGCCGTTTTCCAACTATTACCTACCCCTTATCTGTAAAACCTACTAAGCTATGATAGTTTTCCTTTTAATTTCATCATATATGCTTACTACTACGATTCTTCCCACAATTCCAGTAACAACTGTTCAACTGGCGGGCTAGCAAATTGACTCTAACAAAAATTTGCGTTTCTATTAGCTCAATCATAGAGCTCAATATTTCGCAAACGGATCCCCAAATCGAATAGTAATATGTGCAAACTTACATACATACATACATAATATCACGCCTTGTTCCCGTCGGGGTAGGCAGAGACCACAGTTCTCCACCTGCTACGATCTTCACACACTTCCCCTGCTTCCTGTACTTTTATCAATATTTTAAAAACTTACAATATTTTTAAAAGACCTATCCAACAATTTTTTTTTAGGTTTATTATGCCTCTTTGTCGGCATGACTGATACTCGTATGTAAATCTATAGGTACCAAATTACAGCTTTCTACTACCAAGAGTCGCTGAGCTAAGGCGCGGATAGACAGACAGACGGACATGACGAAACTATAAGGGTTCCTTCGTGACTACGGAACCCTAAACACGTCAAATTATGAACTATAACAATAAGTTTCGTGTTGTATAGCTTTCCCTGTTGTCATTATCGTCTTTGATTTTATTTTTTTTATCTTTTATTCTACCAAGAAATATACGAATACTTTTGTTTTTATGTTGCAAGCTTGTTTATTCTATTTTTGTCATTCAAACATATTTAAAAGAGCGCGTGGGTTTTTATTGTCGCTTCTTTTTTTCCCACCATGGCGCCACATTGTTTGTGAAGCGATGTAGTTTAGCTGACGTCATTAAGAGATTTTAATATCCAACAATAAATAAACGATTTTGACTTTGACTTTGGACTTTCTCATGATATGAAGTGAGAAAACATTATTTACTGTATAGGAGAACAAAACTATCCAATTCATGTTAATACAGCAAGAATACAATTACAGCTAAAACTCTATCTATAAATTTCTGACATCCACAAATCAAATAACAGCGGATTCAGGAAAATACGGCCGTCATGTTAGAATGAAATAAATACCCATAAATATGTTTTATTTCACCCCTGCTGCTGCCCTACGGTTTCGTGAGGGACAACTGGCTATTTTTCTCCTTCAGACCTTGTTGGGCTCGCCCAATTACCGGTGAACATATTTACCCCACCCTCGATTACTTTTTATACACACTTTTTTGTCGCCAGAATTTTAGTACATTAAAAATATAAATTCAGCAATAATATATTTATGTCGAAGAAAAAAAGGCATCAGGAAGGTCAATTTTATCTATTTTCTTTGGGAAAAGTGGTTCAGTTTTATAGCTAGATTAACATAATTAAAAGCAGCTAAGTGCAAGTTGGGCTACGGGCAGTATAGGATTCCGTAGTTTGTTTAGGATTTTTGGTCGAAAAGCAGGTTTTAATTAAGTATTTCATGGCGTTCAGAACGTAAACTTTTTACCTCCCAATGCTCAGCGAGGTCTTAGCACCTGATTACTAGTGCTATTTTTAATATTTTTATTTTTTCGGCTAAAGCTCATTAACCTTAGACACCTACTTAGCTGTGATAGTTTTCCTTTTAATTTCATCATATATA
The DNA here is from genome assembly GCA_947532105.1 of Athrips mouffetella. Taxonomy (NCBI): domain Eukaryota; kingdom Metazoa; phylum Arthropoda; class Insecta; order Lepidoptera; family Gelechiidae; genus Athrips; species Athrips mouffetella. Next base: position 23,777,324 of record OX383967.1, read on the forward strand.
CTACTACTGTGATTTTTTTCACATCTCCAATAACAACCTGCTAACAAAAACAAAAAATGGCGCTTTCACGCTAAATATTTCGCAATCGGATTCCTAAATCTAAAAATGATGTTTGCTAACTTGAGTTGTTTTTTAAAGACCATCTAACGATACTCTACTCAATGGGGTAGACAAGAAACAAAATTAACCCCCACTTTACTTGTACCCTATGTTTTTTTTAAGTTTATTTTACCACTTTATCGGCGTGAATAAACTGTATATTTATACTAAATAATAGATTTCTAATACTAAGGGTCTGTGCGCTAAGCCGCGGACTGACAGACAGACAGACAGACCGACAGACAGACAGACGGACATGTCGAAACTACAAAGGTTCCTTGTTTACTATAAAAACCTATAAAGTGGCCTGAAAATTGGAAATTCAGAGAAAATCTGAAAATGTCTTTTTCTTTAAATGTTGTGTTTGAGTGTAGACCGACCGAAACTTTAAGGCGCGTGCAAAGTCACGGCCTTAGCTAGTCTATTAAAAGAACTGAGAGAAATCTCAGTGACCTTCTTAATGCTACCTCTAAAACTTAGGGGGAACAAAAAAAAACCCGCCAAATGCGAGTCAACCTCGCGCGCCCAGGGTTCCGATGTACCTTATAATATATTTAGAAGCCATAAAGTTCATCTTCAGGACCGCAAAGCTAAGTTTGTTTGCAAAGGTTTGTTTGCAGATTTCTTAAAAATCGTATTAGTTTTCCTGTAATATTTGCATAAACCTCTTCTTCTTTAATTTAAGAGCTAGGCTCTTGCCGGTGCAGCATCCCTGTCAATTGAACTGTGCAACTCCCTCCATCTTTTTCTGTCCAAAGCCGCTTCCTTTACCTCCTTATACGATCTGACATTTAAAATTAAAATATAAATTCATATAAACCTGTATCGACTATCATTAATTCAGATTTTTCGTTATTAACAAAAAAAAATATTCTTTCATTTACAATAGAGTTGGGCAAGAACTTAAACTATTTCATACAAGTCGATAGCGTGAGTAGTTGCTGAGATATAGGTGTGACAGACAGACAGACAGACAGACAAAGTTTCAAAATACGACTTCCATTTTTACCATTTTTACCCAAACTTCATTTTAGCGTATAAAAATGTGAACATTACTTAACACAGCAGTAACAAAAGCTTTTTAGAATTAAAACTAGTTCCGTATAAAATGAAATTCTCGAATGAATTATTGTTTAAAGGATTAAATTCAGTTTATTTTTATTCTGCGAAAACTCCAGTTCATTCGGAAGAATTTAAGAGGCAGGCACAGGCTCTCGCTTTTAGTATAGTCTAGTGCTGTGTTAAAAAACCGGCCAAGTGCAAGTCAGAATCGTGCACCAAGGATTCCGTACCACTAAGGTAAAAAATACCGTCTTAGTCAGGTACGCGCAGACGCGCAGAAGTGTATTAAATGCGCCCGAGTCCGACTCGCATTTGACCAGTTTTTATTATTTGTTGCTATTTTATAGCTTATAAACTATAAACATACCAATTTTCAAGCTAAGCAAGTTCCAAATCACGACATTAGTGTAGTTTTGGCAGTTTCATTGGTTATTAACGTACGACCGCGATATTTGTTCGGGTGGTCAAAATTGGAACAATTTTTTTATAGTGAATTGGCAAAGTGGTTATATAAAATCTTTTTTTTTTATTGAAAACGGGCTAACTTTTGACCTCGATCTAGTCTTGAAGACAGAGATGTAATCACTCGCGACTTGAAGAGATTCGGGTTATATGAACTCGGGAACACAGACGCAGGCACAGAATTACATTCTTTAGCCATGCGCATTATAAATGATGTTTCAAAGCGCTTTGTGCAAATGTGCGGAATATCAACCGATTATTGGTGATATCCTGCTTGCGCGACGTCGACCTTGCAGAAAATATCCATTTTACATTCAATGATGTCCATCCAACCAACCTCTTCGGTGAAGTGCTCTCGCATAAAAAGTATTCTGTTCACCACCCACTGCACCCTTCTGCAATTTCTTTTTCCTATTCGATTGTATCCACCGATGTGGATTCAGTACTGCAGCTTCACAGAAAACCAATTTCAGTTATTAATATTTACAGAGGTTTCAGGCATTTCGGCTTAAATCTAAATGTCTACTAAAAACTTGTCGGAGTTTTGCTACATTTTTGTTGAGCGGAGAAAATAAGGGATATTTGAAATCCAAACCACAAAAATACGGCATCAAAACAGTACGCCGAAAGTTGCATATTCAAGCCTCTCGCGTCAAATTTGTCTTCCACTTTATCTGTTGAAAATAAAAATCTCAGATAAATGATTCGCGGAGCGCAGCGAATCATTTAACTAAGATAAAAATATTAAAAGTTGTCTGTTGGTAAGCACATTCCTACCCGAGAACAGCTAGATCATTATGACAATTTTTTTAAAATAAATATTGGAAAAGTAGTCAGTACTTTTTCTACGGGATTTTCAATATTTCCAGCGTTGTAATCATATCATAATCCATTCATATAATCTTGAATAAAAGGTCATCTTGATTGAATCCGCAAACTAAATTGTAAGATATACACGCTTGAACGTTGGCTGTAAGTTTCTTCTTTCAACATGCTATTTACCACTATTTACTTACCGTTTTTAGGGTTCCGTACCTCAAAAGAAAAAAACGGAACCCTTATAGGATCACTTTGTTGTCCGTCTGTCTGTCTATCTGTCTGTCTGTCAAGACCCTTTATCTCACGAACGGGTAAAGGTATCAGGTTGAAATTGATACCATGTATTAGTGTCCATGAACCACACAAGATCTGAAAATTTCAATTTTTTACAACAACGCAATCAAAAGATATGACTTTTTATGTCCTCATTTGCAAAATAGCAAAACCTACAGGGTACTTCCCGTTGACCTAAAATTATGAAATTTGGCAAGAAGCTAGGTCTCACAGTACAAATAAAGGGAAAAGTCTGAAATCATTAAATATTTCAACTTTCCTCACAACTAATGGTAACCAATTGAGGTGAGCTCCCGTTTCAAGAACATTCATATAAGAGAGGGGTCAAGTTGAATGGTCTCTGAGGCGATTTTTGTTTTAGTTCTATTTTGAAAACGGGAATACTACGATTAGTACTAGAGAATTACGTTCGCAGTATAAAGATAAACTTCATGTACCTCCCGTGAGACTGACATTAATTAAAAATAACGTTTATATGATGTGCATTCAAATTTTCAATAAACTTCCAGAACAATTTAAGAAATGTGATGCAAATAAATTTAAGAGATTAAATAAAGCTGTTTACGGATTTTTTTTTTATAACTTACAAGAATATATGGATTGCGGATGACTGCTCTGTTTGGGCTATTAAATTTAGTATTAATAAGTATTGTTTTTAGATTATTTTGATATAACTTTTTCATCGATTGCGACATTTTCAGTTATAAAATTTTATTGCTTGACATAGCCTTTTTGACACATTACTTATTTTTAAATTGACATTACGTTATGACTTTGAATTTAATTTGACATAAGCTTTTAAATTGACATTTTGATTTTCTTTTTTTTCTTTTAATGTAAAATTTATAAAATTTCATGTAAATGCCTGCGAAGGCAGTTTTTAGTGAGACTAAATTTATATGTTCAACTCCTATGTACCTACCTGAATACTTTACATGAATAAATGAATTATGAATTACACTTACAAACTTGAAAGTTGGTATGTTTATAGTGCATAAGCTAGAAAATAACGAAAAAACCGGCCAAGTGCGAGTCGGACTCGCGCACTGAGGGTTCCGTACCACCACATAATCATAATTGTATTAGTTGAAATTTCAGTAAGTTAATGTGCTAGATTTTTTGAGTCCGACACGCACTTGAACAAATTTTATTATTTGTTGTTATGTTATAGCTAATGTACTATAAACATACCAATTTTCAAGTTTGTAAGTGTTCCCGTTTATAAATAGAACTAAAACAAAAATCGCCTCAGCGACCATCCAACTTGACCCCTCTCTTATATGAATGTTCTTGAAACGGGAGCTCACCACAATCGGTTACCATTTGTTGTGAGAAAAGTTGTAATATTTAATGATTTCAGACTTTTCCCATTATTTGTACTGTGAGACCTAGCTTCTTGCCAAATTTCATAATTTTAGGTCAACGGGAAGTACCCTGTAGGTTTTGCGTTTTTGAATAAATGTATGGAGATGAGGACATAAAATGCCATATCTTTTGATTGCGTCGTTGTAAAAAATTGAAATTTTCAGATCTTGTGTGGTTCATGGATCCTAATACATGGTATTAATTTCAACCTAATACCTTTACCCGTTCGTGAGATAAAGGGTCTTGACAGACAGACAGACAGACAGACGGACAACAAAGTGATCCTATAAGGGTTCCGTTTTTTTTTTTTTTTGAGGTACGGAACCCTAAAAACAATAAAATTAGGTCAAGCGCGTGTCGGACTCAAAAAATCTAGCACATTAACTTACCTACTGAAATTTCAACTAATACAATTATGATTATGTGGTGGTACGGAACCCTCGGTGCGCGAGTCCGACTCGCACTTGGCCGGCTTTTTTTTCTTCTGTGTGTACCGACTTCGAAGTAGCATTCAAGGAGGTTTACTCTTAAGATGCCGTCAAAAGTCATGATTGTCTCCCTTTATAACAAAGACCGAAACGTTTTTCGCTCATTTTTGCATATATCTCGGCGTACACTGAACGCATTAAAAATATGTACCTGTATGTAAAAAACTAGATTCAACAAAAGGCTCTCTAACTCAGCTAGTTTTGAGTCAATATTTGTATAATTTTAAGAAATTTGGTTTACGTACGTACGTACGTACAAAAAAAAATATTTATTCGGGAATTTTATAAAACTAAGGGCCTGTCCGCACAGCGAATTTTAGTTTACCGTAGAGCAGTGGTCCTCAAAAATTTTCAATTTTGTCAAACATTTCGTCTCTTTTTTTCTTCCAAAGCTCGCATTCCCAGAGCACGGAATGTTCTCCAATATTTTATCTCATTCTTCCTTCAAAAGCTCGCATTCCCAGAGCACGTGAAGTGCTTCGTTATTTTCATCTCATTCTTCCTTCAAAAGCTCGCATTCCCAGAGCACGAGATGTGCTTCGTTATTTTCGTCTCTTTCTTCCTTCAAAAGCTCGCATACCCAGAGCACTATACTAGACAAGAGTCCCCTCTTATTTTCACAGCAAACTATTAATTTCTAATGTAAATATTTATCATGCTTGCTAGCGTTGTGTCTGACACAAATAGACCGTCGACGAATAAAATCAACACATCTTTTCTTTTCTGATACAAGTGAGCAAACGAGCGTGAGCAGACAAGAAAGTGAGCAAAGTGAGAAGTGAGCAAACAAGAAACACATTCTAAAAAGCCGACTCTTAAAGTAGGCCGTGCTGCAGTGGTTTCTTGCCGTTTCTTTTACGCTGCCATAGCACGATCCGAAACGGCGTAGACTCGTTCTATTTGCATTGTATTCTGCATGACATTCAATAAGTATTCTGTAAAGAATCTACATTGAATAAAATTATCTGAATCTGAATCTGAAAAATCTGAGCAGGTGGGCCACCTGATGGTAAGTGGTCACCACCGCCCATAGCACCCACTGTCTTATTAGTGGCATATTTTGACACTAATAAGACAGCAAAGCGCGTTGCTCACTTTGAGAAATAAGACAATCTTACAAAAAGTCTCTTAGGTTCTCGTCGGCCCATCTTTTTTTTTAGCGTGTCATTGCGCGTGTTTGTGTTTGTGTATGTGTTCGACACTCATGTTACATGGTGTTCTTAGTGTAAGTGTGTTCATTCTTGTAACTTATTTCTGTATTTGACCAATACCATAATAGGTGATCTTATTGTTTAACTTAAGAAAGTTATTAAAACGATACTTTTTTCTAGCAAACTTAACACTGACTATTTTTTTTACCTATTAAAAAATATCAAAAAGCAAGTAGCCTATTCAAAAGTTTACAAAGTGAGATTAAAGAACTTTTGACTTTTTAATTATTGTAATTATTGGAACAGTTAATTAATTTTCTTTGCAAAGAAGAAGTGTAAAGATAATGCTGGAAATCTTAATTTTGCACGAAAATATTTAAAAAGTTTATCCATACTTCGTGAACTCTACGGTTCAACATTAGATGATTCCGTGCTTCGGAAGGCATGTAAAGCCGTTGGTCCCGACTACTATCTACGGATGTAGTCGTTAATGAGCCATGTAAGAGGCCTTTGGCGGCTCAACAACTCTGATACCAGGGTTTGTGAGGTCGGTCATCGACCTTGCAACCCACACGATCTGATGATGATGATGAACATAAATTATGGTAAATACTGATAGTATGTACTAAGATTTAATTTACTTAAATTTGCAACAAAATATGTCTTTTAGCGTAGGTTTTTAGGCCACACATTTATTTTATCTTTAAAATTTCCGAAAATTCTCACACAATGAAGCTCCATGATAATTTGAATCAAGTTTTCATGTAACAAAAACAGTACAAGTAAATCGAATGAATCAGACAGAAAAAGATAAAGTATTGTTGAATGACCGTACACTCCGTAAAATACTTCATAAATTGTTTTCCTGATTGAATATTAAATAGGTAAGTTCCGTTTCATTGATAACAGTGAAGGCACTCGGACCGGTATATTGCAGAGATATTTTTATTTCAATTATTAAAAAGCTTATGAAATCATATTTATTCCATTCGACGACTGAAGGCTTGAAGCCAGACATTCGGACGCAGCGCTTTATAACATCTTTTGTAATATGCGCAGCCGAAAAGAGAAATTAACTGCCAAGGTAAAAGTCCTTCTGGGTAAGCTTGTTCCATTCTTGACTTCATTCCTATCACTAGGGTAAAATTGAGGTCCAAAACAAACGCCCTCATCTCACATCATCACTCCTTCCGTTTCTAGGAAATCGGCTAACCTAACCCATGAGATCACCTGTTGTTTATACTATAAGGTCCTTATGAAATAGTAAACATAATTTTAGCATATTACTCAGACTATTAAACTGAACAACTTTTCCCAAAGAACCTAGATCGGAATACGAGTTTTAATTCAACTTCCCATAGAGACTGCATCTACTGATAGTGCATTGTGTATGGGAGGTAAAAAAAATTGTTTTCGTATTCCGACCTATTTCTTTTGGGAAAAGTTGTTCAGTTTCATGGTCTAAGTAACATGTTAAAATTATGTTCACTATTTTACTTTTCTTTTAGGTTCGCGCTATGTAAGCATTGAAACCAACCCAATTAGGGTTTATGCAATGCTTGTTCTATTTTATTTTCCTAGTTTTAGTTAATTTTTATTTTTTCTCTAGTCGAATAGGTACCAGCTGAAAACCAGCGCCCTGACTACTTTAAAAGTGGTCAGAGCATAAGCTGAGCTGGCTGCCTTTTTAGTAGACATAGATAGTTACATATAATAGTTATAAGTTTAGTTTAAGTTCAATTGTTTACTAAATAAAACTTTTTATATTCTATTCTATTCTATATGATGTCAAACTAATACAGACTAACTGCCATCTGACCTTAAAACCAAGAAGTACCAAAGAGAAACAGATTTATTGGTAACAGTAGGTACGAGTAGGTAGCAAACAAACTTCACTAAACTGTTCCAAGTTCAACAAGAAATAGGCAAACTTCGTAAACATCTATCTGCCCGTCAATGAACCTGATATCTGATATGATTTATGGAATTTGTCTATTTTGGGCGCTTCTGGTACTGGTTACTCCTGAACAGCTTCTAGTTTTATATAAAGCCCAAGTCCGATCCTGTATGGAGAATTGCTGTTACCTTTGGGATGGCTCAGCCAAATACCAACTAGCCGCACTTGACTCGATAGATCGCAGAGCCAAGAAGCTCGTTGGTGATGAGATGCTGGTGAAAACCAAGTTTCACAGTCTGGCCCACCGTCGCAAAGTTGCATGTCTGTCGGTCTTCTACAGATTGTACTTCGGAGAGTGTGCTCTAGAGCTGCACGAGCTTATTCCACCATATCGCACGCACCGCAGGATATCACCCATACTTGTTTGATATTCCGCACATTCGCACAAAGCGCTTTCAAACATCTTTTATAGGCGCACGGCTAAAGAATGGAATTCTGTGCCTGTCTATGTTCCCGAGTTCATATAACCCGAATCTATTCAAGTCGCGAGTGAATAGACTTCTTCTGGGCAAGCTCGTTCCATCGTCGAGCTCATCTCTGATTTCAAGTCTAGGTCGAGGTCATGAGTAAGCCCATTTTCAATAAATAAATTTAAAAAAAGATAGTACGAACAAGTCAAATATACTCTGGTTTTAGTGTCATGGCTGCATAATTTGTTACTAACTAAGCGTTAAAATAAACGAAAAAATGGATTATAAATATAAAGTGCGCAATAAGCTATGAAAACGGCATAAATTATAACTCTTTTATATTCAGATGGATTTTCAAAGTAAGTATCATGAAGTAGGCTGAGGTAGCAGGTTTTCTTTTCAAGTGTACTCTCAAGGTGAATGTCCGAGATAAGAGGTGTTCTATTGTCAAATAAGAAGCATTGAGCGTCGGCTTGAGTATTAAATCTTCGATCAGTTTATATTTTGTCAAATGTGTTAAAGTTTTTTTGTATTATTTTATTTATTACCAATGAACTGCTGCTTGTTCTTACCTATAAGGCCTGAAAATAGAGGTGAGGTCGATAATGGAAAAAAAAGTTTAGTCAGAAAAAATGTGTTGTGAAATGGTGTTGCATCATGATTGATAAGTTTGAAAAGTAAGCATAGATAGCAGGTTGCATTCATTGATTGAATGTTACTAGAAAGGCATCATATTTAGCTCATAAGCTATCCAGCCAGTAGTAGAGCATATTTTTTGTCATGATAGCTACAGTCACTCATACGTTATGACTCAAAGTCAAAAATGACTATACGCAAGCGACCCAGAATCAGACATTGATGAACAATTATTGCAGCGAAGCGGTGTTTTTTAATACATGAATTATTGCAGGTTACGAAACACATCTTTGATCAGAGTAGACCGTAAATAAACATTGAGGGACAATCACCAAACTAGTCAAAGCATGTGCTATGAGTACCAGAGACTGATAATACTGATGTACATATATAAATAGACAAATAACATTCAGATACAGAACAAACATTAATGTACATCGCACAAATGTTTGCCCGGGTCGGGAATCGAACCCACCACGGCTCATGGCGTAAAATGCAGGCTCACTCCCAACCACACTGATGGGCCAGTCAAAATCAATCAACCAAAGTCAAGTTAAAGAGATCGATCGATATTGTATAGTAGCACAATTTGATTCATCATTAAAGTACGCTTCAATCTCAATCACAATCAGTCTGCCTACTTACGTTGCAATCTGACGGCAATCTGCAGGTTGCCACAACTGATTGAGATTGTAGCGTGAGCAGACACTATTAAACGATCTACAATCAATATCAATCGATGTTCTGTCACAGAATATATAATAGTAAACAAGTTTTTGCTAGCATTCCTACCGATCTATAACATTCGTGCACGTGCTCTAACACCCTAGACTTTTATACTTTGAACAAAGAGACAGAAGTTCTTGATACTGATGTAAGTTATTAAATTGTCTAAGCTTTGTTCTCCAACTAAGACTTCAATCATAGAGTTGCATCTAATCCTCAATAGAATTGTCTGCAAGTGGATTAGTTTTAGTCTGCGACAGTAATAAACACTCCGCCACTGATCTCAAAATATACTAACTCCTTACCCTCAGCAGTTACATAACAGAATAAGCCCCGCAAAACACTCGCAGGGGTGGTTTTACACTGGATAAAACTTGTTGACCTTTATCAGACAAAAGAGGATTAGGAAAAATAAGATCTCGTGTTCTTGGCTTCGAAGATTAACGAGTTGTATGGGAGAATGAGAATTTCATAAAGGGTGTCCAGTTATATGCAGTGAAAGACGCCTCCCCCGTTTACTTTAAACCGCTGGTTTTTGAGCTGTCAAAATTCAAATTTGAAAATTTCCCGCTGGACATACTTTATAAATTTTGTAATCTGTTAATACCAAGAAGGTAAATACAGTCTCAAGTTTATTAATCTACGAAATTGTAAACAAGAAAAAATCTATCACGATTAAAAGTTGACGGGTCTAAAAGTGTTGCTATCCTTTTTCGCCCTGTAGAAAGTAACAAAGACAGCAACAATTATGGAATTGTTAAATTTTAGGCTGATCTTTTACCTTAATAAGGAAAAGTGATTCTGACACAACATTTTAATTAACAGGAACAATAGCTTGACTAACGGTATCGGGGCAAACAGGTAGTGTTACCGCTGGGTCAGTGAGCAAAACCCCTAGTCCACTCTGCCTCTTGCGTCAGTGTTCCCCTTTATGTTGTAAACAAAAAGATTTATCTCTCCCCAGTTGTCGTTTTCTACTTGTGTCTCGCTTATTGGTCTTTAGTTTATAATACAATCTTTATCACGGAAACATGCTGCGAAGACACGTTCAATGTGTTTGTTTCTGAAGGTTCTTTTTGTATTACTTCTCATGTTCCAAGCTTCATTTTCTTTCTTAGTCAATTTACTTACTGGATTGTTAGGTTTATCTATATTCATCATCATATTGTGTGCGTTGCAAGGTCGATGAATGACCTCACAAACCCTGGTGTCAGAGTTCTTGAGCCGGAAAAGGCCTCTGACATGACTCATTAACAACTACATCCGTAGATAGTAGTCGGGACCAACGGCTTAACGTGTCTTCCGAAGCACGGAATCAACAAACTTTTCGGACAGTCAGGCAATTCATCCTGCAATGTCGCTTCTTTTTTTTTCCACCATGGCGCCACTTTGATTGTGAACCTAGTTTAGCTGACGTTATTAATCAATTTTAATATCCAACAATGATTAAATGATTTGAGTTTGAGTTTGAATGTCCTAATTAAACTGGGGAGGTCGCACAAAGGTATTTTTGTTTGACAGTGTCTGTCAGAACCTCCGGATCGAGAGCTGAGCACTCTAACTCCTCGTTAGAAAGAGTATAGTATTCTTTGCACTCTAACCACTAGACTACATAGGCTGTCATACAATAATTTACATTAATTATTTTTAAAAAAAATTTTTGTTTCGCTACACCTATGGGCACATTCACATCCTGCAAGGTTCCTGTAAGTACCTTTTTTTACTACACACGTTGTTTAGTGTATCACAACAAAGTATTTTTTCCTTTACCGACACTTGAGTAATGAGTCTCTTCTCTCATGTTTGAAAAATTATGTTATTTTACAAGACTTAATAAATCTCAATCACACGAAAATAGCCCTCCATAACCTCCTTACAAGCCGAACTCTCTATACTTATAGCGCTTATGAAGTGACATAATATCGAAATTCGCCGATCGCCCTTTAAATTTTTCAATAACGAGGCTCGATATTACCTGTAAACCTGTTTGTGGAAATTATAAAACAACCAATTACCTACGAGAATTAATTAACAAAATATTATACGAGTATAAATTAATTGCTGCTGAATAATTAAATTGTACCTGTTTGCATTCGACGCGATTATTTTATTTCCATACGGAAATGAACTCGTTATTTCGATGAAAAATTTTTATGCAACGAACGTCCATGTTTCCTGTACAGTTTCAAATTTATTGAAGTTTATTTCAAGTAGAATAATTTCTATTTTAACTAGTTTTTGTAAATAAAGTACTTACATATTTTCATACGCTTTTAGGCAAAAGCAAAAATATATTAAAGTTGTGTAATACTCATGGTATTATACCACTATGGATAGATGTAAAATTCCATGGAAGGTTTCCATGGCAAAAATACAATATCTGCATAATTAAATAGAAGTTGTTTCGAGATAAACTATATCAACGTCTCAAACAAAAATGCCGATATTGAAGCTCGAAAATCTTATATTAGTTTCGCCAAACTAAAATAGCCTTTACGTAGGCTGGAGTGAACCACAAAACACAAGTAGGTAGATATTGTGTTACTATATGCAAGGTGTAACAGAAAGGGTATATCAACCATGAAGTATGTGATTCTGCCCATGAAACTGAACAACTTTCCCTTAGGAACATAGGTCGAAATACGAAAAAAAAATTACCTCCCATACAAAATGTGCAATCAGCTGATTCAGTTTCTATGGAAGGTCAAAAACAAAATTTCTTATTTCGACCTATGTTGCTTAGGGAAAGTTGTTCAGTTTCATGGGCAGATTCACATCCTTCAGGGTTGATATACCCTTTCTGATACACCTTGTACACACGGCCGCACATCGGTAGAAACACTTTTGGACCTTATGGCCTGGTAATAGAGTTGAAAAAGTTTCTACCGACAAGCGGTTGACCGTACGAGTATATAATATGTGCAATTTGAGCGGAACTTATCCCTAATTCCACTTACATGTTTAAATCACAAAAATGTTAACAGAAACGGCCGAAAAACGTCCCTCAACGAATTTGAGCATAGTTAAGCGTAAAGGGTGATATTTTATGACGGCAAGAGTTCGAGAGCAAATGGCCGCATTAGGGGACGAAACGTGTTGACGAAACGTGGGAATGTGAGGAAGCCACTCACTCTAACCTTTGTAAATGTTATTTAGCATAGATATGTGGTTTAAACAAATGTGTAGAGCTTTTTTTTTTATTGACAATGGGCTTACTCTTGACCTCGATCTAGTCTTGAAGACAGAGATGAGGTCTACAATGGAGCGAGCTTGCCCAGAAGAAGCCTATTCACTCGCGACTTGAATAGATTCGGGTTATATGAACTCGGGAACACAGACGCAGGCAGAGAATTCCACTCTTTAGCCGTGCGCATTATAAAAGACGTATAAAGATGCTTTTTATAAAATAAATTCCATCTGACTGCCAACTCATATTTTTGAGTGTTTGTATCACTAAACCTACCTATTGTCTATCACAGTTGTACCTAGTAATAAAAAATGTGACTTATAATAGCAGGCAACTAAATTAACCTAGGCCTAAAAAATAACCTTTTATAATTTAAGATTGTTTGAGTCTACTGTTCAAACTTTATTTTTTTTTATGAATCATTATTTTTTCTCTAAGTTATTATTTTTCAAAACAATTTGATAAAGCAAATGATTTAGAGCAAGAGGCCTTTCGTTGTAGTTGTAAAATTGTTTGGGGGAAAAGATCCGTAGATACAAAAGCAATATTAATAAAAATGATAAAACATTTGCTTGTTGGCCCAATAGCGAAGTGTCGTGTCGTAACTAAAGTTATGTTATTACGGACTTCGGAAAAGAATGGGCTTCGGAAAAAAATTCAGCGTCTATTACTAGAAATAAACACCTAATAATCGAAACAAACTAAATCTTTGATGACACAAAACATTATCGCCACTCATCATACCATATTTATACAAAAATGCTCATAAATACAAGTGGACTAAATTAGAACCCATGTCACATTATCACGTCGATAACATTTCCCAACACAGGCTGATATGATTCACGGGAAAACCAGCAATCAGACGTAATGAAAGGATACTACCTAATATGATACGATACCTGTTGTATTTTTACGTTGTAGAAGGTGTTTCCTAATCAACTGCGTTCTATTAATAAAACTTTTCATAAGGTCGACATACGAAAATTTTCAACGTCTCATCGAAACTACATTAGCTGATAGTACATTTTTTATGGGTGATCAAAATAATTCTACCAATGCTCCTTAGGGAAAGTTTTTCAGTTAATATAAATCATATGGCGTGCCCTTAAGTCCAAAAATAAGATGACTTGGTGATATGATAGTGAAACAAAGAATAGTCGAAATCACGCACGACTCTTGAATTTTATAATTCATCATGAAATAAAAATTGGTTCGTTCTATTCAACTCAGATATATTTAATGTAAGGTCGAGCTTTTAATTTAAGTTGTCCAGCACAACAATGGACTTTGTTCTTTGCTCTTTTTTTAAATTTTACAAGATTAAACCTATACGCGTAAAACCACATGAAGCGTATTTCTAAACGAATGCGAATATCGTTTCGTAAAAAACTGTTTCGAACTCGTTTAAAATATATCGGTATAAGTTTGCGTTGAAAAATATTCGGAGAATGCGAAATAAGCTTTACTTTTCCGGAATCATATTCAGTGCATCTTGCAACAAAGAGAATTGAGCATCTTTTTCGATGGATATATTTTAAAACCGATATTATTGCAACAAAAGACAACCTTGCAATCGCAGTGCTGTAACAAGACAGAAACGTTTATATTCCTTCTCTTAAAAACTAAACTTACCATAGTACTGTTGGTGTAAAGCGTGTCATATGATTCTGCCTTGGAGGACACATTTCGCAACTTGTAGGGCTTTTTGAGTGGCGCGAGAGCTTGTTTGTGAGGAGACGCCTGCTGGTTCCCTCCAGGGCACACATGGTTCGCCTGACTCTGATTCTGGTTCTTTGTCTCCTTCAACTTGCTGTTTTGCGTCAAGTTGTTCTTGGTGAAGTTACCGAGCTGCTCGAACATGCTCGTCAAGTGCTGGGCCATCATTTTGCACGTCTCTTAGTCTTTTTGGGTGAGGTTTTCCGTTCAGCCGAACCCGAACGTTCGGTGCATGTTCCTTGATTACACTGTTTGGTTAAATCTTTAATGTACATTCATTATTTAACTCTGTAAACCGAACACAAGATATAGAATTCGTCTCTTGTCAACTAAAGGAATTTATGTGTCAAAGGTATTATAATTTTCATCCATCCATCAAAGACCTTCAAATAACTACTATTAAGTGTACGGAAACATGGAATTACACACCGAATAGAACTATCGATGGATTATCATTATTCTAACCTAAATTGAGATAAGTATCACTAATTGCTTATTAGTGCAGCTTTAAACCTATTAATGTTTCATGCTTTCAGTCCCAAGGCACCGTGAAAGAGCTTTTGATTTCGATTACTTGTTCAAACGTTGGTTTTTTTATTGGAATATGTTTAAGCATGCATTTTTTTTGCTAGCTTTCTTAGAAGTTGAAGGCTCAAGACAGAGAAGAATGGCGCAATGGAGGGGAGGCCTTTGCCCAGCAGTGGGACCTATTATAGGCTAGTAAAAAAACACGAAAGTCAAGTATGTTTTATGTATGTAGCAAAGTTCCCTATCGAGGGTCGATGACAACTGTAGTTAGAACAATGAGCTGACGCGCCGATATCTACTGTCACCCGGATCCGGTTCAACTACACAAGCCGCCTCTGGGCTTGACACGCCACCGTAACCTACAAGGCTTGGGACACGTTGGAGCGTCAGCCATTTCACATCTAAATTATCATAATTAAAACAACCCTAACGCAGGACCGGTCGCCATGGAGTTCTTTAGGGGAGGCCTATGTTCAGCAGTGGACGTCTTTCGGCTGATATGATGATGATGATGAAACAACCCTGAAGGATGTGAATCTACCCATGAAACTGAAAAACTTTCTCTAAGGAACATAGGTTGAAAAAATAAAAAAAAAATTGAAAACTAAATCAGCTGATAGCGCATTTCGTATGGGAGGTAAACTTTTTTTTCGTATTTTGAACTATGATCCTTTGAGAACGTTGCTCAGTTTGCTGAGCATTATCACATTCTTCAGGTTCGATTTACCCTTTTTGTTAAACCTTGAATATTATAACCCATCATTGTGGCTATCAAAGGTTATTTCAGCCATCGTGCCAGAACAACGACTTTTGAAAAACTCGAACTTGAAATTTGTCAGCCTTCTATTCAATCAGTATATATTTCACCGTTTTTTGTGACAGTATTATCATGAATAAACTAGCTTACTGCTGCTGATTGAATAAAATTTTCTGGCTCTATCTATATTCTATATCCCTTAAGGCCAATGTTAAGAGTTTACCGGAGCATTAGCTAGCATATCGCCGTTGCAAACGCCAGTAATGCCCACGACACAAGCTAAACTACGGAAAAGCAAGCAAATTTACATAGCAAACAAGTTGTTTATACTTAAATGTTCTCTACAATACTCGCTGGCAGAAAGTACTGCAGAGAAAATTCACAATAATGCTAATAATGTCATGAAGACCCACAGATAAATTAGGCAGCTTATATATAGGGTGACTTTTAATTAATTCTTGATAGCAAAAGATATGTATGTACTCATGATACTGAACAACTTTTCCCAAGGAACATAGGTCGAAATACAAATTTGACCTCACATACAAAATGCGCTATCAGCTGATGCAGTTTCTATGGGAGGTCGAAACTTGATTTTCTTATTTCGACCTATGTTCCTTGGGGAAAGTTGTTCAGTACCATGAGTACATTCATACCTTTTTCTATCAAGGACTAATTAAAAGTCACCCTATATACAGAGTGAATTTGTATTGGTTTCGCACCCGAAGCCCAGTGATTCTGCTCATGAAAATAAGTAACTTTCCCAAAGAAAAAATTTTTCGCCTCCCCATACAAAATGAGTCGATCACGTGACCACTTTTCTATGGAGAGGCGAAAAATTTTTTTCGAGTAAAAAATTTTTTTCTTCGGGAAAGTTGCTTGTTATCATGAGCAGAATCACTAGGCTTCGCGTGCGAAACCAGCACAAATTCACGCTGTATTCATAATAATATATTGCATATTTCCTTAGACAATTTGGGAGACTATATGTAACAATACGATACAGTTTTCACACTCGTTAAAATATACCAGATGAAAACAAAAATAAAATTCAAAACACCTTTTGGTACACAAAAGGAAATTCTACAATTCCTCATCCCTCAGAAAGCTTGCACGATAATATCCGCTTACGAAACCTTGGAGAGAAAAGGAAATGACCAAAATTCTTTAACTATTTAAAAAGAGGTAAAAAAATAATGGGGCAATTTCTAAAAGGATGTTCTTTTAGCAAAACAAAGCGGGCAGAATAATAAGGAGTAGGCAAAGTTGGTCAAAGGAGACAATCTTGATCTTGGCAAAGTTACGTCTTATCGTAAGCGAGTTTCACGGAATGCTGCCTATATTCGGCTGGTACTATGTCAATTGATAGGAAAGTAATAAAGGTCTGTATTTCAGGCTTTTTATTAAATCATAAATTTTTACTTTATTTCATTTTTTCGGGATTTGTAAGTAAATAAAGTATACGGGTAAATTAATAACTGATATAAATGATTAAATAAGAACTCTAGTCATCATAGTCAGGAAATCGAAAGAGTAAAAGTTTTGATGTACGTAATAATAATATTATAATAAAATAAATATATATAAACCTTATCATCATACCACAGCGTGAATTTTTATTGGTTCTGCTCCAGAAGCCCATACTAATGACAATAAGCAACTTTCTAGTAGAAATAAATTTCGATAAAATTGTGTCGACTAAGTGTAAAGTGGTCACGTGATCGACACATTTTATATGGGAAGACGGAAGAAGGAAAAACTTTTTGACAAAAAAACAAACCAAGAAAATTCCCTGAGAAAGCTGTTTTTTAGGGTTCCGATACCAAAATGGTAAAAAAGGAACCCTTATGGTGCGACTTTGTCTGTCTGTCACACCTCTATATCTCAGCAACCACTCATGCTATCGACTTGAAATTTGGAATAATTGTAGAATTTGGTTGCCCAACTTGATTGCACATGAAAGAATTAAAAAATATATATATTATTATTACTGTAAAGGGGGCCCAAATAGGAGGGGGCAACATTTCAAATTGTCGTTACTAGGTCGAGTGGGGGGGGGGGTGAAAGAACTTTACTTGTACATTCTAAAATATATTTTTGTAGTTTTTTACAACGACAAATGTCAAAAAAAAACCATTCCCCCCCTTATCGCCGAAGTTTGTGAAAATTGCAGTCAATAGAAGTTTATGTAAATACTCGTATTACAGCAAAAATAAAACGATCTTTCTAAGTTGCACAGTTTTTTAGAAATCTGCAAAAAAACCTTTACAAACAAATTTAGTTTTGCGGTTCTAAAATTGGACTTTATTGCTTCCAAAAATACTATAGATATATCGGAAGCCTCGGCGCGCGAGTCCGACTCGCACTTGACCGGTTTTCTTACTATGCTTCGGGACCAAAACCAATGAAAGTTTACGCTGTGGTATGATAACAAGTTGTGGTGTTGAAATTTCTTTTGTAGGCTAAAATTATATAATTCAAGTCATCCACTCAAAGTTACCAATTCCGACTCTCTTCGGATTCATTTGCATAATTTAATTGAAATCAAGATTTTTAGTCAAACATTTCAGAAATTAGGATTTGCTGCATAAAAATATTAATTTATGAAATGATTGCTTAGTTACTTCTATTTAGTCAATATCTTGTAATATAACAAAACTAATGACACGAATCAAGAATTTATTTAAGATGATTCACTGCTAAAAAATTACATAAGGGATTTGGTAATTTTTACCACCGGAAAATTAGAAACGATAAAAAAAATATCTGAATGATCAAAGCCTGTTTTGTTTAAGTTATGCAGCTTTTATGTTTTGTCATTATTGATTAAAGCGGCATATGACGCTATATACTGTATATTAAATGCCAAAAGTTTTTGGTAAGGAATTTAATAATAACGTCCGCCTGTACCGAATATAAAACATTAGATAACTTACTCGGGTTTGATAGTGCCCTATTTCTGTTTATGTAAACAAGTACGAGTATTTTTGTTAAGGTTGTGTATCGGAGTTATTAAATAGATTTTACTGACAGCCGAATGCAACAATCTTCTTTAATAGTAAAAGCGGCAAACCTATTGTCGCACTATAAAGATAGCCACGTTCACGTGGCAGCAATAAATAACAAGCAGCTTTAATTTTAAAGATGCTTACTGCAACTGACCAATTTGTATTATATTCACCTACTCATTATAGTAGTTCCGTAGTAGCTTGAATACTTTACATGTGGAGTCAAGACGACCAATTTTTTTCTCCGTCTCAGACCCATCTTCAACTTGTACGTACTTTTTTGTTGTTACAACAAAATCAATTGCAAAAAAAATAAAAATTAAGTAATTTAAAACTTTAACACTAGGGTTTTTTTGGCACTAATGCACTTATGAACTTTTGAACTACGGGTCAACATTTGAGTGTCCGTTTAGGATCCCGGAGATGAACAAGATTTGAATCTATAAAATATCAGATTATCTAGAAGAGAAAAATCCATGGGATTAGGCTACTGTTCTAACAGGCTAATTCAAAATTCAAATTGACTTGTGGTTATTGTATCAACCCTGTCTGTACATTCAAGCGCGTGGGTTTTCATTGAGCATCTTTTTTCCCACCATGGCGCCACTTTGTTTGTGAAGCGATGTAGTATATCTGATATTAATTGAATCTAAGTGGTGCATTATACATCTCGTATATTATACACCTCGTATAACTGGAATAAATGAACATTTAAAAGAAGGAAATAATCTAAAACCACGCAGTGCCACTTTCTACCATCTTTGAAGAGAAAGCGGCTTGAAATCCTAAGATCGTTTGTCAGGTAGGCTTAAGTAGCGCCTACTTGGAATACCTTAACTTCAGCGCGATTCGGTGCGGGTATCACTCAATGTTCCCTTCTTGCGATAGATTTGATAGTCGGATTTGTACCAAAATAAAGTTCTTTGTCTGAATGGCACGCTTCATCATGACATCCCATGA
Organism: Athrips mouffetella; assembly: GCA_947532105.1. Taxonomy (NCBI): domain Eukaryota; kingdom Metazoa; phylum Arthropoda; class Insecta; order Lepidoptera; family Gelechiidae; genus Athrips; species Athrips mouffetella. The sequence continues at coordinate 23,796,952 of OX383967.1, forward strand.
AACGTCCAGTACAGGACAAGGAACTCCCTCCAAAATTCCAGCTTTTGCTGTAACAATGTGAAGGGGAAGTACCATAGTTACCACGCAATGGCACGCTTACTTAAGTTTATTAGTTCGTCTTGATACACGAAACTTGTTTAAGATTTGAGGGCCTTAGCTTGTCCAGTGTTATTCTGCTCAAAAAGCTATACAACTTTGTTGTTTCTTTAGCAATAGGTAATATTTTTATCTCTTTTAATATGAATTGAATGCGACATAAAATTATGTATATTATTTCTTATAAAGTAGAGTAAACAAACTCCTTCAGATTTATCCTATGAGCAAGAATACTTGCAAGCAGACCATGCATAACTGGTTAAAAACAAAATCTTATGTTGAAACTGAAAGATTTCTAGCTGTAATTAGTTAAAAAATTTAGCTAAACCATAACTATTGGTAATTTTAAGTTATAAAAAAATTAAATTTTAATTAAGTTAAAAAATCAAAATAATTTTATTGTTAATTTTTACTTACATATTTTTCATAAACTTTGGACTGTATTGCTTAACAATGAATTATGATGCCTAAGATACAAGTATTTAATATACTTAGTTTAGGTATCTCATTTTACTTAACTTAGGTGATAACAATATTTTTGTATTTAAGTTTTACTTATTATTAGGCTAAGTTTTTATTTGAAATAAATTTTATCTTATCTTAGGTTACCGATAAATGTAATAAATTATTTTATAGTGATTTACAAGCAAGAAATTTATATTTATGTTAAAATACTTTCATTGGTAAATGTTACTGCCTTTTTAGTAATAAAAATAATTTTTTACAGCGCTAATGAAGTGACGTCATCATAAACCCTCTGCGTCATATAATCACGGTCATTTAAGCGCGCCGGGCGAACGTCGGATGAAAGGGTGACTCGTTTTGTTTGGCGATTGTATAGAAAATTACACCAAACTTAGCAATATTGGGACCAAGCTATTTTAGTTTGCTAATGAATTTAAAATCGCGGGTGAGCATCGGGGTGTAATAGCTAGATAATTTGCAAGAAGCGTGGATAATAACAGGCTCTAAAATAAGTTGAATCAACTCTGGTTTATAAAATAGGTGGGTTTTTTCTGGTCGCTTCTTTTTTGTCAAGTGTTTGCGACAGTTTGTTTGTACATACATACATAACATCACGCCTCTTTCCCGTCGGGGTAGGCAGAGACCACAGTCCTCCACCTGCTACGATCTTGACATACTTCCCTTGCTTCCTGTATTTTCATCAATCCTTTCATACATGCTCGTCGGTTTAGGGTACTTTTAACCTGGCCTTTATTCAGAACGTCCTGAATTTGGTCCTGGTACGTTCGCCTAGGCCTTCCCCTTCCCTTTGTTTGTACGGTGATGTTATTTTAGCTGACGTCATAAATTGACTGGAATTATCCTAATATGAAAGAGATTTTAATTTTGTTTTTTATATCTGAAGTATTAAAACATAATAAATTACTGATACAACTCAAGTATACAACCTTATTATTTTAACCCCGGATATTCCCCGGGTGGTTTTGTCCATGAAACTGGAAAACTTTTCCCAAGGAACATAGGTCGAAATAGGAAAAAAAAATTCGACTTCCCATAAAAACTCGATTCGACTTCCCATAAAAACTGACAGCACATTTAGTATGGGAGGTCGAAACTTGGGAAAAGTTGTTCAGTTTCATGGGCAGAACCACTTGATGAAAAAAAAATAACACTATAGGAGAGTGTTTCTACCTTTGGTTTAGAATTGTCATCGTTCAATGTTTGCTCAGTTGTAATATTTTTAACCTACCTACGAGTATGCAGAGAGGAAAATGTGTAGGGTAATTAATTAAATACTTTAAGTACTATCCTGCAAACCTACCAAAACTTTGAAAAACATTTTCCTGATAGGTAACTTTTTTTCCTATTGGTATCGAAAAACTTTTAAAACGATTTGCTGATTAAAAAACTTTCAACAACACCTATGCGACAGAGACGAATTCTCATCCGAGAAAAAACAACTTTTCTTACTTCAAAAAACTTTTGTGAAAGTTCGAAAGTTTGCGGAACTAGGGGCTATATTGTTTTTTCTTTGGGGGGGTTTTGTCACTGAGTTTTTTTGTTGTTATTGTTTTTTTTATGTATCGTGTTGTTGTGTGTGCATGTCGGTCTCGTGTGGCCTGCACAAGTTTCTCGCGGAGACTGCTGGTGGCCGCATCGCCGCCGTCGACGAAGCCTCTGCAAAACGTCTTCAGGAGCTGCATTGCGCATGCGCGAATAAACTCCGCCCATTAAAACTTTTGCAGAGAAGTCTTTTAAGCCGCAACTTTTGTTGCGCCTTTTTTGTGGACCATGTTTGTGGATTGCGCTCCGCGTTATAGGTTTATGAGTTTTATATTATAGTGGTAAATTTCGGACGACATTTGCGTTTTTATTATCTTACCCTAATAGAAATGAGAAAATGAATACCATTTAACCATTAAAAACATTTAAGGCTTATTTCGCACTGTATCATTATTTATTTATTTTCTTACAATAGCAATAGCATATAATATATATAATTTTTAGCTTGCTTAGCGCCTAGAGCACTAGTCATCCGGTTTCTCGCAGCACTGGAAGTGAGTTACTTGGAGCTTACACTTATTTGTTAATCTAGCTCATCATTATCATATCAGCTGAAAGACGTCCACTGCTGGACATAGGCCTCCCCTAAAGATCTCCATGACGACCGGTCCTGCGCTGCTCGCATTCAGCGGCTTCCCGCGACCTTGACCACGTCGGTCCACCTTGTGGGGGGCCTGCCAACGCTTCGTCTTCCGGTACGTGGTCGCTACTCTAGTCTAATCTAGCTACTCACCAGGCAACTAGCCAGGCGTAGAGCCTCTAGTTTAGACAGTTTCAAGAATCCCGATTGTTTGTATTTTGGACCTGCAACCAAGCGACTCAGCTGTAAATAATTGATCATAGTCATTGAAGAGCCATACTAAAATTATTGTATTTTCTTGAACTTTAGCACTACTGGACACAGATTTTATTGTATGTACATACCAAACATACGCAATTTCCACTAAATGCAAAAAAACGTTATTTTCAAACATAGTGGCTCCTCAATTGAGATATTTACATTGAGGAGCCACTTCTATAATTACGTAACTCTTAATATATTTTTCTATACGCTTGCTCGAAAGACGTACTTACAAGGACGTAAACATTGCTCGTAAGTAGTTACTTACTGAACTAGTGCGGTAAGTAAAAAAAGTATACTACCAAGGAGTTTTACACTCTGATCAAAAAATTATTTTGTAAAAATACTACAGTGGTGACTTTTTACTTGGGTGACGACTGCCTATATATATTTAAAAAAAAAACCGGTCAAGTGCGAGTCGGACTCGCGCGCCGAGGATTCCGATATACGTATAGTATTTTTGGAAGCAATAAAGTCCATTTTCAGGACCGCAAAACTAAATTTGTTTGTAAAGGTTTTTTGCAGATTTCTGAAAAACTGTGCAACTTAGAAAGATCGTTTTATTTTTGCTGTAAAGTTTATATAAACTTCTGTCGACTGTAATTAATTCAGATTTTTCCTTACTCAAACTTCGGAGATAAGGGGGGGGGAATGGTATTTTTCTTGACATTTTTCATCATAACTTTAAAACTAAGAAATTTAAAAAAATACAAAAATATATTTTAAAATGTACAAGTAAAGCCCTTTCATATGATACCCCACTCGACCTAGTAGCGACAATTTGAAATTTGGCCCCCCCTATTTTGGCCCCCTTTATATTAATAATCATACTTTTTTCAAAATTTTTTCTTGTGCAATTAAGTTGGGCAACTATATTCTAAAACTATTCCAAATTTCAGGTTGATAGCATAAGTGGTTGCTGAGATATAGAGGTGTGACAGACAGACGGACAGACAGACAGACAGAGCGGCACCATAAGGGTTCCTTTTTTTTACCATTTTGGTATCGGAACCCTAAAAATGGAGAGTACCAGGAGAACATAAATCGACAAAAGGCTGACAGTACCCATGGTTGGTTCCTTTAACAAGTGTATTACTTATACCAGTTTTCTCACAAATGTATTGAAAAACGTCGTAATATACACGGCCGTACCTAAGGGTTATGACAAACTCGTGCCGATGGTAAACCCTCGACTTCGTCTCGGGCTTACAAAACGTCAACTCGTTTGTAATAACCCTACTTACGGCACTTGTATCTTAAACTACTATTACAACAAATTCCAGACTTTATCCTACAAAATTTGCTGCTTTGCTACTAAGTAAGGATGTGAACTAGCACCTGAAAATCGAGAGTGGCTCCTCGACCCGTACAGACATTGATCAGAATATATGCATGTATGCAGTGCGTTTTCAGCCTAAGTACTTTATCTAACTGAACACTCTTGAACACCCCACACACATAATTCACTCGCCGCTTTTAAAAGCTTATGCTTTAGAACTCTTATCCAGCATTTTCAGCTACATTTATCTCCAAAAAGAGTTTTTAATTCTCTACAAGCACAATCTCGCTCTAACATTACAGACACTAAAATGGATGTTTAAATGCAGAACGGCCGTATCGTCAGTTGTAAACAGTTTACAGATAGATATAAAACCAGCAACGATCTCCGAGCTTTGAGCTCAAAATATTTACAATTTTATCGCGCAGTAGGGTGACCATTACCGTCAACATTGTGGCGTGTGTCCCTCCCTAAGCGGCCATATACGCGGAGCTGGAACTGTAAGTTCTAGTCGTGTTTTCTTGTCTGTTTACTCTCTGGCTAGGAAGATGCTCTTTAAGCACCTATTTATTTATACTGGTTGATGTTTGTTAGTGCCCTTATGTGCCTGCACTTTTATTACAAAGCTGCAAATTATGACTAATAATAATCCAATGTAAGTAACATTATTTACTTTTTCCTTTTGATGGTGGTAGGGCTTTTGTGCAAAGTCCGTCTGGGGAAGTAACACCCCCTTGCCTATTTCTGCCGTGAAGCAGCAGTGTTGCCACTGATATGTTTCGATTCGAAGGGTAAGGAGCCAGTGAAATTACCGGCACATGAGGCATACCATCTTAGTTCTCAAAGTGAAAAACACGCTTTGCTGTCTTATTAGTGTCAAAATATGCCACTAATAAGATAGCGGGTGCTATTGGCGGTGGTGATCACTTACTATCAGGTGGCCTACCTGCTAGTTTGCTCACTTTTAACATTAAAAAAAAAGATATTTTTACCTAAATAATGTAACAATTTCTCTAATAATTTACTTTAAATGTCTCTTTAAGTTTTTGTTTTGTGGATGGTAAATTTTAACTTAGAATATTTTTAAAGAACTTAAAATTAAGGATTTTAAATTTAAGAATTTTATCAGACGAAAATGTTCATAAGATAAAATATGTATCTTATTGTTACAATTGAAGATAACCTAGTGTCGATGTCGTACCTGTCTGGTTTGTTACCTGACAAACCTAGATATATATTTTTTTAAATACAAACATAATTTTTTTTTTTTTTTCAATTTTTATTTTATTATGTTTATTTGCTTTAGGTATGACATGTTATGTACTCTGTTATAATCAACATTTATTATTAAGATTTAAATAAATTATTTTTACATAAATCTGATCCCAAACTAGGCAAAGCCTGTACCATGGGTATCTGAGACTGATATACATACAATATACAATAGATGAATAAAACAACACACTGAACAAACACATGTGTTCATCACACAAATGTTTGCCCCGGGCGGGTATCAAACTCCCGGCCCACGGCCTAAAAGGCAGGCTCATTACCAACCACCCCAAACGGCTAGTCAAAATTTTATTACCTATCATTAGACGGAATCTCACAACTTTCAGTCTCTCAAATCCAAACTCATGGTATTCGGAGTAAAAGTAACGGGAGACAGTGTAACGGCACTTTATAATGAGTCTGCGCAGGATTTTACGCGACTCGTTTCGTGTGTCATTCAGATCGACTTGATTGCGGCTCGTTCAAGATTTCATTTTAATACGCCCTATTGTAAGAACATTGTTCGCTTTTGTAGATTTAAATCATATAAGTCATATATCAGTCCTATCTACAGAGTCTTTATTAAATGTCTGCAAACATCTCAGCTCTACCTATGAAACTGAACAACTTTCCCTATTACTCGTAAACATAGGTCGAAATACGAAAAATATTTTTGACTTCCCATACAGAATGCGCTATCAGCAGATGCAGTTTCTATGGGACCTTGAAAACTTTATTTCGTATTTCGATCTACGTTCCTCAGGGAATGTTGCTAAGTTTTATAGGTAGAGCAACCACCTGAGAGGTTTACAGACATTTACCAAACACCCTGTATATTCGTATTAAAATACCCAAAATTTTTGAGGAAAGTAGTTCAGTTACTGCTCCTGAACACACCTCTGAGCTATGGCTCACAATTTAATAAACATTACCAATTTATACAAAACTAAAAGGGCTTACTTATTAGATAAAACTGGACATCTTTTCCATATTTTGGGAAATGAAAAATAAATCGACATTAAATACAAGCTGCTAAACAAACGGAAACGATGAATGGAGATTTCGTAAATTCAGTTTAGTCTACTGTGCAAACCCTATAAGTTTTCGATACACCGTCACTTATACCCTGTTTATGCAGTGTATATTTCATAAAAGCAATTTTTTCAGTGCTCTTTCCCCAAATCCCCCAGTTTCGGTAGCCCACTACGAAAAACAGAAATTTTACGTCGCAGGCAATTAATTTCTTAAGAAATATCTATTTGATTAGATTTTTCTATATAAAAGGTCGGTGTCTTAAATAAGCGTTAATAAACATATATCACAGAACTTCTTTATTTCACCATTCAACAGGTACAGGCAAGAGCGTGTCAAGATTTACACGTTGGACTTTGTATTATTCTTACGTCAATTACAGTAGGAGCTAAAGTCGCGCTGCGAGTGTCAAGTTGGACCTGCTCTTACCTGTACATCAAAATCCATTGACATAAACGGAGCAAATGGTCCATTTCTTTTTAAGCTCCCCAAACACGGGCTATCATTTTTAGTACGTTTTAGCTCGCGTATGTTTTTATGGGAGCGTTAAAATAATACACGGAGCATGCCAAATGTCAGCCAACTGATAAACTTTTAATGGGAGCAACGTTTAGTCCGATGGTGAACTACACTACAACACGATGCCTTTCAAAAGCCTTTTAGATTAGTAACTACATAAGCAAGTAAGTTACGTATACGTATGTACAACCGCACTGGTTAACAAAAAATCTCCCTTTACGCTGTCGACTCTGTGAGGATACTTATAAAACAGAGTTCTCAAGGTCAAAAAGAGTTTGTATCTTAATAAAAAGATTGCTTTATACGCACTTGCCAAAATGAAATATAAATCACTGTAAAATAGCGCTTTTACACGGCCTAGAGCCAAGTGGCTTTCTACTATCGCAAACGCCAGTAGAATAGAATAAAAATCTAATGTAAAAGCGCTCAAGTAACGAATTTCTACAGGGTTTTTCTTTTTTATAGTTATTTAAGAAACGTACAATAAAGTTGTTGCAGGTGTCTTCAAATTTATTGAAATTCTAGTATGAACAGCACGATCATGAGCGTTTGAATATAAGGTATTTTAACGGAACGAATTGAGGTGAAGCGTATACAAAGTTATATAATATTCTATTGAGCGCTCAACATTTTACTTCTTCAAGCCCAGCGTCCGAACTGTACCGATTTTGTTTTAAGAGAAAACTACTATTTTAAAAGAAAACTACTATATAGAAACCCACATGTAAGGAACTTCGAAACTTAGCCTATAAATATAAATAGAGTCATTAAGTTATCATAAAAAATAATTAATTGTTTCGAACACAAATAACGCAGTCAACAATTTTATTTTTTCGTAAAATTTCGATTCCCTTATGGCAGAATGGTACAGAGAGAATGGTACAGAGTCATAGCCTATTAAATAATAAAAAATGTCATCTGTCTTAGTGACATAACAACTTTTTTTATACTAATGGCTACGTACACGGGGCTTCGTACGACCAAATAATTTATATGAACTTCCTTCGTCGGTCGCTACGACTGAATTCCATTCTGCCGCACGGGAATCGATATATAACGAAAATAAAAAAATTGCGTTATTTGTGTTAGATAATATTTGATATTTTTTATAATATCTTAACCCTATCTCTATTTATAAGCCAAATTTCAAGGTTCCTTACATTTGAATTTCTGTATTTTATTATTTGTAAAGCGGACACATAATATTTCTGTCAAACATAGGCTTAAGAAGTATCAGGTCTACAACCTAAAAAAACACTTATCCGAGAGCAGCAGCAGCAGCGTTGATGAGGGTCTGACTGCCACCGGGCAGGTTTCCACTGATGGCATTCAACAGAGTCGCGTAGATCTGCTGCTGCGGAGTGAGGGGGGGCAGCGTCGTTGAGGGCTCCTTCGAGAAGTCAGGAGCTTCCGTCCGATAGCCGTCCAGGGTGCTGGCCAGCAGTAACACAATCGTCAATACGAACGACAGTTTCTGTAAGGAATTTGGGAACAGTTAATCAGTTGAGCGAGCGAAGATGATTTGACCTGAGAAACAATTCTACCAATCCTTCTCTCCGCTGTCGGTAATCACAGTAGCAGCTTTTTTCTAGTGGAGACCCTTAATAAGCTTCCATACACCTTCCAGCACCACCCTCCACTTTCTCCCCTCCTCGCTTCGTACCACTTTCCGTCCGTCTAACCTTTCAAATTTCGAACATCGTGCTACCAACAAAACACCTTTAAAGTAGGAGGAAAGTGTAAAGAACTACTAAAAACAAAGTAAACCCATGATCCAGTAAAACACTTTTTCTTAATTCGTACCCTCTCTGGTAACACTTTATACCTATTCTTCGTTGAAATGATCCGTCAAGTATGACACACTCGAGCGGAGTTTCCGCGAAGGAATGAACCAGAAACACAAAGCCATCGCGAAAAGTCCGTTTTAGTATGTCAGACTTAACAAAAAGATCTGTCGCGGATATCAGACGCGGAATTCGTTTTCCGTCCCGCAAAGATAAAACAAGTTAAATACGAAAAAAAGAAACCGGCCAAGTGCGAGTCGGACTCGCGCACCAAAGGTTCGGTACCACTAAGATAAAAATACCGTTTTATTTAGAAATCTTGGGTCTGTGGGTTAAATTGATTGTCGCTTTATAAATCGTAAAATTTAGCTACGAGACGTAGCAAAACGCTACGAAACGTAACATTAAATGAAAAAGAAAGAAAGCAAACTCAAAATACTTACATGTTGCAAGCCCATTCTCACACGAGCTCCTACACACAGTATCGACTGAAAACTAAACTATTTGAAGGTTATCACGGATGTAAGTTATTAAACCTCGTTTAAAAATACGCATTGAAGATGAAACATAAAATTTGTATTAATTAGATGTGCGTGATAGACGTAATTTTGAATTAAATTTTTATACTAGACTTCATAATGGTTTAATGTTCTTTTAGAAATCGCAAATCCTGTTCCTGTTTTCTCAAATAAAATATGGTTCTCAAATAATTACCCCCGTAAGTTAATTTGAACAAAGAAAAATGTGTTTGTTTGTATCTCTGTATGGTCGACTCCAATGACACGTAGAACTCTCATCATCTTCTACCAATCTCGCCTTTTCCTGGTCAATGAAAGATGTGTGTAGAGCCATGGACGAATAATAATAAGACTGACAATCCCCATACTGGGAAACGTAACCCGGAAAAGTATAAAACTCATGGAAACTAGATGGCGCTTTTCAAATAATCTAGAAATTAATTATGGTCTACCGAGTATTCTGCCAAAAAATCATTCAAAATTTCAACATAGTTTCAATGTAAAGAAACGCTAACATTGAAATTCGGTTTATTTTTTTGGAGGATACTCGATAAATCATAATAACTTCCCGGACTATTTATTAGCGTCATCTAGTTTATACTTTTCCGGGTTACGATTTCTTAAAGGAGATGGTCAGTCCTTCTTATTGTTCGTCCATGGTAGAGCCTAAATCGCTTTCCTGGTTCTTAACATACGTAACATCATTCCCGTCGAGGCAGAGAACTTTACCCTCCACCTATGCTAGACACTTGCCTTGCTTCCTCTACTTTCATCAACGCTTTCATACACGCATTGGTTTAGGTAACTTTTAACCTGGTTGAACGTTCGCCTAGACCTTTGCCTTCCGAAGTTTCCATTCACTCTCGCCTGTTAGATCTCTCTCGTCAATCTTTGTTCATTCATCTTCTCTACATGACGAAAACATTACAACATTCCTTTCTAAATTTTAGTCACTAGTCTGCTTAAACCCAACCTATACGTTTGACCACTGTTCAAAATAACATTTAGCAAACTTTTTGGGCCTTCGTTATAAGATTAAACTCAGTCAGATTATTCAAATATCCGCCATCTACAATATTCTACAATCAGATCATCAAAGTAAGTATAAAGAGTAATATTTTATTTATCCATTGCTACTGGCCTACTATCAACAAAGCACTTATTTATAAATACAGTCCATTTTAAAGTTATCTTGACAAATAATGAGATTTGACCTTATCATAAAACGCTAAAAGGCTGAAAATCAATTTGATTGCCAGGGGTAAAAAGGTCAAGTACTTTATATTTGTTCGACTCATTAAATATAATTTTTAGAATACCAGAAACTCCTTCGTCGTGACTTGATTATCGTGATATTATTATATTTTATGCTTAGATCTAAAGGGTATTTCTTACGAGTCTGAAAAGACGTCCACTGCTGGACATAGGCCTCCCCTAAAGATCTCCATGACGACCGGTCCTGCGCTGCTCGCATCCAGCGGCTGCTGCTGCATCTATCACTGTCAACCGACTTAATATTTTTATACTGAGTACATGGTGGTACGGTCAATCGCTTGTCGGTATAAACTTTTTCAACTCTATTACCACGCTATAAGGTCCAAAAGTGTTTCTACTGATGTGCGGCCGTGTGTACTTTAGGTGTTTTTCCTTATGACAGTGCCATCCAGTTGAACTTTCAAAAGTCGAATTTCTTATGAAACTTTACAACTTTTCCCAAGAAACATAGGTTGAAATACAGAAATAAAATTACACAACGCAACACCCCACAAAAGGACAGGGAGTTCCCTCGAGAACTCCAGGAAAATAGCGTGGTACTGTAGGGTGGATTTACCATAGCCATCACACTTGTAAACGTTGCGGTTAGCGACTGCTGATGTTTGTGGCCGCAGTATGTAAGATGGTACGATGCACAGAAAGATGCTGCTGCCCATCCTCTGGTTCGTTAGGTCGCCTCTTACGGCACCCACGGATAGAGATGGTTTGGTACTATTCTTTGCCGGCGCCACACGGATCAGATCGGAAAAACGTAAATAAAAGTTTATATTTCCATACCATGTGTATAGCATTACAAATTTAAGTTTGCTGTTGATAGTTTTTACTTGCGTATCGCAAGAAAGTAATTGCGGTGCTGTTGTACCATTTATTTTATTTATCAGTTTCATTGTCGTAATATCCTTTACGTGTTAATAACGGATCAAAGATTAATAATTTCTATTGATGTGCGGCTGACTTAACTAAAGCATTATGTACAGTCAAGGTCAGGTCACGCTACTCTGAACTGTATAAACATACAAATATTTGGCGTTATTATATTGCTTTTGTTTGTATTTTTAGGGTTCCGTAGTCGACAAGGAACCCTTATAGTATCGTCACGTCACGTGGCTTACCTCAGAGACCCTTAGTACTAGAAAGTTGTAATTTGGTATGGACATACATCTTATCACATCTTATCCACGCCGACAAACTGGAACAATTAAATCTTGAAAAAAAAAATATTGTAGCTACAAGTAAAGCGGGAGTGAATTTTTTTTTCGTGTCTATTCCATCGTATCGGGTGTCATTAGATAGCTCTTTTATGCAAATAGCAATAGCATCCAGGCGATAGAACCTCGCTGAGCATTAGGAGGTTAAAAGTTTATGTTATGAACGTTATGACCTAGCAGCTAAACGAATGGTTTAATTGACACCATATTTTGAATTTAAGAGTTTTTCCTGCTGGCCCTCATTTTGAGGGTAGCTGTCATACAACGAAAATGTAAAATCGTAATTTTCGCATATAAGGCTCATAAAATCTTGATGAAACTTTGCATGACCAAGCATCTCCATGTAAAGGTATTTTGCGGCAGTATCAAATGGTCTGTGTAATTTCATATAAGGGGTGTTCCAGTACTCCCAAAATTTAAACATGTGATTTACTCGAAATAGTTAACGGTCAGTTTCTTTTAATGTTTAACAATTTGAATTCTGAATTGATCTGCATATTTCATGAGAATTTTTTTTTAAAAACCTAAGTATAAGTTTGTATTTCCGTACTATGGATTTACAAATTTAAGTTAGCAGTTGATACTTTTTTCTTGCATATCGCGAGAGAGTAAGTGCAGTGTTGCTGTACCATTTATTTATTAATATTAACATAATTTTTCAATAGAAACTAAAACGATTACCTACCCTAACATTCACAGATTTCGTGCCTCGCACGACTATCGAGCACACTGAAAATGAATCTAGGGAATTCGAAAAAATATCGTTCTGACTTTTTTCAAAAAGGTTAGGCTACAGGGAAAACCCTTAACCCGATTGTCTTTGTTTTAGGCTCAAATTGTAGCTGACTAAATTGACCAGAGAAGCTTTTCTCAATTTTTTTATAGCATTCTTCGTTTCCATAATTTTAAACGCCAAAATCCAAAATTCGGATATTATTGAATCTATTCGGCCATAACTTTTTCGATTTTGACTTTCTGAAATAATTTTTTGCAACTTACTTACAGCTCTCGTGAAGACGCGTCTTTTGAGCCTTTTTTGAATATCATATCTTCACAACTGTCCGAGATATAATAAAAACGCACTTTTTCGTGAAATCGGAGCCTACACTGGAGCGAACGAAAAAACATTTCCAATGTCAAAAAGGACTGCCGGTTTTAAAGGACACAACCTTGACCTGAACAATGATTTTCGACTCAACTTGATACGTATTGTTGAGTTTTATTCAAAAAGGCATTTCCAGACGACGTTTTCGAATCTTCTCAGAGGATTTCTCCCCGAGTTTCGTATTTCTTGTTTTATTTGACACCGCCGTCAATCCTGTGCGTTATTCGGGACAAAGCGCGTATGTGCCTTTGAATGCTGTAATATAGGTACTTGTATCTACGCACTTACTCTATACAGGGGTATTTTAATCACCCCGAAAATTTTAAAAATAGTCATAAAACTGAACAACTTTTCTCATTGAACAGGAGTCGAAAAAAAATTAACCAGACAAGTGCAAGTTGGGCCATGTACAGTGTAAGGTTCCGTAGCCTGATTGCTACGTTTTTTTTTTATTACAAGTGAGCAAACGAGCAGGTGAGCCACCTGATGGTAAGTGGTCACCACAGCCCATAACACCTACTGTCTTATTAATGGCATATTTTGACACTAATAAGACAGCTAAGCGATTTGCTCACTTTGAGAACTAAGATGATATGTCTCATGTGACGTCTTTTATCTAATATTTTTTTATTATTATTATTCGTTAACCAATAAAACCTACTTAGCTGTAATAGTTTTCCTTTTAATTTCATCATGTGTAATGCAAATATGTTTTTTTTTTTCACATTTACACTTGACTCTTAACAAAAAATAGTGCTTTTATGGAATATATTTTGTAAGTGGGTCCTTAAATCGAAAAGTGATCTAAACACATTTACAAATATTTTGCAAAGCCCTTGGGAAAAAAAACCGATCAAGTTCGAGTCAGATTCGCGCGCCGAGGGTTCACCTATAGTATTTTTATAAGCGACTAGCTGTGCCCGCGGCTTCGTCCGCGTGGAATTCAGACAATGAGCAGTATTGTACAGTCCAAGAAGTCTTTGTTCTGAGGTGCAGTCTCTCCCTCTCCCCCTTTCCCTGCCCCTCTCCATCGGGAGGGATCTCCCTCTCTTGGGGGATGATTTTTCAAACACGCTGAAACACATGTTCATTTCTTTTGTTTTTATTAGAATAGAATAGAAATTATTTATTTGCAAGAATACATGTTACATAATAAGTTCTTAAAATAGATTCCAGTACAGTATTCTGCTTGCGTCAAGCATGCAAATTTTTGTATAAAAATATTAATTACATCCACAAATCCAAGAGAAGCAAATAAAACAAATAGAAAAAAAATTATAAAAGATATGTCAAACGGTCAAAAATGAACAAAAAAAAAATTCAATATCAGATAAAATGTCAAAATTTTAAATTAAATGTCATTAAAAGTCAGATATTCTCTAATAGTGTAAAAATAGCCATTTGAATAATTGTGATTTAAAAGAATTAATGTTTTCGATGATTAGAATGTCATTTGGCAATTTGTTATATATCAAAATACTCATATTATAAACATTTTTCTTGTAAAAATCTGTATGACAAGGCGGTTGATATAATAAATTTACATACATGGATCTTTGCTGTCTTAGCAACACCTCTCTGCGGTAAAAATAAAAGTTTTGATGCAGTTTCACAAAAACACAAACTTCAAAAATATACATACACGGAAAGGGAAGAATTTCCAATTGAACGAACAAGGGCTTGCATAAGTCTCTAAACCAAGCGTTACAAATTGCACGAACATACTTTTTTTGTAGTTTAAATGCTCTATCGTTCTCAACTGAATTACCCCATAATATAATAATAATATAATTTCGTGTGCAATAAAGAATATTGTATTGTATTGTATAATACCGTATCGAAGAACGGACGAAACGTAGCCATGGTACGCGGTTAGTGCAGCTTCTTGCGATACCGTACTCCTTAACTTTCTCAGTGCGAACACGAACCGATTTAATCTGCCACAAACCTCGTCCACATGGCTTTTCCAATTAAGGTGTTCGTCAATTGGGAGACCTACAAAATTTAAAAGTATCGACTTGTTCAATTCTAAGATTTTGATAGGATACCGTAAGAGGTATTTTTCTAGAATTGTAAGAGCGGAAATGCATTACTTTTGTTTTACTTACGTTAACTAACAAATTATTTTCGTTCATCTGGTCAATTACATTCATTATTGTCTCATTAATTATTAAATCCCAATTTGAAATTTTGTCACATTTGATCAAAAGCGTTGTGTCGTCCTAATTTTTTATAGAATTTTCATATCATACATACTTTCATCCCTTCCCCTTGGGGGACAATATCTCAAAATTGCTGAAACACGTGTTTCTTTGTTTCTAATTATTAACTAAAATCCAAATTTTCAAGTACCGCATGTCAAAACTGTAGAATTTTCATACAAACTTTCATCCCTTATTTCACCCCGTTAAGGGATGAATTTTGAAAAATTCTAAAATACGTACTTTTTTATTTTTTACCAAAAGCTCCGAACCAAATTTCTATTATACTACCTTTAAAAATGAAAGACTTGTAGATCAACATACGGAAAAAAATCATACCCTTTTTCACCCCCTTGAAGGGAGATTTTTAAGAAATGCTTCAACACGTGTTTCTTTATTTTTTACCATAAGCTCAAGTTCAAATTTGTGTGAGTAAAGCTCAAGAAACAAAGGACTTTCATACAAACTTTCATCTCTTATTTCACCCCTTTAGGGGATGAATTTTAGAAAATTCTAAAACACGTACTTTTTTATTTTATACCAAGAGCTCAAAACCAAATTTAGACCAACATACGGATAAAAAATCATCCCCTTATTCACCCCTTTGAAGGGTGATTTTAAGAAAATGCTTAAGCGCGTGTTTCTTTATTTTTCACCAGAAGCTTATAATCAAATTTGTGTGAATCTAGCTCAAGAAACAAAGGACTTTCATACAAACTTTCATCCCTTATTTCACCCCCTTGGGAGATGAATTTTCCAAAATCCTTTCTTAGCGGATAGTTTTGACGTGCATAAAATCTATGTACAAAATTTCAGATCTGTATATATAGCGGTTACGGCTCGGCGTTGATGAATCAGTCAGTCAGTCAGGACAATATATTTTTAGGACCGAACTAAGTTTGTTTTTAAAGGTATTTTCATAGTATTTCTGAAACACTGTGCTATTTAAAGAGATCGGTTTATTTTTGCTGTAATATTTACGTAAACCTTTATCGATTATAATTAATTCAGATTTTTTATTTGGCAAACTTCGGAGATAAGGTTAGTGATATTTTGTTGGACATTTTCCATCATAACTGGAAAACTAAAAATATATGGTATCCCACTTGACCTAGTAACGAAAATTTTAAAAAAATTCCACTCCTTTATAAGCCATTTACAATAATAATATATTTTTATTTTAAATAGATGTGACAGACAGACATAAGAAGTCGCACCTTATGATACCCTTATGGGTTGCGTTTTTATCATTTAGGTTCGGCACAGATTCAGATTCATTTAATCAGTATTAAACATACATTGTCAATTTTTTTTGTTATTTATACATTATTGTATAATTTTAAGTATAAATAAAATTATACTATACGTATAACTGTTACAATTGTATAGATTCCTATAATACTTTATGTGTTTCATAGGCGAGGAACTCCGTCACTGAAAAAATGCTTTTGCAAAAGAAAGTTTTTAAGTTTATAAACAAGCGCACGATCCGATTTGGCGCACTTTATATAGTCGTCGCTTATTCAGGGGTCGCTTGCAGATATGTAATTTAGGGAACCCTAAGAATTTTTCATCCGCACTTTAAGTGTAATATTTACAACACTAAGGCCGGTATTTCACTGGGACACCATGGCAGCGCAACCATGTCGCCGCTACCAACAAAATGTATACAGCTCTATAGAGAGTTACTCACCTGGTGTCCATTTGGTTGCGCAACCAATTTGGCGGCGCAACCAGTTCGGATGCTGGTCGCGCTACCACTCCCAGTGAAATATAGCCCTTAATACTGTGGCCGCAGGGTGTGGCGACTCTGGTGTCTTTACTGGTGTCTAGTTACGGACACCAGTGGCGCAACAAGTCGCGCAACCAGTCGCGCCACCGTGGTATCCCAGTGAAATACCGGCTTAAGGGAGCGGGGAGGATCCTGAGCTAAGCCGCGGACAGACAGACAATCCGACGGACAGAAAGTCGGACATTACAAAAATATACCTACCTTTTGACAGCGGAACCCTTAAAAAAATTTTGGCCTCCTATATAAAATGTGGTAAAACTCGCAAAGTCAATTGAGTTTCAGAGTTTTGAATGAGGTCTTATTCATGTTCTCTAGCTTTTCATCGTCCGTTGTAAAGGTACTTAAGTTTTATCTTCTCTACCTAGTGTAATAATAGAATTACCGTGCCGTGATGAAAAAATACCCGGTATAAATAAGTATCTTAAAAATAACCTTAAGAGCTACAGCCATTCTTCACAATTTTAATGAGGATTTGAAATCCGATATTAAGCTGAGACAGCTTTCAGAAATATTGTGAAACAACATCGTTTAAGAAGAATGAAGACGACTTTGTAGAAGGCGACTAGCAAGTGTGTTCGGTATTGTAAACAAGGCTGTATCCGCTTAACGCCTTTGCCATTAAGAAAAAAAAGTAAGATACTTTGGGTTTGACATTTGGACTGGTTTGGGCTACGCATAGGGCTACGCATGGAGCTGTAGCAATAATAGTACATTAAGATGCACGTGCGCTATTTTGGATATTACGGCCGAGGCTTAGAAATTGCAGCCCGAGCCGCAGGCGAGGGCGTAAAGGAGCCGAGGGTGTAATCACCAAAGCGCACAAGCTTCTTACGACGTTTTTCAACACATTTGCGAATAAAAACGAATCAAAATCGCTTACCTTTTTTTCCTAAGGAAATTTCGTAGACGTTTTCCTCACATTTCGTAGACGTTTTCCTCCCGATACACCGGACTTGTGTTTTTTGTTCAAGTATTTTCGACGTTATCACTGTTTTTCTTATTTGTAGAAGTCATTTATTTTTTAATTACATTAAACGCATTTCACAACAAGAAATATCTGTTAAAATGGCGCGCGTATTACTTTTTTCGAAAGACACAGATTATATATGCGCGCGCAGGATACAATGACTGAGCTTTCAAACAGACTACTTTTCAATTTATTTTAAAATTGAATATTTTGCTACTTTAAAGACAAATTTGTAGTTAGTTAGTTGATTAAAATCAATATTTTCGTTTATTTATCATATTATCGAACACAGTTTCTTATTTCATTAAACTATTATGAATGTTATAGATATAGAAACTCCTTGCACCTTGCCGCTATAAAAAACAAAACAAAAATAAAACACTAACCTGCCAAACAGCTTACTCAGCAAGTAGGTCTTTGTTCTGAGGCTCACTCCCTGAATTATTTAATATTGAATATTTTTACTTTAAAGACAAATTTGTAGTGAGTTGGTTGATTAATATAAGTATTTCCATGTAATTAACATTTATTCATCATATTATCGAGCACAGTTTACTTATTCATGAAAATATTATGAATATTATAGATATAGAAACTCCTTGCATCTTGCCGATTAAAAAATAAAACAAAAATTACAACACTGTGAAGTTATATCAATGAAAAAAGCACGCGTGTTTAATAAGCTGGATTATGGACCTTAATACAGTGCAAATAGAGCTGTTTTATGAGCAAATGTGTTGAAAAATATATTTCCAGGGTCATTCTGTGAATTTTGTTCGGTTTTGGTTCGGTGATAGTATTAATTTTAATTTACATTTATTGGCGCAGCTTAGCGTTGGCTTGTGGGCTATCTGATCTGGACTCTCTCTGGGTTTGTATCCACGTTAACCTTCCACTGCGCGTTTATTCATGGGAGGGTTTCAGCCTAAATAGTCTACAAAGTGAAACGATGACTCCTTATCTAAATAGTGGCAAATAACGTGTATTTCACGTGAAAGCTCGGGAGTGCAGCCGAAATGTATGTATGTATGGTAAAATTATAATTATCTCTAATAATATCAGAGAGTAAGTCAAAAAGACAGTCAGTAGGTCTTCCACAGGGGACTACAACTTAACGCGTATGTTACTTGTGGAACTAGCAAACAAAACTTGATAATTGTTTTTCTTTTTTTTTATAATGTCGTAAGTGAGCAAACGAGCAGTTAGGCCACCTGGTGGTAAGTGGTCACCACCGGCCATGAAACCAACTGCCTTTTAGTGAAATAATTTGACGTTAATAAGACAGCAAAGCGCGTTACCCACCCTGAGAACTAAGATAGTATGTCTCATGTGCCGGTGATTTCATTGGCTCCCTTACCCTTCAAACCGAAACACAGCAGTGTAAACAATTCTGTACACATTTAGTAGTCAAGCTAAGGCTCGACTGCAAAATTAACTTTTTTTTGTAATGTAAAAACATAGGCATGGGTATTTTCTATTATTTCATTAAGTTACTGATAATTAACTGCTATAGTTATTATATACTTTTTATTGCTAATAGAAACCTTACAAAACTTTGAAGGAGGTGCGTAGTTTTTGTTAAAATTATTTTTTTAATACTTTAATCGTCATCCATCATCAATATTTGTAGAACTTACACAAATAAAATTATTATTAGTTAAACATTCAAACATAAAATTAATTTCGTAAAATGTTTTCTAAAATGAGTAGTAAAATTCGCATTTGAAATATTTGAATATAAAATAACAACGGTCTAGAAGATGTCGTTTTGACACAAAAGTACACTCGGGGAAGAAAAATGTTCGTCACCTTAAGATTGGTTTACGCTCGCACGAGTGCCAGAATCAATCATACCAACATCTTAGTACAAGAAACAGTACTGCCAATATTTAAATAAATGTAACGTTTGGCGCAAAATAAGGTTTTGTTTGTTTTTCCCACTAAAGAGTTTTATATTTTATAGTTTTTTTTAGAACATAAAACTCTATAAAGATTTCACAGATTCCATTCGTCAATGTGACAAATAACTCAATAATAAAGTGACAGACACTTCAATTTATGACATTGAAAGACACTAAGAATGACAATAGGTTTTTTAATGTCGTAACCAAAGAGATGAAGTCAAACCAACACGAAGGTTTAAATTTATCAAAATTTTTATATGATACAATCTTCTTGGACAAGGTCTGAATTAATTTGAGCTTTATTTTCGAACAGTAAAGTATACTTTTGTATGCAATATTCGAATCTTTATCACAGTTTCAAAAGGTAATATGTGCTCGCGACGTTAATAAACGAATTAATTTGAAAACTGGCGAGCATTTTTCTTCCCCGAGTGTACCTATCGCAAATTGAATAAACGCGAGCACCTTTTGTAAACCAAGAAAAGATCACATCTATTGAGTTTGTTCACCAAATACGCTTTTATTTCTTGCACTAAACTCAATTTCGTGATGTTTTTGAAAAAAGAAAGACAAACTCTAATTCAGTTAGAAGCATTAACTTACTAATCTGGGGTTAGAAGCCCGTTGCGTGTTGGTATGGATGGTAGTGCGCTTGCCTTCACGCCGCCGTGTGCTGCGGGATCGATCCCCACCCAGGACATTAGTGTGATGAACAAAAAAAATTTCGTTCGGTGTCTGTGTGTTATTTATCTATTTAAGTACGAGTATGATATAAGTACTAGGTTATTTGACGCATTCCTAGTGTGAGATTTGCAAAATAAAACATTTGTATTACGACAGGACTAGGAAATAGATTTAATGTATTTCTAAGATTGTACTTCGATTACTCTGTTGTGTTCTGGAAAATAAATATTTTGTATTTTTAAATATATTTTTTTGGACCTGATTTACGTTACCCACGTTATGACAGAGGTTAAAAGCAACAACTTTTGTTCTACGACTTTTCTAACAAGGCACAAAAGAATTTCAACTCCCCATACTAAAGTGGTCACGTGACCGACCCATGTTGTATGAGAAGTTGAAAAATTTTCGTGTGTTGTTAGAAAAGTCTTAGAACAAAAGTTGTTGCTTTTGACCTTTGTAATAACGTGGGCATACGCAAATCAGGCCCAAAAAAAATAACATTGTGTATCAGTCTCTGACACCCATAGTTACAGCTTTCCCTAGTTTGGGATGTGATGACCTTCTTGTGTGAAGTTCAAAATCTCTTAGTCGCCATTTACGACCAGAAATGGGGTGGTGCTGGCCAATACCGGCACCACACGGACTAAGGGTATTTGAACATGATTAAGAGGGCCCTGAATGAAGTGGCTTTCTACAATCGCAAACGCTAGTTAGAATTGAATGAATTTTTTTGGGATTGACATTAGCTAACGAAATGTTGCGTGATAGCTAATGTCAATCACATACATTTTTATTCTATAGTGTCAGGGCCCAGGGATTTAAAAATTTTGTGTAAAACTTTTTAAGGACTTATTCTAGGGCTAAACGCAAAAGCTTTTACTCTACGACTTTTCGAAATTCGCAAAAAATAATCGACTTTCCATACAAATCGGACCAATCAGCTGATCTCTTCGTATGAAAAGTATTTTTTTTCTTACGACTTTTGAAAAGTCGTTGAAGAAAAGTTGTTGAGTTCAGCCCATGGATTACACCAATTTTAAAAGCCCAATATATATTCTCCCGAACTTCTTAATCACCGGTGTATAAACACCGTCAGTACGATTTGAATTTGTATTTCCAGCATAAATTGTGTCACAGTGTAGAACACATCCCTTTACACGTTCATACCGTGTAAGAATCGAGAGTCACCTCGTAAAACACAACGTTGACACTATTTTAAAATAGAATTCCGGACTGAACCCACTAAGTGCTTACGAGAAAAATATACGTGATGAAATTTAACGCGGTCGCAACGATAGTGCTGTAGAAACACTACAAGTAATACCGATATTTTACAAGAATATGGGCGGCCATTTTGGAACAATAAACTTGGAAAATTATTTCTACGATGTAGTGCCGCTGTGTGTGTGGAACGGATTCTGCTGTGTATAAACTAGGTATAGATAGATAGATAACACATTTGTTTTCCAACACAGTACAAAAAAGACACAAAACATAAATAAGCCAGGTAAGAACATAATATTAGTGAGTCACCATCTGAATGTACTGTGCCAGAGAAAAGGTCCGGACTCAGCATGATGTCGTTGCGGGGGGCTACGACGACGCTGATGATTCTGCCCGCACCTCAGGCAGGAAACAAGAGGGTCGCCATAAATTTAAATATGATGATAAATAGGAACATAAGTAGTAAAGAAAATAAAAAATAGCCAAGCTTTCAATGATGTGAGAATATATGAAAAAAAAGTATGAAATAAAGTTAATATGTGTATATATATAGGGTGACTTTTAATTAGTTCTTGATAGCAAAAGATATGCATGTACTCATGATACTGAACAACTTTTCCCAAGGAACATAGGTCGAAATACGAGAAACCAAATTTGATCTCCCATACAAAATGCGCTATCAGCTGATGCAGTTTCTATGGGAGGTCAACTTGATTTTCGTATTTCGACCTATGTTCCTTGGGGAAAGTTTTTCAGTATCATGAGTACATTCATACTTTAATTTATCAAGAACTAATTAAAAGTCACCCTATGTATATAAATACAAAATATATATCTAAAAATAATAATATAAGTATACATAAATATCTATAAACATAAATAAACTAAACCCTTACTTACGTACGGTCAACCACGTCGGTGGAAACTTTATAAATTCTATTACTATGCTATAAGGTCCTAAGTGTTTCCACAGATGTTCTGTTGAGTATAAACACACTTGCTTTTGTTACCTGAACCCCAACGCTTAGGCTACGGTAGACTACCAGGTCAAATAACTCAAGAGCCTGGTTGTTACGAATACAAGATTTAAAAAAATAGGTCATCATAAACACTCAAACACATTACGGTTAATAAAATCTTAAATACGATCAAAAATAAGATAAAATATTATTTCTTTTTTGTGTAAAATAGATTTTTGTGTATCAAGTGAGCAATCGAGATTGTGGGCCACCTGATGGTAAGTTGTACATTATACGTTTATTGTACAAGTTTACGTCATCGAAATTATGACGTCACTATGCCAGTATAAAAATCCATGGCTAATAAAGAGAAGAGTGCTCATTTGATCTGGCGGATTTTTTGCCTGCATTTACTAACAGCTTTTTCAAGTAATCTGACACCGTCTGATCCAGACTCGGCGACTAAATGTCCCCGATTAACGACCGTACCTCGATAATGCGATGATGTATGAAGTGCACGCTGCAGCTTCTTGGTTGGTTGACTGCCACCTCCATTTTCCGCTACATGGGCAACCTACTCGCCCGATGCACTGCAAACTGGTCTCTTGACAAATGCGCCATGAAAACTTGGTTTAGATAGAAATAGATCAGTTGTTTTGACTGAAAAGATTTTCACATACACCAAATACAGAAAAGAGACTAATACTATGATCTTTTACCAATCTATTTATACGGTTTTCCCGTAAGTCTCTTATTTTTCATGTCGCTTTCTCGCACAATGTGCAACTTTGTTTGTGGATTAGGTAACACTGAAGTCATAACCGGGGCCTCACAAGTAGGTATGTATGTAGAATTTGTGTGGAATGAGAATGAAAGTGTATGGGATTGACATAAACCTTCACGCGACATTTCTTTACAAGCATGTTACGAGCAAATAATGTCAACACAACAAATTTTTATTGTTGTATTTTACTGGCGTGATTAAACTTTTTTTCCGTCCAAAGGCCGTAGACAAGTGGCATTCTATAATCGTAAACCTTTCTTTCTCATTGTCGTAAACGCTAGTAGAATAGAATTGAAATGTATATCACGCAACATTACAGCTTATGTTATTCTATTCTAATGGCGTTTACGATTATAGAAAGCCACTTGTCTACGACCCCTTTAGTGTTAAAAGCACGTGCTATTCGGTAATAGAAAATACCTCGATTCAAACGGTAACGCGTACTGAATTCCCACTCAAATGGATCGCTGATCGCTAATGCAGGTAGTGCATTAGCTCAATCGAATACCTGTACAGAACCCAGAGCAGTTTGAAACTGTTTTGTGTTGGTTTCGCTTCGGAACGTACTCTCGAGGGAAAGCAGTGAACAAGGCAGATTGGGCCATTTATCTCGATTTGTTTTGAACTATGCTTTAACTTTACAAGGATTGATAAACATTGCTCTCTAGTAGTGAAGAAGAGCCAATAAATTGAAGCTTTCGAAAAAGAATAAGAAATTCATTTCTAGTACTGAGACAACTAAAGTAACTGACATAGCCCCACGGAGTAAGGAAGGAGAGAGGAGCTGCCCCTACGGAATTTTTGTACGACACGAAGCGTGACAGTGCGCGGGGGTGAAGATTGAGTCACGGGTTGGCGGGACATACAACTAGACTCCACCTACTTATGTAAAATCCATCTAGTGGGAAATAGTGAAACTACTAGCACTTTTTGTCCTTACGCACTTTTTGGTGGTACTGCTATACTCTACTAGATGGCGTAAAAGACACTATACTACAAAAATAAATTGTTTATACAGGGTGTTAATTTAATTGCGTGCCATAGCTCGCGGGTTCAGTATCAGTATCTGAACGACTTTGCCAAAGGAACATAGTTCGATAAAGGACATAAATTTTAGACTTCCCATACAAGTATGTTGGTCACTCAGTAGGTATGGAAAGTCCAAAATTATTTTTTGTTTTTCGACCTATGTTCCTTGGAAAAAGTTATTCAGTCACTGATACGGATCTTACTCCAGAGCTATGGCTCGCAATTAAATTATAACCTGAGACTAAGAGCGGGCAGTCGGTAACCCTTCCTCGTTGCTTATGAAAATAGCGACCAATCTATACGTATAATAAAATCGCGAACTCGGCGAATCTGTAAGCTAAGCTACAAAAACTGTGTATTTTTGACAGGACGGGTCGAATTGATAACCTCTTCTTTTTGAAGTAGATTAAAAAGATAAAAGTGGTGGCAGCTTAACACGTTATGCTCCCTCTATCTATATGAATATAGAGCCAACTATATTGATTTGAAAATTCAAAAATAACAATAGGTATTAATTTGTATACCTACTTAGTAATCAAATTAAAAATAAGAGGCATTCCGCTATTCCTACTATGAGAAGTAGGTATGTTGTTCACGATTTTGTTTGCGATGAGGTAAGGTTGCTGACTTCCCGCTCTCTATCTACTGGGAGTTTATTGCCAAAGTTTAGAAGATGGTTCGGTAACGATAAAGGAACACAAAAAATATTTAAAAATCCTACATAAAAAAACGAAATCTCCTTGTCTAACTAAAACTTGAAATTGAAACTAAACTAACGCAAAAAAGAAACAGTTTCAGTTATGTATGTGCCTACCTAATCCACTGATACTTGCGCGCTGGTTTGATGATTTGGGTCATTGCGCTCCGAGTTAGTTTAGTTTCAATGAAGTTTTTTTTTTTTTAGGTAGGCTTTTTTTTCATATCTTATTGTGTTCTTTTATCGATACGGAACATCCACTTAGCTATGGCACGTTATTAAATTAAGACCCTATATACTACTTACTTGCTGAAATCTGGAAGACGGTTCTTGAACCTAACTCTGGCGAGTTTGTCCACTGCATACTAGATGGCGCTACTACAAACAACATAACTACAAACTACAAATATTTCTCCAAATAAATAAAATATTCACGATATTCACGTAATTTTTATCAAACTATTGTTAAAGCTAAAGCCAGAAATGTAAATTGAGTCTGTGGAAGTAAAAAGAAGGGGTGAATTTCGATCGTCTACAAATATTCCCAAAACCATCTAGCGACATAAAGCAGAACTAATGTTACGGCCACATGCCTACAGTACATCGATAACAAATTTTATTGAAAAATCTTACTTACAAGTGAAAAGACACTTTAAATGCAGTTTCTTTTTGCCTTTCTGACGAATTTAAACAAAGGCACACAACACTTCATAGTGGGAGTTGTTTTTCCAACTATGTAAACAATTTTTTGCAGAGCGTGTTTCGATGTGATCACTGGTAAGTTCAAAGAGGAAATGGCGTATGCCCCGCCCCCTTTCGTGACGTCATGGCTCAATTGATTGAATCACGGCTCGACTGATATCATCATCTCCTCTACCCTTCTTTACTTCGTGCATAGCCCTGAGAATCGCTAAACTAAAGTGGCAATGGGCAGGGCACATCGCAAGAAGAACCGATGGCCGATGGGGCGTAGGGCTCTAGAGTGGCGACCACGTACCGGTGGACCGACGATCTAGTCAAGGTCGCGGGAAGCCGCTGGATGCGAGTAGCGCAGGACCGGTCGTCATGGAGATCTTTAAGGGAGGCCTATGTCCAGCAGTGGACGTCTTTCGGCTGATATGATGCTGATGACTGAGACATACTCTCTATTTTATTGAAAAAGAAAGTGTCAGCAATTGACTCTTAATAAGGTAAGTAACAAAGTTCAAAATACAATGAATGAATGAATGAATGAATAACACTTTATTGCACACAATACAACGGGATATAGGTAAGTACAGTTAAAAGCACGTCAAGCTTGACACTATGGACTTAGTACCGTTCTTATATGTATCGAAATATGAGCTATTCGCACTGCAAGTGTTAAGCTGATGTGCTCTTGACTGTACTCACCCTGAACATGGCACAGAAAAGCAATAAGAATAAGCGGAATAAACACAGTGCCAACGGAAATAGCAATAAAAAAGCGCGTCAGTCCTATTTCAAAATATAGATGCCAGTCGGTTCAGAAAGTCGTTTTATTGTGAATATAGATAGAGTAAAGCAAGCCCATTCACGGGTCAATTTTCCAGCGCTCTGCCAGCAGCGAGACTGGTTTAAACCAATTGCGACTGGACTCGGATACGGATTGAAAATAGCTCTATTTGCAAAACAGACGACTATTTTGCATTTTGCGGAGGGCACATTTAAAATTGACGACCTTTTTGAAATGACTGAAAACGGAGTCAAATTGAATCTTTGCTTGAGATCTCGTTGCATCGAATAATTTGAATATGGAGTAGGTATGCTACGGGCATTCTGGAATTTTAATAGAAAGCAAACAAAGACTCCGATGGCAGTTGTATTTACGCTGAATTTACATTTATATCGCCTGTCAAGCCAGCAAAACACTGCGTTTAAAAAGTTTTGTTTTTGAACATCATCATCATAACAACCCATGAAACGTCCACCACAGGACAATGAGCTCTCTCCAAAATTCCAGCAAATCGCGTGGTACAATTTCAATTGTTTGCATGCAACCAATACTATTTAGTCTCACATTAAGATCGCTGAGGGCCTTGTCCTGAAGCTACTCAGCAATAAAATTTGAATAAATTAATTCATTTCTTTACTCGGGTACATCCATTGATCATACAAATTGTTGCACCAGAATTCGAACCCGAAATATTGGTACTATTACCTTTTTCTGTGCCGGGTGCTTCGCCTTGGCAGTCATTACCAACCTATCCGGTCGTCATCATCGCTATCAAGAGACCTTCAACTGGACACATCACACATCTCCTCCAGAATTTCACTACAGCAAACAGTGTTACGTTTTAGGAATACCTTTAATTGTTTTTCATCAGTCAACGTAATTCAACTACTGAAAACGTATGATCAGTCAAAGTAGGTAACTGAACAACTTTCAGTGAATAAATCTTTCAGGAAATGAAAAAAAAAACGGCTGTTCAAACAAGTTTGCAATTTTGTATAGAGAGGCCGATTTTTTACTTAATAGGTACGTGTGTTTAGCTAGTGTGAAACTGTAAAAGGGCAATATATTAAACAGCATTTAACCCTGACACGCCACGGCCGAGAAGCGATCTCCACTTTTGATTGCTTCAGACGGAAACTGCCTATTTCAACTCTATTTACATGCTTGATTTCATACTCACCGATTTCAGCACTTTAAAACAGGGTATCTTACGAGTATGGTAATCATCCATTTAACGATATGAGCAAAGTTTTAATCGTGTTCGCCAAAATGGCTCCATATACTGCCCAAATTATTCCTACGTATTAACATTTGTAGCAAAACGAATCGCTAAAGGACAGTATTATTTACTTTTGGAAATTTATCACAGGTGTCTTCTTTCGGTACAGTAGGTACGCAGTTGATTCTTTACTTCCCTTATTTATTGAGTTTATTCACCAATTGCTCTTTTCTTGCACTAATCTCGATTTCATGATGTTTTTGAATAAAATAAACGGACTCTAATTCAGTTAAACCTAGCGTTCTCTGACAAGCCCGTTGGTGTGGTTGGTAGTGAGCCTGCCGTTCATGCCGTGGGCCGCGGGTTCGATCCCCGTCCAAGGCAAAATTTGTGTAATGGACAAAAGTGTTCGTTCTGTGTCTGGGTGTTATTATATATGTATGCAACATCAGTCTCTGATACAATAGTACAGGCTTTGCCTAGTTTGGGATCAGTCAGATGACCTTGTGTGGAATGTCCCCCAATATATTCTTGAATTGCTATTCCGTTACAGTACTTTGAGAATACATTGAAATGAACTTACTGTTCTATTTAAAATATTAGTTGGATATGAACGTACTCTTAAGGTTCCACTTACTGGAATTCATACAATCGTTCTACGAAATGAAACATTGCTTCAAGCTACAAAAGTGAATTGAGTCCGTGTAATTTTAACATTCAACAGAACCTATGCATTGCTGATAAGCTTGCCAATGAAAAGGGTTTTGCAGCTCAATGAGTGAGAGAATCGAAATTGGCAATCAATGTAAAATGTGCTCATTAACAAAAGCACCACACAAACAAGGAGCGATATTTAAAACTGACGTATTTTGAATGTGTAATCTTTTTGCTGCAAATACACCGCTTTATTATTTTTCTTTGTGTCTTTAAGACCGATTTATGTAAACGTTAAATTCTTAAGTGAAAGGACTATGTATAACAATTGATAATGATTGAATTTAAGTTTCTTTTTCTTTTCTTATAATTTGAACAGCCTTGGAAGCTACAAAAACAATCCCAAGCAGTCCTTATGATCTTCCCATAAACATTTTTATATTTGACTTTTCGCAAATAATATAGGTAATCTGGATCATTTCAAGTCCGCGTAAACAGTCATGATCTAAGTAAGCATCTTCAACCCCATTGACCCTTACCACCAGGTGAGATTGAGGTCAAATGCTTACTTATTTTACATTTTAACAAAGTCCTAAATTTGACTCTCCATAAAAACGATCACGAAGAGTAGAGAGTTGGTTGAAACCAGTCAAAAGACATCGGAGTTCAGAATCTACGACGATGAGTTCATAAACAAAACAGATAAACAATGCAAATAAAATAGGGCGAACCCAAACCGTAATCCGTGTTGTTTGTCAATCAAATAAAAATTCAGCAGTGTAGTGTCAACAGGGATCCCTACCAGACCCTCGTCAGGAGTGTCAGCTCGGAAGGGGGGCAATCCATCATCACACTGCCTTAAGTAAGCAGTCGGTCTCCGTAACTGGGGATATTCTCCACTATGACATACTAACTACAGGCTGGTTGATATTTTTAAGGGGGAAATCTCAAAATACCATAGGCCTATGGGCCACTGATTTACGAGTAGGTCATACCATAATTCGCTAGAAATTGTCTCCCAGGGCCCTACAGACTAAAACTCCCTCCTTTCATTAACTTATGCAGTGCCTCCACCTTTTTATATATCTTTCTAGTTTTTACTCTTCGTATCGTCGATCGTAAATATCCACTGTGCTTAGATAAAAACTTTTGACTTCCCGTTCAAACTTTTTTTTTATTGTCAATGTGATTACTCTTGACCACGATCTAGTCTTGAAGACGAGATGAGGTCGACGATGGAATGAACTTGCCCAGAAGAAGCATATTCACTCGCGACTTGAATAGATTCGGGTTATATGAACTCGGGAACACAGACGCAGGCAGAGAATTCCACTCTTTTGCCGTGCGCATTATAAAAGATGTTTCAAAGCGCTTTGTGCGAATGTGCGGAATATCAACCAAGTATGGGTGATATCCTGCGGTGCGACTGGACTCCCGATGGTAGAAGGGAGATGGTGGAATAAGCTTGTGGAGCTCTACTAACCAACTATTAACCAAAAGGAAGAAGAGCGAGCGTGCGCCAAAAGGAAAAGGGTTAATGAGAGTAGAAGAAGTCAGGGAAGTATCTCAAAGGATGATGTCTTCTTCTACGAGATAGAGGCATGGTTTTTATGTAGCCTCACTTGTTTTGTACAGAAATATAACATTTACAACAAAAGCTATTTTGTAAAGCGATTTCTAAGGCTATAAATTTTGCTATTTTCTACTTTGTTTATGTAAACTTTATAATAAAAATAAAAAAAGATCTACAAGGTGTAACAGAAAGGGTATATCAACCCTGAAGGATGTGAATCTGCCCATGAAACTGAACAACTTTTCCTAAGCAACATAGGTCGAAATACGAAATTTATTTTTTTTATCTTCCATAGAAACTGAATCAGCTGATTGCTACGCTGTTGCTCATTTTGTATGGAAGGTAAAAAAAATTTTTCCGTATTTCGACCTATGTTTCTAAAGGAAAGTTGTTCAGTTTCATGGGCAGAATCACATCCTTCAGGGTTGGTATACCCTTTCTGTTTCACCTTGTATATTGCCAATAACTTAACGATCTAAGTATCAGTCTGTCTATCCTTACTCATTTACGATTGTCAATGGGTACTATACTCTCATATTCATAGTCATATTGCTATGCCTAGTATAGCTAAGCGCTGGTTTTCAGACTAGCCCCTAAATAGTCTTTACTGTCATCAATAAAAGTACCCCTAAAAGTTTGAAATAATAATTTATATCTCACCCTGTAGTTTGTTGGTTTGCCGGTGAATAAATATTATTTTAAATAAATAATTTATTAGCAAGATTGTTTTAAAGTAGGTTTTATCTATTGGCATTGTGAGCTTGATGGCTA
Organism: Athrips mouffetella; assembly: GCA_947532105.1. NCBI lineage: Eukaryota > Metazoa > Arthropoda > Insecta > Lepidoptera > Gelechiidae > Athrips > Athrips mouffetella. Next base: position 23,827,841 of record OX383967.1, read on the forward strand.
CTGGTGCAGGCCGTTACGTTAGGAGTCTTCGGGAACGTGGAACCGGATCCTGAAATAAAGGAATGTTCGAAGAAGCACTGATTGCTTGAATGATTCTTAACAAGCATCCGATGACGGAATGTAATGACTTAATAGCCGTCTTGTGCAAAACTTTGTCTCTGAAATTGTTCTCAACGAAGAAAATATCCTCACATAATAAAGGTACACGTCTTGTGTGTTTGTTGCTTGAAGAACCCACCTTAAGCTAAGCCTAACTACAACCCGCGAATACATCCTAAATCTTTATAAAGCAGGCCCCACTCTTACCTAACAGCACCACTAATAGGGTAACCCGTCCGGTGCGGTCAAGAGCATGTGATCCGGTCCGATTTATAACCTATCCTGTTTTATGTAAGCCAACACCCCTTGCACCCTGGGGACCCTGGGACTAGCACCTTATTGTTTTATGTCAGAGGAAACGGGCCAATTTGTCTAGCTGGTTGGGCAAGCAGGGTTAAACTCAGGGACATGCTATTATTTTGGTACGTGCACTATTTTCACTATTCACAAGCTGTAAAAATTCCTGGATTCCCCATTTTTTCGGGAAAGCTTTGTTTTCTTAGTCCTGTTAAAACCTTATAACAACTGTAAATTAATGTTGAAGATAAGTCATACCATTCTCAAGTTAAATGATTAGAAAAGAAGAACATAAGATTTTTTTAAATAAGTAGATAAGTAGAGTACAGTCCTAGTTCTAAAACAGTTATTTGATAAAACACTGGACATTGGTACACGAATTTTTGTTATTCGAGGTAGTAATATTGTTATTTCGCGCAAGTGCCTTGTATTGAAACTTGAGTATGCGACAGAACCTACGATTGAGCTACGAGCGAAGCGAGTGGTTAAAAATAGAACCCTAAGCTTAACGAGGGTTTCAAGACAATAACCTAGCTGCCGAGCGAAACACACAATTTTTCACCTCTTAATAGCGTGGAAAATGCTTACGAATTGCGTTATACTATACCATAATTCATCATCACGTTCTAATTTCAAAAACCTTTTCCACGCTAGCGAACAAAAGTTACTTTTGTTCGCAAATTTCGAGCGATAAAGCATAGTTTTCCGAGCTGGTTAAAAAATCTGTTTACGTCTTCGTTCTTAATTAAGTAGTTTTTTCGCAACAGTTACTTTAGATATCAATATTTCAAAAATATCTCTATTTTAAAGCGAATCTGTATAAATATGTGTCCTGCCGTATTTTTGTTAACATGAATACTTCAAACAGAACACTGACTTAATAGAAAGGATTCACATTTATAAGTAGAATCTGATTACAACCCTGTCAGACCTGTTTATTTTATCTGAGCCAAAAGGAAAGGCACATGATTTATAAAAAAGTATTTTTATGTGACACAGAGGTACTTACAAGAGATATAATAGGGATGACGGTTCTGACGGGTTATAAGAAAATGTTTTGCACTCTTCCAATATGCATAACTTGTTTCAAGTTGTATACATATGTATTGTAGCACATCAGGGATCTAGTGCGGTCAATATTAAAAAAAAACAAGTCTTTTTTGAAACTATAATTTTAATATGAATGAAAATATCCTAGGTGAACTTGCAGAGACCAAATTTAGAGTGTTTTGTATACTTACCGGCAGGTCAAGAAAACCGAAGAGAGTAGAAGAAGTAAAAGAGTACCTAAGTAAAAATCGCAGCAGGTGAAAGGATATGGTCTAAGCCACCAGCTATCTTGAAGTCGCGAGTGAATAGGCTTCTTCTGGGCAAGCTCGTTCCATCGTCGACCTCATCTCTGTTCTCAAGACTAGATCGAGGTCAAGAGAAAGCCCATTGAAAATAAATAAAAAAAGAAGATAAAAGAAAAAGAAATAAAATGTCGAACATACCAAAAAAAGTTGGCTTAGGGTGCATCTCGCTAAGGGAAAAGAGTCGTCGAAGGACGAAAATAGGGGTCGATGAGTAGGACACCTTAGTTTGATAAAAGTCGGAAATGAACTGTTAAATGTACATTTGAAGAATTAATCGTATTATTTTGATCACAGACAAGATCGTTCCAAAAACACTGGACACGTCCCGAGGCCATAAATCGAATTAAAACAAAATTAACATCAAAAACGACTTGAGTACTAATTTAAAATGTGTCTCACATTAAATTATCAAGGAACCACAGAATAAAGTAAACAAGAAGGTTAAGGTTTGGAATTTATTTTGTAAGGCGGTTTTAAAAGTTTTATGAAGATGCTTCCGACTATATTGTTTTAACCATGGGCTTTAATAAACTTTTGGGTAGGTAAGTTTCTAAATCTATTGGAAAGGAGAGGGTAAAAAGCTTGTGGATAGTTTTGTCAAGAAAAATGTAAAAATAAAAAAATATTAGAGTTAGTATTACTAGAAGTGACACATCAGAGTTAAAATCTGAATGATTATTAAATTTTATCTGAGTTTGAATAACTTGGTAGCCATTCTGTCACCACTGGTCTTGGGCACTGAGCAAGGAACCAAGTATACAAGGTTATTTTTTTGGACCTGATATGCGTATGCCCACCTTATTACAAAGGTCAAAAGCAACAACTTTTGTTCTACGACTTTGCGAACAACGCACAAAAAAACAAATTCGATTCCACATAGTAAAGTGGTCACGTGACCGACCCATTTTGTATGGCAAGTTGAAAATTTTTCGTGCGTTGCTGGCAAAGTCGTAGAACAAAAGTTGTTGCTTTTAACCTCTGTAATAAGGTGGGCATACGCATATCAGGTCCAAAAGAATAACCTATATATGTCGCAGGCAAATTTTATAATTCGTCGTTTTACATTATGTCTTGGCATTCTACAAAATGCCGAGAAATTTTTTATTCGTCATTTTACATAATGCCGCGGCATTTCACAAAACGGCGCGTAATTCGTTTCTTGCATTTGCGGTCGTAAGATAACCTAACCCATTTACCGTGGCTAACGAACCTAAAATACACCAAATCCCGTACGTCTAAACCCGTTTACAATGTGCCGGCGCCATTTTGCAATTTTATTTGCCGACCGTTTACAGTGTGCCTGCAGCCATTTGTAAACGGCGAATTATACGTACATAAATACGTTTTAGCCTTGGGCTTGCTCCAACTTTCGTCACACGGGTATTTTTAATTTATCGTGCCTAAAATATTCAAAAAATTTAAGGGATTCTTTTCATGTGGATTGTAAAGTTATTGTTGTTTTCCCGTCCATAAAAAGTTTTATTTTTCTCTTCCTAACTTGTTATTGTAAAAACGAATGAAAACAAAATTCTAAGAATGACAGCTGAGAACAATAAAGAGAGGAGGTCTCGCTTCCGCTACGTCTACGTTTCCGGCTGTGTTCGAACGGAAAAATAAATTCATTAGGAGACGACTGAGAGAAAGTCATTTCTAAAGCTATTTTTTAAATACAGTAGCAAAAGTATTTGTTTTGACGACGCGACGTACTGAGCTATCCAAATTTACGCTTGCGGTAGGAAAAGGTTCGTGAGTTTCCATGTTGATTTGTTTAACGTCGCGAGCCATTCGCGAACACATGTTACCGTTTGAAACTGTGACACAGACTAGACAGTTGCATAGAAAAATATACTTTTCACCTCCAAAGCTCGGAAACATTTGTTTTGTCGGTTAAATTCTGCGGCCAAAAGCGATTTTTGGCCCCTAGCGGGCAAAAGGTTTTTGAAATTCGAACGCGATGTACTTATTATTTTGTAGTATGCTGCAGTACTGGCCGCTTGTAAAACCAGGCACGCACTATCGTTTTCAAGATGAGAAAGAGGGATGCAGCTATAGGAAAGAAACAAATAGTATTATGAATAGTGAATGTCTGGTGGGTAAGGTACTGGCTGATAATGAAAAGTAAATTTAAAATTCGATCGCCTTTTTTTGTTCTCTTGCCCAGATTAATGGACTCGCCCTTTGACTTCAAATCAACGCAATACAAAATAGATTTGCCTGCCACTGCCTATCCTCTGTCTCCATATTGAAATCCAATGAAAATGAACCTTGTTCCGCAAATTTATCAAGTAGTTTATAGGTAGAGTCACAAACATAAGCACAGCAGTCCCAAAAATAATAATAATTTAATTATAGTGATGTCCTTTTTAATGTCTAGTATTCTTTATCTATACATGGCCACTCGTCCGTGAAAACTCTTTGACCTTGAGCGGGTCTCTGGGTACGGAGGTTTGTAGCGAAGCGCTGGTTCAGGTTATACTGGTTATGTTTCCACTTGCTTGCTGCCGTCAGTACCATTATGTAGGTATTATGCCCTTACGTTAAAACGTTTGCGTAATTATTTCTTATATTTGAATTGCTATTCTTGCATTATGTTAACATTTCCTCGCTTTAATGAGGTGAAAAATTTTGTGTTTCGCTCGGCAGCAAAGTTATTTTGCGTCTCGTGCCTTGAAACCTTCGCCACGCTCAGGATTCTTCTTTTGAACCACTCGCTTCGCTCGTGGTTCAATCCTAGTATCCTTCGCTTGCTCAGGTTTCAATACGAGGCACTCGCGCCAAATAAAATTTTTGCTGCCTTGCATAACAAATAACTATTACTGTTCCACAGTTAAGTTCGTATAGTACTTACTCGTATCTAGTCCCTGGTTCAAATTAATTCAGATCCCGTCAAAGAAGATTATATCATTATAAAGATTTTGATAAACTAAAACCTTCTCGTAGTAAGATGTTGGATGATATGATTGAGTTTTGAAACCGAGTGTGCATAGAGATTTTGGAAAAGTGCACGTTTTTCTTACATCAACCTAACTCTTTTTGTAAGACTTTTTGGTAGGTACAGTTAACGACATGTCAAGCTTGGCACTCGCAGTGCAGCTATACCCAACTAGCAAAAATTGATCTTTCAGAAGTCTCAAGAGTCACTCTTATATCATGCTTACAGACCTCTGGCGCACTTTATAAGTGTTTTCACCCTTAGTGTTATTGCCTTACAATGGTCTTGAGAAGTGTATTTTCAGTCTTATAAGCCTGTTTCTGATGCTTTTATGATACCAAATAAACTTACAAGTGACTTACAATGGCATGTACTAAGGGCAAACAGGCTTATAGTCTTCTTACTATTGCTGCACTAAGTGTGTTAACGCTAAAAATCCTCTTTGTGATCTCGTAGTAAGAGTAAAAATCACAATCGATCATCCGGTCGCCATATAGTCACGCGAGTGAATTCTTTTTATAAAAAAAAACAAAAGGACGCCGAAAAACGTAAGTATTTACATTTATTTTGCTTTCCTGCAAATCTCTAGTGTGTAGCTAATGTGTATATTTTCAAACTCGTGTTTTCGATTATTTTAAAAGTAAATGTCAATATTTTCACGGGCCTTTCCAAAAATGTATCATTGATGTGTAAACTTAAATAGTTATTTGTGAAATAATTAACAAAATGCGCCATTACACCTAATTATGACTAATAAGTACTTTATCAGAACAAAATAAGTGCATTACTCTTATTTGCGGATTATATCGGCCTCGTAAAGTAACTCAAAAGCATTTGGTTACTGCGTGCATGCGGCCATATTGCTCATAATTTTAGGGTTCCTTGATAAAGTTAAAGTAAATCAAATGAAAAAGGTGTTATAGGCACTTAGTGCGTTTTCACGTAGGAAACAGGTGGCATGCGCCGCCTTACCACCAACCTGATTTTACAATAATTTCGGGAGCAAAACTATAACACACAATGACGTCATACCATGGAAAAAAATAAACTCAAAATAGATTCTGTGTAAGTTACTTATAAGTGTTTTAAATTACTATTACTCTTTATAATGGCTTAGATGAGATAAATCAATAGATTTTATACTTGGTTTTAAAGTGGATTTATATGATGCCGTAGTAAGAGTTTTAAGCATTTAGTAAAGCAACTTCTAAGATTGAATGTAAATATACAAGGCATTTATAAGTGTTTATTAAGAGTCAATGACAATCAGACTTATAAATGCGTTTAAAATACCACTACTCTTATTAATTGCTTACAACGTTATCTTATGTACGTCTGTAAGAATAAATCATAAGTATAACTGACGAAGTCTAATAAAACACTTAAACAAGTCATTTCTAAGCTCGAAAGTACTTACAAAATGCATATATAAGTGTTTATTAAGAATCAAGTGCAATCAGGCTTATAAAGTGCGCGTATAATACCACTACTCTTATTTTACTTTCATACTTCTATAAGAATGCGTTACGAGAGTGAATGCTCTTAAAGCCTAAATAGACTCATAACATGCCTTTATTAGGGTTTCTGTCTTAATCAGAACACATATAAGCCTTATATAAGACCTTAAGCTCTTATAAGGTTTATGACCAAGGGAAATTTGCTAGTTGGGTAGCCCGTATACGTCTATTGAAATAAGAACGGTACAAAGTCCGATGTGTCAAGCTTGATGTGCTTGACTGTACACATGGCTGCACGTCAGTGGAAATGTTTTGACCTTGAGCTGGTCTCTTGTTTCGGGCGTTTGCAGCGTAGCGCTAGTTCGTTTCGTATCCACTTCGTTGCTGTCGTGCGGACGCTTCCACGTCTACCATCATAGCAATCCATCGTATACGGGTCTTCTCGAAATGTATGTTGGGCGGTCGAAAAGACACGACAATTATTTGATCTTGCGAACTTGCGAGAAACTGCTTGCTACGCTACGTCAAAAGACCCATTCACCCCTTCGTGACACAAATAAATAAATATGCGACTACATACATACGATCTCGGAACTTCTTAATCGACAAATTCGCACAAGAAATTCCTTTTTGCTTTAACGTCAGTGATACAAACGACAAGGGTAAGAATTTTAAAGGTCTTTGCGTTTTCAACAGACACTGTCCGTGATAAAAAGAACCCTCGTCGTTTCCAAAAGAAAACATTCCTTATATTTCTAACGAAATTATTCGAGCAAACATTTTTGTTCCAGAAGTATTTGTAACTTTCTTTTACGTTCAAATTGCTGTTTAAATACATACGCGTGGCTGAACATTGACAAACATTCGGCGCATGGCGGCGCCTTTTGCTCTGTGAGATTGTTAAACGCGTTGGAGCAAAAGATCTATGGTGTTTTTGCAGGCGCTAGACGCAACAAATTTCAAAATTATACGCAGTCATGAAAGAGCTTTCATTTATTCATAATCTTTTTGGCATTAGTCGTTCAAAAAGTTCATTTATTTATGCCTCGTTACAACAAAAGACTTAAGAGTTTGCTTAAAGTATGATATAGTGGCCTTTAAGTCATTTAAGAAATGAAAAGAAAGTTATTTTTCTTACAAAAAACTATATACTACTCGTATACTATATGCAGTAGGATGCTGCCGTTTACAAATTCGTGGCAACTTTCTGGCAGGAGACGCTGACGGGGGCGAGGTTCACTAAATTTTTCTCGACAACAATTTCGTTGCACGATGTTAAATGTGCGACAAATGTGTTTAATTTTAACATACATACACAACATCACGCCTCTTCCCGTCGGTGTAGGCAGAGACCACAGTCCTCCACCTGCTACGATCTTGACATACTTCTCTTGCTTCCTGTACTTTCATCAATCCTTTTTATACATGCTCGTCGGTTTAGGGTACTTTTAACCTGGCCTTTATTCAGAATTAATTTATTATATAAGATTTTTTTTAAAATATTGTTTATTATTAATTAATTAATTGATTATTAATTTTAATTTGTTCGTATTCTCCTGAAGATGCTAAATAGTTAGTGAAACCGGCCGAGAAAAATAAAATTAGTGAAACAATGTACAAGTGTTTTAATACTAAACTGAAGTACATCCATATTTTTACCATAAAGCATTGCACTGCTGTGTTTTGATTCGAAGTGCAAGGGAGCCAGTGACATTACCGGCACATGAGACTTACCATCTTAGTCCTTAGGGTGGGCAGCGCGCTTTGCTGTCTTATTAGTGTCAAATTATGCTAATAATTATAAGCGATCGTGACGATTTACTATTAGGTGGCCAAGCTGCTCGTTTGCCTACTGGTGAAAGTAAAAAAAACCGGTCAAGTGCGAGTCGGACTCGCGCGCCGAGGGTTCCGATATACCTATAGTATTTTTGGAAGCAATAAAGTCCATTTTCAGGACCGCAAAACTAAATTTGTTTGTAAAGGTTTTTTGCAGATTTCTGAAAAACTGTGCAACTTAGAAAGATCGTTTTATTTTTGCTGTAAAGTTTACATAAACCTCTGTCAACTGTAATTAATTCAGATTTTCCCTTACTCAAACTTCGGAGATAAGGGGGGGGAATGGTATTTTTTTTGACATTTTTCATCATAACTTGAAAACTAAGAAACTTAAAAAAATACAAAAATATATTTTAAAATGTACAAGTAAAGCCCTTTCATATGATACCCCATTCGACCTAGTAGCGACAATTTGAAATTTGGCCCCCCCTATTTTGGCCCCCTTTACATTAATAATCATACTTTTTTCAAAAAAATTTCATGTGCAATTAAGTTGGGCAACTATATTCTAAAACTATTCCAAATTTCAGCTCGATAGCGTAAGTGGTTGCTGAGATATAGAGGTGTGACAGACAGACGGACAGACAGACAGACAGACAGACAGAGCGGCACCATAAGGGTTCCTTTTTTTTACCATTTTGGTATCGGAACCCTAAAAAGATCTGTCGCCTTGCATCGTCCACCAACTTCTTTTACTTCGGGCTATGGTAGTTTAGCTATCGTCTCGTCCATATCTCGTGACACCAACGGACGAGATTTATACAAACCAATGCCAATGAATTATTTCGCAACCAAAAACGTTGATTAATTTTTGAATGATTAATAAGTGCATGATTATATTTCTAACTGCATGGCAAATGCGAATCACAAATGCATTTACAAAGCTAATCCGGGGCAGGCAAAACATCCTCACATTTGTGATTTATCGGTGTCGCTAAAACGAGGTCAATATTTACCGAATTAGCGAGAAACATCAAGTAAAATATGTACATCACATCCCTGCCCAGAAGTGGTCTTAACAACGTGTTAATGGAATAAGCGAAACCCTCATACACCCCAACTGATTTTTATTAAAGTAAATCGATTTATCCATTCCCGTAAATATATCTTGAAAAAAAAAGGTTTTTTTATCTAGATATTGTTATTTTAAAGTTTTATCACTGTTCTAGTTTCATCGTTGTTCTAGTCCACGCACTCCACGCACGCCACGTTCACTTCCCTCCCCTCCTCACCGCTCATTAACCGCGCGGCGCCCGCCGCCAGCGCGCGTATCCACAGAAATATTTAGAATAGAAGCGGCAAAAATTTAAGTAAGTATTAAAAATTAAAAAAAATACCCCTATTAGTAAAGGAAATTTTTGAGATAAAGGCTTCCGTTTTTCGTCTAGACGCAAAACGAACATCTCTTATTTTTAAGGTGTTTTTAGACCAATACGACCCTGCTGAACTCATAAATGCTTGTTACATAAATAAAATACTAACAGTTTTCAAGATGGCGGCCAAAAACTGAAAATAGACTTTTTTTGGCCTCAGGTGACTTTTTAACGAAATTTAAAAATTAGTTAATATGTCTTTGAAGGCAAAAAATACACACCGATGCAAAAAAATAACAATTGTCTATGCCATCCGTCTGTACGCCTGTCTGACTGTCCTGTCTTAAAATGGCTGTATCTTTTGATCCCTAATAGATAGCTAATAGGAATTTTCGTAAAATATGTATTACTGTAGTGAATATACTTACCAATAATAAAAAGTAAGAAAGAAGCGTAACACATTAAAAAAACAGGTTTATTTTACGTTTTTTTTGTTTTGCTCAATCGCAAAAACGGAGAAACGTTCAAGCATCTTACTTAGTGAATTCATAGTGCATAATCTTAAGTAAAAAAATAAAAAATAATTTGTCAAGTGCTAGTCGGAATCATATTATGCGGTCCTTAAATGGAAAGGTACGAACGTACATGTACCAGTAAGGTCATTAAATTCATCATCATACTAAAATAATACTGATTGATTGATTGACTAACACATCAACGCACAGCCAAAACTACAGAAACTAGGTGCACAAAATTTGGAAAGTATGTGTCTCATGTTATGAAGGTTTGACATAACAAATGATTTTGAGAGATTCATGCCCTAGAAGGGTGAAGTAGGGTAAAATGTTTAGTATAAAAATTCTTTGTTTCTGAATTAACTATTTTACGGTGTAATACTAATCAAAAACTTCTATGGGACCAATCCAGTTTTCAGTACTATAAAGCCAGAAATTTCAAAAAATATCCTATATACTTTTGCAACTTTTGACTTCTTTAGTACTTTAACGACTATTGAAGTTTTTGAGTTGGTTACATGGAAGTTTTTGATAAAAAAAAACGTAAAATAAACCTGTTTCTATAATGGGTTACGCTTCTTTCTTACTTTTTATTATTGGTAAAAATATTCACTACAGTAATACATATTTTACGAAAATTTCTATCGGCTATCTATTAGAGATCAAAAGATACAGCCATATTAAGGCAGGACAGTCAGACAGGCGTACAGACGGATGGCATAGACAATTGTTATTTTTTTGCATCGGTGTGTATTTTTTGCCTTCAAAGACATATTACCTCATTTTTAAATTTCGTTAAAAAGTCACCTGAGGCCAAAAAGAGTCGATTTTCAGGTTTGGGCCGCCATCTTGAAAACTGTTAGTAAGTTATTTATGTAACAAGCATGTATGAATTCAGCAGGGTCGTATTGGTCTAAAAACACCTTAAAAATAAGAGATGTTCATTTTGCGTCTAGAAAAATCTTAATTCAAAAGTTGGACCTAACTAAGTACTTATATCAAAAATCCGTGAAATTGATTCTACTCTCGATTCTGAACAAACTATTTTCTCTGTTTCGCTTATTCCGTTAACACGTTATAAAGGGATTTTATGATGAAAATGATGATGGTCATGAAAAATTATTTTTCACCTCCAAAGCTCGGAAACATTTGTTTTGTCGGTTAAATTCTGCGGCCAAAAGCGATTTTTGGCTCCTAGCGGGCAAAAGGTTTTTGAAATTCGAACGCGATGTACTTATTATTTTGTAGTATGCTGCAGTACTGGCCGCTTGTAAAACCAGCCACGCACTATCGTTTTCAAGATGAGAAAGAGGGATGCAGCTATAGGAAAGAAACAAATAGTATTATGAATAGTGAATGCCTGGTGGGTAAGGTACTGGCTGATAATGAAAAGTAAATTTAAAATTCGATCGCCTTTTTTTTTGTTCTCTTGCCCAGATTTATGGACTCGCCCTTTGACTTTAAATCAACGCAATATAAAATAGATTTGCCTATCCTCTGTCTCAACATTGAAATCCAATGAAAATTAACCTTGTTCTGCAAATTTATTAAGTAGTTTACATAAGCACAACAGTCCCAAAAATAATAATAATTTGATTATAGTGATTTCCTTTTTTATGTTTTCTTAATCAACACATGGCCACTCGTCCGTGAAAATTCTTTGACCTTGAGCTGGTCTCTGGTTTCGGAGGTTTGTAGCGAAGCGCTGGTTCAGGTTATACTGGTTATGTTTCCACTTGCTTGCTGCCGTCAGTACCATTATGTAGTATTATGCCCTTACGTTAAAACGTATGAGTAATTAATTAAACACTTATTTTTTATATTGCATTATGTTAACATTTCGTTAAAAAGTCACCTGAGGCCAAAAAGAGTCGATTTTCAGGTTTGGGCCGCCATCTTGAAAACTGTTAGTAAGTTATTTATGTAACAAGCATGTATGAATTCAGCAGGGTCGTATTGGTCTAAAAACACCTTAAAAATAAGAGATGTTCATTTTGCGTCTAGAAAAATCTTAATTCAAAAGTTGGACCTAACTAAGTACTTATATCAAAAATCCGTGAAATTGATTCTACTCATGTCAGAATTTCAATCTGTACCCTCTGGGGTCCCACAAGGGTCCCACTTGGGTCCATTGTTATTCACGCTCTACATTAATGATATACCTAGCTGTATCACCCACGCCAATATTCTTCTCTACGCTGACGATGCAAAAATCTTTAAAATAATTAGAAATGAATCAGAATGCATCTCGCTTCAAAGTGACATTACGGCTTTAGCAGAATATTGTTCAAAAAATCAATTGTATCTAAACTGTGATAAATGTTTCATTATTAGCTATACACGTAAAAGAAATTCATTAATATACAATTACAAACTAAATGACTGTTCTTTGTCACGAGTTAAAAAAATTCGAGACCTCGGAATCATACTAGATGACAAACTGTCTTTTAAAGATCACTATGACCACATAGTACAAAAAGCCTTTAGACAACTAGGCTTTCTGTTGCGTACATGTAAGCCCTTTAAAAAAGATATAACCTACAAAATTCTTTATTTCAGTTTAGTTCGATCAGTGCTGGACTTCGGTTCTGTAATCTGGAATCCGTTTTATAAATGTCATAACAATCGTATCGAGAGAATACAAAAAATATTTTTGAGGACTCTGGAATACAGAATCGGCTCCGAGCGCATATCGTATACAGATTCACTATTAAAACATAAAATGTTACCTTTGAACCTAAGGCGACAACAGTTCGATCTTATGTTCCTATATAAAATTATAAATGGTGTTATCGATTCCCCTGGCCTTTTAGAAAAGATTTTTTATAAAGTTCCTATTAAAAGTGTTCGCAGAAGTAACTTTCTGTTTACTGCTGCTACAATTTCTAAGTCAAACTATACTTCAAATGCATTTTTCCATCGCTGTCTCGCACTTTATAACAAAGAAATGTCCCACATAGATCCCTTTCACATGAATATTTTGAAATTTAAAAACAGTCTCATTAGCCACCTAAACTCTCAAATTAAGCACCCAAAAAATAATTAGCAGTACACTAAATTCTTTATCCTAAGTTTAATGATAAGTTTTCTACCTATTTGTTAGTTTATAATTAGAGTCATATATTTCTTACTATGCTTTATTATTAAGTTATTCTTATTGTTATCCGCACGTCACTCTCTCTGTTTTGATATCCTTATAATATGTTAAGAACGCACTTTTGGGCACTCAAGGTTTTTCTTTAACTCATAAGAAATTGTATAAATATTTATGTACACAACTGTTTGTTGCCAAAATAAAATAAAATAAAATAAAAAAAAATTTCCTCGCTTTAATGAGGTGAAAAATTTTGTGTTTCGCTCGGCAGCAAAGTTATTTTGCGTCTCGTGCCTTGAAACCTTCGCCACGCTCAGAGTTCTTCTTTTGAACCACTCGCTTCGCTCGTGGTTCAATCCTAGAATCCTTCGCTTGCTCAGGTTTCAATACAAGGCCCTCGCGCCAAATAAACCTTTTGCTGCCTTGCATAACAAATAACTATTATTTCACACTTTATCTTTTCTGATAATCCTACGGTTCCTGTAGAAGACCCAGATGACACAATGACTATATAACACGAGCGAAGCCGCGGGTAAAAGCTAGTTGTTCACAGCTCTCTCCGTAGTCTGAGTTGCTTCTATTTGTGTGTAGATTTTAGGGTTAGATTTTTTTGGAGTTTTACAACCAAAGGGTACCAGAACCAAAGGGGGAACCTAATCTTTTGAATCGTAAAAACTTAGCGTATTTAACTATTGCACCGGAAAAGAAATGTAAGGAATAAACAACAACCACACCAGGAACAGGTCATTTTACATTTTTTAAAGGTTCCGTAGTCAACAAGGAACCCTTATAGTTCCGTCATGTCCTTAATATCATTTTTCGATTTAGGGATCGGTATGCGAAATATTTAGCTTGAATTCACGATTTTTTGTTGGAGTCAAGTGGGACCCCCCCCCCCCCTACCAGCTTAATGGTTGTTATTGTAAATGTGATAAAATTCACATAGTAGTATACAACGTGTTATTAGAATAAGCGAAACCCTCATACACCCCAACAGATTTTTATTAAAATAAATCCATTCCCGTAAAAAAATATAAAAAAAAATAATTTCTACTAGGTTGGTGTCGATTCTGGCAGACATAGTTTTAGGAACGTCAAAATGCGGTTTGCTATTCTGCCGAAAATTTGTTGTTATTTTAAAGTGTCATCGTTATTCTAATAGATTTTTAAGCTCTTGCATCATACATGGCACCTGCGCCGCGTGCGCGCATGCCAGGCCCCGATCCCTCCCCTCCTCACCGCACATGCACCGCGCGCCACCCACACGGGTAGCCACAGAAATACTTAGAAGCGGCAAAAATTTAAATGATTAAAATAAGAAAAAATTACCCCTATTTAAAAACTCGCGAAATGGATTCTACTCTCGATTCAGGGTGTCTACTCTCAATTTACGATACATCGAAACGATACCATTCGAAACATGCAAATTCGAAACTTAGTCCCTTAACAATAGAGTAGGATATTGGATGGATGCTAATCACGGGCAATTTGAAAATTCATCCAACCAATATTGTCAGTGGACAAAGTTATGAATTCGACTGTATCAAGTAGTGAACAAACTATTTTACCAGTTTGGAAAGCAAGTACACAGGATGTACAAAAAATAAGATGATCCTTCTAAGGGACAATTCTACATCACATCACTAATAGATTGTATCAAAAATATAAAATAGAAAGACGTAAAAAAGTAGAAGAAGTGCAGCGCCTGAAGGGTTAAATTACCTCTATGATCAGGTGGTGATGCTGACAAAGATAGATAGATAGATAGATAGATAGATAGATAGATAGATAGATAGAAAGATAGATAGATAGATAGATACATAGATAGATAGATAGATAGATAGGTAGATAGATAGATAGATAGATAGATAGATAGATAGATAGATAGATAGATAGATAGATAGATAGATAGATAGATAGATAGATAGATAGATAGATAGATAGATAGATAGATAGATAGATAGATAGATAGATAGATAGATAGATAGATAGATAGATAGATAGATAGATAGATAGATAGATAGATAGATAGATAGATAGATAGATAGATAGATAGATAGATAGATAGATAGATAGATAGATAGATAGATAGATAGATAGATAGATAGATAGATAGATAGATAGATAGATAGATAGATAGATAGATAGATAGATAGATAGATAGATAGATAGATAGATAGATAGATAGATAGATAGATAGATAGATAGATAGATAGATAGATAGATAGATAGATAGATAGATAGATAGATAGATAGATAGATAGATAGATAGATAGATAGATAGATAGATAGATAGATAGATAGATAGATAGATAGATAGATAGATAGATAGATAGATAGATAGATAGATAGATAGATAGATAGATAGATAGATAGATAGATAGATAGATAGATAGATAGATAGATAGATAGATAGATAGATAGATAGATAGATAGATAGATAGATAGATAGATAGATAGATAGATAGATAGATAGATAGATAGATAGATAGATAGATAGATAGATAGATAGATAGATAGATAGATAGATAGATAGATAGATAGATAGATAGATAGATAGATAGATAGATAGATAGATAGATAGATAGATAGATAGATAGATAGATAGATAGATAGATAGATAGATAGATAGATAGATAGATAGATAGATAGATAGATAGATAGATAGATAGATAGATAGATAGATAGATAGATAGATAGATAGATAGATAGATAGATAGATAGATAGATAGATAGATAGATAGATAGATAGATAGATAGATAGATAGATAGATAGATAGATAGATAGATAGATAGATAGATAGATAGATAGATAGATAGATAGATAGATAGATAGATAGATAGATAGATAGATAGATAGATAGATAGATAGATAGATAGATAGATAGATAGATAGATAGATAGATAGATAGATAGATAGATAGATAGATAGATAGATAGATAGATAGATAGATAGATAGATAGATAGATAGATAGATAGATAGATAGATAGATAGATAGATAGATAGATAGATAGATAGATAGATAGATAGATAGATAGATAGATAGATAGATAGATAGATAGATAGATAGATAGATAGATAGATAGATAGATAGATAGATAGATAGATAGATAGATAGATAGATAGATAGATAGATAGATAGATAGATAGATAGATAGATAGATAGATAGATAGACAGAACACATTCACTACCAAGTACCTTTATTTCAAAAAAATACTCTCCCTCCTGTAATTCTAAGATAAATCAAATTTCATGATCACCCAAAAAATACTATTAAAAAAATTATTTTTACTTTCGAGCGGAGCGAGAAAGGTATTATATTCGTGAAAAAAAAAGTTTTTCTAATTTTCTCAAAAATGTGTTCTATATCACTTATACATCATAAAAAACAAGTCTCCCAAAAATGTCCGTCCGTCGGTCGGTCGGTCTGTCCGTCACACTATGGCCTAGCGGCTAAACGAATGGTCCGATTGACACCATATTTTGAATTTAAGAGTTTTATGCAAATCCATCGAAGGGTTCTAAGTGGTTTCTTGCTGGCTCTCATTTTGAGGGTAGCTGTCATACAACGAAAATTAAAAATTGAATTTTTCTCATAAACGGCTCATAGAATCTTGATGAAACTTTGCATCATCATCATCATATCGTGTGGGTTGCAAGGTCGATGACCGACCTCACAAACCCTGGTGTCAGAGCTGTTGAGCCGCCAAAGGCCTCTGACATGGCTCATTAACGACTACATCCGTAGATAGTAGTCGGGACCAAAGGCTTTACGTGCCTTCCGAAGCACGGAATCATCTAACTTTTCGGGCAATCAGGTGATTCAACCTGCAATGCCCTAACCAAACTGGGGAGGTCGCACAAAGAGATTTTTGTTTTGACAGTGTCCCCACTGGGAATCGAACCCAGAACCTCCGGATCGAGAGCCGAACAAATCAAATCAAATCAAATCAAAATCGTTTATTCATTGTTGGATATTAAAATCTCTTAATGACGTCAGCTAAACTACATCGCTTCACAAACAATGTGGCGCCATTGTGGGAAAAAAAAGAAGCGACAATAAAAACCCACGCGCTCTTTTAAATATGTTTGAATGTACAAGGTTGATATACAACATACATAGGTCAGTTTTAATTTTGAATTAGCCTGTTAGAACCGTAGTCTAATCCCATGGATTTTTCTCTTCTAGATAATCTGATATTTTATAATAACCCTTCTTACATAATTTCTGCTTGATTACAGTTTTGAATTTATCTAACGGTAAACTTTCAATATCAGTGGGTACCTTATTATAGAAGCGTATACATTGACCTTTATATGTTTTACTAATTTTGTGAATACGGCTGACATGAGAAGCAAGTTGATTCTTGTTTCTTATGTTGACACTGTGCCTGTCACAATTTTTATCAAAAATATGTATATTCCGTTTGTATTGCGACACAAAAGTCAAAATGTTGATTTCTTTAAATTTATTTCGAAGAGATTCTCTAGGCTTCATTTTATAAATTGCACGAACAGCTCGCTTTTGTAGTAAAAAAATGCTGTTTGCATCCGCAGCATGACCCCATAACAAAAGGCCATATGACATGAGACTATGGAAATAACTGAAGTAGACTAACCTCGCGGTGTCTACATCCGTCAGAGCTCTTATTCTTTTCACTGCGTATGCTGCAGAACTAAGTCTGTTCGACAATTTATTAATATGCGGTCCCCATTGTGATTTGTTGTCTAAGGTAATACCTAGGAACACAGCTGATTCCACAAGACTCAATTTATCGTTTTTCACTAATAGGCTTGTAGCAGTTGGCTTTACATTAGGCAAAACAAATTTAACACACTTAGTTTTCTTTTCGTTAAGTAAAAGATTATTTACGGTGAACCACTCAACTACATTAGAGATTGTACTATTTACGTCGTCAAAATTTGATTGTTGTCTTTTGACTTTAAAAATCAAAGACGTATCATCTGCAAATAGTACTATCTCATTCTTGTCCTTTACAAGGTTTGGCAAATCGTTAATGTAGACAATGAACAGGAATGGTCCCAGGATTGAGCCTTGTGGAACGCCCATACAAATTTTTGATCCTAGTGACCTTTTCCCATTTACATCAACCTTCTGGATCCTTTCACTTAGATACGACTCCAGAAGGCTTAGAGCCTGGTCTCTAATTCCATAATGGTGTAATTTCCTGATAAGAATAT
Organism: Athrips mouffetella; assembly: GCA_947532105.1. NCBI lineage: Eukaryota > Metazoa > Arthropoda > Insecta > Lepidoptera > Gelechiidae > Athrips > Athrips mouffetella. The sequence goes on from OX383967.1 coordinate 23,845,944, forward strand.
CATGATGTACACAATCGAAAGCCTTGGACAAGTCACAGAAAACGCCAATGGCATCACTTGACTCCTCCCAGGCGTCAAATATACTTTGAATAAGCTCAACACCTGCACCGACTGTTGAGCGACCCCTGGTAAAACCGAATTGTTTTAGGTTCATCAAGTTGTTGCGATAAAAGTGGCTCTGAACCTGATTTAAAATTATCTTTTCAAATATCTTACTAAGAGTTGGTAGAACAGAAATAGGTCTAAAATTAGTGGGGTCTGATTTACTACCAGCTTTAAACAACGGAATAATTTTACTATGTTTCATCAAATCAGGAAAAACACCATCATCTACACATTTATTAAAAATACTAGATAAGTATGGTGCAATGCTTTCTATAACGGCACTAATAATTTTAACTGACAGGCCATCTATATCGGCGGTCTTTTTCATTTTAAGTGATTTAAAGGCTTTAATTATAACGAAAGCATTGACGTAACTGAATTTAAAATCTACATTGCAAACATCTACGTGTCGTTCGAGATAAGATTTGGCAAGAGTGGGAGATGAGTTCAAGGTTTTGGTAGTTGAAACTGGAATATCCGTAAAGAAGTTTTCAAAAGCTTCAGCAACTTCTATATCTGTACTTATGATCTGATCATCAATCTTAAGCTGGAAGTCATTCCGAGGAGCTTTAGATTTTCCAGTTTCACTATTTATAGTTTCCCAAGTCGTTTTCGTAATGTTGGAACTATTTTTGATTTTATTTTTAATGAAATTTGATTTGGCTGCAGCACAAACCCTTTTGAATGTTTTTGAATAATCCTTTACAAATTGCGCAAATGCATCACTATTGTTATATGTTCTTTCCTCGTAAAGTTCATATAACCTTAGCCTGCTTCTGTGTATTCCCACTGTGGCCCAATCACTAAACATTAGATTCTCATTTACAGTAATTAGTAACCCTCTAACCACTAGACCACGGAGGCTGTTAAACTGTTAAACTTTGCATGACCAAGCATCTCCATGTAAGATATCTTGCGCCAGGATCAATTGATCTGTGTAATTTCATATAAGGGGTGTTCCTGTACGACCAAATCGTAAATATGTGATTTACCCAAAATTGGTTCCATTGAATATATTAAAATTTTCTATAATATTAATCCTGGATTGGTTGACTACCTGACTGGATATTCCTTATGATTTTTTTGAATAAAATTTAGTGCACAGGATGCACCAAAAAGTGAAAGGGGTTGCTCAGTAGACTAAACTGAATAATTATTCATAAGGAACATGTGTTGGGGAATTAAGAAAATCTCTAGGAAAGTATCCTACGGTAGTATCCATTGATCTGTGAAAATTCATATAAAGGGTGTTCCAGTACTACCAAAAGTTAAACATGTGATTTACTCGAAATCGTTTGAGGTTTGTTTGTTTTAATGTTTGACAATTTGAATTCTGAATTGATCTGTATATTTCATTCGAACATTTTTTTATTAAAAACGTACATAAAAAAATAAATAAAATAAAAAAAAAATAAAATAAAAGTTTGTATCTCCATACTATGTGTATGGCATTACAAATTTAAGTTTGCGGTTGATAGTTTTTCCTTGAGTATTGCGAGAAAGTAAGTGCAGTGCTGCTGTACCATTTATTTTATTTATTTTTTACGATCACCCCTAGAAGGTTCCTCGTACTTTTTTTTACACTCTGTATTATGTAGTGGTGTGGTTGGGAACCATTTATGCGTGAGTTCGACTCGCATTTTGCCGGCTTTCTGTAGTTTAAGGGTGGGTTGTAAAATCAAAACCAAATATACCTACTCGTCTTTCTCTCTATAGCGCGGAGAGAGCAAGAGGCGTATATTCGGTTATAGTTAAATTAGGTAGTGCAACTCACCCTAACTCCTTACCATACATACAGTGTAGTTGATTTCAATACTGCAAAAATCAAGTGGGGCCATATTTTATGTCGGCCTACTTCTAGGCGCGTTAACTCATAGTACCTGGGCGACGGAGCTTCGCTCTATAATATAATAGCCGCATCAATCTGAAAAATTTCAGCTTGCGCACCCGATGATATTTAATATCATCAATATGAGCAATAATATGAGCAAGCTATGCTACCCGCTAACAGATGGCGCTGGAGTTTCTGTCTCAAAATGCTTAAAAACATGGGGAAAACGAAAACGAATTTTCCCAGACATGAGACCTAGCTAGATCGATTGTTCGCCCCCAAGAACCCCCGTATGATGGCTATGAATTTCATCGAAATAGAGCCGTTTTCGAGAAACCGGTTATAAAAAATATTTCTCGTTTAATAGTACTGAATTACCTTGCCCTTATAGCAGTTTACTGTGTTATTCACAACAACTAAATAAGTTATAACAATAAAACGATATATAAAACAAGCCCGTACAGACGGCGTCGTTTAACTTGTAAATAGTATTCGAGCCGCATAGCTCCGCATCCGATTGTTTAATATTCCACCCGTGGAGCGAAAATAGCCAAAATCGCAGTATCGTACATCAGCTTTATTCAATTGCAAATTGTACAAATCATATTCGATGTAATTTACACAAACTCGATTTCAATATATGGGAATGAAAAGCTACAAGCAGGACTGAAATATGATACTACGAAGAGAGTTAAGAGTAGTTCAAGCATTATACTTGTAATGCAAATTTGGCATTTATGGCGATGGATATTAAAACGGTCCAAAGTTCATTTCAAGCTGAACATAACTACTCGCAACCAATATGAGTGTGGTCACAAGTGGGCCAAGTAGGCCACTTAGTAGTAAGTGGTCACCACCGCCCATGACAACCACTGTCTTATTAGTGAAATAATTTGACACAAATAAGACAGCAGCGCGTTGCCCATCCTGAGATGGTATGTATAATGTGCCGGTAATTTCACTGGCTCCCCTTACCCTTCAAACTGAAACACAGAAGTGCAAACACTGCTGCTTTACGACAAAAAAAGGCAAGGGAACTGTACTTCCCCAGACGGACTTTGCATAGAAGCCCTACCACCTAAAAAGCCCTTACACCTAAATATAATATTGACTAAATATAATTTACTATTTTCTCAAATATATAAATATGAGAAGAAAGTAAAAAAAATGCAAGTTTTTGAATCATCTATCATCATCATATCAGCCGAAAGACGTCCACTGCTGGACATAGGCCTCCCCTAAAGATCTCCATGACGACCGGTCCTGCGCTGCTCGCATCCAGCGGCTTCCCGCGACCTTGACCAGATCGTCGGTCCACCTTGTGGGGGCCTGCCAACGCTTCGTCTTCCGGTACGTGGTCGCCACTCTAGAACCCTCACGCCCCATCGGCCATCGGTTCTTCTTGCGATGTGCCCTGCCCACTGTCACTTTAGTTTTGCGATTCTCAGGGCTATGTCAGTCATCATCATCCGCGACAACTCGGGAGTACGGGCGAAATGTATGACGCGCTATACGTTTCAACCGAGCTGTCACGTACTCTCCCTACTTTATAAATCTCGAAAACTAATTGACTAATACTGATGATTAACAGGCAAGTCTCAGCTGGAACTGTGAGTCTAGAGTATAGAAAGAAGTGTTTTCTAAAAAGGGTTGAAAGTTTGTATGATAATCCGAGCACGCCGGCAAAGAATATATACCTAGGGTCATACTGAAATAGTGAACATAATTTACCTACGCATGTTACTTAAACCATGACCCATCTCTACCCGTGGGTGTCGTATTAGGCGACTAAGGGCTTATGAACCGGAGGATGGGCAGCAGCGGTCACCAACCAAAGCGATCGCAAGCTGCAACGCTTACAAGCGTGATGACTATGGTAATTCCCCTCCTAAGTACCACGCTTTTTTGCTGTATTCTGGAGGGAGTTACTTGGGATGTTATGTTCATAGACCATGAAACTGAACAACTTTTTTAAGGAACATAGGTCAAAATACGAAAAAAAATTGATTGATTTTGATCAGCTGATTCAGTTTCAATAAGGGCAAAAAAAAAAAATTGTATTTCGATCTATTTTCCTTGGGAAAGTTGTTCAGTTTCATGATCTGAGTAACATGCTAAAATTATGTTCACTATTTCATTAGGACCTTCATCATAACATCCCATGAAACGTCCACTACAGGACAGGGAGCTCCCTCTAAAACTCTAGCATTTGCTCGAAAAATGAAGAGGGGAAGTACCATAGTCACCTCGCTTGTTAGCGTTACGGCTGGCACCATGGACCGCGGTTGTAGGTGACCGCAGTAAGTAAGATGGTAGATACAAAGGAGGATGCTGCTGCCCATCCTCCAGTTTAAAACCCTTAGTCGCCTCTTACGACACCCACGGGTATGTAAGGGTTGGTACTATTCTTTGCCGGCACCACACGGGAAAGGACCATATACAGCGCATAACGGAAATTTGTGATACTCAAGGGTGTGAATCTGCCCATGAAACTGAACAACTTTTTGCAAGGAACGTAGGTCATAGAACAAAATCAATTTTTGACCTTCAATAGAAACTACATCAGCTGATAGTGCATTTTGTTCGGGATGTCAAATTTGGTTTTTCGTATTTCGACCTATGTTTCTTGCGAAAAGTTGTTCAGTTTCATGGGCAGATTATTATCGTACCTTTCCGTTACACGCTGTATAATATTAGTAACTCAAAGAATAGAGCTATTCTCGTAAATAATAAAATACGAGATGTCATAAATTTACATAGGATTGTGCTGATTTATTTATTTACAACTTCTTAACATTACATTTTGTACTATCATTACATTACTTTAACAACAATTAAACATCCTGAAGGAACATGCAACATTTAAAGGATAGATCCAGTAACTACCTAAGTAGAAATTTTGTTTCTTTGATATTCATGAAAATGTTGAGAGGAAGTAGTTCAGTTTCGGAAATTACATGGGATCATACGAAATCAGACATGCATGGAAATAATTTAGATTAAGTCAATAAATTCGTTGTCGAACGACAATTTTGTAAGTACAATCAGCCAATTATAATAATTTCACAAACTGGGATCGCGTGTTCTAGGCACTACAGTCAGTACAGTCATAATTCATAGAGAAATCACTAATCTATCGAGTCTATTCATAGACGAACTCTATATCACAAGGTTATCACACTAAGTCTCAGAACTTCATAAATCACACAATATTTTATACACAAACAATCACACTTGTAGACATCACAGAGAAACTTATGAAGAATTACATTACGAGGCCTTTCTATTTATTGTTTAATTCCAAAAACGTGGGCAGGACTTTTAGAGAAGTTGTGGTTGAAAGTTTTGATTTGCCAATACTTTATCTTCCACATAATAATATGTATTGAACTAATAAAAACACGATTGCTTTAGCATCGTTGCATCACTTGTAACTGCAGAGTGAAGTATCTGGTGTTTAGTTCAGCCCATCCTCATGATGTTGCGGCGTCTAAGCAGGCGCTCCATGGCGTAGAACACGCGAGCTGACCCTCAGTAGGGGCATGTTATCCCCCCTGCACCTGGCTGCGCGATCGAATCCGGAAAATGAACTCTGCAGATATCCTTAAACGTCTTCTCATGCCTCTGCGGTCTTTCTGCCTGCCGACGGTGACCACCTTCATAGCCTCCATAGCCGTTGTATCCTCCATATCCGTTGTACCCATTGTATTCCTTTTGGTATCCGTTATAACCATTGTATCCGTCGTATCCATAAGTTCGTCTCCCATTACCGACGACAGCATCATAAATTGCATCGAAGAACGGGCTCGGTGCAGCCTGGATGCACGCAATAGCTGCGATTAGAGCAGCTACAAGAAGAATAAGTTTGGTAGCCATCGCGGAAAACCAGATGAGGGAATTGTTAAATCGCGAGGAAGTTAGCAGCAGTGCAGTGTAATCGCGAATGGTGGCGGGTGGCCATGCGCCGGCTTATATATTGGCCTCGGCTCATCCGACCGATAAACAATGTTCTCAGATGCGTACCGGGTTCACGGTCCGTACCCTGGAATCGCATTGAAACTGTTTACGTCGGAATATTGGAAGGGTACATTTCGCAAGCCAATTTCGACATAAATACTAGGAAGTAACGCAACTAACTAGATAAGAGCTTTGTCCAAGGCAAAACGAATGGAAACCAGAACTTGCGCTAGTTGTCCCGATTGGTTTTATCGATAGAAGGTTGCTGTAATAATTTACTTTACTGGTACTATAAATAACCTGTACTATCAATCTAGGTGTATAAGCTTCAAACACTGAGGTGATTTTTCTATGGTAGAGGTGTTTATGAGTACCAAGGTCGGTAGCTCGGAAGAAACAGGGGCATTCCCAAGCAATTTACTATATGAGTCAAATGCTTCCGTATTTTACCATTTTTACTCCGCACAACAATTTAAAAGCAAAATATTAAGAAACTGACACCCCTCTCAACATTATTATTTGAAAACCACGTGGAGCAAAGTCAATGTAAGTAAACGAGTACGCAAATGCACGGTAACCAATTTTTCCTGTTCGGTCGGACTTATTAGGCAACAGCACATTTTCCTTTACGTAAGAAACTTGTAGGAATTTCGCAAGTGCGGAGTCAAGTTCGGATGCGAGCGTTCACCCCTGACCGTGACCGTGAACGAAAGCACAGAATATATAAGAGTACGACAGGCGCATCGCCGACGCACTATTGCACGTGAAAATAGTAAGTAGGTATATCGGGTGTAAAAAATAGTACTATTTTAGCATGTTACTTATACCATGAAAGTGAACAACTAGGTCGAAACACGAAAAAAAGTTATATTATATCCCATACAAAACGTGCAATCGCCTGGGTGCAGTATCTATGGGAAGATGAATTTATTTTTTCGTATTTCGACCTATGATCCTAGAGAAAGTTTGTTCAGTTTCACGGTCACGCTAAAATCATCATCATCATAAAATCCCATGAAACGTCCACTATAGGACAGAGAGCTACCTCCAGAAATCCAGCAAAAACGCTTGGTACAATTAAGCCCGAGTCACACTGAAGCGGTAGCGGAACCGTTCTGGGGGCGGTGTTTTTTGTAAAGTATGAGTTCTTATGCACCCTGTCACATTGAAAACCGGTCGCGGCGCGGTATTTTCTTCCCGCAGGTCCGCCCCCGGACCGCTTTCGCAATCATACCGCCTCTGTGTGACTTGGGCTTTAGGAGAGGACGTACTGTCACCACGCTTGTTAGCGTTGCGGCGGGCACCAATGGCCGTGATTGTTGGTGACCGCAGTACGTAAGATGGTACGAAACACAGAAGGACGCTGCTGTACGGATGGTGTCCGGTGTCGTAAGAGGCGACTAAGGGATTATGAACCAGAATCATCTGGTCCCTTAATAATCCCTTAGCCGCCTCTTACGACACCCACGGGTTGAGATGGGTTGGTACAATTCTTTGCCGGCACCACACGGTACTTATTAATTTTGTTACACGTTGTGTAAAGAGCTACGTAAAATCACGTTTTAGCATGGACGATTCGTCCATGGTTTTAGGCAAGAAGATTCCGTTGAGGGTGATCTACTGTAAATCAGCTTTTTTGCTGTAAACTTTTCAACCTTTGACGTTATCCTACTTCTCCTACATTCTTTAATATAATAAATGGGCTCGTAATTTGCATAAAATTATAATCATTACAACGTGCAAACTACCATTACCGAGCCTACGTCAAATTCTCGGCTAAATTGACTTCAATTTCGTATAGGCCAGGTATTATAAACTCATTTACTCGTTTGGCCCTTCTAAAAGTAGTGTGTCGAAGCATACTCTAAACCTAAAGTGTTCTTAATTGGGTTGTTCTCACCTACGTTTTTAACAAGATAATTATTTTTTGAGTTGCTATTTACTGAAATTAAATTTGGTGCGTGCTTGTGAGCTTAACCGCTAATGAATTGCCCTCGAATGTGGAGCGGTTCAAGCAATTATTTACATTCGCATCACAAGTAGGCACAATTTTCTTGAGAGTTTAATTAAAGAGCCGTTTTTCTATTTTAAGCCTTTCCGCTCGTTTAATAGTATAGGATTTAAAATTCTATAGCCATACGACCTTTTAGGAACGAATACTATGGTACCTATAGGTATTTGTCTCAAATTAAGGCCTGCATATTCTATTCAATCGTAACTGGAAAATGTCTCTAGTGAATAGGTATTTTGTAATGGTAGTGCCTGTTTTAGGGAATTGCCAGTCGCAAGACTGCCATCAGTCTGCACTAAAATATATTATTACTCGATCACGTGCCTTGTCCAAGTAAAGACATGACAGGAAGGAGGTAGATTTACTGACCAATTAAGTAGTTATACTACACTATAACAAAGTTTTATGGTAAATAGACCAAGCTCTGCATTGAAGAATTACGTAGTGAAGATCTGTAATTGGCTAATGTATAGATTACTGTATTGGTTTATAATGTATGTATTAATGCTGTAGATCTTAGTTAAATAAATAAAATTAAAATTAAAATAAGAATTTTTTTTATGGGGGGACGGGTCTTTAAGCTCTCGATAGAGGGGAGAAATTATCAATCCATTGTATCACGCAAATAGAAGTAATCAAAGTATTGCGCCGACCACGAATAAAATCTGGCCATAGCTAATAAAGACCGAAAGCCACACAATTACTGATTGATCGCTATATCCACAGGCTATACTACTATCAACATCATCATAACGTCCCATGAAACATCCTCTGTTTTGATTCCATTTTGATTTCAGTTTTTGCTGGAACAATGTAGAGGGAAAGTACCATAGTCACCATGCATTTTAGCGTTGCGGCTGGCACCACGGACCGCGGTTGTTGGTGACCGTAGTATTAAAACGGTACGCTACACAAAGGACTATGCTGCCCATCCTCCTGTTCGTAACCCCTTAGTTTCATCGCGTGAGCTGTGTGGTGTGAAAAATAGTACCAACCCATCTCTACCCGTGTATGTCTGTATGCTACTAAATTCTACTAATAATTTAGTTCTTTCCTGGACTACCCCCAAGTAAAATTACTTGACCACTAGCAAGGAGGATCCACTTCAAAGGCGGAAACGTCAGGCGGAATCAGCAACAAATATTTGCCTACGAGCTCTTCATCCATCAATTTATGGTACCTAAGTAATTTGAAAGTTATACCTATAAATACCGGTATGCATAGCCATGGTTCTTTGCTGTGAACTTTACCAAATCAGTTGCAACACAGAGTCCACGACTCTTTCTCAAAGGTTATTCAGATCCAGGAAGCAAAATTAAGTTATGTAATATATAGAAGGCTATTATTTTAAGTGCCTACAATTAGATCAGAATCACAGTTTGGTAAATATACGAGGTTTAATTTGAGAAAGTTTATCGTAAATTTATTTGTAGGAAATATTTGAAATATTAGAAATAATTGTCGTAAATTTATTCTTTCCTCTATGCCTCTACCACAAATATAGATTATATATAGTTCTGTGGCCTCTACCTACATTGTTATGAAACTTAGAGCATGCTCAGTCATTGCAAATGAAAAAACCTAAAGAAAATGCCTAGGAAATAATGAAATTATGAAAAAAGTTACTGTTCCATTTCCCATTATCCTTTTTTATTTGGAATTATACTAAGGTCAGCACATAAAATGAATTGTTCAATGAAATCGAGAACTGTCCTCTAACTTTCATATACACCTATTACAGGCAGCTAGAAATAGCCGTGAAATAGCCAATGTATTTCCTCTGCTGGGGTACACGTACTATGCGGTTAGAATCTTTATGTGTCTGGTCGCAAAACGGCTCCCTAGAGTTTTGTAGAGTCCTCCAGGCGCCATATTTGGATAGGACCCGGCTTACTTGGTTAGTAAGTTACTGATGCCCGCTTAACTTGGTTGTCTTTCGATAAGTACACACATGAGTTTACCTAGGTTATTTGTCGTTTAGAAAGACAATTTATTACTATTTAGTGGGATTCTTTGTGCAAAGTGTTATTGAATAGGAAAAGAAAAGAATAATAATTAATAATTGTAAAATGTTTGTTTTTATGGTGATACATTTGTTAAATTAAGAGCAATTTGATATCACAGGACGTGCTTTACCAAGGCGTGGGAACATAGCGTGGTAACTATAGTAAAACCACCCACTTTTGATGAATTTCTGAGATGGGTGATCAATAGTGGAAAATAAGTAATTTTGTGGGAAATTATGTCTTTGTCAAGTACCACGTTTCTGATCGCAAGTATTCTGTATGTATGTTCGTTCATGTGCATCGACGATTTTATCATTTACATTTATATGGGCAATAAAATAAAGATCACGTTTTAATAACTTATAAGTACGTGAATGAATTTACAGTCTACGATACAGTCATCAAAAGCGAGTTCCTAGATAGGAACATTTGCAAGCAGGTATAAGAATAAGCCATTATCATGACCATTTAGTACTGTACCTATGCGTATTATATAATATAACATAATACTGTTAGCCCGTTCTCCTTTGCGATGGTCCGAAGATCAATGCTAATGTCCTCTTTTCTGATGAATCGAGGTTCAGTTTCCAACCTGATTAGAGAAGAATATGCGTTTGGCGTTCTTCTGGACGTCGTGAACGACTTCGTTATCCTCAGGAAGTTTATCCTTACCACGGCGGAACAATAGAGGTTTGGGCCGGAATTCGAGTTGGAGAACCGACCTCGTCCTGATTCGGGGCAATATGAACGCCCAAAAACACCACAACGAGGTATAGGAACCTATTGTTGTTCCGCATAGAATACAAATGGGCAAAGATTTTGTGTTCATGCAAGATAATGCTCGCACGCATACCGCTGGAACGATGATGGACGCTTTACGCGAACACGAAATCTCACTAGGCATTAGACTGGTCTCAACAATCGTGTGTCATGACTCCTATACAGCATGTGTGGGACTTTCTTGGAAGAATGGCACTCCAATCCACTCCACTCCATTGGTGACTAAGGTAAAACCCCTGCTCCCGGTCCTGGAGTAGACGTTTCATGGGATAATATGATGATCGTTTAGTGCGTTTTTCTTGTCACTTCTTTTTTAAAGTGAAAACTTCTTTAGCGGCGCTTAGAAAATTTTATGGGCAAAAATGATAGATTCGCATCAGATGTCGCATCAGATGGCGCTTCAGAACTCAGATCAAGTATAAAAATGGATTTGCAACTAATCATACCAAGTTAGAGCAGGCTCAATATATACAAAAGTTCTAAAGTGTGATAAAGACCAAAACATCTTTTTTGTCTTTGTCGCGTCAGATCTCAGATGAAGCATAGAAATGGATTTGCAACTAATCATACCAAGTTAGAGCAGGCTCAATATATACAAAAGTTCTAAAGTGTGATGAAGACCAAAAAATCTTTTTGGTCTTTGTCATAGTCTCGGCTTTTTAGTTGTGCACAAGCTGTCAAACTAAAAATCGCTATAACTCTAAAACTACTGACCCTAGACTACTCGTGTGCTGAGACTAATGATAGGTCTCGATGAGATCTTCATTTCGGGTGACAGCTGTCACACTAAAAATCGCTATAACTCGAAAACTACTGACCCTAGACTACTTGTGTGCTGAGACAAATGATGTCTCGATGAGATCTACATTTCGGATGACAGCTGTCAAACTAAAAATCGCAAAAAAAAAAAAAACTACTGACCCTGCCGCCTTAGGACGCTGCAGTTGTCAGTTTATCCAGGCCCATAGATTAAAGACTTTAAGCATGGTCATGTTTTTTTGACATCCGTGCAGTGCGACACATTTTGAAAGACAAGGACGGCTACACGTATTAGGTCAGAACAAAAACCTCCTTGCTTCGCTCCTCAAATTTATTTGCGTATTAGTGTGTAAAGCTATCTCTGTCTAAAATATCAAAAACGTAATTTGTGGATTTGCTAAACATTGTCCTCCACTGACATTTCTTCGCGCTTGGAGGTGATAGATTAGATGACATAATTCCCCAATTAAGGTGACATTTCTCCGAGATATATTTTCTCTTGGGGAGCGTGCTAAGCAGACTGGACTACTCGTGTGCTGAGTCAAATAATAGGTATCGATGAGATCTACATTTCGGATGGCAGCTGTCAAACTAAAAATTTTTTGTTTTCACTTCTGTCGGCACTCCCGGAGTGCAACCCGACCTTTTTTTTCCACATGGCGTCACTTTGTTTGTGAAGAGACATAGCTTTTAGTTGAATTGACGTCATAAAGCGAAGCAAAGAATAAAGTATATTTTGACTTTGATCACATGCAAATCAAAAAATGTTTTCCTAGTAACGACCTAACTATTTAAAGGTGGTAAGTAGGTCTTTTTTGTATTGTCCGTCCGTCTGGGGAAGTACCACTCTCGTGCTCTTTTCTGCCGTAAAGTAGCAGTGTTTGCACTGCTGTGGTACGAGAGCCAGTGAAATTACTGGCACATAAGACACACCATCTTAGTTCTCAGTGTCTTTTTTCCTACTAATAAGACAGTGGGCGCTATTGGTTCTGGGTTAAAAAAAATGTTCTTTAGGAAAATTTGTTTAGTTTCATGGTCTAATCCACGACGTCTTTAAAATAATATATATTAATCTATTTATTTTAAAATTATTCAAACATTTTTACATTTCCTCCTCGCTCAATCTTTAAGTGAATATAAGATTATGTGCAACTGAGTTGAAACACCCTGTATGCTGTTTAAAAAAATAATCGTAGTGCGACGTTACAAGTTCTGCAGTCAACGAAGTTTATTAGGCTTATTTAATTCAAACGTTGTTATTTGAGACAATTTTCCTTCTACGTGCGGCGAATATTACTTCAGCCGCAGACTCAGAACGTCTCTACGCGCCTTGCTTACAATTATTAAGCCATTCGACCCTCTGCTTAGTGAATTAATGACCATAATAGCTTCGTCGACTTAAGTAGGCGCAAATTATCTTTTCAAAATAGTATACTAACTAAACGAATAAGTGTGACTGCAAGCTGAGACGCTGGCGCAGGGTAGGGAGAACGCGTCATCCCTCTCGCTTTATTACGAAGTACCTGGGCGACCAAGTTTTGCTCTATAATTGCCGCCTCAACATTAAATATCATAAGGTGAGCAAACTATGCTACCCGCCAACAGATGGCGCTGTAGATTTTTGTGTAAAGCGCAGTATTTAAAAAAAAACCGGTCAAGTGCGAGTCGGACTCGCGCGCCGAGGGTTCCGATACACTTTTTGTATTTTTTAAGCAATAAAGTTCATTTTTAGGACCGCAAAACTAAATTTGTTTGTAAAGGTTATTTGCAGATTTCCAAAAAACTGTGCAACTTAGAAGATCGTTTTATTTTTGCTGTAATATTTACTTAAACTTCTGTCAACTGTAATTAATTCAGATTTTTCCTTTCACAAACTTCGGAGATAAGGGGGGAATGGTATTTTTTCACATTTTTTATCATAACTTGAAAAAGAGACGTACAAAAATACAAAAGTATATTTTAGAATGTACAAGTAAAGCCCTTTCATATGATACTCCACTCGACCTAGTAGCAACATTTTGAAATTTGCCCCCCCCCCCCTATTTTGGCCCCCTTTACATTAATAATCATATTTTTTTCAAAATTCTTTTATGTGCAATTATGTTGGGCAACTATATTCTAAAACTGTTCCAAATTTCAGGTCGATAGCATGAGTGGTTGCTGAGATATAGAGGTGTGACAGACAGACAGACAGACGGACAGATAGACGGACAGACAGACAGACAAAGTCGCACCATAAGGGTTCCTTTTTTGACCATTTTGGTATCGGAACCCTAAAAATGCTTAAAAACACGGGGGAAACGAATTTTCCTGACATGAGACCTAGCTTGATCGATTTTTTCGAAACCCCCGTATGGTAAATTTCATCGAAATCGTTAGAGCCGTTTTCGAGAAACCAATTACCAATATATATACATACATTTATATACAGATATTGCTTGTTTAATAGTATAGGATAAAATTGAAAGAAAGAAAAATACTGTTCTGTGCGTCATCTGCGCCTCACTTACGCTCACCCTAAGCAACTAACAGTTATACTTAGTAACAGTAAAGCTCATCTCCTATAAAACAGAGCAAATCGCTTTCCAGTGTAGTTTTCTTCTTGCGACACCCTTAGGAAGATACCTAGGAAGGTACCTAGTCATATTCTTAGCTGGGCACCTCACGGCAGTAGCTCTTTTAGTCCAGGGAAATTATTATTTGACCTGGAAGTAATTTTATCTACTCCCGTACCGGAATATTCCGAATTCGAAACCAATGACAGATTCGAAATTGAGGTCATTGTCCGCTATCATTTTCATTTCCAAACTGTTCCATACTACGAGCAGTACGGAAATGGAGTATGGATTTTCATTCCGCAACTGTTATAATACATAATTTTCAATCTGCATAGGCTAAGGCAATACTACCACAGTACTACATACAGCCTATTTTAAAGTGATTTTGTAAAAATACTTTTTACTGGGGTGACGACTGCCTACCTATATTTAAAAGAAAACGGAGAGTACCAGACGTGACTAGGAGTACATAAATCGACAAGAAGCTGACAGTTGGCTCGCTTCTATATAAAGTGACATTGGCAACAAAAGAAGTGATTTGAACAAAATGGAAAGTATGTACCAGGCAAAGATTTCGGACCTCCTTGCTTCGCTCGGAATAGATACCTTGCTAATTTATTTTACTATGGGATGACATCTGCCAACATGTCCCAATTTTTATGTCAAATTATCAATGATCACTAGGAAATATTCAAAATAACCCGTCAAATCCATACAACGACGCCTTCGCTACCTTGTGACGAATTATTTCTTTAATCCTCCTTCTAAGTACCCTTATTTTTCTGTGGTACCAGGAGAACATGATTCTACAAGAGGCTGTCAGTAAATATATACATGAAATTAATGTTAAAGCAACGCCATCCACAAGCTCTGGATCTGGAATAACTTCGGGAATAACTTTAATTAACTGTACTAACTGTCCTCTTAGTTCAATAAATTGATCACTACTCTTTAAAAAAAATATATTTTGTCGGTCGTAGATAAAGTTTTGTATGCAACTATACGTAATTAGTCATTTTAACACTCGATCTATACTATTTTGATACTCGGCTGCGCCTCGTATCAAAAACCAGATCTCGTGTTAAAATTACTCTCATTACGCAACAGTTGCATAAATAACTAAAGTATGGCTGTTTTTTCTCGGATTCTTGTTAAACAACTAATCTCTCCTATAAATGTATAATTATTTAAATCTTATGACCTCGGGAACATATATTTTTATTTTTTATTTATGCTAAAATGCTAATGCAATCAATCGATTATCATTTTATCATTGTTAATAGAACTATAATCATAGTAGGTAGTTTACCTAAAAATTAAAATGTTTTCCCATTGGAATTGCAAAATTCGGAGTTTCAGTAAGGTAATAAACTCGAAATTGCACTCAAAGGATAATATGTAAAAGTAAGTTTAATGTTTTTTTACTTCATAAATATTATTTTAAATACATTTTATACAAAATTAAAATGTCAACTGTAATGATAAACTTTATTTTTGAATTTTTCGGTTTAGAATGTATTTTTCGTCATCTTACCTGTATTTTTTTTCTTTAATACTATTTTACATATATGTATTTAAACTTAATTTTGTCAATAAGAATAAAAAGGTCACATTTATATTTACTTCAAACCCACTCATATAAAAGTTTCTAAATACCCTGGAGTATTAGGACACATTAGGACGCATTATCCTGTTTAATGCTAAGTTCTTTAAAAAACTTCAACTTTTTCCCCTGACGAAGCCCGCTCATTTACACCCTAAAAGTAGAAACAGTTTTTTATGAACTCATAATCCGAATGACAAAACCAGGCCTTCGGTCCTCGGCATACAAGAGAACTATCAGCCAAACCAAGAATTTATTGAAGACGATCATCCCTCATATACTGTTAAAATACACACTTTTCAAATAGCAATGGCAAGAGGCTATGATCAGCTATAAATAAAGTGGTGTATCGTTATTGAACGTCTCCGCGCTATTACGCGAGTAACGTTGAGTGAAACCTATGGTGAAACCGAATGGCCTGTAAACATAGCATCCAGTAAGAACTTTGAAAGAGGCAGAATAAGAAAAAGAACTAAAAACTATGCAAACCAACAAGAGTTTCATCCTTAATTCGGTACCTACGTTACAATTTATTGTGGTATAAACATGGTATAAAGCATGTCTCATTAATGTCATTATGTGTTAACATAAAAACAAATGCGTCACAAAGTTAAACCAAACAAAACAATTATGTTAACAATTTAGAGTGAATCATTCAGTTACCCAGAAAATGTGTAGTTTAAATTTTAGTGTACCTAATGACTTACCACATTTTTTTTATACTGCAAAATCCTATATGGGAGGACGTGGAAGGGCATTTTACTAAAGGTCAACGTCAGGCTGTTTGACAGCCCAGAAGGCAGCGTCACTACCAACTCCACCAACAGGTCAGGGTACCTAGACAAGTGGCTTTCTATAAACGTAAACGCTAGTAGAATAGAATAAAAATGTATGGGTTTGGCATTAGCTGTCACGCAACATTTGGTTAGCTTATGTTAATTTCATACATTTTTATTCTCCTATACTGTCGTTTACGATGATAGAAGGCCACTTGTCTACGGCCCTCTGCCAATCAAATCATGCAATATTCAAACGAAATGTACGAAGATCCCATAAGACTTTCGTGTCTACGAAAGCAAGTGAAGACGGCAGACTTATGACGTGTGTAAAGTATAAAACCGTTAATGCGTCCAGTGCAGAGATAGCCGCTTTTAGCTTCATGACCCCTGGCTATACTGCCCGTTTCCAACCAGGAGGGGTGGTGTAAAGTCATGGTTTATAGTTTATACGGTCACAAGGGCATTGACGTAGGAAATAAGGCCGAACTTAGTAAGCTGGAATACGTCTACTGTTTTCAATTATAAAACTTCCTCGACATAGTAACGAACGGTATCAATGTTGCTACTTAATCATAACTTAACTTTTTCACATCATCGGCTAAATTAAAAACAAAAAAATAAATTTCAATGGAAATATGAAAGGAATTATGTACGAAAAGGAGAGTGCGGCGTTAAATACTACGGCACCTACGAACTCGGCCTACGAACCTCACAAATGTCAAGCAAATATATCATTTAGGTACCCATTAGATACCTTCTGATGTAGCTTAGGCGTAGCACAATGAATAAAAATTAAACACCTACCTATAAATAACCAGCAAAAATGAAGGTAAATCCCAAGGCGAACACGCAATGCATTATTTTGAGAAGCACATTTACATAAGAACAGCCGCTAACTCAATTATTTACAAGCATTAAAGTTCCGGGACGCGATTGTTCCGTTTCCACACATATGGTAATCCTGGGAATGAGAAATTAAAATTGCGGGAATGCCTAATGAGATCCCAACCCAAGTGTTTGTCCCGCTTTGGGACGGTGCTACGTTGCGGCAAAACGGCACAATCTAGGTTTCGCAGGGACGTTATTTATAGGAATCTCCAACGGCAGTCGGCAGTACGAAAGATAATCTAAGTTTCAAGATCGATCAAGGTCCAAGAGCAATTGCCATTTTTAGGGTCAACAAGGAACTCTTGTGGTTTCGTCATGTCCGTCTGTCTGTCTGTCCGTGGTTTAACTCAGAGACCTTTATTACCAGAAAGCTGTAATTTAGTACAAACATACATTTAATTCACGCCGACAAAGTGATAAAATAAGATTTTATAGCTCCAGCTACAAGTGGGGGTGATTTTTTTTCCCGTCTACCCCATCGTGTGGGATGTCGTTGGATGGGTCTTTTAAAAATAATATGAGTCTACACACACCGTTTTTCAATTTCAATACAAAACGGCCTCTTCATACAAAATTTAAAACTTGATTGGAGGGTTTGTATGTAGAGGCCAATTTTTCTTTCATTTCCTGATAGTTTTACTCACTGAAAGTTATTCAGTTACGTTGACTAAAATGCCCTTTCAGTTTTCGGAGACCTGTCCCTTACACCCTGTATGTATGTATGTACTAGCTTTCCGCCTGCGGTTTCACCCGCATTAAATGCGTTTTCCCGTGGGAATGAAGTGTTTTCCCGTGGTAAAAAGTAGTCTATGTGCTACTCCAGGATCTAACCTATATGTGAGCCAAGTTTCATTAAAATCCATTCAGTAGTTTGTACGTGAAAGAGTAACAAACATACATCCAGCCATCCATCCATACATACTTACAAACTTTCGCGTTTATAATATTAGTAGGAAGTAGGATAGGATAGATAAGGGTACGAATTATTATATAAAAGTGTTTATTGAATCTCTCTTCGTGTTGATCTCCCTGTAGTTGACTCTACATTTTCAAATTATGAAAATAGTCACAAAGTTTATATGAGCAAAAAAATATTATTTTCTGAAAACAGGCATCAATTTAAAACTTAAAAGTCAATTGAGACGTATTTTCCAGATGACGAGATGGTTTTTGCACGTGAAATAATAACTACACTTATGCACCTACTTACAACCAAGTCACCTACAGTTCTCTATATTATACAGAAAGGCCTCCGATGTCTGTCTGTGTGAATTTTCACAGATTATGTATTTCTGTTGTCGCTATAACAAAAAACCGGCCAAGTGCGAGTCGGACTCGAGCACCGAGGGTTCCGTACCACCACATAATCATAATTGTATTAGTTGAAATTTCAGTAAGTTAATGTGCTAGATTTTTTGAGTCCGACACGCCCTTGACCAAATTTTATTATTTGTTGTTATTTTATAGCTTATGCACTATAAACAAACCAATTTTCAAGTTTGTAAGTGTTCCCGTTTTTAAAATAGAACTAAAACAAAAATCGCCTCCTTAACCATCCAACTTGACCCCTCTCTTATATGAATGTTCTTGAAACGGGAGCTCACCACAATTCGTTATCATTAGTTATGAGAAAAGTTGTAATATTTAATGATTTCACACTTTTCCCATTATTTGTACTGTGAGACCTAGCTTCTTGCCAAATTTCATAATTTTAGGTCAACGGGAAGTACCCTGTAGGTTTTGCATTTTTGCATAAATGTATGGAGATGAGGACATAAAATGCCATATCTTTTGATTGTGTCGTTGTAAAAAATTGAAATTTTCAGATCTTGTGTGGTTCATAGATCCTAATATATGGTATTAATTTTAACCTGATATCTTTACCCGTTCGTGAGATAAAGGGTCTTGACAGATAGACAGACAGACAGACAGACGGACAACAAAGTGATCCTATAAGGGTTACGTTTTTTCTTTTGAGGTACGGAACCCTAAAAATACCTAATAAAAAATAATGACGACTTTTTTAATTTATTATTATATTTTTCCTACAAAAAACGTGATAATAGAGCGATTTTTGCTCGATTTTTCTTTTAGCTCTATCTTAAAAACGGGAACACTTAGGTGCAAGCGTGAAAATTGGTATGTTTATAGTAAATAAGCTATAGTATGTAGAGTAACAACAATTAAAAAAACTGGCCAAGTCCGTGTCGGACTCGCGCGCATTTAATATACTTCTGCGTGAACGCGCGTCCATAACTAAGACGGAAACATTTTTACCCTAATGGTTCGGAACCCTCGGTGTGCGAGTCCGACTCATACTTGGCCGGTATTTTTTTATAGTCTGATGCCGAGCTTGCGGGATGGTTTTGTCACTCATCACGATGTATGCTTCAACACCCACGATCCAGCAAGGACTTGCCATGTATCGCAGCCATACCACGCTACATACCCACTGTATTTGGCTGGTTCATGCCGACAGGAACACTTTCGTTCAGGATTTCTCGTCTATCAGTAGCATTTGCTAGTCTGACCGCAACCGCTGTACAGCGCTTTAGGTATGCGAGCGGCGAGACGGGGCGGGGGGGGTGGAGGGGGGGCATCTCTTGTCATCACTCACGGCAGCAACTAGTTCTTCCTCTTTCCTTTCCACTCCCCCCTCCCTAAGGCGCGGTACAGCGGTTGCGGTGGAGGCGTGTAATTCCCGTTGTGACTCATTAAAAATGTATGAGGAGATGCGTGTCTCATTTTGCAGTGGAGCTCTGCTGGGTTCTACCTATTTACCCGACTGCGGCAAAGCCCAAAGGAGGGTTATGTGTTTAACCTGTAAGACTGATTATTCAAACTAATCACAAGTATGTACCCTACCTAATATCTGCATGAAAAGGATACCGCTGTTTGTAGCAGATATAACTGGATGCTCGATTACTCTACAACTGAACTGACCTCGCACAAGTTCAATGCCGCACACCGCGCACCGCACCGGTGCGCTGCGCATTGCCGCTAAGGCTTGCGCTTGCGCATGTAATATGACATTGATAGGTGTAGCGAAAGTTACTAAGTTTACCTAATAGAAAATTTCGTCAATAAATAAATATTAGGTTTAGAGATGAAACGGATATCCGGCAACTATCCGGCCTATCCGGGCTAGTTTTTACTATCCGGCCGGATACCGAATATTAGGTGACTATCCGGCCGGATACCGGATACTAAAAATATACGACAATTTTATGAAAATTTTACAGCATAGCTATGTAATTATATTAAAACAACATTTTATTGCAAAATTAAATGTCTTATGTTTATTAATTAATAACTATGTTGACAAAAATTTACAATTTAGTAATCAAAGTTGACTAAAGGAAGGTTGTGATGTACGAGTATAAATACCAATTTTTCTGCATTGAGAGGTAACAAACGATTGCGCTTTTCTTCGTAAACAAGACCAGCTTCAGAAAAAAGTCTTTCGCTGTATACACTGCTGCAAGGCGCTGAAAGATAGATTCTCGCAAACTTGGTGAGAGTTGGATATTGTGACGCGTTAGCACTCCACCAAACATATGGATCACGATTACGATCGATTCGGGCAATCTTTGAAAAGTAGTCAAGCTCGGTTGCAATCTTGTTCTTTTGTTGACCTTCATTTGCTACCTCATCAAAGCAATTCCAAAACGTGTCGTGAGCTTCACGAGTAAGAGTCGAGCTGGTGTCATCTCTTCTCCTTATTTTTGATGCTGGTGATGGATCACGAGAACCACTATTAGTTAAAGATTCATCACATTCACAAGACATTTTAAGACATTCTATAAGAATCTTCTGTCGAGCCTTTTCTGCTTCCAGAACCCCCAGATAGTTTGTTTTAAACCTTGGGTCAAGGAAAGTAGCTATTAAATAATTAGAATCATCATTTAAGGAGCTAAAGCGATGTTCTAACTGTGCTTTAAGTGAGGCTCGCATTTGTGACGAATCAGGAGTTCTTAGAGCAGTCTCATCTTTATCCAAATATTTTTTTAATGCTGCGACGTGTGGTATAACTTCGGATATGCAGGAGAGACCTGAGCTCGTTAGTTTTGTTATTTCTTCGAAAGGTTTTAAAAGATTAACGCATTGCTCCATCAAACACCACTGCTGATGCGTTAAATTTGTGAGATTATCGTGATCAGCTACGTACAGTGATAAAGCTCGTTTTTGTTCCAACAGGCGCTCTGTCATATACCTGTAGAAGGTTGAATTCCACCTCGTGCTAATATCTTGCACCAACTGATGTTCCGGTAAATGTAGCTCTTTTTGAATTTCTAGCAGTTTTTCTTGGCCAACGATCCAAGAGCTAGACTTACCCGACACCATACCGAAGATATCCCGGACGTCAGCTTGTACGAGATTAGAATGGCTCTCAGACAGCTTAGAAACAACAAGGCACCCGGGCACGATGGAATTACGGCTGAGCTTCTGAAAGCAGGCGGAAGGCCAGTGCTTAAAGCTCTTCAGAAGCTGTTTAATTCTGTCATACTCGAAGGGAAAACGCCACAGGCATGGCACAGAGGTGTGGTGGTACTCTTCTTCAAAAAGGGTGATAAGACCCTGCTGAAGAATTACAGACCCATCTCACTTCTGAGCCATGTCTATAAGCTGTTCTCGAGAGTCATTACGAACCGTCTCGCGCGCAGGCTCGACGACTTCCAGCCTCCCGAACAAGCCGGTTTTCGTAAAGGCTTCAGTACCATAGACCACATACATACGCTACGGCAAGTTATACAGAAGACCGAAGAGTATAACCAGTCACTTTGCCTAGCGTTTGTGGACTATGAGAAGGCCTTCGATTCGATCGAGACGTGGGCCGTGCTACGATCTCTCCAGAGGTGCCAAGTCGACTATCGGTACATTGAAGTGTTGAAGGATCTGTACAAAAACGCCACTATGTCAGTTCGTCTTCAGGACCAGGACTCGGAACCTATCCAATTGCAGCGAGGAGTGAGACAGGGAGACGTCATATCTCCTAAACTGTTCACCGCTGCATTGGAAGACGTCTTCAAACTCCTGGACTGGAAAGGACTTGGCATCAACATCAATGGCGAGTACATGACCCACCTTCGATTTGCCGACGATATTGTCGTAATGGCTGAGACCCTGGAAGATCTCGGCACGATGCTCAATAACCTCAGTAGAGTTTCACAACAAGTGGGTCTTAAAATGAACATGGATAAGACGAAAATTATGTCTAACGCCCTTGTTGTACCCACTCCACTCAAAGTTGGAGACTCTACGCTCGAAGTTGTTGATGAGTACGTATACCTGGGACAAACAGTCCAGCTGGGTAAATCCAACTTAGAGAAAGAGGTTACTCGTCGAATCCGACTCGGATGGGCAGCGTTCGGGAAGCTCCGCAATATCTTCACGTCCAAAATACCGCAGTGTCTCAAGACGAAAGTCTTTGACCAGTGTGTGTTGCCAGTGATGACATATGGCACCGAGACGTGGCCGCTCACGATGGGCCTTATCAGAAAGCTCAAAGTCACCCAAAGGGCTATGGAAAGGGCTATGCTCGGAGTCTCTCTGCGCGATCGAATCAGAAATGAGGAGATCCGCAGAAGAACTAAAGTAACTGACATAGCCCTGAGAATCGCTAAACTGAAGTGGCAGTGGGCAGGGCACATCGCAAGAAGAACCGATGGCCGATGGGGCGTGAGGGTTCTAGAGTGGCGACCACGTACCGGAAGACGAAGCGTTGGCAGGCCCCCCACGAGGTGGACCGACGATCTGGTCAAGGTCGCGGGAAGCCGCTGGATGCGAGCAGCGCAGGACCGGTCGTCATGGAGTTCTTTAGGGGAGGCCTATGTCCAGCAGTGGATGTCTTTCGGCTGATATGATGAGTGGCAATGTTCGGCCGGATATCCGGCCGCCGGATATCCAGCTATCCGGCTTTCTCAGTGGCCGGATATCCGGTATCCGGCCAAACAACTATCCGTTTCATCTCTAATTAGGTTTCATCTTGTAATGCCATCAAATTAAATTGCAAGTGAACTTATTTAGGACCAGTACTGACCAATATAATACATTTGCAATTTGAAGGGAAATTCCAGTAGAGCGGCAAACAACTTTTCATTTAGGTGCCAACCATTGGACTATCACACACGTAAATTTTACTAGCTGTAACTGAAAGGGTACCTCCTAGTTATTCTATGGGAATAGGTACCTTACCTAGAAATTAATTCAATTTAAAATGATTTCTTTAATTAAAATTAATAAAAGAAATTAATTTTTCGTATTTATGGGAAAGGTTTCATGGGCAGATATAGGTATAGGTAGATATAGGTCTTAAGGGTTACAAGGGTTAGGGGTATTATGTATATCAGTCTCTGATACCCAGTTTGCTTTGCCTAGTTTGGGATAGATGACCTTGTGTGAAATTTCCCCCAATTACAATTTCAATTTATACAGGTAACAGGGTTATTTTTACACCTTTGGTCAAATTTTAGTATATTGCAAGTAGGTAGTTGTTAAGCCAAGTCAGAGGCCATTTGGCGTCTTGAAAACTAATATAAATACGTAATAGTTAACTACTAAGTAATCTGGCAAAACCTAATCTAGAATTTGATCTGGTTTCCCGTCTGGGTTGCGGTGGTCAGATGGCAGTCGCTCTGTGTAAAAACCAGTGCCCCCGTCTAATCCCCTAGGTTAGATAGCCGACTCCGTAAAAACCATCTGGCAAAAACGTAATTAGAGAAATGAAACGACCGGCTCTTCTACGATATCCTACTTGTATGACTAGTGAGAATGAACATCACTGCAGACAAAATACAGTTCTCAAAATGAACATAGGAGGGTCATTCTCATTCTTACGACAAAAATTGTTTCATGATGAGAACAACCATAAAACATTTTATTTTCAAATGTTTGTACATTCACATGATATTACATGCTCTTTAGCTTTTCAGTCCATTAGTTTTTATGTACATAAGTGTATTTCTTTTCAAGTTATGTACCCAAAAGTAAATAAAATGTCACGACCATGTCATGTGACATCTCCGAAATTTCAGCAAAAACATGAAATCTATAAAAAAGTATTTAAGTTATATCGTCGCTCAGCTAACAACACCGCACAAGTATTATATTTTGCGGGTTTTTAGTTTGAATGCCATTTGATACAACTTCAGATACGCAATCGATTGGCATCCAAACTAAAAAAACCGCCAAAATGATGAATTGTGCGGTGTTGTTAGCTAAGCGACGATATGTGGTTTTGATGCTTACATAAAAATGTTTAGGTGTGCACCATACTATTTTAGCAAGTTTCCTTTTAAAACATATCATAAGTTAAAAAAAAATGAGGGTACTTTGTGTGACACAATTTTTTGTCACGACCATGGCAATATATAAAAATCCTATTTACAAAGTAGTTTTTAATGCATCAAAATTTACAACACTGGAAATTAATTTTTCAACAGCAACTCAAAACATATGTCCTTTTCAAATATGGCATTACTAAGTGTAGACGAAATAATCGAAGATCAAAGATGAAAAAGTAGAAATCGTCACGCATAACCTGTCAAGACCGTGCCTTCCAAAAGAATCGGTAATAACATTTCTTTATTTTCCAAATTAATGTATAATAAGGAATGTTGCGTAACAATTTAGAGGATATTTTTAAAAACAGAATTATGGTAAGGGTTCGAAAGTTATACCGGGCACGGCGCCAAAATGTCACGACCATTGTAGTCACAGCCATGGCATAAAGTGCCTATGGTTATGACAAAATCGTCACAACCATAGCAAATTTGCCTATGGCTGTGACAGTAGTCACAACCATAGGCACCTGGTCACATCCGTGACCTCATCTACCACCTCATTTTTTGTTCAGTCACGTCAGAATCGTGAGAAATAGGCTTTTAAATGAGCACAACACATGTCTATTTAATCTCGATCCTTAGGATTTAATAAATATAGAAAAATAAAATATAAAAAAAGCCATTTTGCCAATGTCACAACCATAGCCATGATTCAAAACCCATTTATGTCACTTCCAAACATATTTAAGCGTGATGGAATAAACTGTTGTGTCTATTTTTCCTTGTATTTTATGTATACTGCCAAAGCAAAACAGAAAACACAGTTTTTTTATTTTTAAATTTTCATGGCACGTGAAATGAGAATGACCCAGGACGAAAATTCAACTTCCCATAGAAAGGTGACAGGGCATTTTGTACGGAAGGGTAAAAACAATCGTATTCCGACCTATGTTTCTTGAGCAAAGTTGTTCAGATACCGATACCAACTGATACTGATTCACATCCAGTGTAAGTTATTGATGTAGGTGTCATCGATGAATGGTCACGTACTTACGTAAGCACGTTTAGTTATTGCAATCGATAAGGAAAAATAGAACGCATAAATATGTTTACTTATAATGAAATGTAATTATCATCATCATAGAGAGTATGCTCAAGAGCTCCACTAGCTTATTCAACCATCTCCCTTCTACCATCGGGAGTCCAGAGGCACCGCAGGATATCACCCATACTTGGTTGATATTTCGCACATTCGCACGGCTAAAGAGAGGAATTCTCAGCCTGCGTCTGTGTTCCCGATTTCATATAACCCGAATCTATTCAAGTCGCGAGTGAATAGGCTTCTTCTGGGCAAGCCCATTCCATAGTCGACCTCAAGACTAGATCGAGGTCAAGAGTAAGCCCATTGACAATAAAAAAAAACATATCAGCCGAAAGACGTCCAATGCTGGACATAGGCCTCCCCTAAAGATCTCCATGAGGACCGGTCCTGCGCTGCTCGCAACTAGTGGCTTCCTGCGACCTTGAATAGATCGTCAGTCAACCCTGGACCTGCCCATGCTTCATCTTCCGGTTCATGGTCGCCACTCTAGAATCCTTACGCCCCAACTGCCATCGGTTTACCTAAAATTGAGTCCAGTCAAGGACACTTCAAGCTCGACACAATGGACTTTGTAACACTCTTATTTCATTCGCTGTAGGACCTATGTCGCACTCACTGCGGACCCACGATACCCCTGGCGATACCCCTGGTGGTATCGTGGGTCTTTTAAAATCAAACGATACCCCCAACAAGCACTGCTCTTGACTGTACCTATATTCACCACGCTACCATTCGTAACATCCCATAAAACGTCCACTGCAGGACAGGGAGCTCCCTCCAGAACTCTAGCAAAAACGCGTGGTACTTATGAGGGGATTTAACATTTACCATATTCACCACGCTTGTAAGCGTTGCGGCTGGCAACCGCTGTTGTTGGTGACCGCAGTTTGTAATATGGTACGATACACTGAAAGATGCTGCTGCCCATCCTCCGGTGAAGCCCTTAGTCGCCTCTTACTACACCCACGGGTAGAGATGGACGGGTATTCTTTACCGCCACCACACGGACGTGCCCCATGCCACTATCATTCAAATCAACCAAAATAGATATAATAATTACCTATCGTACTCAATCAATAGGTACATACTACGCCTACAAGGGATAAGATTCCATTAAACAAAGAATAACACAATATTTTGTTGGTTAGGTTTTAATACCCGTTTCGAAACGTTTGAACATTTCCAAGAACTTGATAAGCTAGTTCCCCTGACGCAACTCAAGAGGTCCAGGGTCCAGAGCACTGACTCATTGATTGCAAACCTGGCCTCCGCCACGCGACATTGGTACCCAATCATATCACTCCAGGGTTCACACCACAGATGTATTATTCACACTTACCCTACTTTTTACACTTAAGAACAGGAGAGAAAATAGAGAGAGCAAAAACGCAAGAGAACCTAAGTCTTACAGGTGATTGTACTTAGACGAATATATTTACAGAACGTTCACTGTTGTTTGGCTGAAAGTCACATTAATTTTTACCCGACTGCCCCAGAAGAAGATACAGTACTGTCGGTATTAAAACTCATTCACTCACTTTTGACGATCGGGTGATTTAATCGGAAATGTTACTGGAGACAATCTCACCAAGTGATTTTGTTTGACAGTGGTGTCGATTCTGCTGGCAGACACAAACTAAAACTAAACTCAGGCTTAAAAGTAGGGAGTGGAAAAGACAGCAACTCTTTTTGGCCTGTCAAATTCTGTTTAGTTTCAGTTTGTCTGCCAGAATCGACACCATTGTGCCCAATGGGACGAACGCTCTAACAACTGGGCCACAAAGGCTGTTACAGGACTTTAGGTCACCCAAAATCAGTAAAGTCGACAACCCTACTGGTCCACGCCCCAAAGGTCAGCGATTAGGTATAAATTCGGCGCATAACAGCTTTAAGGCCATTTCTCGATATCATAATGACGGATTTATGCGGCCGTTGGCGTTGGCAATGAAAATTTATTCGAAGCAACAGGAGCAGCGGATGTTACATGATCTGAAGTAACTTCTGGTCTACGTGACTGACGTAGTGTGTCTACGGACTGGAAAAAAATATTATAGATTTAGATCAGCACGGCAGCAAGCAAGTAGAAACAAAACCAGTATAAGCTGAACTAGCGCTAAGCTACAAACGTCCGAAACCAGAGACTCGCTCAAAGTCAAAGTGTTACCACAGATGTGCGACCGTGTGACATTAATATAGGGTTTTATTTACTACCTACCTACACTACGAAACTAAAACTTCTTTCCCAAAAAAAATTGATCGCAAAAAAAAAAAAATTGTGGCCAATAAAGAATCAATCAATCGCAAGGTTTGTTTAAGAAAATAAATAAAATTCACATTTTACTAGACATGAGGTCTTTCTAATATTTTTTAATTTATAATATTTTTTAAATTATTCTTCAGCTAGACTAGCATTTTCATATTTCCATTTTAGTTTCTGAGCTACACTATTCGTAGACATCCTGAAACTTTTGGCTTTCAGGTTTGAGCTAAAACTGAATCTAATTATGATGATGAATCAAAAACACAGCAACGAAACTGAACAACTTTCAGTGAGTGTAACTTCAGCAAATTAAAAACCAGCCAAGTGCGAGTCGGACTCGCGCACTGAGGGTTCCGTACCACTAGAGTAAAAATACCGTCTCAGTTACTTATGGACGCGCAGTCACGCAGATGTGTATTAAATGCGCGCGAGTCCGACACGCACTTGACCAGCATTTATTATTTGTTGTTATTTTATAGCCAATGCACTATAAACATACCAATTTTCGCGCTCGTAAGTGTTTCCGTTTTTACGATAGAGCTGAAACAAAAATCAAGGATAAATCGCCTAACAAAACACCAAACCCCTCTTAATTTTTTATGCTTATTATGTATTGTTATAGCGGCAGTCATAATTCGTAATATGATATACTTTGTGTTGTTATTAGTTGATGGAACTCCAATGTATTTATGTAATTAAACACCATTTTCACACTAGTTCCAAATAAATAGTGGAACTAGTGTGAAAATGGTGTTTAATTACATAAATAATTCGTAATCTGTGAAAATTTCAACTTTTTACCTATTAGGTAAGGTTCATGAGATACAGCCCGCTAACAGACAGATAGACATTGGAGGCATATTAATAGGGTCCCGTTTTTCACCCCTTGGGTACGGAACCCTAAAAAGCGGCCTCTCCACACAAACTGTCCAATAAAGTATATAATGTTGTGTGGAGGGAAACGCTGTTTTTTTACTGAAAATTTCATTTACCTACTGAAAGTTGTTCAGATTGGTTGACTGATTATGACTTTTCAGATTTCGAAAGCTGACCCTTACACCCTGTATATGTGAAAATAGTGACTTTCGAAACCGACACAAATTTGATTATCAGATTTGAAACGTGGACGTGGTATTTACCTAATTTCCAGCTTTCAGAACGTTACGGCGGAGTAAAAACAAATTGTAAAATAGCTTGCTTGTTCGCCCACCCACTCTGTCTCTCTCCATGAAGGAGCTACTTCAATATACGTGATCCTCTCATCTTTGATTCGAATAGGACCCTCAACCTCAGCCCTCAAAGCGTCTCATTTATTTTCTATTGTTTACACTACTGTTATATTTTCAAAATGCTGAAACCATTAAAAGGGGTCCTCTCTATCACTATTATTAGAAATTAATTGGAGTAATTAATAAAACAACAGAATTCCCACTGAAGCTTTCGTGAACTTTTGTTTTATTAGCCTCTTAACTCTGTTAAGCGAGAACTTAGGTATTGTTAATACTAGCACATCATGTTTTTAAACTGTTTATTCTTTCTTCTTTTTCTTTTTATCTTTCTCGTCGCTCTTTCCAAACATTGCACTTACAATAGTTCTCAACATGTTCATAATTATAGCTAAAATTATGAAAGGCACTGAAATTACTGCTATTATAGCTAAAGCGACATCTAGTAGTAATCTTTCGTACCACCACGAATGTTTAGATGGCAGTGAAGGTGGTGCGTCGAAGTCTCTGTGCCGAGCTACATATTCAGTCCAGTAGATAGCGCTATCCATAACTCGCATCGGCCTGTCGTGCCACAGTTTGGATATTCTCTTCGCGTTTTCTTGCATCCTAGAAAGAGATATTTTTGTTACATAAAGGGCACTAATTTACCAGGTGTGCAGAAGTCAAAGTCTTATCCGTGTTAGGGATAGGTATCATAAACAAGCACAAATAATTAAAAATCACATACTCTCACTCTCTCAGTGTCTTAATTAATTGATCGAAAGGTACCCTTCGAATTTTCGGCAAAATGATTTCATCTGTAGATCTACTTAGAGTATCTAGATGTTTAATGTCAGCAGAAAAGTATACCGGTAGGGAAAGTAGACCAATTGGGTACCTAGTTATTTTGGGAGAGCAGACTTATTGCACTAAACAACTTTGTAGCTGACCTAGGTAAAAAGGCTTACGATATATTTAAAACTATGCAACAAATTATAGTCAGAGTATCAATTCGTTAAAATCTCGTTCTACCACTCGGTGATATAACTGATGCTCAGAAGCCTAAACGATCTTCGAGATTTGTCCGAAGTCCAAAATCGAAGATCTTGTAGTACGGCAGCAAGCACGTAGAAACAAAACCAGTATAAGCTGAACCAGCGTTACGCTACAAACGTCCAAAACCAGAGACCCGCTCAAGGTCAAAGTGTTTCTACCGACGTGCGCCCGTGTGTACCACGAAAGCTTGTACCCACAGCCGCACTGTAATCAATGGTAACACGTTGATCTAGACCGGGTTAATGCGCCAGTTTAGCTTATTGTTTTTTTACTACTTATAGTACGAGACAACTCAGGAGTACGGACGAAGCGTATGGCACGCCATTCGTTTTGCTCGCACTCCCGAGCTGTCGTACAGTCAACGACAAGTCAAGCTTGACACTGGCAGTGCGAGTCTAGCAAGTTCGTCTACTGAATCAAGAACGGTACAAAGTCCAATGTGTTAAGCTTTATGTGCTCTTGACTGTACTATACTTGCTGCCATGCGTACGTAGCTCTATTTTATTGCTTTATGGTTATGAAACAGAAAAAGAAATATGGACCAAATACAAAAAAGAAACGATCTGTCATACAAAATATGCTATCAGCTTATATGCAGTTTCTATGAGATGTCGAATTCTTTTTGTATTTTTCCCTATGTTCCTTCGAATTTTTTTTTTATTTTTATGATCAAAAGTATCTTCTAAACTTTTCAGGGTGATAAAAATAGACCTGTAGACAAGAATTTTTTTTTACCGGCACATACAATTAATATTGTAGAGATTCGAACGCGAATGGTCTTGATGAAGATCAGTAGCCCTGACCGATAACTGTGGCTATTTTCGTTCCCAACAATGCTCTCGCACTCATCTGATTGACATATTGACAAACGCGCTGAATCTCGATTGAAGGTCAGTTCTAAACCAATTAATTTACAATTAGATAATGAATACAGACGTTTTAAAATTGCTTTCCTTTGTGCTTATTTAGTTACCTACGCATGTCAACTCGCTCTACATCAGATAGGGTCTTTGGGGATTTTAGGGATTTGGCTCCGGGTCAGTAGTAAAGTCAAGAGCGCATCTAGCTCGACACGTTAGACTTTAAACATTTCTTATTTCTAACCCTCTACGCGCTATAATTGCACTGCAAGTGTCAAGCTTGGCGTGCTCTTGACTGTACCAGAGTATCTCATGCTTGGCGGTAGGTAACTTTTAGGTATGTCTTCATATCCTCTGCGACTTCATTGGCTTTTGATACCACACGACACTCGCATTCTTCTTAATCTAAGTAGTAAAACAGAGCGTCGTCAGTAGAAACACTTCAGACTTTATGGCATGGCAATAGAGTTCCAAATGTTTCCACTGACATGCTGGACCTTCTACATCTCATTCTCTCAACCTTACTCTCTACGTTGGTAGGTAAGCATTTGTCGTCTCGTATCAGATATTCGTATTATATTTTCAATTGAAAAATAGTTAATATGATTACCTTGGTGAAGTTATTTCTTCAATAGCTTCCGCTAAGCTGTCCCCATCCAACTTATCGAAATATAAAGTCTTGGCTATTCCAACATACTGCGCAGCTGCTGCGTTGGTGAACTGGTCACCGAAGAATGGCACAACCACTGCTGGCTTGCCGCAGTGCGCCGCTTCCGATAGGCTAAGCATGCCGGCATGGGATACGAAACCTACCACTTTCGGGTGACCTGATAAAAACAGCAGAAGGGTTAATAAAAACAATGCCAGGCCAAAATTGTGGGTATAGGGTGTAAGGGACGGTGTACCGAAAACTGAAAGAGCGTGCTCAGTCAACGAAACTGAACAACTTTCCCATAGAAACATTATGTTGGGAAATGAAAAAAAAAATTAACCTCCCCATACAAACTGTTCTACCAGAGTGGGCAATTTGTATGGAGGTCATAATTATTTTTCATTTCCCAGGTATGTTTTTTTGGGAAAGTTGTTCAGTTTCGTTGACTGAGCACGCTCTTTCAGTTTTCGGTACACCGTCCCTCACACCCTTTATTTGCCCGTGTGGTGTCGGCAAAAAATTGTACCAAGCCATCTCTAACCGTCGGTGTCGTAAGAGTTGACTAAGGGATTATGAACTACAGGATAGGCAGCAGAAGCAGCGTCCTTCCATATCCTTCCATCGTATCATCTTACATATTGCGGTCACCAACAACCGAGTTTCATGGTGCCAGCCGCAACGCTAACAAGCGTAGTGAATATGGTACTTCCTCTGCAAAATTGACTATGAGTTTTTGCTGGAATTTTGGAGGGAGCTCCTGTTCCTACAGTGGACAGTTCATGAGATGTTATGATGATGATATTTTCACGTAAGCGAATGACAAAAATGACTCAACAGTGGCTTGACATACACGGCTATAACACAATAAAACTTAATATCTCCATTAAAACGAATAATTATTTTCAAGATGAAGCAAATTAACTGCTGCCCTTTGTACTACTTGATAATCGAACATAACGTAACTGGCGGTGTCAATATAGATACCACCCCCCTCTACTCTTGGGTGTGGAACTCGAAAGGTGGCTAAGGGATCTTAAAACAGCAACGTACCCTTTGCGTTCCAAATCCTGAATAATAAAAAGAATGCTGTGATATTCTAGAGGGAGCTGTGGACTTTCTACGGGGTGTTAAGATAATGACGAACATGACTGAACACTTACATAAGATATCTAACTGCGGTAGCCAATCGCTTGTATAAACTTTTTCGTATCCTTCAGGCAGACTCGCATTTTCGTATTTCCATATCACTTTCTGAGGTATATTAGTAAAGGCGTCCAGAAACTGTTGTGTTTTGTTCTCAGACATTCCATTGGCTTTCAGGTTTGAGCCGAAGCTCACGTAGATGGCTCCATGTTGTGCGTTAGATAAGAACCTTTCTATTGCCTGTGAAAACATAATGGCAAAATTACGATAATATTTTCCATATTTTTCACGACAGAAGCGCTCGAAGCCGTGGTCACACCGAAGCAAATCGAAGCTTCGGATATCGAAGTGGTCAAAACCTGGATGGTTGACCAGTTAATGGTAAACAATATCAGAAGATACACGTTAAATCGTCAGTCCCGCTTTATTTGACAGCTTGAAAACTCTAACATCTAGGTTAGCCACTAATCTAGCCTAATCTTTTACTGGGTCTTATTTGCCCCCTGGGTTGCATTGCGAAAGTCAGATGGCAGTCGCTCAATGTAAAAAGTGCCCTTGCCAAATCCCCTAGATCTGATCTAGGGCGATTATGATATCAGAATAAATATGACAAACCAAGGTAATTTCGAAAAATCTAACACAAATAATCTTTGAATTTAAATAGCCAGCACACGTAGTAAAGTTACATTATAAGTGAAATTAGACTCACCGCTGGCACAGGTTTCGGCTGACCAACATGAATGCCTCCAATCTCCAACACTTGAGGAGCAACCACTCGGGCCCCCGTCAACGAGAAATGCTGATACGAGAAGAACATCTTCACTCTCTCCCGCGCCACCTTCTCAATATCCAGCGTATTGTTTGGAAGGTGACGATCAAACGCTTCGTAGATAAAAACTTGGTTAAACCATTTAAAAATCTTCTCGTAAATAAAGTCCATTAACACAGCCTCGACTCTGTGGTAAAAGGAAGGGTTTGGTCCGCCCTTGGAAAAGTAGTACGCGTCAGAACTAAAGTCGAAAGGGAGTCCTAATCTATTGTAAGCCGGTGGCTGCATTACGTGCGACGCGATGCCTATAATGGGCGCATCAAACATCTCTCCAGCGAAAGCCAAACCGCATTCTGCTCCAAACATTTCCACAAAAATCACGTCATATTTAACTTCTTTCTCCAAAAGCGCCTTGACATTTTCATTCGTCAATAAGTTTTCACAATCACCTCTCGTTGATGGAGGACTCAAAACTAGATGTCTGTAGAAATTGTAAAGATGCAAATACGTAGAATCGAAGTCCTCGTAAAAGTTTAACGGTGTGAAGTATGACAACCCGTTCTCTGCTGTTCCCAAATCCACGAACTGCATCGTCTTCGGTACACTTTTATCCGGATAGTTGTTTATGACAGTTACATGATGTCCTCTGGTTGCTAACTCGCGGAATAGAGGATGAAAGGCCATGTAATGGCTGCGTAAAGGGAGAGAAGCAATGGCAAGGATGTTAAGAGCCAAAGCATGTTGGATGCAGAATATCAAAGCAAAGAGAGAAGTTATCAGTCGCGCCATCGAAACACGCTGTTCAAGGCGGCTTCACGGGTGAATGACCGGGTGTTCTTGACATGTAATGCGGTGCGCGAGCGATGACGCGACGCGATCGAGACCCGTTGCCGGTCAGCTTTCGGCCACTACTTCCAACCAACTGAGAACAGATGACTAGGCAACTAGTCAAACCGCTGCATGTAATAATTATCTGTCTATGTCTACGTCACAGGCCTTTAATCACATACAGGATGTATCGAGACAACTGTAACTGCAGGTTCAGAACACGAAACTGAAAAACTTTCCTAAAGAAACTGCATTACTTGATAGCTCGTTTTTCGACTAATGTTTCTTGGGTAAAGTTGTTCAATTTCATAGTCTGAGTCCGTACTTTCTATTTTCGTGAATGTCTTTTTAAACCCTGTATATTAACTGTCAAGTCAACCCCTTCGTGTTTGCACGCCTTATCGTCATAGGGATACCAGGTTAAATTAAATAAACAAGGAAACTAGTTCGTTACCTTAAAACAGTGTATTGTAATATTGTTGATAACCTGTAGTTTTATCGAGTACATGGAACAGATAGGTACAGCCAAGAGCGCGTCTAGCTTGACACGTTGGACTTGTGGCGTCCTTATTTATATGCGCTAGACGCCACAGCTCGACCTGCTCTTGATTGTACGCACGGCAGCAAGAAAGTGTAAAAAACCAGTATAAACTGAACTAGTGCTACGCTATAAACGCCCGAAACCAGAGACCTGCTATAGGTCAAAGTGATTCCACTGACGTGCGGCCGTATGATTATTGATTATGAAGAATACAATCAGGTATAATCTAACATCAATTTGCAAGCAGATGAATTGCTACCATATTGCTACATAAAGTAGGCGCAATAGCATTCTTGTTTTCCTGTATTTTTACCTCATAACGTCTTTTGAATTCCCTTGTTTACAAAATCATTATTTACAGATAAAAAATATAAATTAGTATTGAACGTTAAAAAAATTAAAGCAAAGTCCTATCTCATCGAATCGTGGAATAAAAATGTGTTCATATTCGTAATAAAATTCATTGTCTGTCATTCTTACAGTTCCTATAAAATTAATAGTATAAAAAGTTCCTAAATCTTAATTTAAATTCAAAATATTTTTAAATAAATAGTCGATGAAAATTTTCTAGATAAACCGCTAGTTTCAAAAAGCTACTTTAAATTATAACTTCCCTTTAAATATATTGCTGAAACTTTCAGTTTTCATTTACCGTGTTTGTTTCCTGTTTAAAATAATACTAATGTAAAGAATCAGCTTTTAAATTAAACACATACTACTTGCTTTCTGTTTTGTTCATCAAGAAAGTGTCACAATAGGTGGGAAATTCAAATTTAATGTAGCTTTCTGCTAACGGCGAAGAAAGTACGGTAAGAAGTCCTAGTTTAATTTAAAATAGTCTCTTTTGCACTATGTAAAGGCAGACAGCTAAGAAGAAAAGGAATGCGAAGAACATAATAACTTTGTCGGTGAACTCTCGGCGGCCATACTTCTTGAGGAGTTTGCTCGATTGGGAGATAGTGCCTGCTGTGTTCTGCAGCTCAGATTGCGTGCACTGGAACGAAAGGCGTTCTATATTTACCCATTTGAATGTGCCCTTCCAGTGCGAGAAAGATGAAATAATTTGTAGGTGGTAGGGCTTCTGTGCAAAGTCCGTCTGGGGAAGTACCACCCCCTTACCTATTTCTGCCGTAAAGCAGCAGTGCTTGCACTGCTGTGTTTCGGTTTGAAGGGTAAGAGAGCCAGCGAAATTACTGGCACATGAGACATAACATCTTAGTTCTCAGGGTGGGCAATGCGCTTTGCTGTCTTATTAGCGTCAAAATATGTCACTAATAAGACAGTGGGTGCTATGGGCGGTGGAGACCACTTACCATCAGGTGGCCCACCTGCTAGTTTGCTCACTTGTAACATTAAAAAAAATGGTTTAGCTTTGAGTGGCTTTTCACAAGAGCTGGGCTACGTAGTGTAAAGAGAGAAATGAAATACTGTAGTAGGTAACCTGTGAGCTAGAAAATTTATATTCCATTTGTAAGCGCAGCTCTAAGCTAGGAAATTGGAGTAATCCTATTTATTGGTTGGATTTTTAACAGCTCATAGATTAGCTACCAAGTACTAGCACGCTCCAGTTGTCAGTTTATCTAGGCCCATAGACTAAAGACTAAGCATGGTCACGTTTTTTGACAGCCGAGCAGTGCGACACATTTTTAAAGACAAGGATGGCTACATGTATTAGTGTATAAAGCTATCTCTGTCTAAAATATCAAAAACGTAATTTGTAAATTTGCTAAACATTTTCCTCCACTGACATTTCTTCGCACTTGGAAGTGATAGATTAGATGACATAATTCTCCAATTAAAGTGACATTTCTCCGAGATATATTTTCTCTCGGGGAGCGTGCTAAGCAGGCTGGTCTGGTTATGTGGACGTATACCAGGGACGGTTGTAAATTGTATTGTCTTAGACCTGAGGAACATAAGCTTAAATATGACGATTATTATCTGCGCATGGGTACCGTCCGGGTAGCCAATGCAGTCGCACGCCTACCCCGGTACCGCGATATCTTTTTGAGTTCTGCTTTACGCATTAACCATCACTGTTGGACTTACGTGCCCCCTGATATAAAGGTTTGTTTGTAGAGTGAAGAGTACATCAACTCTGACACTTACATCGCTAGTTACATCAGATACAAAAATAAGAATGGTACAAAGTCCAATGAGTCTAGCTTGATATGCTAGCTGTTTCTTGCAACTTTATTCGCGTCGTGCTATCCGTAACATACACACTTTCGCATTTTGCTATTCATAACCGCAAAACTTGACAATAGCTGGACTAACACAGCAATATTTTCAAGATGGACTTAATAGCTGAAATTACATTTTAGTACCTGGGCGACCGAGCTTCGCTCTATAATAGCCGCCTCAACCTGAAAGTATCATCGGGTGAGCAAGCTATGCTACTCAACAACAGATGGCGCTGAGCAAGCTATGCTACTCAACAACAGATGGCGCTGTAAGTTTTCTTAATAGCACTAAAACGCGCTAAGAAATATTAAAAAAGACGGTGAAAACGAATTTTTCCAAACATGAGACCTAGCTAGATCAATTTTTTGCCCCTAAAAACCCCTGTATACTAAATTTCATCGAAATCGTTAGAGCCTTTTTCCAGAAACCGATTATAAATATATATACAAATATTGTTCGTTTAATAGTATAGGATATAGGGTCCTATTGAAATGGTGAACATAATTTTAGCATGTTACATAGACCATGAAACTGAACAACTTTCCCCAAGGAACATAATTCGATATGAAAAACAGAACTTGACCTCACATACAAATTGCGCTATCAGCTGATGCAGTTTCAGTGGGAAGTCAAAAACTGATTTTCGTATTTCGACCAATGCGGAAAGTTGTTTAGTAGCTCGTTTTTCGACTAATGTTTCTTGGGTAAAGTTGTTCAATTTCATAGTCTGAGTCCGTACTTTCTATTTTCGTGAATGTCTTTTTAAACCCTGTATATTAACTGTCAAGTCAACCCCTTCGTGTTTGCACGCCTTATCGTCATAGGGATACCAGGTTAAATTAAATAAACAAGGAAACTAGTTCGTTACCTTAAAACAGTGTATTGTAATATTGTTGATAACCTGTAGTTTTATCGAGTACATGGAACAGATAGGTACAGCCAAGAGCGCGTCTAGCTTGACACGTTGGACTTGTGGCGTCCTTATTTATATGCGCTAGACGCCACAGCTCGACCTGCTCTTGATTGTACGCACGGCAGCAAGAAAGTGTAAAAAACCAGTATAAACTGAACTAGTGCTACGCTATAAACGCCCGAAACCAGAGACCTGCTATAGGTCAAAGTGATTCCACTGACGTGCGGCCGTATGATTATTGATTATGAAGAATACAATCAGGTATAATCTAACATCAATTTGCAAGCAGATGAATTGCTACCATATTGCTACATAAAGTAGGCGCAATAGCATTCTTGTTTTCCTGTATTTTTACCTCATAACGTCTTTTGAATTCCCTTGTTTACAAAATCATTATTTACAGATAAAAAATATAAATTAGTATTGAACGTTAAAAAAATTAAAGCAAAGTCCTATCTCATCGAATCGTGGAATAAAAATGTGTTCATATTCGTAATAAAATTCATTGTCTGTCATTCTTACAGTTCCTATAAAATTAATAGTATAAAAAGTTCCTAAATCTTAATTTAAATTCAAAATATTTTTAAATAAATAGTCGATGAAAATTTTCTAGATAAACCGCTAGTTTCAAAAAGCTACTTTAAATTATAACTTCCCTTTAAATATATTGCTGAAACTTTCAGTTTTCATTTACCGTGTTTGTTTCCTGTTTAAAATAATACTAATGTAAAGAATCAGCTTTTAAATTAAACACATACTACTTGCTTTCTGTTTTGTTCATCAAGAAAGTGTCACAATAGGTGGGAAATTCAAATTTAATGTAGCTTTCTGCTAACGGCGAAGAAAGTACGGTAAGAAGTCCTAGTTTAATTTAAAATAGTCTC
Source organism: Athrips mouffetella (assembly GCA_947532105.1). Taxonomy (NCBI): domain Eukaryota; kingdom Metazoa; phylum Arthropoda; class Insecta; order Lepidoptera; family Gelechiidae; genus Athrips; species Athrips mouffetella. Next base: position 23,884,904 of record OX383967.1, read on the forward strand.
TTTTGCACTATGTAAAGGCAGACAGCTAAGAAGAAAAGGAATGCGAAGAACATAATAACTTTGTCGGTGAACTCTCGGCGGCCATACTTCTTGAGGAGTTTGCTCGATTGGGAGATAGTGCCTGCTGTGTTCTGCAGCTCAGATTGCGTGCACTGGAACGAAAGGCGTTCTATATTTACCCATTTGAATGTGCCCTTCCAGTGCGAGAAAGATGAAATAATTTGTAGGTGGTAGGGCTTCTGTGCAAAGTCCGTCTGGGGAAGTACCACCCCCTTACCTATTTCTGCCGTAAAGCAGCAGTGCTTGCACTGCTGTGTTTCGGTTTGAAGGGTAAGAGAGCCAGCGAAATTACTGGCACATGAGACATAACATCTTAGTTCTCAGGGTGGGCAATGCGCTTTGCTGTCTTATTAGCGTCAAAATATGTCACTAATAAGACAGTGGGTGCTATGGGCGGTGGAGACCACTTACCATCAGGTGGCCCACCTGCTAGTTTGCTCACTTGTAACATTAAAAAAAATGGTTTAGCTTTGAGTGGCTTTTCACAAGAGCTGGGCTACGTAGTGTAAAGAGAGAAATGAAATACTGTAGTAGGTAACCTGTGAGCTAGAAAATTTATATTCCATTTGTAAGCGCAGCTCTAAGCTAGGAAATTGGAGTAATCCTATTTATTGGTTGGATTTTTAACAGCTCATAGATTAGCTACCAAGTACTAGCACGCTCCAGTTGTCAGTTTATCTAGGCCCATAGACTAAAGACTAAGCATGGTCACGTTTTTTGACAGCCGAGCAGTGCGACACATTTTTAAAGACAAGGATGGCTACATGTATTAGTGTATAAAGCTATCTCTGTCTAAAATATCAAAAACGTAATTTGTAAATTTGCTAAACATTTTCCTCCACTGACATTTCTTCGCACTTGGAAGTGATAGATTAGATGACATAATTCTCCAATTAAAGTGACATTTCTCCGAGATATATTTTCTCTCGGGGAGCGTGCTAAGCAGGCTGGTCTGGTTATGTGGACGTATACCAGGGACGGTTGTAAATTGTATTGTCTTAGACCTGAGGAACATAAGCTTAAATATGACGATTATTATCTGCGCATGGGTACCGTCCGGGTAGCCAATGCAGTCGCACGCCTACCCCGGTACCGCGATATCTTTTTGAGTTCTGCTTTACGCATTAACCATCACTGTTGGACTTACGTGCCCCCTGATATAAAGGTTTGTTTGTAGAGTGAAGAGTACATCAACTCTGACACTTACATCGCTAGTTACATCAGATACAAAAATAAGAATGGTACAAAGTCCAATGAGTCTAGCTTGATATGCTAGCTGTTTCTTGCAACTTTATTCGCGTCGTGCTATCCGTAACATACACACTTTCGCATTTTGCTATTCATAACCGCAAAACTTGACAATAGCTGGACTAACACAGCAATATTTTCAAGATGGACTTAATAGCTGAAATTACATTTTAGTACCTGGGCGACCGAGCTTCGCTCTATAATAGCCGCCTCAACCTGAAAGTATCATCGGGTGAGCAAGCTATGCTACTCAACAACAGATGGCGCTGAGCAAGCTATGCTACTCAACAACAGATGGCGCTGTAAGTTTTCTTAATAGCACTAAAACGCGCTAAGAAATATTAAAAAAGACGGTGAAAACGAATTTTTCCAAACATGAGACCTAGCTAGATCAATTTTTTGCCCCTAAAAACCCCTGTATACTAAATTTCATCGAAATCGTTAGAGCCTTTTTCCAGAAACCGATTATAAATATATATACAAATATTGTTCGTTTAATAGTATAGGATATAGGGTCCTATTGAAATGGTGAACATAATTTTAGCATGTTACATAGACCATGAAACTGAACAACTTTCCCCAAGGAACATAATTCGATATGAAAAACAGAACTTGACCTCACATACAAATTGCGCTATCAGCTGATGCAGTTTCAGTGGGAAGTCAAAAACTGATTTTCGTATTTCGACCAATGCGGAAAGTTGTTTAGTTTAATGGTCTGAGTAACATACTAAAATTATGTTCACTATTTCATTAGGACCTTTGAGATTTTTTTTTATTTCTTAACCCACCTATTTTTTTATTACTGCAGCTTTTGGTAGTTACTAATTAAAAACTCACATTTACTGTAGAACTAGATGATACTAGACTGTCCAATGTATTCTGACTTCTTTGGGTTGTATCTGCTAACTGTCTACTAATTTGTAGAAGTTGTTCTGTCACACCTAAAGTAAAAAACATATACTTGATCATTACATTACACTCCTGAATAGTCACTATAAAAGAGAAGAAAAAAAAGCCTAATTATTCTTAGCATAATGACCAGACTTTTCAAATTCAATAAAGAGTACTGTAGTTTATTTGACTAGGTTTTAAATTCCTAGATTAACTAACTAACACTAACACACTTTATTTCATTAACTTTATTTTATTTTGATGCAGTTTTTTTGCAATTGTATCATAATTTCATTTGAAATATTTTCCTTGAAGAGAAGATGACACCTCATTAGCAAAATTACAGAAAAACCTAAACAAATTAGTAATTTCTTTGCATTTTACTTGCCGCATACATATCTGATTGTGGTATAATAATATCATCATATTACCACAAACTACAGATTTTTTTGTGGCTATTTGCATGTTGCATAATTGAATCATAAAAATTTCCCACTAAGATCAATTGCTAACATATTGATATCCGAAATTCTCTATGACAAACCTGAAGACATTTTGAGTATTCCGTCTCTATCAACCTTCTTTTTCCTATTTTTAACACCAGACTCTTCAGCGTTGGGGGATTTGAGTAACTCCTGTCTCTGCTTTTTTTCTATGGCAAACATACTGCTGACATTAGCTTCTTTGAATTCTTTTAACAGCCTAAAAAGACAGAAAGTCATACAATAGTGAAAAAAGACAAAGTTAAACAATCTTAAATTAAAATTAAGGACACTGAGAATTTTTATAATGCAAAAGATCTATCTGACATAAGTATCTTAAATAGCTGTTATTAACTAAATTGGATTAGTACTTTTTACAAAAGACAATCAAAGAAAGAAACAGAAATGGCACCTAATTGCTCCACCCTAAAAATAATCCTGCTGGCACCCGTGAACGACTAATTTTTGAGAAACCACTTACAAATATTAAAATATATTTAGGATATTTACCCAGAAAGCAAGTGTCTCTGAGCCTCCAACTCTGTAATATAAAGCTTGTCTGCGCTTTCTTTACTATACAGCTCTAAATTTTCTAGCTCATCCCTCAGCTCATTAATTTTAGCTCGTCCCTTTTCATTCAACTCATTTAGAGTCTCCATTGAATCTCTGCAGTCTAGGATGTCCTGCAAAATTGTGAAAACAATAGGTATTTTATAAGCTGCGTTATAGGTATTTTATAACCTACTATAGGTTACATATTGAATATTTCATTATAAGTCTAAAAAAATCACAGGTTGATAAATGATTATCGGATAAATAAGCGAAAATCGAAAAAAGCCCTATGAAAAATGGTACTTGCAATTAACAACTTGAACTTAAAAGTTCTACAAGTTTCTCTGTCGTGGCACCAAAGGCGCAACCTATTGGTAAGAAAATAATTTCTTCTATAGCCTTAAAAACAAACTACTTATAATAAGGGTGGAATGAAAAGAATAATTGTAGATTTACCTGGATAATAGCTCTGACATGAAAATGATACCTAGCCAGTCTTTTCACAAAGTTTTGGTACGTCACATCAGGATTCTCTAGCTTTGCAAACAATTTTTGGTACGTTTCCGTACTGTTTATGTCTGTTTTGATGTTCATTTTTGTTTAAATTCAAATATTTAGCTCGAAATATGTGATTTTCCTACACAACAATAAACGAAGTTAGATAGATAGATATTTATTTAATGGCGTCACATCCAATAAACGAAGTTCTCGTAACGCAGCACAGCACAGCTGTTTTTGACAGCTGTCACGGTGACGTTGGCACGAATTTTCTGAATGTTCCGATTTACGCAAACAGCTTCCCCTGTTTTTTTAAGTCAAAAGTTTTTATCTCGTTTTATTCAAAAACCAGTATGTGGTCTCTGAATTTTAAAACTAGGCGGTTTTGAGAGTTTAATTCGAACCTTAATTAGGTGTACCTACACATAAAAAATGTAAACACGGCCGCACGTCAGTGGAATCTCTTTCACCTAGAGTTGGTTTTTGGTCTCGGGCCTTGTAGCGTACCAAAAGTTTAGTTTATCGTGGTTTTCTTTCCACTTCCTAGCTGCCGTGCGTGCCTACCTATTTCCAACATGAGTTATTTAACTCTAGAGAGGTAGTTAAGTCAGTATGTAATAACGGTAGAGTTCCTAAAATCTTGTATAAACTAACTATCGGGGTATGATCGGGGTAAACTTAGGTAATGTATATTTTGTGGTATTTCTAGTAAGCTAATATATGACTGTGTGTGTGTAGGCATGAGTGGGCTGTGGTATGGGGACTCACTCAACACACTGCTTACGTACGTTCCCAGCTGAGCCAGTACCAACAAAACCGGTGACCGGCAGTCACATCGTGCCCATGAATCGAAGAAGCGCTAACTGTGCTCTCGCGTTTAAAAACCGTACGCAAATATGTTTCCTATATAAAATCATGGCCAAATAAAATTATCCTTTAACTCAAAATACAAGTTTTACATTATTGTGGAAATGCCGTGAAAATATTGTCACATAAAAGTGTTGAAAAATTAATTTAACAACAAAAGTTGAAGTGACTGAAGATGACTGCACTAATCTGCAAGCGTTTTTTCGAATTTATTAAAAGTCGGCTGTTTTTGGTAAGTAACTTTTAAAACTAATTAACTGTTAATACCGGTAAGTACCTATTTATTGTAATCATATATACTTTTCAATACTTGCACTTTTAAATACCTAATTTATATTTAACTACTTACCTATTTTAAAACAAAACGACATACTTACGGCATCCTTGCGGCCCTAAAAGATAGAAACGACGACGGCGGACGGTGCAGTTTCTCAGAATTTAACGATGATGTCAACATCGCTATTATTATAAAAGCACATGTCCATCGAACGTTTACTTTAATTTCATCTGCAAAAGTTATTAAGGTATCCTGCGATGTAAAGGGAGCAACAAAAACCTGCGGGAGTAGGAATCTCTGTCGAGTGATTCACAAACCAACATAGCTTTGTCGACCTTAATATATGGATAGGTCACGAATTCTGAGTCAGATATTCGAGTTTTGAACCTAAAAGGGCTTTAATAAATTCGTGAAAAAGAAAAACCATTTACCTATCTGAATGGTAAACGGTCACAAAACTTCTGTTTGCAACTTTTATGTAAACATATTTTTGACTTTCCATTTCTATTAATTATACCGTTCAGCCATCTAACAATTTTGCAAGAAACGTAAAAAAAGTAATAATCATAAATAGGTAGTAACAAAGTTTCATTGCCTTCAGAAAAGTTTCAAAATTTCAAACAAATTTGATAAAACCTTGAAAGATAGGTCACGGTCACGGTTCGCTAACTTTATGTTAACTTTTGTCATGTAAATATTATGAATGGCTGCTTTTGTTAATCAAAGTTATCCTATACTAAATGATTTCCGCGCTATAATATAAGGTCTTCAGGCTATTCCCGTTGGCTATTCCTACTTCCTCTAATTAGGTTTTCTAACCATATTATTTGAACCGTAAAAAGAAGGGAGTGAAAAATTACGGACGGAAAGCGGACACTTTCTGGCTGCAACACAAACCGAAGCAATCGTTTTCCTCATTCTTTTCCGACTTAAGTTACTCAAGTAAATAAATACCTTATTAACTATAAAACAAGTAGCCTAAAAAAGACTTTATAAAACAAGAATGTACTATAAAAATTATTACATTTAAAATCTCTACATTTTTTGTAAACTCTACAATATTTTTAAATATGAAGTTTCTTTCTGAAATTATTGACCGAGATTTCATATTTCGATTGATAAAACTGTGAAGCGGCGGCATTTGTTACCGTATGTAAACAATCAGTCTTAAAATAGCCTGTCCAAGTTAATCTTTTACAAGCCAGTCAGTGTGTCTAGTTTATTTTACGAGATGTGTACTTTAGCTTCCGCAGCATGATGGATTATCAGTCATAGCTCCGACTTGTTCAGTATTTTCAGAAATAAAACAAATCTAAGTAGGCCTTCGACCTTTTTAACCGATGAACAACAAAAAGGTGGGTTTAAGGCTCCAAAATAAAGATGTACCTATAATGTACCATGCGTTCCTAGCTCTTTGTACTGCAAACACTGCTTAAATGTTTAGAATAGAATAGAATAGTTTTATTGCTAGAACTGGTAATTAAATACAGATGGTATGTAGTAAGTAGGTATAGTTCAGAACAGCTCTTACCTTAGATCAGGCATGTTTAACTCATGGAAATACGCGTACCGGTAAAAATATTATTACCATACAATCTTAAAACGGCCAGTCGATACACGTTTTAGTGTAATATGCCTATGAAAAAAAAAATTTACTCTCCATACAAACTGTTCAATCAGAGTGAGCAATTTGTATGGAAAACTCAAAATATTTTTAATTTCTCAAAAATGTTTCTTTGTTGTTCAGTTTCGTTGACTTACCCTTTCAGTTTTCGGTACACCATCCCTTACTATTAGCTATCAAACAAAAAGTTTCATTAAAATTCGTTCTGTAGTTTGCGTGATGCTCGAACCAATGAACCAACAAAAAAAGAAATCAAACAAACAAACAAAACGTCCAAAAATTTGATCCAGGGGCTTCAAAATATCATTAGGTACGTGATATTTTTTTTACAAATATCTTCAATGTAAAGACGAAATCAGACGCAATGTTAACGATTTTGTTAAAAAAGGAACCCTTACAGTTTCGTCATGTCCGTCTGTCTGTCTGTCTGTCTGTCTGCCTGTCTGTCCGCGGTTTAGCTCAAAGACACTTAGTACTAAAAAGATGAAATTTTGTACGGATATACATTTCGTCCACGCCGACAGTTTTAACATTTTGAAAAAAAAAATTTAGGGTACCTCCTCTACAAGTTAAGTGGGTATGATTTTATTTTCTCGTCTACCCCAGTGTGGGGTGTCGTTGGATAGGTCTTTTAAAAAAATAGATAAGTTTGCTAAAATCATTTTTCGATTTAGGGATCCGTTTGCGCAATTATTTGTTGACGGTTGTTATTGGAAATGTGAAAAATATTACAGTAGTAGCATATATTATGATGAAATTAAAAGTAAAACTATCACAGTTAAGTAGGTTATTGTGGTTATTGAGCTATAGCCGAAAAACTAAAAATCATAAAAATTGCAATAGCATTCAGGCGCTAGGACCTCGCTGGGCATTAGGCGGTAAAAAGTTTATGATATAAACGTTATGAAATACTTACTCAAACCCCGCTTTGCGATAAAAAAAAACCGGCCAAGTGCGAGTCGGACTCGCGCACCGAGGGTTCCGTACCACCCACCACATAATCATATTAGTTGAAATTTTTTGAGTCCGACACAAGCTTGATCAGATTTTATTATTTGTTGTTATTCTATAGCTCATGCACTAAAAAATACCAATTTCCACGTCTGTAAGTATTCCCGTTTTTAAGATAGAGCTAAAACAAAAATCGAGAAAAAATCGCCTAAAAAGAAAAGTTTTTTGTATGGGAGCCCCCCTTAATTTATAACTTTTTTATTTTTAGTATTTGTCATTATAGCAGCAATAGATATACATATTCTGTGAAAATTTTAAATGTCTAGTTATTACTGTTCAAAATTTGGTTAAAACAGCTGACTTTAATGGCATCTTATTCCTTTGTTTTTTAATATTTCTAAAAACAAAAAATACAGTATTTAGGTGTTCGTGCCTTCGCTTGAACCATATTTGAGATTACACTCCCGTATCTCAGCCCGTTTCACTCAGATTTCATATATTGCAGCGCCCTCTGGCGACTATTTTGTTTACTAAGGTCCCCCCCCACGCCCGTCACAAGCGCTCGTCTGTTCTTTGATCAGTACGCTTTTGTATCTCAGCCGAGTAACACGTGCCTAGTGAATGTCTTTTTTTTTTTTTTTTTTTTTTTTTTTTTTTTAAGTTTTCTCGTTCTGTTGTGAATTCCGCTCGGACTTTTAGCCCAGCGACGAGACGCAGCTGCCTCTATTAGGCACCGTCATTACCGAAGTCATTGTAAAATGATTTTTCGTGCAACACTGTAAATTCCGCTCGGACTTTTGGGTCCAGTGACGAGACGCAGCTGCCTCTCTAGGCACCGTCATAACCGTCGTCTCATTGACGTGGTGGTAACATACGGCTGCCTCCCTTAAGCACCGTTGTTGTAAATGCCATGCTTTCGTGATACGACGGGTATCGCTTCACGAGACAACGTGTCGCTTCACGAGACGACGTGTTGCCTCACGAGATGTCATGTCGCCTCACGAGACGTCATATGTCGCCTTACTCATCGACGTCGTCTCACGAGACGACGCGTGTCGCTTCATTGGCCTGCGTTGTTTCACAAGACGACGCGTGTCGGCTCATGACACGACAAGGAATAGTGGCCAGTTTTGAAACTAATCTTACAAGCCGATCATCATCATTGCCCTAGCTTTGTTCTAGGCGACCTATCCTAGGGGATTTGACAAGAGCACTGGTATTCTCAAAGAGCGACTGCTATCAGACCTCTGCAACCCAGAGGGAAGGTAAACCAAATCAAAACCTAGACAAGGTTTTATAAGGCTAGTGGCCAGCCTGAATGTCAGAGCCCCAAGCCATCAAATGGCCTCTGACTTGGCTTAATTACTATCATTGACAGGCCGGGATCAACGGCTTAACGCGCCACCCAAAGCACGGAAACGCTCTAGTTGTTGTGCCATTATAGTCTAGCTATAGCGATCTCCCGTCCGGGTTCAGACCACAGCCCACATTGCTTAACTTTCTTGATCAGAAAGAAAGAGTAACTACCACTCGACCACGAGCACTTCTCTTACACGTTAATTACAGAACATGGCAAGTACTTCCACAGTAATTATGGACGGTCTGCAGTCTGAGTAGCCTATGCATGTTGCCTCAATCAATGATCTTTGTCGCCTAACACAAAAACTTGTTGTCAGCTAATGGTCATCCTTTCATTTTGAGATTTATAATTAAAACAGACCAGGGCAAGTTAGCTTATCTCCGCTAAGCTATTTTCTCTTCAAACAAAATCATTTGTTTTGATGACTTGGACTTGTGAGAGGTCAGATTACCCGGTGTTCTTATAATTGAGGGAACTTTATGTATTTAATAGCATCAGACGTTACCTTGCGAAATTCCATTATTAAAATTTATGGAAAATATGTAGCAACCTCCAAAATAGATGCCATGCACTCGCTTTTTACTGCTTGCTTGTCCGCAAATAAATATGTAGGCAACAAACAAACAACAACACGACAAGGGAGGTAATCAAAATTATTAAAAAGTCACTTCGTAACCTCAAAATTAAGAAGATATTTTGTTGCCTCAAAGGACGTTGTATCCAGAGTAGCACAGTGTGGCGCTTCAAAGCTGACACGGTTCATACTTAAACCACACACTGTTTATCCGTATGAGAGACGAAAAACAAAATATTCTTAGCCACTTGCGCCGAAGTAATTGTAACGTATCCTCCCTTCATTCCTTTGTTCTTACAGACAAGCGAAAATTGAAAGTCTTATACGTGGCTTACAGAACGATTTCTCGACAAGTCGGGACATAATTACTAATAAGAAAATATGAATTTCCTTATCCCCCCACAAAATTATATCTTTGCTTGCATGGTCATAACGATTGATGTTAATAGTTTGTGAATAATAATAACACAGCACACCTACCTTGGGAAGTACGTTCCCACTTTCTTCTGGTAGATAGAATGAGAGGGGGGGGGGCAATAAAAACTACCAGTCCAACAAGGGCAGCCTCACTTTCAGCGAGGGGAAGAAACGGTTTCACCTATCTGCTCCCCGTCTAAGTAAATTTCTGTAAAGTGAACCTTACAATTTTATTCACAGCTGCAGCCTGATGACAATAGCTACACAAAATACTTATTCATTATTCACGTCAAATTTATTTTAAAACTACTTCTAAACGTTTCTTTCTTTATTGTCCACAAACGCTTACATACAAACACAGAGTAAGAGGTTATTACAGCGCGTTCAGGAAAAGTCTGTCTATAACGGTTATTTTCTGCGCATGGGTGACAGGCGGAGAGCCAATGAACGATCCGCTCGCCCCTGGGCGGAGCCGCGCTCACCCCCGTGACTCTTGACTTCTGCGCATTAACGGTCATAGACGGAGTTATTTTGCACGCAGTATACAAAGACGAGTTTAGCTAATAAATCTGAGTCCTGCCAGCTTTCCTAAGCTTGCTTGTTGCGTGATAGCCAGTAAGCATATCAACACTTTCTAGTCAAAGCAGGACAACCCTGACATCAAAAGATTTTGTCCTCTGAGATGATTAAGTTTTCACTAACCAAGAAGGCAACTGCGACCTTCCGAAGCACAAAAAACGCTATAGCCGCCGCAGTTAACCATACCCAGAACTTATGTTGCGTAACTTTCTTTATTTGTAAGGAAAATTCATCTAAGCTATAACCGTTTCTGTGAATATGATGCTATTATTCATGAGTCGCAACATTAAATAATATTGCACTTAAAGACTTAGACAAGTACACGCAACTTTAGCTTCTCTTGTCAAAAAGCTTCTTAACCATCGTTTAGTGCTTACAAAAACAGTATTAAATTATCCGATGCCAGGATCTAGTAGGTACTTTCTTCACCAAATTTTGGGCATTTGACGAAGGCTTTTTCCAGCAAGTAAATAATGAACATACAACTAAAATGGGTTGTTCTTTCGAGCCGATTCTGGCGTGATACGTTTAGGCATACTTTATTGAGCAAACAAAATACTCCACCACACATGACAGGCAGCCAGCACACCGGTGGTATTGTAAAGGTCATCGTGTAAGAAAAAGTAGGTAACTTTCGCCCATATAGACCTTTTGGATCCTATTAACTAAGCTACAGGCTTTAGATAGGTAACCAACATGTTTACAGCTGGATTTGTGATACCCTTAATTGCATATTACCTATAGTAAGCTAAGCGTCAAATCATTGCTATTGAGTAAGCAGATGCAATCAAGTAGGCAGCAGTAACTTATTTACTTCTTGCTTGTATGAGTTTTCAGATCCATAAGATCTCTTGCAGATGCCTCAGTCAACCTTACCCAGACTTATGTATTTGCTAACATTAATCAATAGCTATATTTCCCAGATGATGCTCACATCCTAAGTGCAACCGTACAAAGGGGAAACACCCATGCTAATAATAATATCAGGTCTATCTGATAGCTATCACGACCCGCTAAAAGTATTTGAATTCGGCCTGTTAGAATTGACAAATTATTGTTAAATCTGCAATAATGTTCATATTTAATTTAAACTTTGCTCCGGTTGCTCTGGAGTTTAGTTGTTCTGTAGTTTTGTAGTTCAGTAGCCTTTTAGCATTGTCATAAATGCACACTTTTTCAGTTTGATTGCTTTTCCTCTGTAAAGTAAAAAGATTTCTTGAACAGTCCAAAAAATTCTTTATTCGGCTACAGAATTTGTTTCGAAAAACAATTTTTGGTCGGTTTGCTATAGTTTGCTTTCTTATAACAGCAACAGCTTGTCCTGATGAACTTGTGGTAAGATCAAGGATACCCGTTTTGTTGTTATCCCAAAAATCCCAATACTCTAGTTCCAACTTGTATGCACCAACAATGAAGACTTCGACAGCTTTTGCATTAAGGTCTTTGTTGTAAATTAAAAAAAAAAAACCATCAATAATAGTTTAACATAAATAACTTCACTATATTTTTATCGTTGGTTTTTACAAAAATCCTTGTTACCTTTAAGCATTCTAGAATACTTTTGTAAGTACAATGGCATAGTAAAGTAGTAGTTTTCATCCCTAACTATCTCAACTCTCGACGAATCTTCTTTGCTCTTTTAGCATGATAAGACTATTAAAACAAGAAGTCACCTCGGTAAATTGAAATTGTTTTGTTGTTATATTCTGCATATGGACTAGACCAGCCAGTTTTCAACATCGCTATAACACCTGGTTGCCTCGCCACAGAATTGGTTGTAACCTTACAAAATAAAAATTCAAAATCCAAATAATTAAAATAAATTGAATTGATCGATCGATCATTTTGTTTAGCCGTTTTGTTCCTTCTCATATTAACATGAGATCAACATGAAATCACTTGTGATTTTCATTCATTTTGTAAGTGGACCTCACCTTGTTTACACTCAGTATTTGCTGAGTACCTAGAAGAGCGTCATTTTACAGGTTATTTTTTTTGGAAGGGAGAATTTGTTGTCGAATTAGACAATTAGAATATTCACACGGCTCCCAATGCAGACTACTTCAATTTATGGATATAAAGACCAAAATTTTTATTTTCTCACCTTGAAGGCTTTTCGTATCCATTGTTATACGCTTGGAATTTCCTGTCACTGTTATTTGGAGTTTATAGATTTACCTAAGATTTTTGTATTTGTTATACTTTGGGCATTTCCTATAACTGTCGTTGCTTAATTTATACATTTACCTTACCAGATGTCCCTGAGAAATAACTCGTATTGTAGTCATTTCACGAATTCAATGAGGTGTTCTAGCCATTAGCGCTGGGCGCGAATAATCTGACGCATACCGTCTAGAGCACTAACCACCGCAAACAAGTCTGATGCTCAGACTGGTTGTAATCTGCAGGCGATACCTAAATAACTTTTACAAGTTGTGAGTCCTAAAGTTTAATTTTCCATAAAATAAACAATCAAAGAGCTGTCGTAAGAGAAATTACATATACTGCATATTTACATACTAAACTGTAATATACTATTTTTCAATTACTCATTGTAGGTAATAAGATAAACGAGCCCTACTCATCGTCGCAAAGCGTCTGGTGTAGTGACTGATTACTGAACGCAGGAAAAACTTTGAGCATTGATGAGAGTTTCAACTCCTTCCAAGAAAGATTCAACAGTTCAACAGATTTATTTGTTAGCATCATCTCAAATTGCCTGCAGTTTTTCAATATTTGCTGTTTGTAATCTTACAATTATTCGAAATTATCTATACAATTTATTATTATTAGTATTAAAAATAAAAAATAAAGTATTGCTACCGTGTGCAACGCTAGAAAATCTAAACAAGAAAATGAAATATTTCGATTTTCTTTTACTAATTTGTTTCGTGATTCCTATTTATTATGAAGAAAGTTTCGACAAGACTGTTTGATTAAATTTAAAAATACTAATTTAAAATTCTTAAATTAACTCTGTTATAAATTACGCATTAAAGACAAATTTTACTAAATGAGACAGGTCACAGTACGCCCGCCAAAGCGCCGTCAGAAGTTAAACACGTCTCAAATATGGTTCAAGCGAAGGCACGAACACCTAAATAGAACCGTTTTTCCCCCGAAGGGTAAAAAACGGATATTTAGGTTTCTGCCGAAGCTTGAACCATACCTGAAGGCCTTGCCGGCTTAATTTAAAGGTACTGATCAAAGAACAGACGAGCGCTTGTGACGGGCGTGGGGGGGGACCTTAGTAACCAAAATAGTCGCCAGAGGGCGCTGCAAGATATGAAATCTGAGTGAAACGGGCTGAGATACGGGAGTGTAATCTCAAATATGGTTCAAGCTTCGGCAGAAACCTAAATATCCGTTTTTTACCCTTCGGGGGAAAAACGGTTCTATTATTTATTCAATGAGCTCTAAACATCGATACCACTCGAAGGTCAAACTTTTTTTCGCTCCCCCCTTTAGCTGTTTGGGAGTCCCCCTTCATTTTTTATTTTTTTTATTTTTAGTATTTGTTGTTGTTGCGGCAACAGATATACACAATTCGTGAAAATTTCAAATTTCTACCTATTACGGTTCATGAGATACAGCCCACTGACAGACAGACGTCGTAGGCATATCAGTAGGGTCCAAATTTTCACCCTTTGGTACGGAACCCTAAAAATCGTAAAAAAAGGACGGGTTGCACTCCGGGAGTGCCGGCAGAAGTGAAAACTTGGATTTTTGAATACGAGTATTATGCTTTTTGTAAGGGTCAATCGCGCCATTGCTCGCGTACTTCTTTGATGTCACTGAATAAAAACCCGTATTGTAATAACAATACGGTTAACAGTTGACGCTTTTTCGATCAGGCTACGGATCTGACGCGACATCTGACGCGAGATTAACATTTTTTACCCATTTAAAAAAGTGCAAAGCGCCGCTTTAGAAGTTCTCACTTCAAAAACTACGGAACCCTATACTGCGCGTGGCCCGACACGCACTTAGCCGGTTTCTATGTAAAAAAGACCACGACACGAATAATTGCATCAGTTACGCCAAAGCCAAACCAAAGCTTATCCAAAACCAAATATTGTTCCGTTCAGCGGTGAATCTTTATGCAAATACCACGATCGGGACCCTGATGGAAGTAGGTACTGAATATCGAGGAATAAAGCGTCTCCTTACAGTCTTTACCAAGTATTGATACCTACCTCACACCTAAACTCACATCACAACACGACAGTTCAGGAGTGCGGGCGAAACATTTCGCCCGCGCTCCCGAACTGTCGCGTACTTACCTCTACAACGTAAAAACGCAGATTAGATATCGAACGAAGCCGATAGCGAACGAACTACTCCTACCTGCTGGTTCTACCTACTTACAGCTTTTAACCATGATGTTATAAGAAAGTATATAAGCTTTTTAAACAATTTCTTTCTACACTCTACTTTCTTTCTTCCAAATCCTTTCGCTGTCTTTAAACATACATAATCAGCAGAAAAACTTCAAAATACATCATAAGCAAAAATCCCATAGAATAGCTTTTTAAGTTTTTCTCGAATATTCCAAGTTTCTGGGACAATTTTCCGATTTTCTTTCACTGTAAACCTTATTCGTGCTTTATCAATGATTAAAATACAATGCAAATTTTTATTGGTTTTGCTCCCAAAGCCCAGTGATTCTACTCGTGTTATCAAACAACTTTCCCGGAGAAATAAAATTAAATCGAAAGAGATTTTCGACTTCCCATACAAAATCACAAAATGGGTCGATCAGTCATGAGCACTTTAGTATGGAGTCGAGTAATTTTTAGAGTAGTTTTTTAAGTTGCTTGCTTTCATGAGTAGAATCACTGGACTTCGGGAGCAAAACCAATAAAAATTCACACTGTAGTTGTCGAAAATCTAATCGCATGAGGTAACCAAATGAAGACTACATTTCTAGCTCCGACGTTGTAAGCCTGGATTATATTATAAGTAGTGAATAGCGAAGAGGAAGCGTCTCTCATCGATGTAAATGCAGATCGGAGTGTTCAACATAATTAATGCGAATCCACACTTCAGAGCTATACTCAGTCATCGACACGGTTGAAATATCCTAGCACGGTGTCCAGGGCAGGACACTTGATGAAAGGATAAAATATATAACTAGCTTTTGCCCGCGACTGCGTCGGCATATTAAATAAAACATTATACCTGTGTTTAGGTCAAACTATTAGCTATTAAACAAAAAAGTTTCATTAAAATCGGTTCAGTAGTTTTTGCGGGATGTTCGAACAAATAAACAAAAAGCCCAAAGTGTACATAATTTTTTTTCATAAATTTCTTTAATATAAAGACTGATTTCAATTTACGATTTTATATAATCCTATACTAATAAACGAGCAATATTTGTATATATATATATTTGTAATTGGTGTCCATACCATACAGGGGTATTCTTCATGTATTCTATGGTTTTCTGGAATGAAAAATTGATCTAGCTAGGTCTCATGTCTGGGGAAATTCGTTTTCACCGATTGCTTTAATTTCTTTGCGCGTTTAAGAAACTAACAGCGCCATCTGTTGTTGAGTAGCATAGCTTGCTCACCCGATTATATTTTTAGGTTGAGGCGGCTATTATAGAGCGAAGCTCGGTCGCCCATCTAATATAATAACATACATGACGCCACCTGCTACTATCTTGACATACTTCCCTCGCTTCCTCTACTTTCTTTCATCAACCATATCATACACGTTCGTCGGCTAAGCGCTTCCCCTACCTACCTTTACCTACCTGGCTTTTATGTAGATTTATTTAGATTATTTCTTTTCTATTTCTAGATTTCTTTGACTGATTTGTATCTGTATCTGTGTTTTTGACTATATGTAAAATAAAGTTTGGTATTTCGATTAAGAACAAATTACAAAAGATTATCGAGTGCGACAATCACACAAGGCATATGATCGTAACCACTATACTGGCACAGAAAACCCATTCAAATTTTACTAGCTTTTACGTTCAAAATTGTTATTGTTTGGTTTATTATAAACTTACGGTGCTCTCTATCGTGGAATCTAGTATTCTGGTTTACATAGTAGATTAGAACAAATTACATAAGTAAGTTATCTGAGGCACCATCAGGTCAATGACTAAACTGACTAACCTAATTTTCAGAGTTTTCAAAATGTCAGTAACCGATAAAGATATCATGGAAAGGATATTTTTTTCCACTGATGGGCAAAGGTGTCTCTTTTCCTTGCTTTAATGTTGTACGTATAGTACTTATCTAGTCCCTGGCTTTAATCCTTTTTATTAGGGTTCCGTACCTCAAAAGAAAAAAACGGAACCCTTATAGGATCACTTTGTTGTCCGTCTGTCTGTCTGTCTGTCTGTCAAGACCCTTTATCTCACGAACGGGTAAAGGTATCAGGTTGAAATTAATACCACATATTAGGATCCATGAACCACACAAGATCTGAAAATTTAAATTTTTTACAACGACGCAATCAAAAGATATGGCATTTTATGTCCTCATCTCCATACATTTATTCAAAAATGCAAAACCTACAGGGTACTTCCCGTTGACCTAAAATTATGAAATTTGCCAAGAAGCTAGGTCTCACAGTACAAATAATGGGAAAAGTCAGAAATCATAAAATATTACAACTTTTCTCACAACTAATGGTAACCAATTGTGATGAGCTCCCGTTTCAAGAACATTCATATAAGAGAGGGGTCAAGTTGGATGGTCGCTGAGGCGATTTTTGTTTTAGTTCTATTTAAAAACGGGAACACTTACAAACTTGAAAATTGGTATGTTTATAGTGCATAAGCTATAAAATAACAACAAATAATAAAATTTGGTCAAGCGCGTGTCGGACTCAAAAAATCTAGCACATTAACTTACTGAAATTTCAACTAATACAATTATGTGTATGTGGTGGTACGGAACCCTCAGTGCGCGAGTCCGACTCGCACTTGGCCGGTTTTTTAGGGTTTCGATACCATACCATACCTTTGTCTTTCTGTCTGTCTGTCTGTCTGTCTGTCACACCTGTAAATCTCAGCAACCACTCATGCTATCGTCTTGAAATTTGGAATGGTTTTAGAATATGGTTGTCCAATTTAATTGCACGTGAAAGAATTAAGAAAAAATTATGATTATTAATGTAAAGGGGGCCCAAATAGGGGGGGCAAAATTTCAAATTTTAGTTACTCGTACTAGATTGAGGGGGATACCATATGAAAGGGCTTAACTTGTACTTTCTAAAATATATTTTAGTATTTTTTTACAACTCTTAGTTTTCAAGTTATGATGAAAAATGCCAAAAAAAATATCGTTCCCCCCCCCTTATCTCCGAAGTTTGTGAATGGAAAAATCTGAATTAATAACAGTCGATAGACGTTTATGTAAATATTACAGCAAAAATAAAACGATATTTCTAAGTTTCTTTTATTTGGTCTCAATCTACCACTGGCTGTTGCCAATACAAGCTGGATGGATGGAAAGGTTTGCAAGTGGATTGCAATCGACAAACGAAGGACATCTAAAAATTGCTATATTCATCACGACTAACGGAATTTTGTATTTACGTTTACTGACTTTACCACTTGATTAATTCTTTTAAAATCAATGATATATTATAACTTTGAAATAAAGCATATAAAATTTAAAAAAATCCTACGTTAATGATAAAAATGCATAAAAGTTAGCTATTCATCCATGTTCCCCGAAAATTGTATAATCTGGATCTTTTCATGCTAAAGTGAGGCAATATTTAGGTAAGGCGATCGGGGTAAAAAAATCTTAGATGTAAACAATATTGTTTTCACCTCCAAAGCTCGGAAACATTTGTTTTGTCGGTTAAATTCTGCGGCCAAAAGCGATTTTTGGCCGCTAGCGGGCAAAAGGTTTTTGAAATTCGAACGTGATGCAGTATGGCAGACCTCCACGCTGCGGTACTGGCTGCTTCCTCGCTTTAGTGAGGTGAAAAATTTTGTGTTTCGCTCGGCAGCAAATAACGTTATTTGTTATGCAAGGCAGCAAAAGCGTTATTTGGCGTGAGTGCCTTGTATTGAAACCTGAGCAAGCGAAGGATTCTAGAATTCAAAAGAAGAATCCTGAGCGTAGCGAAGGTTTCAAGGCACGAAACGCAAAATAACTTTGCTGCCGAGCGAAACACAAAATTTTTCACCTCACTAAAGCGAGGAAGCAGCCAGTACCGCAGCGTGGAGGTCTGCCATACTGCATCACGTTCGAATTTCAAAAACCTTTTGCCCGCTAGCGGCCAAAAATCGCTTTTGGCCGCTGAAAAACCTTTTGCCCGCTAGGGGCCAAAAATCGCTTTTGGCCGCAGAATTTAACCGACAAAACAAATGTTTCCGAGCTTTGGAGGTGAAATAGTTATTTGTTATGCAAGGCAGCAAAAGCGTTATTTGGCGTGAGTGCCTTGTATTGAAACCTGAGCAAGCGAAGGATTCTAGAAGCGAGTGGTTCAAAAGAAGAATCCTGAGCGTAACGAAGGTTTCAAGGCACGAAACGCAAAATAACTTTGCTGCCGAGCGAAACACAAAATTTTTCACCTCACTAAAGCGAGGAAGCAGCCAGTACCGCAGCGTGGAGGTCTGCCATACTGCATCACGTTCGAATTTCAAAAACCTTTTGCCCGCTAGCGGCCAAAAATCGCTTTTGGCCGCAGAAAAACCTTTTGCCCGCTAGGGGCCAAAAATAGCTTTTGGCCGCAGAATTTAACCGACAAAACAAATGTTTCCGAGCTTTGGAGGTGAAAATAACTATTGTACTTTGACCTAAATAATCTGAATAAAAGAGAGTCCATCAATTACAAATATAAAAAATAAAGATGTGATATACGAGTATATACCTATCTGATAAACAAGTCATAACGGCGTGAAACAACCTTCCATTTTCCGAATATTATAGTCTTTCATCTAATCAACTTAAGTCTGCACTTCGCAATAATGTACGTATATCTTACCTCCTAAGCTGTCCTAATTACATCTCTGCTCCATTTGCCTGCTCCATTCACACGAGTTGAATGGGGCTCGCTGTCAAAGGCGTTGCGGCTATAGTAGACCTATACCTTTGAATATACTAGCAAGCTATACAGTATACATTGCTTACATAGCACAGTAAGATATAGTGTCAGGCTGTCGCTAGAAGCACCGGTGTACGCATGGGCCTGAATAGAGTCTGAAGTGCCTAGCTACACGTGTGTTGGCTGAGCTCGAGAAAACTTCCGAAGTGGATACGCTGGCTACTTTAGTTTTCGATCAACATTTAGTTGGGATATCTGCTATGAACGATGCTGTCCTGTCCGAAGAAAGTTCAGCTGACTTCCAAAAATGTAGAATCGCCGGAGTGAAAATGTCAAATCAAGTCAAGTCTTACATGCACTTACTTTGTATTTTGCGTATGTTACATTCAGCATCCTCTACCAGTGCAAAGCTAAGCTAACTAATGCATTATCGCAGTAGCTAGTATGCAAAAAAGCTTACCGCAAAAAGAAGTTCGTAACACCATAGCTTGGCTGGGCTTCGCTAATTGTTATACGAACAATTTGTTTTGCTGCTACCATTTAGTAATGTGTCTGTAACTATTTCTTGTCCTGTGGTATGTTGTATTGTAAGATATTCTTTAAAAATTATTTGTTCCTGCTCTATTTTATTTGGTAACTGTTTATTTAAAAAAATCATAATTCACGGAGCTCAGCGAATAGCATAGCGCTAGTGTTTACAAAATCCTCAATATAAATGTTTCTGTTCATGAAATTTATATCTTGTGGGTCATCCACTTTTAGCTACTACTCGTACTATTTATTACTTTGTATTTACAGATACCCAATTTTTTTTCAGTTCTATTACTATTTCCCATGGCTTTATTTGAAGATATGTTTAGATTTCTTTTTCTTGTTACAGATATTATGGATCTCATTAATTACGTTTCTGTTTTACGATACTTTTATGTTCTACAAGGATGGTCGCCAGTTTTATTACCTGAGGCAAATTTTAGGGGTAAGTTGCTACATAAGCTTTTAATTTGCTATGAAAAGGTGCAACTGAAAGGGTTATCAACGCATGAAACTGAACAAATTTTCTTAAGGAAAATAAATTTTAATCTGTACCATTTGGTTTGGTTTTGGTTTGAGCTGCATTAGATATTGTTATTCGTATTTCGACCTATGTTCCATGGGAAAAGTTTTTCCGTTTCATCGGATCATAAAAAATATCAACAGTCCATACCAAGGAATTTGGAATTTGCTGTTGGGTCCATACACTTTGTTCGAAGTTTATTATTGACAATATGCGGATTCTGATATTTTTTTTTACGATCTCGGTGTTAGATTTTGAAACGATAAAGATTTTATTTATTTATTATTTAAACTACGCGAGAAGCGCAGCGTTTTTCTTAAGTCAATGGTAAAAGCTGTTGAGATTTGACATCCTTTGGTTCAAAATAGTCCCGTTTTTGGTGTAGCTGGTAGTGTGCCTGCCATTTACGCCGTGGGCTGCGGGCTCGATCCCGCTCAGAGCAAAAATGTGTGTAATGAATACGAGTGTTTGTTCTGTGTCTTGGTGTTATTTATCTATTTATTTATGTACATCAGTCTCTGGTATACCCGTAGTACAGGCTTTACCCAGTTTGGAATCAGATTAATTTGTGTGAATATTGCATATCTTCTCAATACATACTTTTATACAAGGCATCAAAATAAATGTGCAGTTTTTAGGTAGTACAGTCAAGAGCACATTAAGCTTGACACGTATTACGAGTACAAGTAGAAAATAATAATACAACGTCCAATATGTTAAGCTTGACTTGCTCTTGATTGTACCAGGAAAACATAAACCAACATGATACGTGTTTCAGCTCGGCCTATGCGTCGCTCGAGGCAGCGCGGCAGTAATAAATTTATGTGCCGCTCTAGTTTTGCTGCCATTGTGTAAGAAACTGAACCAGCTAATCCATAGACTTCTGTCTAAAATTTGCCCTGGATTATTCTTCTTCTGGCTTGAAAGAGCTAAGAGCTTCCACATGACTGTTGCCATCACTCTATTTCTATGTTCTGGTAAGTGGATTATTCTTCTTCTGGCTTGAAAGAGCTAAGAGCTTCCACATGACTGTTGCCATCACTCTATTTCTATGTTCTGGTAAGTGATGAAATTATAATCTTTAATAACTAAGTTTTCAGTAGAAAGTAAACCGTAAGATTTGGTGTTCTCTAGTTGAGATCTTAGTAATCGATACAAATATTAAGATTATGAATAAAATGTATGGAAGCTCGGAACAAACTAAGCTTTCCAATCAAATACAAATAAAATACAGTGTAGTAACTATTTCTTTGTCTTCGAAAACTGTGAAAGATAATGTAAAAGGTATTGTAAAAGACAAAGTTGTTTGGTAACGGAACAAGAATACCGAACAAAAAGCCTATTCAGAAAGCTGCTGAGCCTAAAGCTGGTCTGCCATTATGTTCTTGAGACGAAGGGTACTAACGCACTTGGGTAGAGTCGTGGGGGTTCCGCAATTTTTATAACTAGGCTCCGATAGAAAAGTTCCATTGAGAAAATTTTGTTCATAGGTCTTCACATTACGCTTAGCATGAAAGGAAATTTATAGAATTTGTTTTCTAAACAAAAAGTTAAAGCTTTGTCAAATATTTTTTTACAGTGATACATTCCATTGCACATAGCGTCAACTTGTGGAATTTTTCCCGCAACTATGACAAAATTCACCCCGATGTTAATCTGGCATCGCATAAGGACGAGGTAAATGTGGTTAATATGTTTATAAGTAAAAATAATACGTACCGTCAAGAGCACATCAAGCCTGACACATTGGATTTTGTACCGTTTTTATTTCAATAGTCTTACGGGCTATATTTGCACTGCGAGTGTCAAGCTTGACCTGTCGTTGACTGTACTAATAAGTGTTTAACATTTTTTTTAGAATCCGTTAGTGATGCTGATGACGCTGCCAGGCATGACTGGGTTGTTCATGTTGTTAATAACGACAACTATGTGCATCACCTCCATGAGGGTAGTTAGAAGAAAGATTTATAACGCCTTTTGGTACACCCATCAGCTCTACCTGCCTTTCATGGTATTGCTCATCATACACCCTTTGAGGTAAGCTATGTTTTTATGCAGGGTGTGACCTAGGCGCATGGCTAATGATCATCATCATAACAGGTATCATGTTATCAGAGTTTTTAGGCCGCCCAAGGACTCTGATAACGTGCCTTCGGATGCACGGAATCATTTCACTTTTCGGACAATCAAGTGATTCATCCTACAATGTCCTGAATAAACTGGGAACGGGTACATTGGAGAGTTTGCCCAAGAGCTCCACGTGCTTCCACCACCACCATCCCTCTTCTACCATTGGGATTCCAAACGCACCGCAGGATATCACCCACACTTGGTGGATATTCCACACATTCGCACAAAGCGCTTTGAAACACCATTTATAATGCGCACGGTTAAAGAGTGGAATTCTCTGCCTGCGTCTGTGTTCCCGAGTTCATATGACCAGAATCAATTAAAGTCAAGAGTGAATAGGCTTCATCTGGGCAAGCTCGTCCCATCGTCGAATTTCTGTT
The DNA here is from genome assembly GCA_947532105.1 of Athrips mouffetella. Classification (NCBI taxonomy): domain Eukaryota; kingdom Metazoa; phylum Arthropoda; class Insecta; order Lepidoptera; family Gelechiidae; genus Athrips; species Athrips mouffetella. The sequence continues at coordinate 23,907,875 of OX383967.1, forward strand.
CTCAAAATTAGATCGAGGTCAAGAGTAAGCCCATTGACAATAAAAAATAAATGGTACAGCAGCACTGCACTTACTTTCTCGCAATACTCAAGGAAAAACTATCAACCGCAAACTTAAATTTGTAATGCCATACACATAGTATGGAAATACAAACTTTTATTTACGTTTTTTCCAAAAAAATGTTCGAATGAAATATACAGATCAATTCAGAATTCAAATTGTCAAACAGTAAAACAAACAAACATCAAACGATTTCGAGTAAATCACATGTTTAACTTTTGGTAGTACTGGAACACCTTTATATGAATTTTCAAAGATCAATAGATACTACCGTACGATACTTGCATGGAGATTTTTTTAATTTCCCAACACATGTTCCTTATGGATTATTGTTCAGTTTAGTCTACTGAGCAAGCCCTTTCAGTTTTTGGTACACCCTGTGTACTTTACTTTGTTTCATCAAGATTCTATGAGCCGTTTTTGAGAAAATTACAATTTATCATTTTCGTTGTATGACAGCTACCCTCAAAATGAGAGCCAGCCAGAAACCACTTAGAACCCTTCGATGGATTTGCATAAAACTCCAAAATTCCAAATATGGTGTCAATCTATTATCTATTATTTTATTTTGATTTAAAGGAGCTTACACTTTTGCCGACAAACTTTAAAAAAGTTTGGCAAAATGTAATTATGTATGTAATTGCAAAAATATCAAATAAAGCTATTTTTCATTTTTTCATTTTTTTTTTCAATCGGACCATTCGTTTAGCCGCTAGGCCAAAGCATGACGGACAGACCGACCGACGGACCGACCGACCGATGGACGGACATTTTTGGGAGACTTGTTTTTTATTATTTATAAGTGATATAGAACACATTTTTGAGAAAATTAGAAAAACTTTTTTTTTCACGAATACAATACCTTTGTCGCTCCGCTCGAAAGTAAAAAGGAAGTCGCATAACACAACGCTCTAACTAAACACTAGCTAGACCACGGAGGCTGGTACCTATAACTAATTGCTATAACTTTACAGATATTTGCATATAAGGGTGTTGAAGGTTGAAGTGGTTCAAATTGCTCGTTGGTGATGAGATGCTGGTGAAAACCAAGTTTCACAGTCTGGCCCACCGTCGCAAAGTTGCATGTCTGTCGGTCTTCTACAGATTGTACTTCGGAGAGTGTGCTCTAGAGCTCCACGAGCTTATTCCACCATCTCCCTTCTACCATCGGGAGTCCAGACGCACCGCAGGATATCACCCATACTTGGTTGATATTCCGCACATTCGCACAAAGCGCTTTGAAACATCTTTTATAATGCGCACGGCTAAAGAGTGGAATTCTCTGCCTGCGTCTGTGTTCCCGAGTTCATATAACCCGAATCTATTCAAGTCGCGAGTGAATAGGCTTCTTCTGGGTAAGCTCGTTCCATCGTCGACCTCATCTCTGTCTTCAAGACTAGATCGAGGTCAAGAGTAAGCCCATTTTCAATAAAAAAAAAAACTAACTTTTCATTCAACATGCAGCTTCAAAAATTATAACGAATGTTTTTTTTCAGTGGTGCTCTTAAAGAAGAAGTATTAGACAACAATGAACCAAATAATTTTCTTAATCATGGAATTAATGACTCTTTTGTGGAAAGTCATAAGTTTGTACCTATTAAATCAACAGTAAGTACCAATAGTTAATAGTTTCGTCCTTTTTGTAAGTAAATTACAGACATGCAAATAAAGTTCATAACTCTATGTAAAGTATGTAGAGTAGTGTCGTAGTAGTTTTTCTCCGGTAACACAACAATTACGAGATTGTTATCTAAGCTTATGTTGTCTCAGTAAATTCAATAGTCTAGGTCTCGAAACGGTAATCGTGCCCATCTGCGTTCTGTCCGCTTTAACCACAAACAGGGAATTGAATGCAATGCCCAATATGTGACCCGGCTAACTAATACCATATTATGGGATTTCAGTGTAGTGAAATTGTAAGGGATTTAGACGTAACCATACCTTTACTTTAAACAAAGTTGCATTTTATCAAGTTGCCTCAATTTGAGTAGTTATGTAGATTTCCTTATGCCATCTGGCAATCAGTTCACAATACAACTTGTGAATGGATCCAACAATTTGATCAAAAGATGAAAAAATTTGACTTTTCTGATTTCTGATTTTCTTTATGTTTCAGACATGGCTGTGGATGGTATTACCTTTAAGTTGTTTCTTCATCGATCTCATTTGGCGGATATGTGAAAGAAATCGGGCTTCAGTGGAAATTTTAAAAGTAAGTTAAGTGTCAATGGAGTTTTAGTTTTTTTTTTTCAGTAGGATTTTTTTAAATATTTTTATTGTGTTCCTTTATCGTAACTGAATCACCCCTTAAGCTATGACACGCAATTAAATTAACAGCCTGTATATATACCTACGAATGTGAATGATGGTTGTTTTGTTTGTTGCATTTCTGATGATTAATGGCTTAAGTGGTACATAATTATGTTAGTAATAGTAGATATAACTAAAACCGCATAAGTAAAAGCATTGGTATGTTCCAAAGTCAGTTTGATAATAATTACCTACGTTCATGCGGTTCATGTTTGTAATTATGTGGTCACGTAAATAACTAGATACACTAAAGAAAGTAGCCTTTCATCATATTTGACCATGATTCAGATCATGAATTCCAGAAAGACATAGGACGTCATTCAAGATAGAAAATTTACTCTGCCTACTCCGAAAGGAAAGAGGCGTGATATTATGTATTTACTTTATGCAAAGTAAATTTTCTTTTGATTTAATACCGAAGCCCAGTGATTCTCCTAACTCCTGGAGAAAAATATTTTAACAACATTTTGTCCTAAGTACTCATGTCACGGGTCGATCGCGTAATCAAATCACATTCGTTTTGGAAGCTGATTTATTTTTAGGGTTATTTTTTAGGGTTCCGTACCTCAAAAGAAAAAAACGGAACCCTTATAGGATCACTTTGTTGTCCGTCTGTCTGTCTGTCTGTCAAGACCCTTTACCTCACGAACGGGTAAAGGTATCAGGTTGAAATTAATACCATATGTTAAAGTCCATGAACCACACAAGATCTGAAAATTTAAATTTTTTACAACGACGCAATCAAAAGATATGGCTTTTTATGTCCTCATGTCCATACATTTATGCAAAAAAGGAAAACCTACAGGGTACTTCCCGTTGACCTAAAATTATGAAATTTGGCAAGAAGCTAGGTCTCACAGTACAAATAAAGGGAAAAGTCTGAAATCATTAAATATTACAACTTTACTCACAACTAATGGTAACCAATTGTGGTGAGCTCTCGTTTCAAGAACATTCATATAAGAGAGGGGTCAAGTTGGATGGTCGTGGAGGCGATTTTTGTTTTAGTTCTATTTTAAAAACGAGAACACTTACAAACTTGAAAATTGGTATGTTTATAGTTCATAAGCTATAAAATAACAACAAATAATAAAATTTGGTCAAGCGCGTGTCAGACTCAAAAAATCTAGCACATTAACTTACTGAAATTTCTACTAATACAATTATGATTATGTGGTGGTACGGAACGCTCAGTGCGCGAGTCCGACTCGCACTTGGCCGGTTTTTTTTTTTTTTTTCAAGAATCTTGCTTGTGTCTACTACATTAGGAGAATCACTGATCTTCGGGATTACAGCAATTGAAAATTCACTTTTCAAAACATGTCTTATTCTCCATCAGGTGAACCCAATGGCAGGTCGCGTCCTCGGCTTGACGCTGAGCTGTCCACATGAAAATTTCTGTTGCCGCCCAGGACAATACGTGTTGCTGCAGTGCCCTGAGATATCCCTGCTGGAATGGCATCCGTTTACTGTAGTCAAAGTAAGATCTGAGTTTAAAACTGCCTGGACACTAACGGCCACGAATAGTTCTATTCAAATAGCGAGTGAACAGGTTTTTTCTAGGCAAGCTCGTTCCATTGTCGACCTCATCTCTGTCTTCTGGGTTAGACGTTAAAATACCGCTAAGTTCCATTTATTTATTTATTGTACACATGAAAAGAACACACAAGACATAGATTTTCATTGTTAGACAAATTTTTAGTGAGTTGGTTGATTAATATAAGTATTTCCATGTAATTAACATATATTTATCATATTATCGAACACAGTTTACTTATTCATGGAAATATTATGAAAGTTATAGATATAGAAACTCCTTGCATCTTGCCGATTAAAAAAAAGACAAAAATTACAACACTAGTGAAGTTATAGTAATGAAAAAAGCACGCGTGTTTAATAAGCTGGATTATGGACCTTAATACAGTGCAAATAGAGCAGTTTTATGAGCAAATGTGTTGAAATTTTTTTTTTCGTCCGATGACCTACGTTCCTAGGCGAAAATTGTTCAGTTTCGCGGTCTGAACTCAATCTCAAAATTTGTCGTATGTTTTCAATTTCACCCTGTATACGTTCTTCTTCGTCGAAGAAACTTTTCAATAACTTTACGATAAAGCTAAGACAAGATAAATTGGTCCATTATGTGGTTCATTAATAAGTAAAACATGTTGCAATTGCCACCACACTATACTTTACTTTAGATCTGTTATTTTATTTCAGGTACCGACAGCATACGAAAGACATTTTATCGTCTGGATTAAAGTAGTAGGCGACTGGACTGAGGCTCTAGAGAATTTACTGTTAGAGAAGTCTAGCGACAATGTTAGGTAAGAAACTATGTTGCGATTTACATTTTTATGCCCTTTATCTCGAAAAGCCTTTAATAACTGTTTAACAAGAACCAGAACAAAATTCTCAATTATTTGGGGTCTTACAAAACATACTGGACTATCCTACGGAACTTCCTCTACATCCACTTATTAACTTCCCTTAACAACTTCCACAAAGTCTGAACTGTTCGCCCGTATTCTGTCTTTCTTTTTAGGGTTCCGATACCAAACTTGTAAAAAATGGAACCCTTATGGTGCGACTTTGTCTGTCTGTCACACCTGTATATCTCAGTAACCACTCGTGCTATCGACTTGAAACTATTTTAGAATATGGTTGCCCAACTGAACTGCACATGAAAGAATAATAAAACATTATAATTAAGTATTAATGTAAAGGGGGCCCAAATAAGGGGGGCAAAATTTTAAGTTGTTGATACTAGGTCGAGTGGGGTATCTTATCTTAGGGATTTATTTGTTCATTTTAAAATATAAGGTCCTAATGAAATAGTGAACATAATTTTAGTATGTTACTCAGACCATGAAACTGAACAACTTTCCCCAAGGGACATAGGTCGAAATACGAAAAAAACATTTTGACCTCCCATAGAAACTGCATCAGCTGATAGCGCATTTTGTATGGGAGTTCAAATTTGGTTTTTCGTATATCGACCTATGTTTCTTGGGGAAAGTTTTTCAGTTTAATGGTCTGAGTAACATACTAAAATTATGTTAACTATTTCATTAGGACCTTATATATTTTTGTATTTTTTTGCGACTTTTATTTTTCATGTTATGACGAAAAATGTCAAAAACAATAGGTACCTTCCCCCCCCTTATCTCCGAAGTATGTGAAAGGAAAAATCTGAATTAATTACAGTCGATAGACGGTTATGTAAATATTACAGCAAAAATAAAACGGTTTTTCTCAGTTGCACAGTTTTCAGAAATCTGCAAAAAACCTTTACAAATAAATTTAGTTTTGCGGTCTGAAAAATTAACTTAATTGTTTCCAAAAATACTATACGTACCCATATCAGAACCCTCGGCGCGCGAGTCCGACTCGCACTTGACCGGTTTTTTTCCATATAAAATACATTTCACATATAAAAGAATGAGAGATGAATAAACACTCTTGATTTTGTTACAAAAGAGTGCTTACCGCAGCAATAAAAACCATGATCAATAAATTACGACATGTAATAAATTTTCTTTTTAAGAATGTTAGTGGATGGGCCGATGGTAAGCCCTATGGAACGCGTGGGCCGATGTAAACTAGTCATATGCGTGGCCGCTGGAGTAGGCGTTACGCCGTTTGTGCCCATACTCTACCAATTGCTCAGGTAAGTCTTCAGTCGCTTAACACAATTTATTTGGACTTTCTCTTTTATATTTCACTAGTAGGATTAATTTCCTTTTCTTTTGGAAAAGTCTTTGTAAGGTATCATTTTTAGATAAGTATAGGCATAGGTTTCTATAACAATCCAATTTAATTTTTCTATATCAGGTGTAAAAAATAGTAAACACTATCCAAGCCTGTTAATAAGACCATAAAACTGAACAACTTTTCCTAGGCCGAAGTACGAAAAAAGAACTTTTCCCGCCCATACCAAATTCGCAATCAGCTGGTGTAGTTTCTATGGGAAGTTGAAATTTCTCATTCGTATTTCGACCCATGTTCCTTAGTAAAAGTTGTTCAGTTTCACGGTCTGAGTAACACGCTAAAATAGTGCTTACTGGTGCTTACTAACTTTTTTACACCTTGTAAGTAATTATCCGTTATCGTTTCGTTGATTCATTAAGATTTTTTTAAACAACCTTTGCCTTATTTACAATTTAAAATCAGCTCTACTATAACTACTTAATGAAAATAATAAATGAAATTTAAATTGAAAATATATTGTTTCATGGCAGTGAACCTCGCAGCGAACTACCAAGGCGAGTGCATTTGCTCTGGATAGTGCGAAGCGACCGTGAAGCGGCTGCGTTAGCCGACCTGGCAACCCAGTGCTTACAGGAGCTCCGTAACGCTAACCGACCAGACAGACTGAATGTGCAAATACATATCACTAAGCCTGCTGACAACAATGATCGTAAGTTCTAAGTGAAACAGAGCTTCTAAGCGAGGGGCTTTTCCTCGTGTCCGTACTATACTGTCCTCACTTACACGAACACGAGAAAACTTAGTTCCTCGTAGCCAAACTTTTCATTTTTGTTATGTTAACGCACAGCTGAAACTATATGAAGATGAAGTGGCTGTCCTAAGCCAACCAGCTATGAAACGCTAACCGGCAGGAGAAACTGCACGAGCTCTGGGCCTACAATTAGCAAGTACAGTCGTAATAATGTAGCTTGATTTGAATGACAGCAGGACAGAGTAGTGTTGATGAGGATTCCTCTTCCGCATCCTCATTACGCGGAAGTTCCGCATTTTTCAAACTTCCTCAACCGCTATCGATTCCCTATAAAAGCAAGTTAAAAATTCCTCTTCCGCTTTCGCTTTCTCTTAGAAATAAGAGGAACTTGTCAGGAACTCAGTAGCGCCTTGTAGCGAATTTGGAGAAAATTTGTGTGAAACTGTCATTTATTTTCTTCCACTCTTCTCACCCTTTCTCTTCCTTCCACTCTTCTCAATCTTCCTCTTCCTCAACCGCTTCCTTTTCCTCATCCGCATCCTCTTCCCCATAAATATATCATGAAATATCCTCATCCGCATCCTCTAAAGTTGTGCTCTACACTTCCTCTTCCTCATAACCATTTCCCCATCAACTCTAGGACAGAGCTATGCGTGAGAGCAGAATGCAGCAAAACATTGCTCTATTGCTCGAATACCTCACGCATCGCTCCGCCCCCTGCTGTCACCTTGCTAACATTCTAATCAATCTACATTAGTGCGACTGTCGGTATGCTGTTCCCTCTTGCGGGGATAGCTCCTCCCAGAGTCCGTAGAGCAGTGATCTGTTCGCTAGAAAAACAAAAACAGGAAAGCGACCCGAGACATCCACTCTACGGGCTCTCTCCCGCCGCAGGTCGGTTGCGAAGTCGCAAAAGCTTCCTGCGATCCACACAGCCTACCGACCAAAACCCTTCCGACGTGAGGTGCAGACTTTGGGCAAGCGAGTACCCACATTCACTGTACCCCCCCAACGAAAACCTGCCTCCTGGCTATAAGGAACCTTGGCCAACCTGGAGAGGACCCAAGTTGGCCGAAGCAAGGATAACCTATGCCGGTGGGGGTTCCTAAGTAGCGCAGACGCCAGCTGTGAATGTGGAGAACTCCTGCAAACCATGGCACACCTCACTAATTGTCCCGCGTGCCCGACCACCTGCTCGCGTAAGGACTTACTTGACGGTAACCAGAGGGCTACCACGGTAGCCGCTTTCTGGGCAAGTAAGATTTAGCCTGTGTTCTTGCCGACACGAAAGAAGAAGAAGTGCGACTGTAGATCCAAGAATTGCCCTTTCTAAGTATGCACGTGTACGTGGTAGACAAGAAGTTCAGTAAAAACGTTACAATTTGAAGTAGGCCGACTAAAATATCCGATACCTACAAAGTATTACGAGTATTATAAGTATACTTCAAATAAAAAAAATTAAGTACCATTAGCATGTAAAGTTCTATCGACTGATTCAAAAGACGATTCCCTACTAAAAACCTGTCAAAAATCAGCTGATCAAAACTCTATCTTATACATCGACATGTACGGTAGGTTCTTAAAAATTCATTGATCTTATAGGTATATATTTCAATTTTCAGAGGCTGCAAAGCAACTTCAGACGATGGTGAATGAAAAGGGAGTGACCTACGTCGTTAACAATGATAACGTGACCTTACTGGCTCCTAACACAGCGAAGCATACTGGAGGCACCAGTAATGACCAGTATAATTTTGCAAAGGAGTATCCCGTATTAGGATGTAGACTGAGGAGAGGAAGACCCTACTGGGACCAAGTCTTTGGTGAATGGGTGCATTTGTATCCAGAGTAAGTATACGATTTGTAATATAAAAGTATAAAACAACGCTTGAGGCTGAGCTTTCCATAAATCTCAACAACTTATACATAACCAATTCTAAGGGACAATGTCGAACATTTAAGAGAAAATGTTGAATAACGAAGTATAAGTATTCATGAAATCAAACGTCAGCAAGCAATGAAATGTATCAAATTGATCAACCGAGTACCTACTGAAGACCTTGCAAGACAGGAATAGTTAACGTGGGCCGGAAAACAGCCTGGCTCAAGTGGGATGGGACTGGGCTGGGCACGCGAGCTGCGTGCATCCGCATCGGAGTCGTCACACAATGGATATCCCATGATGACCAACGAAAAATAACTCTGTTGATAAGAATTTGCTCTAGACCGCGATATTTGGAGGAACGAGGGGGAGGCCTTTGCCCAGCAGAGGGACACTCATAGATTTATATAGTCAAGATAGGGTCTTGAGAACAAGCGGTTAAAAATTTCCCCATACAAGAAAAAAAAGCGCCATCTGTGAAAAATCGCGTGAACTACGTTGTGTAGAACTTCGGTCGGTGCTAAATACACGGAACGGAAATAATACGGCGGGAAAAAACAAAACAAACTTTTTACTGTTTATATGTGATTTAGGCCTGGTTTTTCAGTTTCATTAATGAGATAATAGTCAAAAACAATAATAAGAAATAACAATAATAATAATAAGGTATATTTTTTCTTCAACTAAGAACATTCCATTTTGTTGGTAAGTTTATTTGCATCCAATGTTGACAATATGACTGACATTTGTTGGTCCTAAACGTCAGATTTCGGACCAACGAATTGGGGACATTGTAAAGTGCCGATGGGCTAGTACTTATATATAAGTAAATGGGGACACTACACTTAAAATCAGTTTGCTCTTTAGAAGTGTTTTGTTTGTAATTGTTATTTTAGGTAGCAGTAAGAAGCCATTTGGCAGCTTGGACATTTTGATAACAGTGTCAGTAGCGATTAGGACTTGACCATAGGGCTCGACCACAGAGGCCAGACGATACCTATACTTACAAAAGATAACTTTTTTTTACAGAGATCACCTTACATTATTTTGCTGCGGACCAAAGAAACTAGTGAACACGCTTAGAAACAAATGTCAACGGGTCTCGCTGAATACCAAAACCAAGATCACTTTAGTTCACGAAAGATTCTCATAAGCTAATTTTTGTATACGACGCACAAAATAACTTTGGCCCTGCCATTGATGCGCAGAAGTCAAAAATGTACTATTTTTTGCTACTGCGCATCAATGACAGGGCCAAAGTTATTTTGTGCGTCGTATACTTATTTATTAAATTTTCTATTAAAACTTAAACGCTTATACATTATATTCCTGTTTAGTTTTATTTTCTGTTCTGGATAGGGTATATAAGTAATATATAATATATACCCTCTCCAGAACATATTACGTTAATCTACATGGTTTGTTTTACCTGACATCAATTTGCTCTCTATTACATAGTATAATTGACTATATTTAGGTACTGTGCACTTGAGGAACCCTAAAATATTTTTTTTTTTATATAAAAACCTATTTTGTTGGAGATGGCGGTTGGAGAGCGGATATGAAATGTCAACGAGTTTAGCCATATAGGAAAAAGGAAGAAAATGACAACAGTTTTCAGTTAGCTTTCAATGGGGAAAAAATACCATAATTCCATTGGGATGGGGTTGGGATGCGATAGGGTTGAAATATGAATATGGGTGTCGTTTGTATGGTTTATTGGGTCGCTGATTACGAAAACTACAACAATTTTGAAATCCAACGTGGTGGACGTGAAATACCATCATCCCCCTGGGGATGGAGTTGGGGTGCGATAGGTTTGAAATGTCTAAAAATCAATATGGGTGTCGTTTGTATGGTTTATCGGGTCGCTGATTACGAAAGCTACAACAACTTTGAAATCAACGTGGTGGACGTGAAATACCATCATCCCCTTGGGATGGGGTTGGGGTGCGATAGGTAGAGGTAGAGAGGTAGACAGGTAGAGACGTAGAGAGGTAGAGACGTAGAGACGTAGAGAGGTAGAGGTACAGGTGAAGTAGAGGGAGAAGGAGGGGAAGGGGGAGAGGGAGGGAGAGAGGGAGGGAAGGGGATGAGAGAGAGGGAAGGGCAGGGGGAGAGGTAGGAGGGGGAGGGGGAGAGACAGAGGGAGGGCGACGGAGAGAGGAAGGGGGGAGAGGGAGAGGGTTTTAGTTTTTCTTAATTACTTCTGCGAATTGGCTCTGTTTTGAAATATTATTTTACTAGGATACTGCTGCTAAGTTCCTCTGTTCTGAGTAATTTATGAGTAACGTCTGTATATTATATAAATAAAATTCAGCTGGATCTTGAATTATACACATTGATTTGCGCAGGGTTAGTCCTGTTTTTCCTTAGTTTAAAATTACCCCGAAATGACGGGAAAATATTAGGTCTTTACCTATGAAATTGCCGTTTTGTATGACGAATTTTAGGTAAACTCAATTTTCAGTACTAACATTTTTGCATTTTTCTTAGGAATGTTAAATCGATTTTTTTTTAATTTTTCAAGCATTATTGGGAAGACATTAAGCTAACAGAATCTTAAATTTAATTTTCGAAAAATATTATCTGTAAAAAAATTTAACAAATCTAATGATGAAATCGGACGACTTTTAAGACGAACAATTTTCGAACCTTTAATTTTACATATCAAACTAAAAATAAAAACTTTATTTTATGCGTAAATTGATAACCTTGATGTCAACTTTCAGATATAAGACAAATGAAACAAATAGCATTAGAATTATAGGAATTATGATCTCCTTAAAATGTAAGAAAATTTCGGCAATTTCATAGGTAAAGACCTATTATCTCATTGCTTCGGAAAACCGGAAACAACCTAAATACGAAATACACGCGAACGAAGCCGCGGGCAACAGCTAGTACTCTATATTTGCCGTTCTGAACGATGTAGTTGATTAGACTGAACCTTAGTCTGGCAGATTTTAACGTTGTGTCCCGTCGTAGCATTGTAGCGAAGCATCGTAAGCGTCGTAGGCCGTAGCGTAGCGGTAGTAGCTACTTGTATAAATCTTTTCAACACATTTGCTCATAAAACAGCTGTATTTGCACTGTATTAAGGTCCATAATCCAGCTCATTAAACACGCGTGTTTTTGTCATAATATTACTTAACTAGTGTTTTATTTTTGTTTTTTTTTTAAATCGGCCAAGAGCAAGGAGTTTTTATGCTTATTATGTTAGTAAAATTTTCAAGCTGACTTCGAGAAAATATCATAAATGAATGTTGATTTTATGAAATTATATATAGTAATTAACTAATTAACAATAAATTTGTCATTTACGTAACAAGATTTTTTCAATTTCAATTTTTGATAATTTATTTCAAGGTAAATGGAATAGGATGTTTGGGTACCGAGTAACAATTACTTTTTTTTTATAGCTTGGTTACTATATTGACTAATAATTGATAAAAGATTGATGGTGTAAGGTAACATGGTAATGTTTTGGGGGCTCCTCACGCGACGTATAATCTGTGACCGCTGAAAAAGAAAGAATGCGCGCCATTTTACAAATATTTGACGTGTTTATTATTGTAATTATTTCTAATAGTGTCGACTTCTACATATAAAAAACTGATCCTGAACCGTCTAAAATACTCATAAACGAAATACAATTTTGAAATTTGGTAAAATTAAAGGGAAGCATGAACATATGCAGCCGACAAAATGTTCCGGTGGACGTGCGGTGGACGTAAGGTTAGCAAAGTTTAGTATTTTAAAGGTAACCAATTTGATTTGTTTTTATTCGCAAATGTGTTGAAAAACGTCGTAAAAAGCTCGTGCGCGTTGGTAATAAAAAAAACGCACTTGCATTTTAATGTACTATTATACTAAAAGCTTTTATGAATAAGATAGATCTAAAAATTATGAATGAATTTTTATTTTTCAATGACACGCTATAAATATTTAAAAATGTATAAAACAATAATAAGTATAATATATAAAATATTTAAATTAACACATATAAACTCAGTGTGGTACTCAACACAGACAAACTAATGAATAAATAATAACTGCAGTGAAAGTATGTTGACTTGGTACTCATATCAGGAACACATTAGATATTTTAAAATCCTGAGGACACACAGAGATATTACTCTTTATTCGATTTCAGGTCAGATTTCGAGTTGTCTCTACTTGGCTCCATAGTGGTGGTGTCCACGTATAGTGGATGGTGACTCCCGGGTCTCAGCAAATTCGTTCGACACGTCGGACAAAGCGCTCTTCTCCTTATTGCCTTCTTCAGACATGCTGTACAAAATACATGACCACACTTTGTCGATGAAATAGAATCCTTCATTATATTTTCAAAACATATCGGACACTTGATGCGAAGACATTCCGTTTGTACTACTCTTTTTTCCTTTTCCTGAAAAGCAATCTATGTTATTTCTAAACAACAACACACACTATTTTATTCATCGTCATATTCAGCCCTCTTCCACCTACTGATGTATAAAGGCGGCCACTCCTCACGGCTTTTGTGTAAGCTGTATCAAATTTTTGCTAGCCACCTTTATCATCTGAACTGAACTACCTACTACTAGTCTCCCTTTTTCGTGCCAACGACCACGGGTCACATCGTTACTAACTCAACCCTGTGATCCGTTTACGTTACGTTCATATTTTCCATCTTTTTATGCGCGTCCGAAACCTGGATATTTAAAGCTCGAACCTTATGAAGGATAGACGCATTCGAAATGTGGTGCTGGCGCAGAATGCTCCGAATATCCTGGACCGAGCGACGCACAAATGAATCTATCCTTATGGAGTTGAAAATTAAGACCAGGCTCTCCACCATCTGTAAGCAACGAGTCCTAAAATTCTTCGGCCACACGGTCAGAAGAGGTTCAGATAACCTGGAAAGGCTTATCATCTCTGGCCGAATGGAGGGTGAACGGAGCAGAGGACGTATGCCAATGCGATGGGCCGACGCTATAAAAGAAGCTACTGGAGCGACACTACAGGCGTTGGCCAATAGGACGATCTGGAGATGTGTGGCGGCACAAGTAGCAGCCCACGACTGTCACGTCCCTCAGTCATGAGGATACGACTAAGAAGAAGAAGAAGATCCGTTTACCTACGAACTCAACTCTCATTCGACGTCGAATCTCGATGTTTGGTATACTTTCGCTTCACAAGGGGCCCAGCATGGCGCGCTCCACCCACAATGCTTGTTTTATTTTAATTTTGTGAATATCTCGGGTGGAGGTCGGGTCATGAAAATGGTTCTTGTAGTGACTAGTCTAGACAAATATTAGACTAGGATTTAGACAGCAAGTGTGTTTGACAGGTGTGGCGTGATTTGTGTCGAGCAGCAGTCATCGCTCGATCGAGTAGCAGCCAAACGAGCAACAAGGCTCCTAATGTTCCGCGTTGGCTATAATATTCGACCGTGTTAGTTTCTAGCGCTTAGTGTGCAGATAGGTAGTGACAGGAGTATATGGCGTTCTACAGCGACAGGAGCATCGAAATTAAGAGCTAAGTACCATAAAGTTGTTTATCTACTCCCGTACCGGAATATTCCGAATTCGAAACCAATGACAGATTCGAAATTGAGGTCATTGTCCGCTATCATTTTCATTTCCACACTGTTCCATACTACGAGCAGTACGGAAATGGAGTATGGATTTTCATTCCGCAACTGTTATAATACATAATTTTCAATCTGCATAGGCTAAGGCAATACTACCACAGTACTACATACAGCCTATTTTAAAGTAATTTTGTAAAAATACTTTTTACTGGGGTGACGACTGCCTACCTATATTTAAAAGAAAACGGAGAGTACCAGGCGTGACTAGGAGTACATAAATCGACAAGAAGCTGACAGTTGGCTCGCTTCTATATAAAGTGACATTGGCAACGAAAGAAGTGATTTGAACAAAATGGAAAGTATGTACCAGGAGAACATGATTCTACAAGAGGCTGTCAGTAACCATATACATGAAATTAATGTTAAAACAACGCCATCTACAAGCCCTGGATCTGGAATAACTTCGGGAATAACTTTAATTAACTGTACTAACTGTACTCTTAGTTCAATAAATTGATCACTACTCTTTAAAAAAAAATTATTTCGTCGGTCGTAGATAAAGTTTTGTATGCAACTATACGTAATTAGTCATTTTAACACTCGATCTATACTATTTTGATACTCGGCTGCGCCTCGTATCAAAAACCAGATCTCGTGTTAAAATTACTCTCATTACGCAACAGTTGCATAAATAACTATTTCAACACATTTGCTCATAAAACAGCTCTATTTGCACAGTATTTAGATCCATAATCCAGCTTATTAAAAACGCGTGCTTTTCTCATTATATATTACAGCACTAGTTATATATTTTTTTTTTTTTATATTAACAAAGAGCAAGGAGTTCTAATGTCTAAAATATTTATGACATTTTCGTAAATATATACCTAATGTTGATGAAAATATAATATATAAACAGTTTGTTGCATGAGATTATTTAAATTATACAAAAAATTTACATTAATTGAATTTGTAAGCAATAAATTTTAAGTTTTTGTACATTTTCAATGACTACGCTGTTTGGGAGCATTGCCACAGCTTCGTCACAGCTCCTCATTTGAAAAAAGAAATGCGCGCCATTTTTCAGAAGTATTTTCATTTGCTTTGATGTTTGTGACTAACTAACAATGTCGTCGTTGGTTTCGAGCAATAAAGAAGAACTTAATTTAACCCCACAGGAAATACTATAATTACTGGGGCACAAAATGCAAGTGAGAGTCTCCTTCACAGGTCTCCTTCTAGCCAAATCAAAGGAAAAAATGACAATTCGTTTTCAGAGAATGTCTTTTTGGCTTATTTCAATGAGCTGGCGAATAAGTATAAACCTAGCTCTTTGTGGTATATTTCTTCCATGTCGAAAAGTATTGTGAGAACGAAAAATGGAGGCTCAGGAATTGCAGCCCGAACCGCAAAAAGGTAAGCGAATTTGATTCGTTTTTATTCGCAAATGTGTTAAAAAGTCGTAAGAAGCTTGTGCGCTTTGGTGATTACACCCTCGCCTCCATTACGCCCTCGCCTGCGGCTCGGGCTGCAATTTCTGAGCCTCGGCCGTAATATCCAATATAGCGCACGTGCATCTTAATGTACTATTATCTACTCCCGTACCGGAATATTCCAAATTCGAAACCAATGACAGATTCGAAATTGAGGTCATTGTCCGCTATCAGTATCACTTTCATTTCCACACTGTTCCATACTACGAGCAGTACGGATATGGAGTATGGATTTTCCAAAGATTTCGAACCTCCTTGCTTCGCTCGGAATAGATACCTTGCTAATTTATTTTAGTAGGAGACGACATCTGCCACCATGTCACAACCACCTAGTGACGAATTATTTCTTTTATCCTCCTTCTAAGTACCTTTATTTTTCTGTGAGATTTTCATTCCGCAACTGTTATTCTTTTCTTTCTAAATATAGCTGTTGGCTTACCGAACAATAAATAAATAAATAAATATGTCGGCGTATTACTAACAGTGCCTCATTAGTCCGAGTGAAGACTCCATGGTCGTGGCTTCTGGAATAGAGTTTCAGCTAAGTAATTGTAGACCAGACAGCTGTTGCTCTGACAAAGTGCGGATGTCAAATAACACGTCACAAAAATCTAGCTTGGAAAAAGATTGGTGCAAGTTCTATTTTATCCGCAAATTGTAATAATATTCCAGTAGTGGAATCATCAATAATAATGATTCAGTGTATAATTAGCAGACAATTGTACTTCAGTTATAATAGTCAAATTACTGATGTGCCTACAAAATTATATCTGGACCCACTATAGATAAGGAGCTCGCAGACATTTTCGCTATATGATTTGCACGTATTTCATATCTCTGTACTATTGGCCTCCTGCGCCGATATCAGAAGTGGGATAAAGAAACACAGAGCTTTCTAAGTCGATAACGTGCACAAAAAAAAAAAGTTTCACGGATCTGTGAATAAGTATAGTCGCGGAAAAAATTTGGTGACCAAGTACAAGTACAATCAAGATAATAAAGTTTTGTGCAGACATTTATGAGAAAAGGAACCAAGTTTAATGAGTTCTAATACCATCATACTTTCTGACTGCAGTTATGTCTTTATGTTCAAAATCGTATGCGCTTAGATGGTGACAAAAAGCGTAATTTGCAAAAGTATCGTAAATTAGAAAGGCGTTGATGAATTTTAAAATAGTGGATGTTAAAGGCGCTTACGGTACATACGAAGAAGACAAGACTTGCTTGTGGTTGTGAAATTATGTAATTTTCGACTTTGTAGAATGGAATCAAAGTTACGTACGGTAGCGACGATGTGTTCCTACGGTGTTTTTATACAACATTAACCAGATTAACCAGATGTCTGTAAAATTAAAATGGAAATAAACGAAATCTGAATAAATACCGATTAAATAAAAACAAAATGAAATGAAATGAAACTAAACAAAATAATTTGATCACACAGCTAATGCTGACTGGTTGAAATGGTGATCGCTGTTAGGCATGCTCTGTGACTGTAGGATGCCAGTTGAAACCAAAAGCACTAAATACAAGTATACAAAATAGTGGAGAAGCAACATTTTTGAGTCTCAATGATAATGAGCATCTTTATTAGCAATTTCGTGTCAGCTCAGTGCGTGAAAGACTCAGTAGATTCGTATTTGCGTCAATGAGAGTTTCCCAAACAATATCAAAAGATGCTACACTAACCGCATTACATGGATATCAGGTCTGTCGTCAGTCCTTAGCTAAGGTCTGCTATTTATGGGGACACAGCGTTGATCTAGAGGATGTGTTCAAATTGAAAGATGTTCTACTAGCAAATAAACGATTTGATTAATTGATTGAAAACCTGTGGTAGACCCGCAATGCTCTACAAGGACGAATGCTGGATAACTTAATAAGACTATGTAACCAAAATCCATGTAACCAAGATGAGAATGTTTTGATGGGCCGGTGGCACTTAATTGGATAGACTCAGGAACGTACATGTTAGTGGCAGTTTCAAAGTATCGCCTATTCTAGAAAAACTTCAATAAAGTCAGCTCCGGTGGTACGGATTATGTGATGCGCTGGGAAGAAGAAGAGCACCACTTTGAGTCTGTGTTAAATATTGACAAAGGGAAACAAACAGAAATAACCCGTGGGATGCCAAAGAGCTACTTGGTGGATGAAAATGCAAGGACTTACAAAAAATATTGTGGCCGATTATAACGACAGAGCCAACGGTTGAAAATATATTCAGGGGGTCGATTCCAAATTAAAATGGGAAGAGGCATGGAGGAAGAAAAGAGATAGACAGTGTACTGATTTTGATACATTGTGATTGATAATGATAATCAACAAGCCAGAGCCATATTCTTAGCAATATTGAACAGCAGAAATGGAATATATGGGAATTTCGAATAATGTGGACTGTCTGTACATAGACAGAATTATGTTGTTGATACCTACCTTATGGATATCTGGTGAGCATGTTCCTTAATGTGAGATAGTATGATATTGTGACGCACGTAATTTGAAATTGCTATGTTGATAATATGATTTGAAGTTACTCAGTTGGTTTGGGTGGTTGTAGGGTGATTACTGTTGAGCTGATAGAAAGGACAATGTCGTACGGGCCAGCCTGATTCGTTGGGTGGTTGAAGGTTCGCATTAGTCCAATCTATGTTTGTGGAGTTGATAGAGAGGGCAATGTCGTACGGGCCAGCCCGACTTGGTTGGGTGGTTGAAGGTTCGCATTGGCCCAATCTGTGTTTGCGAAGCTGGTCGGACAGTGGCGGATCCGGTCCATGTCCATCGGGGCTGGTCGAAGGGACACACTGGTCCGGGCCAGGCTTTGTTGATGGTTGGAAGGACAGTGGTGGATCTGGTCTCCATGCCCATTAGGGATGGTCGAACGGACACACTGGTCCTGTCCGTGATTTATGTGGGAAATATGTCATCCGGTCCATAGTGAGATGGTCGAAAGGGTACATGCTTTCAGAGTTGGGTTGAAGGGGCACATATATGCCTTCAGAGTAACTTCACAATGAGTGATTTCAGTTTTGTGTGTGATGATGATCTTGATTGTCAGGATAGACGAGCGGATTGCTTGGTGATCTTGTTTTTATTTGTTTTAGGATATTGTCAATGGATCAACGCCCGAGGACGGTTGTATTATCAGAATGGCCGTGTCGGCATATTACTAACAGTGCCTCATTAGTCCGAGTGAAGACTCCATGGTCGTGGCTTCTGGAATAGAGTTTCAGCTAAGTAATTGTAGACTAGACAGCTGTTGCTCTGACAAAGTGCGGATGTCAAAGAACACGTCACAAAAATCTAGCTTGGAAAAAGATTGCTGCAAGTTCTATTTTATCCGCAAATTGTAATAATATTCCAGTAGTGGAATCATCAATAATAATGATTCAGTGTATAATTAGCAGACAATTGTACTTCAGTTATAATAGTCAAATTACTGATGTGCCTACAAAATTATATCTGGACCCACTAGAGATAATGAGCTCGCAGACATTTTCGCTATATGATTTGCACGTATTTCATATCTCTGTACTATTGGCCTCCTGCGCCGATAGATAGATAGATAGATAGATAGATAGATAGATAGATAGATAGATAGATAGATAGATAGATAGATAGATAGATAGATAGATAGATAGATAGATAGATAGATAGATAGATAGATAGATAGATAGATAGATAGATAGATAGATAGATAGATAGATAGATAGATAGATAGATAGATAGATAGATAGATAGATAGATAGATAGATAGATAGATAGATAGATAGATAGATAGATAGATAGATAGATAGATAGATAGATAGATAGATAGATAGATAGATAGATAGATAGATAGATAGATAGATAGATAGATAGATAGATAGATAGATAGATAGATAGATAGATAGATAGATAGATAGATAGATAGATAGATAGATAGATAGATAGATAGATAGATAGATAGATAGATAGATAGATAGATAGATAGATAGATAGATAGATAGATAGATAGATAGATAGATAGATAGATAGATAGATAGATAGATAGATAGATAGATAGATAGATAGATAGATAGATAGATAGATAGATAGATAGATAGATAGATAGATAGATAGATAGATAGATAGATAGATAGATAGATAGATAGATAGATAGATAGATAGATAGATAGATAGATAGATAGATAGATAGATAGATAGATAGATAGATAGATAGATAGATAGATAGATAGATAGATAGATAGATAGATAGATAGATAGATAGATAGATAGATAGATAGATAGATAGATAGATAGATAGATAGATAGATAGATAGATAGATAGATAGATAGATAGATAGATAGATAGATAGATAGATAGATAGATAGATAGATAGATAGATAGATAGATAGATAGATAGATAGATAGATAGATAGATAGATAGATAGATAGATAGATAGATAGATAGATAGATAGATAGATAGATAGATAGATAGATAGATAGATAGATAGATAGATAGATAGATAGATAGATAGATAGATAGATAGATAGATAGATATGTCGAAGACACCTACTGGGGCGGAAGAGGGATGGCACTATGTGGGCAAGGGATAGACATCAGGAATAGCAGAGAACACGATATTGGCAAAACTATTTGTAGCAGACATCGATAACATCTTTGACAATCGCCTAATTCAATCGAGTGTAACTTACTTGCATAACGATCATTCATCCTGACTTGCCATTGACCTCTCATACGGTATTCTCCTCAATCACGTCGTCGGTAAACACAGCGGTGTGCAGGACTGCTTGTGCCACCTGTTGTTTTAATGTAAAATTAACTAAGTGGCACAATCCTGTCAACCCCAAACGTTGGAGGCTTATTCTAAGATTCTATTCACATGTTCAACTACAGCAAACTCACAGTGCACCGTGTTTTACTATCACAAAAGGTATTCGCGTATCATAACCTAAAATCTCACAGTGTAGGGCAGAAAAGATCTTAAACACTTAGCTGTCGTTAAAGGGTCACTCCTGTCATCGCAGAATTGCCACGGCTCATCCGCCAGCGGCTGCAGGCTTCATCTCGCGACCAACTATCACTTTAGAACTTGACGTGGTAAAATCTCGAACAAGAAAATGGTGGCCTCGTCTTCACTTTGCTACGTGTTGGCTAAACTGACACAAACCACGCCCCTTCACGCGCCATTTGTTGTAGTAGTACCAACCTCACGATCTAAAGCCATCATTGCCAACATCATCGTCCAACATCGACAATCTACACTGGTACGGAAATTCAGTACTAATTTGACGTTTGGCGTAGCTTCGCCGTGCTTGGGCCACTGCATGGGTGCTGCTGGCACGAACGTTTGTCTTTGAAAATACCACGGGAAATTCGAAATGAGAGTCGCTCTAGCTGTCAATCTGGTTCCGGCGCAATCCAATAGATGGCGCTAGTGAAGCGCCGTCAAACAAACAAACAAAAAAACAAACAAACAAACAAACAAACAAATAAATAAATAAAATAAATATAAAAGTGTGTGTCCTGTCTGACTGATTCATGAACGCCGAGCCGTAACCGCTGTAGATAGAGATCTGAAATTTTGTACACAGGTTCTATGCACGTCAGAATCACCCACTAAGAAAGGATTTTGGAAAATTCATCTGCCAAGGGGGTGAAAAAAGGGATGAAAGTTTGTATGAAATTCCTTTGTTTCTTGAGCTAGATTCACACAAATTTGAATTTTACCTTCTGGTAAAAAATAAAGAAATACGTGTTCAAGCATTTCTTAAAAATCACCCTTCAAGGGTGTGGAGAAGGGCATGATTTTTTTTTTCGTATGTTGGTCTGTAAGTCTTTCATTTTTAAAGGTAGAATTATAGAAATTTGGTTCCGAGCTCATGGCAAAAAATAAAAAAAGCACATGTTTAAGAATTTTTCAACATTCATCCCCTAAGGGAGTGAAATAAGGGATGAAAGTTTGTATAAAAGTCCTTTGTTTCTTGAGTTAGATTGACACAAATTTAACTTTAAGCTTTTGGTTAAAAATAAAGAAACACGTGTTTAAGCATTACTTAAAAATCACCCTAAAAAGGGGTAAAAAAGGGGATGATATTTTTTACGTATTTTGGTCTACAAGTCTTTTATTTTTGAAGGTAGAATTATAGAAATTAGTTTTTGAGCTTTTGTTAAAAAATAAAAAGTACGTGTTCTAGAATTTTTCTAAATTCATCCCCTGAGGGGGTGAAATAAGGGATGAAAGTTTGTATGAAAGTCCGTCAGTTTTGAAGTTAGGATCTTCAAAATTCGTATTTAGACTGACAACTAAAAATTAAGTTTTATGTGTCCCAGGGTTTTTGAAAATTCTACACCCTAAGGGGTGAAAAGGGGGATGAAGTTAAAACTCATTTATTTCAAATTAATATCCACTTAATTTATTATTTAGGCATTAGGGTTGTAATTCTGTGGAACATACATCACTGTTATTGAAATTCCTCCCCAAATTCAACCCCTTAAAGAGGAAAATGGGGTGAAAAAGTCTAAAAACCAATATGGGTGTCGTTTGAATGGTTTATCGGGTCGCTGATTACGAAAACTAAAACAATTTTTAAATGAAATGTGGTGGACGTGAAAGATCACCATCTCCTGGGGATGGGGTTGGGGTGCGATAGGTTCGATATGTCTAAAAATCAATATGGGTGTCGTTTGTATGGTTTATCGGATCGCTGATTACGAAAACTACAACAATTTTGAAAGCTAAGGTGGTGGACGTGAAATACCATCATCCCCTGGGGATGGGGTTGGGGTGCGATAGGGTTAAAATGTCTAAAAATCAATATGGGCGTCGTTTCTATGTTTATATAAGGATAGGGATAGCGGTTAAGACGGCGTTAATGATAGGGTTAGGAATAGAGATAGGGTTAGGGGCAGGGATAGGGAGAGGGAGAAGGAGAGGGAGTGGGATGGAGGTAGAGAGAGTGGGAGAGGGAGGGGGAGAGGGAGAGACTGCACATTGTCTGAATATCACGCGGGCGAAGCCGCGGGCACAGCTAGTAATACATAATTTTCAATCTGCATAGGCTAAGGCAATACTACCATACAGCCTACTTTAAAGTAATTTTATAAAAATACTTTTTACTGGGGTGACGACTGCCTACCTATATTTAAAAGAAAACGGAGAGTACCAGGAGTACATAAATCGACAAGAGGCTGACAGTTGGCTCGCTTCTATATAAAGTGACCGTGGCAACAAAAGAAGTGATTTGAACAAAATGGAAAGTATGTACCAGGAGAACATGAGTCTACAAGAGGCTGTTTGTCAGTAACCATATACCGGGTGTAACATGAAATTAATGTTAAAGCAACTCCATCCACAAGCTCTGGAATAACTTTAATTAACTGTACTAACTAACTGTCCTCTTAGTTCAATAAATTGATCACTACTCTTTAAAATTTTATTTTATTTTGTTGGTCGTAGATAAAATTTTGTATGCAACTATACGTAATCAGTCATTTTAACACCCGATCTATACTATTCTGATACTCGGCTACGCCTCGTATCAAAAACCAGATCTCGTGTTAATAATTCTCATTACGCAACAGTTGCATAAATAACTATGTCAGCACTTGGCTATGATGTTAGGGTACCTAGCTACTTCGTAATGGTCGGGCATATAGCTCAATATTTTTATCCAAATGTTCTTTGACAACCCAGGACAAATTACGGCCGACAAATTTTTTTTATGGAAGTGTTCCTTAGGTCCATCCAAACATATCTAGAATGTTCTCTGCCGATCCCATTTTCGCTCCCCCCTCCCCCCCCTCAAAAATGTCCCTCATTTTAGATTTTTCTATTTATCTCTAAAACAGTTGAAGTTAGGGGAAAGTCGTCAACCTAAGACTTGATGGTTATAAAACTACCTATCTATAAACACCTATTTTATTTCGATGTGACCTACAGTACCTAAAATATAGCTACAAACAGTTCACCAAAAATTAAAAATTATCTTCAAATCATTTTTGTACTAACTTTTAACAAAAACTACTGGAGTTGTGGCAAAATTATCTAAGAGCATGTGAATCTTGATACATTTAGAAATAAAACAAGACATAATTAATCATTATTGCAGCACTGGTTCTCGATTTACAGCGAGTTACATCAAACACCCTGAGATAATTTTATAGGACAAAAGAAGTAAGAACAGTGAAACTGACGTTGTCTTTCAGGATTAAATAATGGCACTTAAAATTTAAATACATCAAATAAAAATAAACATTTTCCCCTGAAAATCAAAAAGATTTAAGCTTTAAGTAACTAGATGGCGTCACTTTTATTATAAAATAAGAAATAAAATATAATAACAAATGGGTTGCTTCTATTTTGAAACATGAGATGTCAGACGATAGCTCTTGTCATGTTCTATTAAAATATATATATAAAACATTTTTTCGAATGTTATTTGTTCGTATAAATATTTAAAAGTTTCGCTCGAGGTTTCCGCTTGAACTATTTTTCACCATAAATCACATTTGCAGCTTATGACTCAGGAGTAAAATGAATTGAAAGGACTCTCATAAAAATCCTTTTAATTTTGCAAGCTGTTTGGTGCAGGCTTTACTTTTATTACCTGAAATATAGCTACAGACAGTTCACCAAAAATTTAAAATTATCTTCAAATCATTTTTTGTACTAACTTTTAACAAAAACTACTGGAGTTGTGGCAAAATTATCTAAGAGCATGTGAATCTTGATACATTTAGGAATAAAACGAGACATAATTCATCATTATTGCAGCACTGGTTCTCGATTTACAGCGAGTTACATCAAACACCCTGAGATAATTTTATAGGACGAAAGAAGTAGGAACAGTAAAACTCACGTTGTCTTCTAGGATTAAATTATGGCACTTCAAATTTAATTTAATGGAATAAAAATAAACTATTTCGCCCAAAAAACTACAAGATTTATGCTTTAAGTCACAAGATGGCGTCACTTGTATAAGAAATAAATTGTAATTACAAATGGACTGCTTCGATTTTTAATATTTTAACGAACAAATAACATTCGAAAAAATGTTTTATATATATATTTTAATAGAACATGACAAGAGCTATCGTCTGACATCTCATGTTTCAAAATAGAAGCAACCCATTTGTTATTATATTTTATTTCTTATTTTATTATACAAGTGACGCCATCTAGTTACTTAAAGCTTAAATCTTTTAGATTTTCAGGGGAAATTGTTTATTTTTATTTGATGTATTTAAATTTTAAGGGCCATTATTTAATCCTGAAAGACAACGTCAGTTTCGCTGTTCCTACTTCTTTTGTCCTATAAAATTATCTCAGGGTGTTTGATGTAACTCGCTGTAAATCGAGAAACAGTGCTGCAATAATGATGAATTATGTCTCGTTTTATTCCTAAATGTATCAAGATTCACATGCTTTTAGATAATTTGCCACAACTCCAGTAGTTTTTGTTAAAAGCTAGTACAAAAAATGATTTGAAGATAATTTTTAATTTTTGGTGAACTGTTTGTAGCTATATTTCAGGTACTGTATGTCACATCGAAATAAAATAGGTGTTTATAGATTGGTAATTTTATAACCATCAAGTCTTAGATTGACGACTTTCCCCTACCTTCAACTGTTTTAGAGATAAATAGAAAAATCTAAAATGAGGGACCTTTTTGAGGGGGGGGGAGGGGGGAGCGAAAATGGGATCAGCAGGGAACTTTCCAGATATGTTTGGATGGACCTAAGGAACACTTCCATAAAAAAAAATTGTCGGCCGTAATTTGTCCTGGGTACCATTTCTAAAAATATTGAACTAATAGCACAGCGCACATACAGACTACATAGTCTAGACACGTAGAGAGAACGCTAACTAGTATAAAAGTCTCCAAGATGCTCATGTCTTTGGGGTTGACAGTTTTGTAGTTAAACTTAGTTAATGTTGCCTATTAACTCCTACAAGAAGGGCAATCAATCCCACACAAAAGTACCCAGAAGCTGACAAAAGAAGGATCAGTATGAGCAGTCATGGGCAGGTAAGTTGAATGTTATTAAGGGTTCCTCCTTGTTTGTATTCCCTACAAAAATTTGACTATGTGTTTAATATGGTCTTTATTTATTATGACCGGGCATTAAAAATGACTACAAGTCAAATCGGACACTTTATTATTTATCATTATGTCAGGACTCAGGTCAGGTTATTTAGGTCAGGAATTAAAAGGACGGACGGTTATACATACTATAAGGAGTCTGTCGAGGCCGCCCTAAATATGTTATGATCCTTCTATTTGGTTCGGTTTCGCAAACGTCCATTTCCGATAACGTTCATTTCCGCGAAAGTCTATTTCTGTGAAAGTCCATTTTTTGTACAGTGCGACAACGCTTATAATCACAGAATAATAAAGGTACTTAGAAGGAGGATTAAAGAAATAATTCGTCACTATATAGGTTTAGGCGTTTTTCTATGGATTTGACAGGTTATTTTGAATATTTTCTATGGATCATCGGTGATGGGGTTGTGACATGTTGGCAGATGTCATCTCCTACTACAGCTTGACCAACTTGTCTGTAGAATTTTACGATGGCGCTACGATCGAAAAGGATTGCCACCTATTACAAAAATAAACAACTTCTGCCTTTTTAGTGTTCCGATATCAAAACGGTTAAAAAAGGAACCCTTTTCTATGGTGCGACTTTGTCTGTCTGTCTGTCCGTCTGTCACACTCACACCTGTATTAAAGCAACCACTCAAGATATCGACTTGAAATTTGGAATAATTTTAGAATTATACTAATAGCGGTCAAATGCCTAACTTTACGTTGAATAAAAATTGTTTTAACAAAAACTATGCACCTACTTCAAAGTTTTGCAAGGTTTCTTTTAGCAATAAAAAGTATAAAATAACTATAACAGTTAATAATCAGTAACTAAGTGAAGTAATAGAAAATAACCAAGCCTGTTATTTGTTTCAATTATAAATTTATAGGTACATTACAACAGTTCATTTTGAAGTGCTGCCATCCGAAATGTAGATCTCATCGAGACCTATCATTTGACTCAGCACATGAGTAGTCTAGGGTCAGTAGTTTTCAAGTTATAGCGATTTTAGTTTGACAGCTGTCATCTGAAATGTAGATCACATCGAGACCTATCATTTGTTTCAGCACACGAATAGTCTAGGGTCAGTAGTTTTCGAGTTATAGCGATTTTTATTTTGACAGCTGTCATCCGAAATGTAGATGTCATCGAGACCTATCATTTGTCTCAGCACACGAGTAGTCTAGGGTCAGTAGTTTTCGAGTTATAGTGATTTGAGTTTGACAGCTGTCATCCGAAATGTAGATCTCATCGAGACCTATCATTTGTCTCAGCACATGAGTAGTCTAGGGTTAGTAGTTTTCAAGTTATAGCGATTTTTGGTTTGACAACTGTATTTAGTTTGACTGGTAATAAAAGAGCCGAGACTATGACAAAGACAAAAAAGATGTTTTAATCTTTATCACACTAGAACTTTTGTATGTATAAATTGAGCCTGCTCTAACTTGGTATGATTATTTGCAAATCCATTTCTATACTTCATCCGAGATCTGAAGATCTGACGCGACAAAGACAAAATAGATGTTTTGGTCTTTATCACACTTTAGAACTTTTGTATATATTGAGCCTGCTCTAACTTGGTACGAGATCTGACGCGACAAAGACGCGACATCTGATGCGAATTTATAATTTTTTCCCCATCTAAAAAAGTGCTAGGCGCCGCTAAAAAAGTTTTCACTTCAAAAATCCCCAGCAGCACCTGTTTTTCTGTTAATTTGCAAAATTTCTCCAAAACAAGAAAAGAAAAGTTAAATCTTATTGGAAATGTCTAAAAAGTGATAATGGTACCGTTCCTATCAAGTACAAGGTAAATTCTACGGAATTCACAATTGTTTTTACAATTGGCAAAATTTGATATTTAATGAAAACCTAGGTTAATGAAACTTTACACAGGTCTATAACTAGTGCTTCTACTTGTTACTGCAATCTGGATCAATATTGGATTTGCGTCGACACGAAAAGAAGAAGATCTGGGTAACACTGACGTGTAGCGGCAGCAATGTGTTTGTATACATGAACAAATGGTGTTATTGGAGATTTTTGCTCCTTTTCTGCATCAAAGAACGGTGTCATTACGAGAATCGCACACCACTTTCGATCGCTTTTGGTATGACTTTCTCATAAAATACTTGGAAATATGCAGGAAAACAAGAACAGCACAGGCAACACTAACTGACACAAGGAGGTTTAAGTAGCAGCTCTTTATGCTAAGGAGGGAGCCATAACCGTATCCATTTCTTGCGAGGGACCTGCATACTAAAATGTATGAATATTTTTTTATATCCCAAAAACGTAAAAGTTTTGTCTTTCTCTTTAAAATATATAGCTTAAAACTAATAAATCTTGTTACTACAGTTTTTCTGGTAAGAATACTTACCATTCAAGAAAAAACCGGTCAAATGCGAGTCGGACTCGCGCGGATTCCGATGGGTTCCGATGTGCCTATAGTATTTTTGGAAGCAATAAAGTCCATTTCTAAAAAACTGCAACTTAGAAAGATCGTTTTATTTTTGCTGTAATATTTACATAAACTTCTATCGCCTGTAATTAATTCAAATTTTTCCTTTTCCAAACTTCGGAGATGGTTTTTAGGGGAGGGGAATGGTATTTTTTTTGACATTTTTCATCATAATTTGAAAACTAAGAGTTGTAAAAAATATAAAATATATTTTAGAATGTACAAGAAAATCCCTTTCATATAATACCCCACTCGACCTAGTAATGACAATTTGAAATTTTGCCCCCCCCACCCCTATTTGGGCCACCTTTACATTAATAATCATAACTTTTTGTTGATTCTCTCATGTGCAGTTAAGTTGGACAACCATATTCTAAAACTATTCCAAATTTCAAGTCTAAAACATGAGTGGTTGCTGAGATACCCTTTAATCTGTAGAAAGTCCCATGACAGGCCTTTTACAACTTTACTTAGCCGCATCTGTGGCGAGTCCTGTCGTGGGACGTACTCCACGACATCGTCCATGTTTCCCGCTAATTTCAACACAATTTTAGTTCATGCTCTGCCGCACGCATTAAAAAACGTGAAAGAATAAACATAGTAACACTCTCAGAAGTCAGTGGCATCATTTATAGTACAAAAAAAAACCGGCCAAGTGCGAGTCGGACTCGCGGACTGAGGGTTCCGTACCACCACATAATCATAATTGTATTTGTTAAAATTTCA
This sequence comes from Athrips mouffetella, assembly GCA_947532105.1. Taxonomy (NCBI): domain Eukaryota; kingdom Metazoa; phylum Arthropoda; class Insecta; order Lepidoptera; family Gelechiidae; genus Athrips; species Athrips mouffetella. Next base: position 23,936,916 of record OX383967.1, read on the forward strand.
GTAAGTTAATGTGCCAGATTTTTTGAGTCCGACACGCGGTTGACCAAATTTTATTATTTGTTTTTATTTTATAGCTTATGGACTATGAACATACCAATTTTGAAGTTTGTAAGTGTTCCCGTTTTTAAAATAGAACTAAAACAAAAGTCGTCTCCGCGACCATTCAACCTGACCCCTCACTTATATGAATGTTCTTGAAACGGGAGCTCACCTCAATTGGTTACCATTAGTTGTGAGAAAAGTTGTAATATTTAATGATTTAAGACTTTTCCCTTTATTTGTACTTTGAGACCTAGCTTCTTGCCAAATTTCATAATTTTAGGTCAACGGGAAGTACCCTGTAGGTTTTGCATTTTTGAAGAAATGTATGGAGATGAGGACATAAAAAGCCATATCTTTTGATTACGTCATTGTAAAAAATTTAAACTTTCAGATCTTGTGTGGTTCATGGACCCTAATATATATTATCAATTTCAACCTGATACCTCTAACCGTTCGTGAGATAAAGGGTCTTGACAGACAGACGGACAACAAAGTGATCCTATAAGGGTTCCGTTTTTTTCTTTTGAGGTACGGAACCCTAAAATAACGCGAAATACACTGTGAAAATCGGACGGTGCAATGGTGCTCATTTTGACTCGTCAATAATTTATTTTGTGGTGTTTCAGAGAGAAATTTTATGGTTTCATATTATCAAAGAGGTAATTATGTGTAAAATAACATGAATATGTTTCTGCCTTTGTTTCATTTCCCTTTTTCATCCCAAAATTTTGTGAAGTTCTGGGTATCCCATATTAAACTTCATATTTCAACTGCAACTCAATACAAATTTACATATAAAGTAAGAAATTATACAAGATAACGTTATCTTTATTGTTAAAATAGTTAAAGATATAAAACATGCCATTTAGATTTAAAGGAAATCAAATTATACTAAACCTATGTCCTAAACCTGAGTGCAACCCTGTCTGTGAAAAGTCCTGTGATGGGATCCACAGATAAGGGTGTGCTAGCTTTTTGACATCCACTGAATAAATGATATACAGGTGTGACAGAAAGACAGATAAAGTCGCACCATAAGGGTTCCTTTTTTTACCATTTTGGTATCGGGACCCTAAAAACGCTGTTAAAAATCGCACATTTTTGGCTATTACGGATCATTTACGCTTCAATTCACAAGTTACAAAGATGTATTTTTACTTTCGCATATTATAAGGTTTGGATGAAACATTAGATTTCTTTGATTTGTAAAACGTAACCTAGACCCGTTTTTTGACCGACTTGTGATAGTCGACTAGGAGACGCTTAACACGACTATGTATATGACGGACTCTGTACATTTTTACTCTTGAGGTTGTCAAACTGACGTAATTAGTTCCGCTTTTGGCCATTCTACAGAAAAGTTGGTCAAGCTGTAAAATAAATTAGCAAGGTATCTATTCCGAGCGAAGCAAGGAGGTCCGGAATCTTTGCTTATAATGAACGCGAGCGGGGGCGCTAGTTTGTATGAGGAGAACTGTCAAAAGTGACGTTTTACAAGGTGGCGGTGTAGGGCCAGCCGCACACATCCGGAATCTGAATCTGAAATTCAGAACAGGAATAAAATTCAGAATAGGAATTCCGGGCACCTGGCGCACACATCAGGTTTTTTCTATCCGGAATTTTCGAGACCAGTACGTTTGAAGACGCCATACAAGATGGACGACATAGACCACCATTTCTGGCGCTCGAGAGGAAGGGGGAACGTCGTTATTGGGTGCACCCGTTAATACTCATACTTTTCCACACACATTATAATTTTTTCAGTCTCAGACATTTTTTAATTCATAGTCAGAAAAAGCGGGTCGGACGTCCACTCAGCTCGGCGCTAGCGAGATTCAGAATGTTTCCGAATGTGTGCGGCGATCGGTACATTTTGTTTGCTAGCGCTGCGTTCTGAACGGTTTTTTTCCGTTCTGAAAATCCGAAGCCCGGAAAAATTTCTGTATCGGACGTCTTCACGTTGGCTCTGACGGAAAGGAAATAGTATAATAGCCAACGTGTGTACGCCGCCACACCAATTTTACGGTCCAACGTTGGTACCAGCGTTGTGACCAACGTGTGGAGCCGGCGTAATGTTAAGGCGCTGTACATAGTCAAAATTATGACCCTTTCTAACAAAGGGCAGAATGCGCGGGCTAGAACAGAGCGGATTCGCCTGTTTTACGTTTTTCGCTCATTTTTGCACTTTTCTCAGCATACAATCAACACATTGAAAAATATGTAAAAAAATAGATTTAATAAAAGGCTTTCTAACACAGCTAATTTTCTGTCGATATTTATAATGGTTTTTAAGGCGATCCGTTTTCCATACTGAATTCAAATGACTTGCATTCTTATGCGGGACATAAAATGTGCAGACGGTAAGCTATTCCAAACATGCTAGAACCCTAAAGAATTTGTAACAATTTAATCGATTTAATGGAGCTTTAACTTTAAGGGCGCTTTTTGCAACTGACGGTAAGCTTGATAAACCAAACCTAATGGTTAAAAAAAACTTGTAACAACTTAAAAAACTTGTAATTTTCTGTGATTTTATAAAGTCAGCTTTTTGTAAGCTTTACTTTTTCAGATCAATTTACTCGAAAACTATAAATTAAAAAAAAATGTTTAAAAAATGTTTCTTTTTGTTTATTTTATCCTTTTTTATTTATTTATTCATGCTTTTATCTACTCTTCTGAAGAAACTTAAGATAAGTTTATGCTCAGGAGAGCGTGTCGTCGGTTTAATACATGATTAATTTATTTTATTTTTATTTTATGTATATGCAATTGCATGCCCTTACAGTCTAGCCAATACAGCAAGCAAGTAAAATAAACATTATGTGTTAGTCAATATATTTAAAACTAAATTTGCGAATTCAGTCAAACAACAATTGGACAAGTCAGTCCGTTTTGCTACCTCATTAAGAGTATTGACAGCCCTTGATAACGGGCAATACTTAACTAGGTTGGTACGAGCAGATGGCACCTCATACATCCTTTGTCTTGGCCCTATCCTAAGCCGGGAATTCGGGACTTCCAAGGCAAGCGAATCAAACACTTCTTTATTAAATGTTTGGCCAATTAATAGCTTGAAGAAATACCTAGCCAGTGCTAAGTTCCTCCTGACTTCCAACTTATTGTATCCAACCATACCCATCACAAATAGGGTTGGATACATAAGTGGGTAGAAAGGGTATACCCCATATTGCTTGAAATATAGAAAACGCAGAAATTTATTTTGTTTTGAAAATTTTGTTTGAAATTAAATACACTATGCTGCGGTGTTGACATTTTCAGTAATTTTTTCCATAAAGTAGGTTCCACACGGCCAACTTTTTACCCAATCTGATTGGCAATTGAATTGGCGATCAGATTGCCCACCCGTCTACACATACACAATCAGATTGCCAATTTCATTCGATTTCGTGTCTTGTGCTGGACGGACATCAGTCGATAATGCCGTAAAAAACAAAAAAAATTTTTGGTTGCGGCTTTGGGTATACTCGTAGCACGTGAAGAAAAGGTTGTGGAAAAAGGAATGGCAATCATCATCATCATATCGTGTGGGTTTCAAGTTCCATGACCGACCTTTAATATCCTTATATCAGAGTTATTTAGCCGCCAAAGGCCTCTGAAATGGCTCTTATGAATGAGAATAAATGAATAAATAGTTATTAAAAAGAAAACAACTTAAAAAGCCATTTAAATGTTATTAAAAGTACAAGTACGTCCGCTCAGCAAGCCGCTTGTATGCAGACTAGTGCTGAAATTGGCCAATTAGCATCCACTCTACCCAATCTGATTGCCGCCAATCGATCAAATCGACCGATCTCGTCTCCCAATTTCCTCGAACTCGCTCCACACTACACAATCTGATCGTCAATCTAGTCAGATTGGTCGCGAAATTGCCGTGTGTGGACAAAGCTTAAAATGTTATTTTTTAATATTTGCTTATGTATATGAGCGGCGGGACATCTCAATGAGGCGTCGGTCGTGGGTGAGGTGAGGGTATGGCGTGGTTATGGCGAGGTTATGGCGTGCGTATGGCGTGCTTATGGCACGGGTGCGGTGCCTCAAGATGGCGGCGGCAGTGTATATTTAGGGCATTCTAAATTTAGATTTTTTTAGTAATTAGTAAATGTAAATTCATACAAGTTAATCGAAATCGTTAATTGTTAAATTTATTGAATACAATTTAATTATACAAGTTAATCGAAACCCGACCATGTAACTTAATAATTATTTGCTATACGTTCCCATGCTTGATCCTGCACACATCTGTTACTATACCTGATCGATTTTAATAGTATGTTACGGGACATTTTTCTATTAACTCGTAAAACGCGATATTAAATTTCATATCGTCACGTCACGAAATTTGATATTACTGCGGACGGATCTGTGTACTGTGCATTCGTATGGCGTGCCACCTCAAACTGCAGCGCAGTGCGGGCGGGAAGCGACGCCTGCGCTGCGCCCTCACCCCACCCTCGCCACGCCACCTCAATATGCACGGGCGCTATACCACTTCTATATATTTTGTATGAAACACGAAGTGACGGGCGGCGCGACCGTGCCATACCCTCGCCTCGCCCTCGACCGACGCCATATTAATATGTCTCGCGCCTTAGGTTTCGGGTTTTGTGTTAGTAAGTTGAGGACTTCAGTAGGCAGGTCGTTTAGGAATCCAAAACAATCATTACCTAAATATATTTTTTACAAAAATAAATGTGAAAATTTTCCTCAGTGCCCCCTTATGGCTTATACTATGACCCTAATTTTGACTGTGGACAGCGCCTTAAGCAAAAAACATGCGGGAGACACGGGTTGAAGAGCCACTACCTACTTCTCAACAAAGTTGCTTTTATACTGGATGACGTAGGGGAGGTTCATATAAATGATTTGCTTGCAGCGCCCTTTAGTAGGTGACTCACCGGTTTAGCTATCGTCTTTTCCTGTACACCCGTCTTCGATTTTATTTGTAAATTTCGTTTTGGCACTTTCTTTCTAGGCAATGCCATGACGAAAATTATTTATTTTCAAAATTATGTATATTTTTAGGAACTTTTCGTAAATACAAAAATTTTATTTGACATAAGCAAAACTCTGGGGCAAACAAAGCTCTGGGGATGTCACCAGTCACCACTTGAAACCAAAGAGTGCATAGCTTTGGTGCATAGTGAAACCAAGGATGTTTGAGTAGGATCATTTCCGGATGGACCCATCGGGTCCGCGCAGACCAGACCGACCGGCAAAATGCTCGAGCATGCGCGAGCAGCCTGGCGCGGCGGCAGTTTCTCAGGGCTGCCATGCCATGTTACTAATTTGTAGCGATAATTCAACACTGGGACGTACATGTGTGAATGTGATGGACTGGGATATTTTAATTATGCACGTTTGGCGGAAGAGGAAAAAAATAATTATCAATAAAATAAAATATAAAAATATCTGAATTTTCAATATAGATGGAGGAGACTAGACCTGACAGGAGAGTTATATTTTTGGAGAAATTCTAACCTTTTCTAATTATTTACCATTCAGAATAATATATTTCATCACAATTTTTCATTTATTTATTTATTTTCATAATACAAAAAAGAAATAAAAACTAAGAAAAAATTCAATTACGAATATGAATTTACGAAAAAAGTGTGATTCGGCCTTACCCCTTTACAAATTACCCCTTTTCGAGTTCATTACAAATTGTGAAAAATGCGAAATTATACAACGTGATTTTTTATTCACCAAAAAAATTTAAGGGATGATTCTGCCCATGAAACTGAATAACTTTTCTCAAGGAACATAGGTCAAAATACGAAAACCAAGTTTTGACCACCGCGGGAAGTCAAATTTGGTTTTTCGTATCTCGACCTATGTTCCTTGGGAAAAGTTGTTCAGTTTCATGGGCAGAATCATCCCTTATTTTTTTTTTGGTGAATGAAAAATCACGCTGTATTTATCCCAAAAACGGTCAAGCAGGCAACACTGTGACCTTGCGTCTGCGCAGCTGCTCGCGCGTGCTCGAGCATGCTCGAGCAGCCGCGAGCAGTTTTCATGCCTCTCAGGCAATTATTATTATTATTTATGTTTAGTATTTCTACTTCACTCCGAAGAGGTATTTTATGGCACGGGCCGAAGCCAAGTGCAATTAATTATGATAAATACTTTCTCTAAAGAGATTTAACGAAAATGGCTAAAGAAGAGTTGATGTATGGAAATGATTTAGGAGATGGAAAACTCGATGTATGCGAGGTTTGTATCAAAGGAAACTGCTCGCGGCTGCTCGAGCATGCTCGAGCAGCCGCGAGCAGTTTTCATGCCTCTCAGGCAATTATTATTATTATTTATGTTTAGTATTTCTACTTCACTCCGAAGAGGTATTTTATGGCACGGGCCGAAGCCAAGTGCAATTAATTATGATAAATACTTTCTCTAAAGAGATTTAACGAAAATGGCTAAAGAAGAGTTGATGTATGGAAATGATTTAGGAGATGGAAAACTCGATGTATGCGAGGTTTTTATCAAAGGAAAACTAACAAGTCTGCCATTTCCACGTCACGATGATATACACACCACTGAACCCTTAGAAATAATTCATAGTGATGTGTGTGGTCCTTTTGAACAAAAATCATTGGCAGGATCAAAGTACTACGTTACTTTTATTGATGATTATACCAGATACTGTTGTGTTTATTTCATGAAAAAGAAAAATGAAGTATTTGAAATATTCAAAGAATACAAGAATAAAGTTGAAAATTTCACTGGTCGAAAAATAAAGAACCTACAATCGGATAACGGAAAAGAATATGTAAATAAAGAATTCGACGATTATCTGAAAAAGTATGGTATACAACGAAGATTGAGTGCACCATACACACCGCAACAAAACGGAATCAGCGAGCGAAAAAATAGATCCCTTATGGAAAAAGCCAGATGATTGATGATAGAAGCAAATATTCCTAAGTATTTATGGCCAGAGGCGGTATATACTGCAAATTACCTAATCAACAGAAGTCCTTCCAAAGCATTGAATGGGGAAATTCCATATAAGAAATGGACGGGAAGAACTCCGTCAGGAAATCATCTCCATATTTTTGGGACTAAAGTTTTTGTTTTAAATAAAAGAAGGAAAGGTAAACTCTCAGCGAAAGCTATACCTGGTATTTTTATGGGATACGCTAGTAATGCGAAAGGATTCCGCATATACATTCCTGAAAAGAAAAAAGTAATAATAAGCAGGGATGTGAAAATAATAAATATATTTTATTATGAAGATAAAGAAAACTATGACAATCCTGTTGAAGAACTGGAACAGAAACCTGAAAAAGAGAAAAATAAAAAGATTAGTAAACCAAAGACAGTAAACAGTAAAGCAAAAGAATTTGAACAAAGAAATTGAATTCGAAATTAAACAAAACAAAATTAAAGTTGCCAATATGTCAAAGGATACTAATTTACAACAGGAAGTTCCCTCTCAACGCAAAGAATGCAAATGTCAAGGGAAATCTAAACAAAATATTATACCTGAAGAATCATCATCTGACGAAGAATCAGAAATAATACCTGAAACAAATGTAACCGAAAAGCCAAAGAGGGAAATAAAACAGCCCGTTTGGATGAAAGATTACGTGGCAGGAGGAGATTTGGAAGAAAGTCAGATGGTTTTTGAAATGGCCTATATGTCAGGGGAAAATGAAGATGATGACTGGCGAGATGCTATACGGTCAGAAATAAGATCTCATATAAAGAATGGCACAAAGAAATTTTACTTCATAGAAGCAAGGAGGTTTTTCTTCTGAGGAATGGCACATGGAAAATAGTAAAGAAAGAAGAAGGTATGAAAGTTATAGATTTCAAAATGGTTTTAAGAAAGAAAGTGAGCCCAGACAACAAAGTAACCAAAAAGGCCAGACTTGTAGCACGCGGTTTTACACAGCGTCCAGGCGTGGACTACAATGAAACTTTTGCGCCTGTAGCAAAATTAAGCTCGATAAGAACAATTTTTGGGATTGCTGTTGAAGAAGGCCTACATCTGAATCAAATGGATGTGGTAACAGCATACCTTAATGGCAATATCGATGAACAAACCTATATGAAATTGCCTGTGAAGGAAATTAAGGTACCGAGATCCAAATGCCGAAGTCTCGTCTGTGCATTTGCTAATGTATCGCGAGCCCTCCACCGCGCCGCACCGCACCCCGCGGCTTTCGAGAGGCAGAGTTGTTGAGTGACCGCTGGCCGATGCACATCGTGCGCATTTTGGGAGTACTTTTCCCAACGTTTTCTCCGGGCTTTCTATCGGATGTGATTATAAGAACTTTCTGGGACCTATATCAACACTGTGCTATAGTGGAATCATCGTTTTTACCAACCCAAATCGGCAGCTGGACGAATCATCTGGAGCGGTCAACACGTGGCCATTGGTGGCTGACCAGGTGAGATTTCGGCTTTACCATCTAGGTACTGTTCCTTCCTACATATTTTGGTCCTATTTCGAGCCGTTTTCATAAATTTTACCAGTGATTTACGACATAAAACAGTACCACATTTCCAAGATTGTATAATACGTAGCCGGTTAGGTAGGTATGAGTAGGTACGTTGGTACCAATTTTTAGATCATTAAAGGTGTTATAATTAGAGTTTTACTGTATTTGCAAGTAAATACGTGATGTACAATTAATTGTAGGTGTGCTTTACCTAAAACTATCATTATTAAAAGGCAAAATTGTGCTGAAATTGTAGTAAATATTTTTTTCCCTTTCCCGCAAAAAACGGGTAGATCTAACTCGCATTCCACGTCCGTCGACGCGCCACAGAGCAGTGTAATACTATACGAACTTTTTATATACTGTACGCGGACGGGAATGCGTCGCGATCTTTTCTAGGCTGTGACTGTCTGTGTCTTTTAATGTGTCTTTAACTTGTTTACGAGACTAGCAACTCGAATTTAGATTTCGCACGGCAATAGACGGCAATATAGCGTTGAGTTGTAGTTTATGCTGTTTCTTTAGAAATCAAATACTTTAGTGTTGTTTTAGACTGTTGTATAATATATAGAAATTTATCACTGTTGAACTGTTTAACTATAATTTAAAATGGAAAAAGAACTTAGTAAAGTGAGACGGAATTTGGCCTTAAAGCGATTAAATGACATTTATTTAATTAGTAAACGAGCTGAAAGTGATCCAAGCGTGGTTTTGCGATTTAAGGGAGCTTTAGAATTAATGCCGTCAATCCAAAAGGATTTTGATGATAATCATTTTATACTTTATGTGACTTTAACAGACGAGCAGGAAAAGACATGTATACTAGTGGTTTTTTATTCCAAGATAAAATTAACAGACTTGAAATTTATATTACATGAAGGAGAATAAAAAGAAGAAAGAAGAATGACTAAGAATTATTTTTTTAATGCCGCCATTTTTTTTAAAATAATTTTTAAAAAAAATCTGTAGTGGACTTTTTTTTTAAGTACTGGCACCACCAAAGCAAAATAAACTGGCAACACTCAATTGCCTTTTCGTTTTTCTTCGTATAGACGTGCGTTCCAGAACAGGAAATATTATTTTGACAGCAGGATAGCTGTATATGACGCCCGTGTGCGTGGTCAAGACAGACTGCTGTCAACGGGTAATGTTTTTCAAAGTAAAAGTGCCACAAAAAAAAAAAATTTTTTTTGACAGCAGTGTGTTTCAACCACACACATGGACGTAACATAAAGCTATCCTACTCTCACCGCCAGTTGCACAAAGCATCTTTAAAGTTAAAGCTCCTTTAAGTCTATTGCGGACTCTTTCTATTCTGCTGACAAAGAAAGTGACAGCAGTAGATTTAAAGGAGCTTTAATTTTAAAGTAGCTTTGTGCAACTGGCTGTGTCAGATATTTTGCATTTGTGAAACGAAAGAGGTTAAAGTGATCAAAATAGTGTATTTTGCTGGAAAATATCTTAAAAGTGCACAAAAATGAAGAATTCGAGTGATTTAGCTTACTGCGGGTGTTACGCGTTTTTGTTCATTTACCGTAAGCACAAGAAAACCCGACAGAATGCAACGATACAGGACATGGAGACGAACTATCACACAGTTGGAAAATGTGGAGGGGTATCGTCAATCCAAACTCTTCATCAAGGGATATAGATAGAAAAAAGACTTAACAGCACCAGTAAACCAGTGCCCTCGGCAGATTGGCTTGTGGTGCAGAGAGCCTCACACCAGGGGACACAGAATTGTGTGTGAAAAGCTTCGGAGGTCCTCTCAGGGTCCTTATTTAGTACATCTCAATCAGTAGATAGGGGGAATGGAAAATGGGGATACCCCGATGAAGCCAAAAGAGCAGCTTGCCGCATAAACTGGCCATCTTCCTGGATGGGGCTTACAGTGAAGCAGGCCACACCGTCCGTTTCTAGCTGGGATAGTGAATGAAATAGCTATTTAAGTGATCTGATCACCCGTCTGCACAGATTCTCCACCGGAAATAATAATAATAGGCTTATTATGTCAATTCAAAGTGTTAACTATCTGTTACACAATTAGCAAGATTTTTTTAGATGAACAGATATTAATATAAGATGAATAATATTACACTTAGTGTAAAGTTGTTATTGGCCGCATGAAGCTGCTTGGACATGCCTCGTTGCCTCATTTTAAGCAAACACACTCCGTCTTACATCAAAAAAGTTAGACATCTGTTGAACACTTGATTAAAAATATCGTACCAAATAACTCTGTCTATGTCATTGATGCGCAGAAGTCAAAAATGACTTATTTTATTATGACTTGACTTCTGCGCATCAACTGACATAGCCAGTTATTTTGTGCGCATTTTTTTCATCAAGTGTTCAACAGATGTCTAACTTTTTTGTAGTAAGACCACGGAGTAAGACCCACTATGTTCAGTTGCCCTTGGGTGAAGCAGCATGCTTATTTGCCACTAAATATTCATAGTGATGTTCAGATAATGTCCTTTTATTTGACACCCAACATGGTATCATAATAAAATATTATTTTGGTCATTCATGAGTTAATGTCCTGATGGCGCCACATTCAATGTAATGTAACATCTTATATCCTATAACCAGAGGAAGATCAAGACGCTTCTAATCTAACGCTACTCATTTGTTTAACTACAATAAGTTGTATAGAAGTTATGAGGCAACAGATGAACATAAATATTAATTATAATAATTGCTGCGGGTAAAAATGTGTGATCTTTTACATTGGGTTGACAAGCCCGTTGGTGTGGTTGGTAGTGAGCCTGCCTCTCACACCATGGGCCGCGGGTTCGATCCCCGCCCATGGCAAACATTTGTGTGATGAACACAAGTGTTTGTTCTGTGTCTGGGTGTTATTTATCTATTTATGTATGTATATCAGTCTCTGGTACCCATATAGTACAGGCTTTGCCTAGTTTGGGATCAGATAACCTTGTGTGAAATGTCTCCCAATATATATTTTTTTTAAATTATATTCTTTGTAGACTGGTTGATTAAGGAAGATAATATCTAAACACAGGTATTTGTGATTATTTTACTCATGGTTTAATTAGAAATAAATCAGATGAGAAATACATAGGAATACCAATGTCATCAGCCAGATGACTAGAATGGTGTTGACACCCAGTGGTACGGTTGCCTGCCAAGCCGAGAGTCCTAGGTTTGAATCCTGGTAGGGGCTTGTACACGAGTGAAGGACATTTGTATCTGTATTTCAGTCCGGAACTGGTTTAAAAGTAATGGCCAGTTAGTCCGTTGCATCATTTCCCAGGGAAATGTCCTTTAATAATGCTATTTTGTGATGACTGATGACTTTTATAGTTCTTCATCTCATTGTAGTATCAATCCTGAGGTTGTATAGCGGCCATTCAGCTTTAGTAGAACTGATGTGCTGTCCTACACTATACTAATATTTATTTTTGTAATGTTTCTTGATTTTATTGCTTGTAGAGCCTGGATGATTGTATTCTCACATTATAACATATTAGTGTAGTATTGTCCGAAGGCACTTGATATTACAATATTAAGATCTTGTGAGTCTGCACTCATTCCTTGTTTTAGTTTTTGATCCCTTAAGTTAATTAATTTCTGAGTAGTCTTGTGTCTCCTCTTGTAAGTCTGTGTTGTATTTATTTATGTATAGATGTATTCTTTGGGTAGCTTGTTACACGGTGCGGCCAAAAGTGGCTGGTGACTTAGAGCCTATCTATTATTTTGTGTGGTAAATTATCTGGCTATGTAAGCACTGATTTCAACTCCAGTATTTCATTTTTATCGTTTATTCCGAGAATGTACTTTCACAGACATCTCGTGAGCTTGACAACCCGATTCTACAAAATACACATATTTATCAATACTGCTTTGATTTATTAATTTAATTAGCCAATATCAAAGAAGTGAGGAAAAAGGTTAGGTATTTTAGGTTATATCTGTCAAGCAAGCGTTTCATTTTGAAAGCCGTAGAGATAACGGTATCAATAGTTCAAATGAGTGAGTCAGTTCACTCACTCGAATTAGTTAAGTGTATTTGTTTGATGTGTTGTCTTAATTCTTGTAATATGTAGTGGAGCTATTTTAAAATAGGTAAATGAAATAATAAAGAGTAACCTGAAATGAAACTGAAATTGTCGATTTAGACCTGAACACGATAAAAATTCAAGGAATACAAGGTACAAAAACGATTAAAACTAACGCAGTTTAGTTTTTATCGTTTTAGTACCTTAAAGTGATAACCCATTTTTTTTCTTTTTTTTTTCTTGTATAAAAAATAAATCCACTGTATCAGTTTTGTGAGGGGCCCACAGTCCTAACTACTCGACGAGGCGTAGTGAACGTAGGCTACCTGGTGTGGAGGGGAGGGGATGCGAGCCAGGATGGAGACACCCTCCGTGACAATTGTCACCGGGTCTGTGCCTGCTCTCAAGTCCTTGAAGAACGGAGAGCAGGAGCTCGATGGCAAGGTCGATGGCTTCGTGTGTGACTGAAGTTGTTGACACCTCCGGGTGCTTCGTCTTCACTCCCACGGCTTGTGGGGAGAAGACCGTGTTAATAGGCTCTGTGGCAAAGGCGGTACAGCCCAGGCAAGCGGCTGTCGAGGGCCCGCGGTTGCGGTTGCGGGGGGCTTCGACGGGGTGCGGTGAAGCGGCGGTAAGACGGGCGACTGCACTTTTGCAAAGCTTGGCGGCGATTTCTTCGCGAAGGTAAGTGGCCTGGGCGACGTTGTGAGTGGCCTTTGGTCGCCTCATGACCTTCGTGGTAGAGGCAGGGGGAGCCATGACTCCCCTCGATCCCTCAATAATTGTCGGCCGACGAGATTGACATTTTGCCTGCTCTTACTAGGTAGTTTCTTGACAATTGAACACTGACAGTGACGTAATTAGAGAACAATTCCAACGTTGCGCGGGAATATTTCACAGAGGTCTGTCTGCTACAACCTGCTTTATATCCGGCCTAATAGTACTTGGATGACTGCTTGTCGTGCGTGTCATAAGATCTTGTATTACTTCTCGGACTCATATGGTCCAAATTATTGAGTTGACTCGTTAATATGACTCATAGAAACTGACCAAATGGTTCAAATTATTTAATTGAGTTAACTCATTAATATGACTCATAGAAACTGACAACTCTCAGTCAAATGATTTGCCGACTTAGAACGAGCCTCTAGGCAAAGGGCAAATGTAATTTTTTGACGTTACGAGGTATAAACTGACGCAGGTGACCTGACTCACACTAATATCTCGAAATAAAATAATCGATAGATCGCAACACTATTTGTAAGTAGGGTTGTCATAGTCCAATCTGTGTTGCCATATTCCAATCAGTGATGCCGTATTTCAATAACTTTAAAAATCGATTGTAAAAAAATGGTGGCCTTTAAAAATATTCTTTCTTCACCACAATATTATCTACTATTCTATCTATCATATGAACTTGGTTTGAACCCTGTTAATTTTCCCTCGAAATAAAAATCCAACCCCCATAGTAAAATTTTACATCTCTTTTTAGATGCAGATGAAAAAAGGACAGAGTTTGATAATACCTGCTATGAAATTTTGGAAATGAAAGAAAGGTTGATAAAAGAAGAAAAACCACATTTTAATCACAATTATTACACAGGTTCTCGTTCAAATGTGCGTTTGGAACCAATTTCAATACCTCCTTTCGCGGGTGGTTATAAGGAGTGGTTAACCTTTTATGATATATTCCGTAGTTTAGTACACAACAGCAAGGATTTGTCAAAAGTGGAAAAATTCCAATATCTCGTTACTGCTTTACGAGGAGAAGCTTTCAATCTCATAAAGACCATTCCTTTGTGTGAAAATAACTATGACCTCGCATACACGACTTTGCTTAAGAGATATGACAATAAACGCCAGCTGGCTCTTTCTGCGTGGCAAGCGATAGTAGAATCGAAGCTCAAAGATAATTCAGCTCAAACGTTGCGAGCTACTTTAGACACGTTCCAAGAAAATTTAGCAATTTTAAAAACATTACAGTTACCGTGTGAACAATGGGACTTTGTATTATTTTATACACTTTTTCATAAGTTGGATCCGTCTATAAGAAAAGATTTTGAGATGACTGTCACCAACCAAGATATACCGACATATAAGTCATTAGAGGCTTTCGTTCATAATTACTGTAAAGCTGTGGAGAACGCAGGCACGTCTGCGTATCAGCGCGCACCTGTTGCGCGGCCCGAGGGTTGTGGCGGCACAACGCAGCAACCGCCGCGCCACAAACCTACGACTTTGGTTTCAGGCCAGTCTATGTCAGCGCCACCTTGCGCACATTGCTCTCAAAAACATTTTGTTTCACATTGTCCTGCTTTTTTGAAACTTAATGTTCCACAACGCTCTCAAGCTGTCAAAGATAAACAGTTGTGCTTTAACTGTTTACGACCAGGCCATCTTTTGGTAAAATGTCCTTCAAAACAAGTGTGCCGTCAGTGCGGCCAGCGGCACAATTCTTTGTTACACCATTTCAAGGCTTTACAACAGAGTGAAGGTTCAACTGCTGGCAATACGAATCAAAATACGACTTCTAATGCTGTAAGTGTGCAAGCTCTTTCTTGCAACACTGATCTAAGTAAAACTGTGGTTTTATCCACAGTTCGTGTTGAAGTTATGGATCAGTGGCATGCCTTTCATGCCTCTCGAGCCCTTTTAGACTCAGGAAGTCAGGCGAATTACATTACACAGAGCCTGGCTAACCGCTTGGGTCTCAAGCTGTCTGCAAAAGCCCCGGCTGTGTACGGTTTAGGTAATCTGTCAACCCCCGTACTAGGGCTCACTCAGTGTACTATCCGCCCTGAGAACGTTGAGGGCAAAGAACTTTCTTTCGATGCGATCGTTATTAAACGAATTTGTGACAATATGCCTTCTGCTCCTTTAGATACGGACTTTCTAAATCAGTTAGGCTTCATCAAGCTAGCTGATCCTTCCTTTCACTGTCCTGGTCCTATAGATATGCTATTAGGACCTGAGTTATGGAATGAGATACTTTTGCAAGGAATGATTCCAGGAGGTCAGAATTCGCCTCTGGGATTAAACACTATCTTCGGTTGGGTGTTTGTAGGACCTTCAAAATGTAAAGAAAATCTTTCCTCTTTACATTCCAATCTATCGACTGTCTGCACTCTCTTTGCATCAGCGCATGAATTGAATGATGATCTACAAAGGTTATGGGAGATCGAGGATCTACCAACCAGCTGTGATGAAATGTGTCCCGACGATGCAGCTTGCGAGCAACTTTTTATTTCAACCCACAAACGTGACGAAAATGGCAAGTTTATTGTGGAACTTCCATTTAAAGAAAGTGAACCTTCCTTTCGGAACATGCGGGCTATCGCTGTGCGAAGATTCATGAACCTTGAAAAAACGACTTGATGGTGACTCTTCTTTACGAGCAATGTACAACGAATTCATGAAAGACTATATTGACAGTAAACACATGACGGAATTACCATCAAATGACAACACGCCCTCTGCGTACTATATACCTCATCATCCGGCTCGAAGGACCAAAATATGTAGGAAGGAACAGTACCTAGATGGTAAAGCCGAAATCTCACCTGGTCAGCCACCAATGGCCACGTGTTGACCGCTCCAGATGATTCGTCCAGCTGCCGATTTGGGTTGGTAAAAACGATGATTCCACTATAGCACAGTGTTGATATAGGTCCCAGAAAGTTCTTATAATCACATCCGATAGAAAGCCCGGAGAAAACGTTGGGAAAAGTACTCCCAAAATGCGCACGATGTGCATCGGCCAGCGGTCACTCAACAACTCTGCCTCTCGAAAGCCGCGGGGTGCGGTGCGGCGCGGTGGAGGGCTCGCGATACATTAGCAAATGCACAGACGAGACTTCGGCATTTGGATCTCGGTAGCTTAATTTCCTTCAGCCTGATTATATTGAAAAATATGTTCGAGAGATACTTGTTGCTGAATTTGAGTCCGATGACCTAACTGTTTACAACAAAGCAAAAGAAGTACTAAAGATTTGAAAAATATAGAAGGAGAAAAAGTATGCTTACTTCTAAAAGCTCTTTATGGACTTAAGCAGGCAGGGAGGCAATGGTATATCAAACTTGATAACGAACTGAAAAATATTGGATTTATCGCATCAAATGCTGATCCTTGTGTATATACATACGCGAAAGGAGGAGTCAAAGCCATAATAGAAATTTATGTCGATGATATTTTAATTGCCTGCTCATGTCAAAAGAAGTTAAAAGAAATTAAGCAAAATCTGAACGAAAAAATTGAAATGAAAGATTTGGGGACACCAAAATGCATACTTGGTTTGGAAGTGACATATAAAAATAAAGAGATCATTATTAAACAAACTAAGAAAATAGAAGATGCATTAAGAAAATTTAATATGGAAGAGTGTAAGCCTACCGCTACACCGATGGAACCAGGCATCGTGCTAGAGCCGAATAAGAAAACAAAGATAGATTTGCCTTACAAAAATTTGATTGGCACATTAATGTTTTTGGCTGTAGCATCAAGGCCAGATATTGCATTTGCCGTAAGTTATCTGTCGCAATTTAACGATTGTTTTGATGAAACGCATTTTAAAAGTGCAAAACGCGTTTTAAGATACCTGAAGGGTACGAAAGACGTTGGTCTAAATTTCAAGACGACTGGAGAAGAAGTTTACGGCATGGCTGATGCAGACTGGGGTAAAAATAAATTAGACAGGAAATCATTTTCCGGATATTGTTTTAAATATGCAGGGAGTGCAATCAGCTGGGCATGCAGAAAGCAAAGAAATGAAATGAAAATATATTTTGTTATTAAATTTAATAACAATGGTTACACGTCAATTTTTACAAGAGTAAAAATATGTTAAAGTATTAATTTATGTATAAAATACAAAATTCTTATTAAACATTTAATAAATTTATAATGTCAGATTATTAGATCCAAATCGAAAAACTCCTTATAATCGTAAAATTGGTATTCCATAATCCGTTTCTTAAGCCTTATCTTAAAAACTTCCACCGAAGCTGCATCGCGCACTGTCAGTGGCAGCCGATTAAACACGGCTGGTCCGGCCACATAGACAGACTTCTCTGACTTTGCCAGCTTATGTTTTGGTGCAGTTAGTAGATTTTCATATTTATTACTGCGGAGGAATCGCGTTTCGCTACCACCTCTGGTATTAAAAGATTGTGGATTTAAATAGGTTAAGAGCGCCACTTGGTACAGCCATATGCAGGGCAGGGGCATGATGTGCAGGCTCTTGAAATGCTCGTGCGCAGAGACATCGTCAGAAACTGATACTACTGCACGCACCGCGCGTTTCTGCATGATAAACACGCGTCGCCAGTCGGATGCGCGCGCCCACAGCTCGGTGCCGTAAGTGAGTAATGTGTGCACAGTGGCGAAGTAGCAGCTCCTGACTACGTCTCTGGACGCGGTCCCAGCGAGCCGGCGCAGCGCGAAACATGACCGCCCCAACCTCTTACACAGCTCATCTATGTGAGTGTCCCATACGAGGGCACTATCGAGGTGGAAACCTAAGAGTCTCGTGCACGTCACCTGCTCCAACAATGCATCGGCAACCGAAACGGAGACCTGTTTTGGTAAGTGTCCATTGAGATTTACATGGACAAAACAGGTTTTGTCTTTGTATAGAGAGAGTCCGTTTGAACTGAACCATCGATATAGGGCCTATTCTGGGATATTCAATTCTCTTTCGAGCTTCTCGGCAGTCGGCGCGGTGACCACCGCGGTGACGTCATCTGCATATATGTAGACCTGTACGCCTGCGAGAGTCTGAGGGAGGTCGTTGAGGAGTATAGTGAAAAGAGTATTTGAGAGGCAGGAACCTTGAGGGACTCCCATAATATTTTCCATCTCATCTGACTTCACTTTACCACCATCACCGATTACGACCTGAATTCTGTGCGTCATGAAAGACATCACAAGCGATAGTGCAGGTCCTGAAACTTATTTGCTATGAGTGTATGGTTGGCAGTGTCAAACGCGCGGGAGAGGTCGCAGCACACAACAGCGACCTGCGTGGCGGCCTCTCGCGCGCGCAACACGTCCCACACCACCTCACGCACTAGATCGGTTGTGCTGCGACCCGCGCGGTATGCGTACTGTTTAAACGGCCCATACAAAGCCCTGCCTGCAGGGCCCTGCTTGCAGTACGTACTGCCAATCGTACCGTGTGTGGTCTTGCAGGGCCGATGTAACGGCTATTTTGTCGGCCCTGCATGCCCACACAAAGTACGATTGGCAGTGGCACTGCAAGCAGGGCCCTGCAGGCAGGGCTTTGTATGGGGCCCTTTAGCGGACATCACATTTCTAGGGCTCCAAAAACGCAGAAGTCTGTCATTAATACCCACCTGGAATATTTTACTAATGCATGGCACCAGCGAAATCGGACGATAGGACTTAATAACAGACTTCTTCCCTTTACCCTTGTACAAAGGGGCTATTTTAACACGCTTTAATGCGTCTGGAAAGACACCGCGGCTGATGCATTCATTGAAAAGATATGATAAAATATCACTAACCGATACTGAAACGCTCCGGAGGAGACTGGCCGATACATCGTAAATGTCAGTGCTGGATTGCGGCGCTATTTTTGCTCGCATTATACGCTCGACTTCTGCTGCCGAGAAACGGTTTCTTAGGCTCGCATTACAAGCGGATAGATGTGAAGCAAGCTCGGCGACTGAGCGCGGGATGTCTGCAGAGGGCGCTCCGCACAACAAGGCTGCACTTACGAATTCATTATTCAAGGAATTGACCAGCTCCTTTTTTGACGTGTACGGTTGCCCGTTATCGTTTTTTATTAATTCAGTAAAATCAACGCGACCCCGGGTTTTACGGCCTAGCTCGGTATTTATAATTTGCCACATGCACTTTTTTTTATTCGAATGATTTTCAATTTTAGAATTAAAGTAGTCAGCTCGCTTATTTTTCAATTCAATAGAATATTTTATGTTTATTTCTGTCAGAAATAAGATTTGTTATTTAATGCACTTCTGCGTGACTAAGACGGTATGACTGCCCATAACCAGGACAGTATTTTTATCTTAGTGGTACGGAACCCCCGACGCAACAAGAACCATATCTACCCGTGCGAAGCCGGGGCGGACCGCTATTATTTAATAAAGTTGTAATACTGACTCGATCTTTTCCCTCCGATTCATTCCAATCCCGTTCAAAATTATTTCCTTTTTCCTAGTTTTCCATTTCCCCGTTTTTTACAAAGTTAGTAATGACTTTGATATGTCTGTGGCAAATACGCTAGCCACGTGGGTCCAAGAAAAAAATATATATAAGCAAAGATTTTTGGATGGAGAGAAGCGGACTGTGAGCGGACTTCTTCTTCGTGACTTCAATAATTTTCCCTATCAAGTTATCGGACTTATCGGAGTCATGGTGGTGCACAGGGTGTCTACTCCCAAAGTCCGATATATCGAAGCGATACTACTCGAAACATGCAAATGCAAAACTTCGTCCTTTAACAATAGAGTAGAATATTGGTTGGATGAATTTTCAAACTGTATCCAACCAATACTCTACTCTATTGTCAAGGGACGAAGTTTTGCATTTGCATGTTTCGAGTAGTATCGTTTCGATATATCGGACTTTGAGAGTAGACACCCTGGCTTTCCTCATCGTCGTTCTTCGAGATGTGGATTCCTGTGTAAATCAAGCTTCCACTGGACATTGGCGTATAGCCAGTAGCAATTCCTTTACTTTGACACTGGCAAAATACGTTTTGTAATGAGATGTGATGCCATTAAATAAATATACAATACAAAGAGAGAAAGCGCTTGTTTTATTCATTTTCCACTCGGATTTTCGGTTTTATTCCTTCCTACAGTGATTTTGAATAGCTTGACTAATTAAAATGTGGAGTACCTATTTATATCAAATAGCTTAGACACGAGTATTGTGTTTTTTTAAAGATATGGAGCCCCCATCATCGCCATGGAAAAAGCCGGACGAAGTGATGCGTCTTCACAGGTTGAAGAAACGAAAGAAAACTTTGCAGGTAAATAATATTAATCGTTATCAGATTTTTTTCTAACATACTAGTGGACGATTATGCATTAACATAAGCTAGTCGGAAATATCAACATTTTTAACACTACATGAATTTGAAGTTATTCTTTTGTTTACATAACCCCAGCATCTTTAGAGAACTCTGGTTTTGATATTAGTAGACAATGTACAAAGCTCATATTGATAGAAAGCCGCAAATCGATGTACGGGATTGCCGTTTGGTAGGTACACAGGTACTTTAGGTTTCAACTATAATTTTTTCCGGCAGCTCTTAAAAATACTCCCGGGGTGGGGGCAGCTATGACGTCATAAAATTTTTTTTGTATGGGATTTGATTTTTTTTTTGTCATCGTGTGATATCAAATGAAAGGGCAGAGGGTGAAATGGCTCCACTAACGCGATCCGATCACCCGTCTGCGTGCGTCGCGGCGTCCCCAACAAGAAAATGAAAGGATATCATATGCCGGTTCCAAAAATATACTACACCATTACCTTTCGGCCACCTGTGTTGTAAAAATCTTAGAAATATTTTCAAAACACCAAGTTTGGGCTCCTCCAAGCAGGAGACGGCTTGGTAAGTTTTTGTAAAACATACGCCAAATGTCTCGTAATATACTCATGTCTAATGTCAAAAAGGCAATTCCCAAAATATTAATATCTACTATTTTTTATGAATTTTTTTCTTCAGGAAAAAGTTGGACATATCTCTGAGATTAAAATTTTGAACTCTTCTTTACTGTACTGGCTGTTATTGTGTTTTATGGTAGTGGAAGTTGAAAGGAGAAAGTTAAATGTCTTCTTCTTCATCTTCTGTGTAATTTAGAAAGCAGCAGCAGTGGGAGAGATCAAAGAGAGTGCCTTTTCACTTTTGGCTCGCTCCGTGTCATCAGATCCTCTCACAGGTGTAGTATGTTTATGTTTTGAGGGTAAAGGGACCGGGCTCCTAATTCCCAATGGCCACTGCGACCTGTGCAGATCTATTGTAGCCAACCCTTTATATTACATTTCCTCGGCCACACCGACAGCCTCAAAGAAGCTGACAATCTGCCTAGGATTGAGAGTTCGAGCATCTTCAGGGTATAGTATGTGTCCTCCCGTTTCCCAACTTCTACTGTGAGTCAGTGCATCACAGTGGCAGATCAGGTGTATAGGCGTTTCATCGTCTTCTGCACAGAATCTGCAATATGGGTTTTCGTATAGGCCCATTCTGTTTAGGTGCTTGCACAGCCTACAATGTCCCATTAGGGCTCTTATGAGTATCCTAAATTGATTCCAATTTAGCTTGAGCGCTTCTGAGATGAGAAGCCTCGGATCAACTGTTTTGAGTGTGAGAGACCAGTTGAACCTTGCCAAGCTAGGATGGCTTCGCACTTCGCCCAAGCTCCTAGCTGAAACCTGGTGGCAGATTTAGGTATACCTAGGACTGGCTCCGGTCCAGTAAATTTAGGTCCGGAGCCTTCTCTTGCCAGTTCATCTGCCACCTCATTTTCTCCTATTCCCGAGTGCCCAGGAACCCAACCTAGGGTAACTTTGTTTTTTGCACCTAGCTGGTTGAGGGCTTTTATACACTCCTTAGTGAGTTTGGAGGATCGTATCGGATTTCAGTGACATTTGGGCCACCTGACTGTCCGATAGGATTGCTATTTTCTTACCGGAGTAATTGAGGTTTTCGTGCGCGCAATCCAGTATCGCATACATATCAGCTTGAAAGACGGTTGCATAGCGGCCAAGGCTCGTGGCTTTTTTACATGTAAGCAAGGCAGTCACGTTTCGAGCCGTCGGTGAACCAGACTAGCTCTGCCGTTTTAACAGGTGTAGTAAGGAGTGGGGTTCAGGAAAGAAATCCTGAGAAAAACACGATAAAAACAGCACAGTACTGTATAGTTCGATAACTTTCAAAAAATTCAGACAAGTCTCTCCAAATTTTTACTGAAGAAATAATAAAATAAAAATTGTAAATATTAATATTTTAAAAATTGACTTCTTAACGTTAGACATTAGTATATTACGAGACATTTGGCGTGTGTTCTACAAAAACTTACTAAGCCATGTCCTGCCAGGAGGAGCCCAAACTTGGTATGTTTTGAAAATATTTCTAAGGTTTTTACAATACAGGTGGCCGATAAGTAATGGTGTAGTGTATTTTTGGAACTGGCATATGCAGCCCTTTCATTTGATATCACAACGATAAGTTTCTAAACAAAAAAAAAACAAATCCCATACAAAAAATTTTGACGTCATAGCTGCCTCCACCCCGGGGAGTATTTTTAAGAGCTGCCAGAAAAAATGATTGTTGTAACCTAAAGTACCTGTGTACCAAACGGCAATCCCGTATATTGAAATGCGGTATTATCTTTCGTAGGCTGACTACTATATAGTTCAAAGTTTAATTTGAACTACCTAATATACAACAGTAAGTTCTGCTTAATTTCTTGATGTTAACCCAAATAATTGTTTCATTAGGAACGCATAAAACAGCCTCCAACTACAGCTGTGAAGGATAGTGCAGTGCCTGAAAAAATTGACTTGGATTTTTCAAGGATCCTTAATGGAGCTAAAACAAAAAATCCGTTTTCAAAGTAAGTGATAAAAAGTACTAGAAACTTATGCATGGATAACTAAGTTTGTAACTATATCTGTTACTGCTTTTATTAGAAATCAAATGATATAATGAACATTAAGATTTTGTTTTATTTTGTGGAGTTGGTTTAGAAATTAAGTATAAATGGCAGTTATGCATATTACATTTCCAAATGCAATTAACTTGCTGAGGAATGTCAAAAATAAAGTGATCAATTCTGTCTAGGAATAACAAACAAGAAATTAAAAAGGTGAAATTGGAAGACAATTCACAATTGGATGAGTCCAATGACAAAACATTGTTTGCATTACTGAGCTTACCGGCCAAAGTTGAGAAACCACCACAAGATGTGGACACAGAGAAGTTGTCAACTTTCTCCAACCTTCTGCAGAAGTTCACAGCAGATAACACTGTGGAAACTGTAAGTAAAAACCCATTTCTTTACACATTTCTTTTTTTTTTGCCATAAAACAGCAGTGTCTTGCACTGCTGTGTTTCAGTTTGAAGGGCAAGGCATTTCGTGAAATACTGGCACATGAGACACATTATCTTGGTTTTCAGGGTTGGCAACGCACTTTGCTGTCTTGTTAGTGTCAATTATGCTACTAATATATATAAGACAGTGAAGTAAGACAGAAAAGCTTGTCAAAATTTTTTTTTTGTTTCAATAGGCTTCTTACTCTTGATCTATTAGTGAATAATAGCCCTGAGAACAGAGATGAGATAACAATGGTTTAAACTCGTAAATAATAGCCCTGAGAACAGAGATGAGATAACAATGGTTTAAACTAGTGTTAACTTTAGAGAAGCTTGCTGCTTTTGATGAACAGAACTAATAA
The DNA here is from genome assembly GCA_947532105.1 of Athrips mouffetella. Classification (NCBI taxonomy): domain Eukaryota; kingdom Metazoa; phylum Arthropoda; class Insecta; order Lepidoptera; family Gelechiidae; genus Athrips; species Athrips mouffetella. The sequence continues at coordinate 23,960,894 of OX383967.1, forward strand.
TATGTCTAACCCAACAGTGGGACGAGGAAACCTGAAAGAGAGGACATATGTTATAATGTGTAATTTCTGTTTAATCTTAAAAGTAGTCCATTAATTAAGTCTGAAAGCCTCAATCGGCCCAGCATAGGGCTCTCTCTCTCCTTCCAACATATTTAAAGAAAAAAACCAAATTGATTACCTAGTCGTACTTCACAAGGTGTAGACACCGTGTTTCTGAGGATGTGCAATAATAGGGAACATGCATAAATTTTATTAGTCACATTTATTAATAAAATATGAAAATACCGTAGTAGAGATGCCAAAAAGTGAAATTAAAATTTAAATCGGCCAATAAATACGGCCGATATAAGCATTTAAAACTACTAATTAGACAGAGAGATCCGACATGAATAGTGACGTCAAAATTCACTACGGCCATATAAACCCCATATATTGAATTTCATTTTGCTAGAAAGAGACAGGAACAAATCTTCGATGGCTTATATCTTTTTTAATATTATAGTTATTTGAAAAATAGTTTTACAAGTCTATTTATTACATGAATGAGAATAAATTTATTTAAGAAAAAAAATTCGTGCATGTTCCCTATTTTAAGAGCACGTTCAGTTAACGAAACTGTACAACTTTCCCTAAGAAACATGGGTTGAAATACCTCCCATACAAAAAAAAAAATTTTGTATTATGCATTAAATTTAAGAGCACGTTCAGTTGATGAAACTGAACAACTTTCCGTAAGAAACATCTACTAGGTTAAAATAAGAAAAAAACATTTTTGTATGGGAGGGCAAATTTTTTTTCGTATTTCAACCTTTGTTTATTAGGGAAAGTTGTTCAGTTTCGTTAACTGAACATGCTCTTAAAATTAACTCATATCCTCAGGAACATGGTGTATATGCAAGTATTTTTCTATATACTTTCAGGTATTAGAAAAGAAGTACAAGCACCTACCCATAGACTGGGCGTTAAAGACTAAGTTAAGGTTAATGTCTCCTAAACCATTTGCATGGACCTCCAAATTGAAGGCTAGTGAAGAAGCATCAGGTATTACAGGGTGAGTATTTTGAAGCAAGTTAAAAGTTCTCATAAGCTGGATCCAAAATGCAGCCTACATTAATGGAATAGTCTCTCTCTTCCAATCGGTCCCTCATTATATTACAGAGGATTGTGACCCCGATTTGCGCGTAGTCTTGTCAATTGCTTCTACCGTCTTCAATCTTCTGCTTGGTTGAGAGCTGTGCGGACAGGCATCTCCAGTTTTTCCGAAACTGAAGTGGAATACTAGTAGTACAAAAAGAAATAGTTTATTTTTGTATCAGTGATACAGAATACCATATAAGTATCAGTGATCCTTGTTGTAGAATTTTTATTAATTTAATTCCAGCAACTCAATTTTTTCATGCTCTCAACATGTTATGCCACTGGTCATGCCATGGAGACTTTTCCGATGGTTAATGAGTGATGATAAACCAGAAGAAAATTTACAGAATTTGCTTTATGCTAGAACATTGAATATTTTTAAAAATAAGCGCGTTAGCGCGCGAACTGTCCACCAGTTTATTACAATTATATCCTAACGTTTTGCTCTTTCCAAAGGTTTGTAAGGTGTGTAGACACAGAAACATCACAAACGTTGGACACGTCGCCGCGGGCTCGGCTACATCAGGTTTGTACCAATGTTTTTTTGTTCAAATCTGTGTGTTCTAACGAAAACTAAAGTAGAAGATGAAAATCAACGTTTTTCTGTGTTTTTTTTTATTAAGCTCTTGAAAGCTTATCTTACCTATTACCACTTATCTTCATGAGCATAGAGACGAAAGTCGAACTGCGAGTGTCAAGCTTGCTCTTTACTGTACAACGTGAATGTAGCTCCTACAGCTAATGAAGTAAGAATGGTACACAGGGCCGCACATCGGTGGAAATACTTTGACCTTGAGCGGGTTTCTGGGTTCGGACGTTTGTAGCGTAGCGCTGCTGGTCCAGCTTATACTGGTTTTGTTTCCACTCACGCTTGCTGCCGTGCGTATGAAGTCCAACTGGAAACTGTCAAACTGGAAAAGATTTTCTTGACTGTACTAGCAATATTTTAAAGATATCTGACGTCTTAATTAATTGATTTTGTTACATTGCGCAATGTTCCACTTAGCTTGTTACTTTTATGTGCTTCTTACGACGCCGACGCGTACAAATGTAACTTTGAATCTTAGGAAATCAGTGGATTCAAACTATTTATATTTTAAAGCTTAAAAAGTCTTCTTAGGTGCTTCTTCTTCTAGGCATGCCTATACTGGCAACACCCTCACCTGCCCTGGTTACAACTGTACCCTCGTTCTGGAGGGAAAGTGGCCGCGACGAATCCTCTCGCTGCCAACGAAGACATCTCTGATGCCATGTTTAGGGAATGGACTGAGAGCTTTAGATCTTTATTCCAGGTAACTTTATCGCTATCATTATTTTTAGTACTATAATTATATTATAGCGTCTCTATCTCTTACCAAAATATAATTAATAGTACCTAGTAAGTAGTAAAACGATTAAAATAAGGAGGATGAAAGATTAAACATGTATACATGTCCATTCTTTTGACTGTACAATAGTGATTATTGCTGTTAAAGGATTTTTCTAAACAAGTTTATGTAAATTTTCAGTTGCTACGAGCGCGGCATTGCCCATTCTTCTACGTGTGTGCGAATACATTTACCTGCGTTTTCCGCGCGGCTGGTATTTGCGGAATTACTGAGCCCTGCGCGCTCGTTGCCCCGACTACGAGGGGTTTTAGACAAGCCTTGCAGCAAGAAGGTAAGTGCAAATCTTAATGCACATGGCCCATTACGAAGAACTACGTGTGGAAACCATTGTATTGGCAGAGTCTCTATTGAGGAGCAAGTCGCCTGTGCGTCCGATGTGTTGGGAGAGAAATAACTTCTCCAAGGTAGATATTATACCTACTGCACAATATATTCAGATCTCAGCTAGCTACTTGTACTAAAACCTTACGTGTCTAACCGCGGCCACACCAAATGCCCTCGCAATCGCATACTTCGGCGTGCTGGAACTCCATAAAACTTAGATGAACAAATTGTTTTGAGTATTTCTGCATTTCCGCACGAACATAACGGAACTTTGACACATTTGGTGCTCATTTAAGTGGATTATGTAAGATTGATAAAGAACAATGTGTTCTGTATTGACACAGATAATTTACCGCTGCGAAACCGCAAGCTAAAACTAGAACATTCTCAACCTGTTCGGCTGCGTAAAAATCTGATAAAATGATGAAAAAACTCTTAACCATGAAATCCATGTAATGCATTTAAGACATGACAGTTTCTATAACAATTTCAGACGTGGAATTCACAATGCCGCTTCGACCCGACAACAAGAAGAAGCTAAACACCTCCAACGAAGAGCAAGCCAAGAGTTTATCGTTTGACAGCAACTACAGTACCATGGATGAGGCCAAAGATGAACTGGAGTGTTCTGGTGACGAAGAGGATCCTGATCAGTTCCTATCACAGTTGGGATTGGAGACCGATGTTATTAAGAAGTTTAATATTGCGCAGGTAATTTGAACACCTCTTATGAGCAGCAAGCCAAGAGTCTATCGTTTGACAGCAACTACAGCACCATGGATGAGGCCAAGGATGAACTTGAGTGTTCAGTTAGGATTGGAGACTGATGTTATCAAGAAGTTTAATATTGCGCAGGTAATTTGAATATATCTTATGAGCAGCAAGCCATGAGTTCATCGTTTGACTACAACTACATCACCATGGACGAGGCCTAGCAGAAACTGGAGTAGTCTGGTGACGCAAAGGACCCTGATCAGTTCCTATCACAGGCTTGGAGACTGATGTTATTAAGTAGGCAAACATTAACAGCCTCCGTGGTGTAGTGGTTAGAGCGCTCGGCTCTCGATCCGGAGGTTCTGGGTTCGATTCCCGGTGGGGACACTGTCAAACAAAGATCTCTTTGTGCGACCTCCCCAGTTTGGTTAGGACATTGCAGGATGAATCATCTGATTGTCCGAAAAGTTAGATGATTCCGTGCTTCGGAAGGCACGTAAAGCCGTTGGTCCCGACTACTATCTACGGATGTAGTCGTTAATGAGCCATGTCAGAGGCCTTTGGCGGCTCAACAACTCTGACACCAGGGTTTGTGAGGTCGGTCATCGACCTTGCAACCCACACGATATGATGATGATGATTATATAATCGCAGTCTGTGGAAGGAAGCCATATGTGGTTGCGATCCTCATCAGTGAGGGACCGAGGAGGAAGAAGGCTAAAGCAGTTCTTACGATTTTTTTAAACCCTGTATTGCTCTATGCTAGAACTATCTGCGGTAGTATCCGGGACCAACAACGGCTCAACGTGCTTGACGTTCGAAGTAGTTGAAACGTTTATTTGTTTTGTATAGAACCGCGTAGCAGCCCAAGCAGAAAGCAGCGTCGACCGAGCCGCGGAGTCTCTGGTAGTAGTCCGAGGGGCGGACGCGCAGGCGTTATTCAACTTCTTACTCAACTGCAAGTCTATCGTCGCTCGCACTGGTCCGCTGGCTGGCGTACCACCCACGTTATTGGCGCCTACAGCGTTCCATGGCGCCTCGTTGGCTGCTTTGAAGGTACGTTTATTTAGGAAAGCAATTCGAGGACATTTGTCCTTTCATGTCGTTTTCCACATGTCCCATACACGTTTTAAGTCCTAACCGGTTGCTGTAATGGATTGACACTGTTTATGCCCTTAATTAGAAAAATTCTGCGTTGTAAATGCCATCCATTTCATACACAGATTTGATTAGATAGACGTGAATAAATTTAAACAATCTTATTAAAATGTCCCCGAAATATCGCAGATGCACAAAAACTGTTTTCTCTACTTTGTGTAAACCACAAAACTGGTAAATTGACCGCAGAAGCGGAGCCCAGTGTTCACCTATATCTTCGAGCACCAAAACCACTTTGCAAAGTGACTTGTGAACAGAGTGCCATCCTGTCTTTTAAAGGCATCAATAGTACACGACAGCTCGGGAGTGCGGGCCCATGGCGCGTGAGTACATAATAAGCGCCAACAAACAGTTTTACGGGTAGTTTTGACGCTACAGAACAAAAATTTAAAGTTATGAAGTCTTATAAATAAATAAATACATTTCACCCACACTCCAGGGCTGTCGTGTAAGATTTCCATAGGACAGCTCCACTAGTGTCAGATTTTAGTAACCTAAGTAATTTTCGATTGCTTAATTACTGGTAGAGGTCAGTGAAGGGAAGGGGAGAGGTCTTTGCCTAGCAATGGGACGACCATGGCATATAAGATAACTGTTAGTTGAATTTGGTAATAGCCTTCTGCTCCCCAACCGTCCGGTGAAGTTACGACAGCCATTAAGTCCACTACAAAAAAAAAATTGGTAATCTACCGCGGGCGATTCGTCAGTTGTGTGGTTTTTATTCCTATTCTTCCTCAGGTCAAAGAAAACGTAATACTATCGGAGAACAAGAAGTTCTACTCGCTAGAATTACGCGGGCCGGTGTTACCTACAGCCGTGCACGCGTTACTGGGAGTGGTGAGAGGCACTTGTAATGCGGAGTTCAGCGCTACGTTTGCACATTTACAGCCTACACTCGCCTTCTCTTGGGCGGCCACTGCTATAGCCACAGGTAGGAAAGCTGTAAACAAACTCATGTGCAATCATTCCTAAGTTGTAAAACAAGCCAGGCTCTGTAAATTGTCAATAGCTGGATCCACACCGGACGATCAAGTGTGCTCCGAGACCCAGACTCCATGTTCGGGGTTCGTGGAGCGCCGATCCAAATTTAGATCGTCCGCAGTGGACCCGGCAGCTACAATGCGCGGCGCAGCACGTAACCCCAATGGGTGCCGCGCACAGTCAATCTTGATGGCGATCGGGTAGAGATGCAGCTATAATAAAGAAAGAGAAAGCTTCTACCCATGCACAGCTAATAACAGTCAGTCTTGGAGTTATTTTCCGATACTTGTATTAGTTTGACCAAAGATTTTGTATTAAAAACGGTATTTTTAAGGTTCCGTACCTCAAAATAAAAAAACGGAACCCTTATAGGATCACTTTGTTGTCCGTCTGTCTGTCAAGACCCTTTTTCTCGCGAACGAGAAGTGGTATCAGGTTGAAATTGATAACGAATATTACGGTCCATAAACCACACAAGATCTGAAAATTATAATTTTTTACAACGACGCAATCAAAAGATATGGCTTTTTATGTCCTCATCTCCATACATTTATGCAAAAAAGCAAAACCTACAGGGTACTTCCCGTTGACCTAAAATTATGAAATTTGGCAAGAAGCTAGCTCTCATAGTACAAATAAAGGGAAAAGTCTAAAATAATTAAATATTTAAATTTTTCTCACAACGAATAACCAATTAAGGTTAGCTCCCGTTTCAAGAACTTTTGTATAAAAGAGGGGTCAAGTTGGATGCTCGCGGAGTTTTTAAAATCAAAGAGCAAAAGCTAGTATATCATATGGTAGATAGGTACGGAACCCTTAGGGCGCGAGTCCGACTCGCACTTGGCCGGTTTTTTAATTTCTCTTTGATAGCATATTGTATTTTCCTTCCAGATAAGTCATCAAAAGAGAACGAGCCGAATCACTTTGCCAAAGCATTCAACCAGGAGAACTTATCCGACTGCGGGATTCACGAGGATTTGCTCCAGCTGTTCTGTTCTCCGGACCCTGGCCTTATAAAGACCTTGGACAGTGTCAAGTATTGCCCAGAAGAAGATACGTACTCTTGGTGATCCATTCGTTTTTACTTTTCATTGTTTTTAATTTTAAGAATCAATTTTATAAGACTGTTTTGTAATTATGAATTAAATGGAAATAAATCATATTTTTATGATTATAAAATCTCGTGTTATAATCACTGCAAGTTGATTATAAGGCCGCGTGTCCACGCTACCATATAGCGCCGGCAAGGCGCCCGGCCGATCATGTATTGAAGCTAGGTCGCGCCGTGCTACGTTCGGCGCACAGTATAGTCTGTGAGAGCTTGTCCACTTAAGGCGATCCGTTTTCCATACTCAATTCAAATGACGTGCATTCTTATGTGGGACATAAAATGTTGTTGAAAAACGAGTGTAATTTTTCGCTGATTAATACAAAGATACAGCTAATGCACCGAAAGTACTAGTTTTGTGTATGCAATTTTTGGTTCAATATTACCATTGTGGGTGTGCGATCTATACAGGGTGTTAATTTAATTGCGTGCCATAGCTTAAGGGGTGTTTCAGTTAAGGTAAAGGAACACAAAAAAAATATTTTAAAAAATCCTACTGAAAAAAAAAACTAAAACTGCATTGAAACTTAATTAACGTGGAGCAACTTCGCTAGCGCGCGACTATCAGTGAATATAGTAGGCACATCATCATCATATCAGCCGAAAGACGTCCACTGCTGGACATAGGCCTCCCCTAAATATCTCCAAGACGACTACGTAACAGAAACTCTTTCGCGCGCTTTTGATAGCGCGCCCATTCGCGCGGTCATTGCCCTTCGCGTTAGTTTAGTTTCAATGGAGTTTAAATTTTTTTTGTAGGATTTTTTTAAATAATTTTTTTGAGTTTCTTTATCGTAACTGAACCACCCCTTAAGCTATGGCACGCAATCAAATTAACACCCTGTATATACTGTAGTACTTTCGGTGCATTAGCTGTATCTTTGTTTTAATCAGCGAAAAATTTAACTAAAAATAGCAGTATACACTCTTTTTTCAACAGCATTTTATGTTCCACATAAGAATGCAAGTCATTTGAATTTAGTATGGAAAACAGATCGCCTTAACCGGACCTATGCACGGTGCGTGCCGTGTGTACCTACAATGGAAATAGATTCAGAAATAATGCCGGGCGCCGTGCCCGTGGACACGCAAAGCGCCGCGCCGGCCCGGCCCTTACCGGGAGTGTGGACACGCGCCCTTATATTTCCATGGACCCCTATCCGTCATAACATAATAATAATATCACTTTTTCTTCAGAAGTTAAATAATACAAATTATCCACTTAATTTTAAAGATTTATTCAGTTTGAATTTTTGGTAAGTTACAAATAAAAGATTTTATAAGTCCACAGTCACTTACAATACAGATTCAGATCAGAATAAAATAAATAACACTGAGAGTTGCAATTTAAAATGTCAATAATTATTATTTTGTTACCTAGCACAACTGCACTAATTATCATAAATTATGATATCACTTCACAGGATGTGAAAAAAGTACAACGACCCATTTAAGTGGTGACTCAGAAAATAGAATTGGGCCTAGAGACAAGCGGCTTTCTACAATCGCAAACGCTAGTAGAATAGAATGAAAATGCATGGGATTGACATTAGCGAACGAAATGTTGAGTGACAGCTAATGTCAATCCCATACATTTATTCTATGTCTCAGGACCCTGATCAACATTTTCAAAGACATATGGATCGAAAAACTGATAGTAGAACGATTTTCGACTCGTATTTCTTTAGGTAAGTTTTTCAGATTCATGTTCTGTCACATCATAACAGGATCATCGTACTTTTCTTGACACTCTGTACAATAAAATAACCCAAAGGTGGAACAGGAATCTTGTAAAGCTTACATCCTACAATATTTAACTATGCGATCGTTCAGCGGATCTGAAACAATTAGTTCATATTAGATTATCATAACAATAGTTTTAATTTCTGGCTCTACATGGGCAAAATAACATTAATTTCACCCCTGTACAAATCTGTATAGTAAATAAAATTAATAAATAATTAATGTTCGTATCAAAGAGCTAAAAAATTTAAATTACCTGCTAGAGTGTCAAGTTGAATTACGGCATATAAGTTAATGTCCTTATGATTTCTGTAAAAGAAAAAGTACTTATAAGATAAATCTATAGCTTTAGATAAGTTGTATTATATTTTATCTTTATGTTGCAAGCATTCTACGAATAGTTAAATACAGTGGCTGCTAAATAATGACGGCACCGCTTTTCTTTGAAACCACAGCTCACAGATTGACCCCTGACGGCTTTTTACTTGGTCAAAAATAAGTAGTAGCTAATATGTGGGTTTAAGATCGACACTAGTAGCTAATATGTGGGTGGTAAGATCGACACTAGTAGCTAATATGTGGGTGGTAAGATCGACACTGGTAGCTAATATGTGGGTGGTAAGATCGACACTGGTAGCTAATATGTGGGTGTAAGATCGACATTAGTAGGTAATATGTGGGTGTAAGTGTAGTATATGTCTTACATTGGAGTTGGTGGCAGGCTGTCCGGGCACGGAGTACTGCGGGCGGAAGTTGGAGAAGGTGGCGGCGGCGGCGGCGGCCGGGGAGAAGCCGGGCAGCGCGCCGCTGCCCTGGAAGCCGGCCGGGAACTGCGCCATTTGGGCTGCGGGCAACGAGACGCCTTACATGCTGGTTGACCATACACACAATGTATCCCAGGAGAATATGTATACATAATGTATCTGGTACAGTTCTGTCTAAACAGGCATCCATTGATGGGATCAAATATACGCTAGCTATTCTATTCACTTTTTATTCCAAGAACCGACGGCATGACCTGATTTATGTTGAGCCCAAGCCAATTGAAATTGCGAGTTGCTCGTTGGTCTTCATTTTCCATTCCTCTCGTTTGTTTAGTATGAGGGCCTTGAGAAGACTCCCTGAGCAGCTCGCTCACGATTACTGTATCTCGTTGATGCGAGGTTATTTTGCTTCAGATGTCACACCACCCAGGACACTGGTTTTACTGGTGCTCCTACAGCATCATCCTGTGGATCTGTCACTACCTGTAGCTTTGTACTTTCCTGCGACATGTACATACCTGCAGGGGGCGGGTTCCCAGCAGTGGCCGCCAGTCGGCTGAGGATGGACCGCTCGGACATCTGCAGGCGCTGAGCCACCGGCGGGATGCGCGCGAGGGTCGCCGGCAGCCGAGACACGTCCGACTTCATGTCTGACAGTAGCTCTTCTAGCTGGTTCAGCACCTGGAGAAATGCAAACGTGACTAAAATGGTTTTCACCACACAAGCTCGGAAAACTTTGCTTTATCGGTCGAAATTATTTTTGGCTGCTAGCATGGAAACGGTTTTTCAAGACAGAACACATTCCACATTTCCCCCCAAATATCCCTGTTCAAGCGTGCGAAAGTGGAATCCATATAGCATGCAGGCCGATTTCTAGAAATCTTATGTTTTCAAAGTATGCAGTCTTACTAAACTTGTGTGGATATTCAGCAGAATTCACTATGCTGAGGCAGGAAAGAAGTTTCGTATCAAAGACGAATTAGCCATTCTATCATGAGAAGAACGCTACACTCTTATAGCATAGTATAGCAAGTAGATAGCGAGCAACGTTGCGTCGTTGTAGTTAGGGAAAACTTTAGGATCCAGTGCGATGAAAGAAAGAATTTCAAGGCGGTTGGGTGATAATGGGTACTTGCCTTGTGCAGAACAGCGTTGGCAGGCTTGTTGCCAGCAAGCGACTCCTTGCTGAGGTGCTGATGGCTCTCGGCGAGACATTCCACTTCAGCAAACCTCGCATTGAGTGACATAGCGGGGTGGTTCGGGTCCTGCGTTAGGTTCAGATACGCCGCCCGCCGCAGCTGTTCTTCGATCACTAGAGCTTGCTCCAACAACTGCAATCGAATGACAAATATCGTTAGTAAAATTTTGCGCTCTTAGCCAAGTGGCGAGCGCTCTTTCTTGTCAAAGAAAAGTTAATCTTAAAGCTTCGGAAGGCACGCTAAGATATTGGGTAAGATTAGGCTGCTTCTCCACCAGTGCTGTGCGAGCTAAGCTGTGAGCTGGCTGCTGGGATAATTCCAACCAATAGGGTTGCGCCATTTTCCTAGCTTTTCAAATGGAGCAATCCTGTTGTTTGGAATTTTGAGCTCAAAGCTTAGCTCCCTCGCACAGCACTGGTGGAACTGCTGCCCTAGTGGTTGTTATGTCAGAGGTCTTTTGGCAACCTGAAAACTCTGTCAAAAGAGCTAGTTGGGCTAGGCTTGACCTGACAATAACTAGTCAAATGTTTACCATTCTTTGTTTTATCATTAAATTGAGGCACTCGTGGACAAAATCCCATGGACGATCTAGTATCTATAGCGATCAACAGTACTTTATGATTCAAGCTTCGGCAGCTTGGAAGTCACTTTAGGCTACGATCACACCTAGCTGAATTCAAAGACTAACTCGGCATACATAGCTGGGAGGCTTGGTTATATTAATTGCAATATTCTTACTTCAACGAGCAATGTATGCCGAATTAGTCTTTGAATTCAGCTAGGTGTGATCGTGGCTTTAAGTAGTTGATCTCGACTACCATCTAATTGTGGCCCTTAGGACATAAGGGTTAGGTTAAATACTTCCTAACATGCAGCCTAAGGCGGTGAATACTTCATAAATTTTTGAAAGCGTGATTATTTTTGACCATGACGAGATAGAAAAACGAGATAAATAAACGACACTTCAATTTCTTACCTTGAAACGCCTCGCCAGGAACTTGTTCTTAATCTCAAGGAAGTTGCCTTTCCCAACGTCCATCTTGAAGGGCTCGTTGATGATGGCAAATCTAAGGTCGTTCTGAATGTCCTGCCAGCGTCCGTAGCCGTGCGTCACTATACCAGCTAACAACCAGTAGTCATGGCGCCGGTGCCAGATTTCATACTCTCTACCAGGTGCGGCCGCGCGTTCTTCGTTCAACCATAGAGTGTGCAGCTCAGTAAAACCACCGTCAGCGATATTGAACATGAATTTACGCCGCTCTACTTTTAAATCCTCCTCTTCCTTAACTAAGACTACGTCATCGTCATCCTCTTCCTTCTTTTCGTCTTTGACTTTGTCACCGGATTCCGATTCTGTCTTTTCGCTCTTTACGTCGTCTTTCTTTTCGGCGTCATCTTTAGGTTCTTCTTTAACTTTTTCAGTCTCCTTGTCTTCAGATTTCTTCTCTTCAGGTTTTTCAGGTTCTTTAGGAGATTCCTCGTCTACAGACATACGACGCGCAGGTTCCTTTTCTTTAACTTCCTCTTTGTCCTCCTTCTCCGGTTCTTTGTCTTCTTTTTCTTCTTTCTCTTCTTTAACGTCACTAGTGTCCATAGGCTCGTCTTTGACTTCTTCATTCTTGATTTCGGGCTTTTCCTCCTTAATTTCTTCCTTATCGTCTTTTTCAGATCCGACGGGCGTTGGTGCGGCAGTTTGCGCCGGCGTGGGCGCAGGAGAAGGCGCGGCGGAGGTTATCGGCGTGGCACTGGACGGCGCCGGGCTCGGAGCCCCACTCTCCCCGGGTCCGGCGGCTTTCACCGGCTCCACTGGCTTACGAATCAACTCCGGCATGCTGTAATATCCGTTAATGTGTTCGAATTCTTGAACCTTTTTCCTTATCAGACTCATCACCCCGATTCGGGTAAGCACGTGCTGTCGAGACAATCCCTCGCGGGGTACACCGTCTGCAAACGTTTCTGCGTTGTCCGCGCCCGGCTCACATAAATGCCGCATAAACAGCGACACGTAAGCTTTGAAATTGCGTTCGGATTTCCCGCGCAGATCCCTAACTAGCCACTGCGAGTTGAACGCGTCCTGTGGCGGCATGCCGTAGCGCATGATAGCGTTGAGGAAGGACTTCCTCTGGCGCGCGTTGAACCCGAGCACCTCCATGTTGCCGCCCACGCGCGCCAGCAGCGGCGGCAGCGGCCGGTCGCGCTCCTCTCGCCGCTCCAGGCGCCGCTTGCTGCGCCGACTAAGCAAGTCTCCGTTGTCATTCTTCTCATCGAAGTCGTCATCTTCCTTATCGTCCTCGCTGCCTTGAGAGAAGTCAGAATTGTAGTCGGACCCGTTGTCCTGCCACGTACTGTCCTCTCTGTTCTCTGTCTGCGCGACACTGCCGTCGTTGTAGTTGACCTGTTTCCGCACTCGCTTTCCTTTTCCGAGGGTCCTCGCCTGGTCTTCCTGGTGCTGCTCGTAATGATGCCGAAGCAATTTGATCCAGTACGCCGGATCGGTATTTTCGGCCTCCTGTTTGATGATTTCTGTATCGACTTCCTCTTCGCCATCTCCTTCTTTAGTCGAGTAGTTGGCCACTTTGAACGAACTAAGATACTCGTTCGCCCAAGATTCTTTAGATTCGATACCCTCTTTAGACCGGTCGAGCAGATCCGAAACAGCTTTGTCGTCGTAGTGGATAGCTTCCTCTTTGCCCTCATCTTCTTTGAAAAGTTCTTCGGTACCGAATCTTAGAATATCGTCCAATTCTTGTTTTGTAAAATTGGCACCTTTCCCGCCCATTCCTGGGCGCACAACCAAATGAGTCAACATCATTTTTCTCTTAGCGACTTGTGTAACTCTTTCTTCTACACTATTGCGCGTGACGAAACGGTAGATCATCACCTTATTGGCCTGGCCGATACGATGAGCACGGGAGAAAGCTTGAATATCGTTATGAGGATTCCAGTCGGAATCGTAGATGATGACGGTATCAGCTGTGGCTAAGTTAATACCGAGACCTCCCGCTCGGGTGGAGAGAAGGAAGACAAACTGTGGCGCACCCGGGGCATTGAACCTGTCAATAGCCTCTTGACGAATCGTCCCAGTAATACCACCGTCAATTCTCTCATATTTGTATCCTTCACCTTCCAGGAAGTCTTCGAGAATGTCCAACATCTTTGTCATTTGTGAGAAGATGAGTACTCTGTGGCCTTGTTCTTTCAGTTGCCTCAGCATCTTAGCCATAAGTACAAGTTTCCCGGAAGCCTTGATGAGAGCCTGTGTATCGTAGTTGCCGTGAGGACCGAGGGGTGCTTCCTCAGCTGCCACGGGGAAGAGGTACGGGTGGTTACAGCACTTCTTCAAGTCCATCATCACGTTAAGCAAAGATACCGTCTGTCCACCGCCCTTCGGGTTTAGAGCTTCGTAGTTCCTCGTCAAAATGTACTTATAGTACTTCTTTTGCATCGGAGATAATTCGACACGCACGATGAATTCGGATTTCGTAGGCATATTTTTGAGCACGTCAGCTTTGAGACGACGCAGCATGTGAGGACCCAACATCTCATGCAATCTCTTAACTTGTTCTTCTTTAGAAACGTCAGCGAATTCGTTCTGGAACGCCGCGAGTTCATTGAACTTGTCCTTGTTCAAGAAGTTCAGTAAGTGGAACAACTCTTCAAGGTTATTCTGCAAAGGTGTACCAGTTAGAAGTAGTTTGTAGGCAATGTTATATCCGGCCAATAAGCGGAAGAATTTGGATTGATTACTCTTTAGCCTGTGAGCTTCGTCGACGACCAAGACCGCCCAATCGATAGAACCGAGGCAAGTAGCGTCGATCGATACCAATTCGTAGGATGTCAAAAGTACATTGAATTTCACTTGAGATTTGATTTTAGACGGTCTTCCACCGCGATTCGCTCCGTCTTCGAAAGTTAATTCATTCTCTCTAATGACGGCTCGGGAATCTTTGTCACCGACATACGTGATGCAATATAGATCGGGCGCCCAAAGTTCGAACTCTCTTTCCCAGTTGATGATAGTAGACAAAGGTACAGATACGAGGAATGGTCCTTTGCAATGTCCTTCTTTGAAGAGGGAATAGAGGAATGTGACTGTTTGAATCGTCTTGCCGAGACCCATCTCATCAGCTAGAATTGTGTCTATACCATTGCCCCAAGAGTAGCGCAACCAGTTGAGACCTTCTAACTGGTAGGGGTGAAGCTGCATGCCAGTTTCATACACGAACTGCGGTTGATCTTCGTACTTTTTGTTAAGGTTTGACGTTGGACGTTCTGGAGGTGGGTTGTAGCGTCTCGGTTTGGTTTGCAGTCCGCTGCTGTCGTCATCTTCAAGCATATCTCTCTTGCTCTTGCGGCCTGGCTTCTTGCCCTTACTGCCTTTGCTTTTTCCTTCCGAGGTGATATATGCCCGCATGTCCTGGTAGTATTCGACGGCTGCTTTAAGCCCGGCGATATCTTCGTGTTCTGACTCCCAAGTGGCTTGATCGTACGAGAGATCTCGCCACTTCACCAGGTAGTAAGTGGTGCCGTCGCGAGATGTGCGATGATTGATTACTCGATGCACGATCAGCCATTCTGGTTTCACTCCATATCTGTAACAAAATTGTGGTATTTTTAAAGTCAGGAAACTTATTTTTGTGTCTTATCTGTAGTTTTTTCCAAGTCTAAAGATTTTTTTTATTTGAGCAAAGTATAATGTCTGCTGGAATTTTCAAGGCACTTTATACCAATGGATACAGTACATAAAGATTATTGTACACCAAAAGAAATAGATGTAATACTTTACTAACAGAAGGCAGTCTATCACAAATTTTATATGGTGGAACCAGACATATCGGTCTTTTTTGCACGACTTCGCGAAGCCAAAAAGGAAGAGTAATGTATTAGAATCTCACGTTTCGCTTGGATAGGACTTTGATCTGCTGTATAAAGTTTCGGAATTTAGCTATCCTTCGACTTTCTCTAGTTAAGACGAGCGACAGGTGGGTGCCGGCGACTGCTCGCGACAGTGGTTGGCGCCGGTCATGCGACTCACAGCTGAAGAAGATCGTCGTCGTTCGACCATTGTCGCGAGCAGTCGTTGACGCACTGCCCTCGTCTGACAGCTCTCTTATATACCTGTAGAACTTCTCCTCGAGCATCTTCTCCTCCTGCTCCTGGCCGCGCTTGTCCTTCTGTATGCGCTTGTACCGGTTGTCGCGCTCGTCAAGCGGCTCCTCCAGTTTGGGCGGCTCCTCGGGGTCCGACTTGCGCATGTAGTAGCGGTACATCAGCGGGTGAAACACGTCCAACTGGGGAACCACAGGACTTGGATTTACTCATCGTACAGCCACCTTCACTGCAAGACTGACTAGCTCTGCTCTCAAGACTTTTCTTACGTGGCGGTAGACGTGTTTGATAGACATAGTCATAATTTTTAATCACCACGGATATAAACAGAGATGGTTCTGACCTTGAAACTGAACAACTTTTCTCAAGGAACATAAGTGGAAATACGAAAAAAAATTTTCTAATTTTCTCAAAAATGTGTTCCATAATAATAGGTCTTTACCTATGAAATTGCCGAAATTTTCTTACAGATTAATGAGATCATAATTCCTATAATTCTAATGCTTTTTTTTTCATTTGTCTTATATTTGAAAGTTGACTTCAAGGTTATCAATTTACACATAAAATATTTTTTTTATTTTTAGTTTGATATATGAAATTGAAGGTTCGAAAATTGTTCGTCTTTAATGTCGTCCGATTTCATCATTAGATTTGTTATATTTTTTTACTGATAATATTTTTCAAAAATTAAATTTAAGCTTCTGTTAGCTTAATGTCTTCCCAATAATGCTTAAAAAAAATAAAAAATTGGATTTATAATTCCTAAGAAAAATGCAAATTGTTAGTACTGAAAATTGAGTTAACCTAAAATTCGCCATACAAAACGGCAATTTCATAGGTAAAGACCTATTATCACCTTAAATCATAAAAAGCAAGTCTCCCAAAAATGTCCGTCCGTCGGTCGGTCGTGAATCCATCGAAAGAATCTGAGTGGTTTGTTGCTGGCTCTCATTTTGAGGGTAGCTGTCATACAACGAAAATAAAATAAATGGTACAGCAGCACTGCACTTACTTTCTAGCGATAGGCAAGTAAAAAGTATCAACTGCAAACTTAAATTTGTTATAACATTTAGTATGAAAATACAAACTTAAATTTAAGTAATCAAAAAAAATTCTCGTGAAATATACAGATCAATTCAGAATTCAAATTGTCTAACATTGAGTCAAACTAACCTTGAACGATTTCGAGAAAATCGCATGTTTAAATTTTGGCAGAACTGGAACATCCTTAATATGAATTTTCGCAGATCAATGGATATTACCGTAAGATACTTGCATAGAATTTCTCAACACATATTTCTTAGGAAAACTTGTTCAGTTTAGTCTCAAGCCCTCTGTATACTAGATGTTTGCAAAAAAAGGTTTAAATTGAATCCAGTGAGGTAGATAACCAATTCAAAATCCAAAGTATAGAACATTAAAATAAGTTCAATGAAACCAATTTTAAGTTAATCACATTTTTACATTTTAGTAATAAGGGAACACCCTTTATATGAACTTCCACAGACAAGTGCATACTGCCGCCAGATACCTTGCATAGTGATTCTTGGTCATGCAAAGTTTCATCAAGATCGTTTGAGCCGTTTTTGCGCAAATTGCAATTTTTCATTTTCGTTGTATGACAGCTACCCTCAAAATGACAGCCAGCAAAAAACCACTCAGAATCCTTCTATTGATTTACATACAAATCTTAAATTTAAAATATGATGTCAATCGGACTATTCGTTTAGCCGCTAGAGCAAAGCGTGACGGACAGACCGACCGACCGACGGACGGACATTTTTAGGAGACTTGTTTTTTATGATGTATAAGTGATATAGAACAGATTTGTGAGAAAATTAGAAAACCTTTCTTTTTTCACGAAAGTAAAAATGTTCGAAAGTAAAAGTAAAAATGTTATTTGCGCAAAAACGGCTCAAACGATCTGGATGAAACTTTACATGACCAAGAATCTCCCTGTAAAGTATCTTGCGGCAGTATCCACTTCTCTGTGGAAGTTCATACAAGGGGTGTTCTCTTATTACTAAAATGTAAAAATGTGATTTATTCAAAATTGGTTTCATTGAGCTTATTTTGATGTTCTATAATTTAGATTTTGAATTGGTTATCTACCTGACTGGATAATCCACCTTTTTTTTGCAAAAATCTAATATATAGGGTGCACCAAATATTGAAAGGACTTGCTCAGTAGACTAAACTTAACAACTTTTCCTAAGAAATATGCGTTGGGAAATTCTATACAAGTATCTTACGGTAGTATCCATTGATCCGTGAAAATTCATATATAAAGGGTCTGACAAAATTTAAACATGCGATTTTCTCGAAATCGTTTACGGTTAGTTTGTCTCAATGTTTGACAATTTGAATTTTGAATTGATCTGTATATTTTACTAGCTGTGTTGCCCGCGACTTCGTCCGCGAGGGATTCTATCTTTCTATCTGACCATCCATTCATCCACCCTTCTGTCTATCTGTCGTCCGTCCGTCCAACCATGTATCCAACCGTCCGTCAAACCATCCCTGTCCCTGCCCCTCTCCACTTCCCTCCCCCTCCTCCCCTTCCCTCTCCCTACCCCATCCCCTAACGACATCTTAATAACCGCTGATGATGGTATTTCACGTCCACCACGTTGGATTTCAAAGTTATTGTAGTTTTCGTAATCATAGACCCGATAAACCATACAAAAGATACCCATATTGATTTTTAGATTTTTAACCCCATTTCTTTTTTAGGGGTTTAATTTGGGGTGGAATTTCAATAACAGTGATGAACGTTGCATAGAATTACAACCCTAATGCCTAAATAATAAATTATGTGGATTTTACTTAAAAAATAGAGGATTTTAAACTCAACCCCCTTTTCACCCTTTAGGGTGTCGAATTTTCAAAAACCCTGAGACACGTAAATATTAATTTTTAGTTGTCATGTCAGCCTAAATACAAAATTTGAAGATCCTAACTTCAAAACTGACGGAATTTATACAAACTTTCATCCCCTATTTTACCCCCTTAGGGGTGAAATTTTGTAAAACCCTTTCTTTGTGCACCCCTAAACCTCATAAGGAACCTACATGCCAAATTTCGAATTTCTAAACCCAGCGGTTTGGGCTGTGCGTTGATATTTCAGTCAGTGAGTCAGTCACCTTCTTCTTTAATATGTATATAGATATAGCTGGTGCCCGCGACTTGGTCTGCGCAGGTTTATAAATTGTAGCCTATATGTTATTCTGATGTATAAGCTATATTATTGTAGTTTCATTAAAATCTATTCAGTAGTTTTTACGTGAAAGAGTAACAAACATCCATCCCCATCCATACTTACAAACTTTCGCGTTTATAATATTAGTAGGATAAGAATTTTTTTTCCTTTTTTTTTGAAAAACGGAAAATTGTTTAGGAAAACTTAAATTTAAGTTAGTATATCCATACCATATGTATATTTTGCAATTGTTACTTTTACTTGCCCATCGCGAGAAAGTAAGTGCAGTTCTGCTGTACCATTTATTTTTAAATGTTCTGTTCTTTCGAAAATTATTATTATTATACCTTAGATGGTATTCGGGTACAGCAATGGAAAAACAGTTTGTTTCTAACAGTCAACATCCGAAAGACAGAACAGACGTTGTTTAATTTTCTTATCGGAATGAAAAAGCAAAAGAAGATTTTACTGGATCTTCCTATCTACCTAATCTAGTTTTGAGAGAAATATGACGAGATGGGGCTTCATAAACCAGTTGCTAAAGCACAGTTATTATAGAGCTCCATCACATAACATGTTGCAATTTGCTCTCCTGTCCACTAAAGAGCAACTATGTGAGGCGCCAGAAGGTGAATATTTATTCTGGTATTTTGATCACTGACACGAAGAAGATTGTAACTCCGATATCCAACTGACCTGTAACTCCGATATCCAACTGCAATGCCAGTAAGAGCGATCGTGCCACTTGACGAAAAACTCCCGCGAGCGTGGCGCTTTCGACTTGGCTGACTGCTCGATCCACCGCCACGTCAATATCTTGTGAACTTTGCCGTCCAGCGGCGGACACTGTAAAGGAACGAGTATTATTATCACAAGTATGATAATTACAATAACTGTAATAAAAGTCCTACAAACGAAAACAGATTTTGAATGTCTTGATTCTAAAAACACATGCCTTATTTATTTTAACGGTCTACGCAAAGTACATTACATAGCGCAACATGCACTACTTTCACAGACCGTTCAAGATTCTTTAAGTCCATGAAGGATGTACCATGTTTCAGTATGACAAATGTACACTGATTTCCATAACTCTAGTACCATGGACACACCGATGGTATACAGCGCCAAAATGGCGTCTATCAAATAGGCACAAATACAACTTGACAGTTCCAGTGTAGAACAGTATACTTGCATGCAATATACTTGAGATCGCTACTAGAACGTTCCTATACCGATTAGAACAGGATATTACTCACACCGCACCGAGGACAGCGCCACTCTCCATCAGGCACTTCTTCGAGCGGAGGGTTGAGACAGAACCGATGGTACGCCGACGGACAAGAGTCGCAGCATAGTAGCTCGCCGCCGTCCTTACAGATCCTGCGAAGGACACAAAATTATAGATATCGAGTAGACACCATCAGGCCAGTGAATAGCTTGACTAACGGTTTCATTAAAGCTGCCAAATGGCTTATGACATGGCTTTACGATGACCAACCAAAGAGCCGTGGCTGACGAGAAATATCAAGTAACTTATGTCACTAGTGGTCAACCATGTAGTTGCTGGCTGGAACTGACGAAAGATAAGTTGAAAATTTGTAAAGATGGGCTAGTTTTCGCACCGTTGCAAAAGGATTCATGTAGTTACCTTGAATTCTACAAAGAGAGTCATGTAGTTACCTTGGAGTTGTATTTGTACATGCTATATTGCAGTAAAATTATATGCTTACATAAAATCACGCTTCTTTCCCGCCGAGGTAGGCAGAGACTACAGAACTCCACTTGCTACGATCTTGACATCTTAACCTTTCATACACGCTCGTCGGTTTAGGGTAATTTTAACCTGGCCCTTATTTAGAACATCCTGTATTTGGTCTTGGAGCGTTCGCCGAGGCCCTCACCTTCCAATTATATGAAAATACAATTACAGGGAAGAGAACATACTCGTACAAAGGCGGACTTATTCCAGACGGGCCAGTTACCTGCAGAACTCCTGGTGCTCGTCGTCGTCCTCCTGGTCGTTGTTCCCCTCCGCCTCGCAGTGCGGGCACGACCAGCGGCCCTCGGGCGTCTCCTCCAGCTCGGGCTCCAGGCACACCAGGTGGTACGCTCGCGGGCACGTGTCGCACAGGATTATCTCGCCGCCTTGTTGGCACACCTGCCAAACAGTATCCAGTCTAATATCATGGATTCCTAATAATCAATTAACGCTCCTAGCCTATGGCAGTTGCTCTTTCTTTCCAATAATGAAAATTAAACAATGTTGGCCATGGTCAGAACCCGGAAGGGTGGCATCGTTAGTGGCACAACGACTAAAGCGTTTCCGTGCTTCGGAAGTCACGTTAAGCCGTTGGTTCGGCTACTGTCACCGATAGTGTAATTCAGCCAAGTCAGAGGCTACTTTGTTTGACAACTCTGACTGGCCTGGCAAAACCTAATCAGGTGGTAGTCGCCAGTGCCTACGTCAAATCCCCTAGGTGAGGTAGCTAACTCCGTAAAAACCTTGGTAAAAAAAGAATAAGACTAGGGTAATGAATATATCGGAGAATGATCAAGTCATAAGTACAGATCTTGTGTTGACATGCAGTATTCTAACGATTGACAGTTGTAAATAGAATGAAGTTAGTAAGGAATCGCAAGTGCCATCTGGTGAAGTTGTTAACTGTCTTCTACATCTCTCATATTCGGTAAGTAGGTCCTTATTACCCCCAAATGGGGCTTGTAGGTGACCCATTAGCGCTCTAGGGTAATAATGTAGCTAGAAAAGCCCTAGGGCGGTAAGTAATTAAATTTTGAAAGAGTGAAGTGTTTTTTTTTATTACTTACCGCCCTAGGGCTTTTCTAGCTACATTATTATCCTAGAGCGCTAATTGGTCACCTATAATTTGGTGGTAATAAGGATCTACTTACCTCACAATCGAGATGTAAAGCAGAGTAGTTAGCTCGGGTGTAAGCATCAATGGCACCCTCGAACTATAGGCGCCCTCGCTGCGCTCGTGCGCCTAAATATCTCGGGCTGCAATTAATGCCTTACAGCCCTTGGCTACTAATCTACTATTATGATAGTCTGATGACCACATTCTTTACCAATGCCTCTCTCTTGATTTATTTCAAATATATTGTTGAATTCAGAACAAATAGAACAGGGAAATCTTCTTGTAGCTACAAAATAAACTGCCCGCTTTCAAACTACTTTCCGATGCCATAAACTTCAGCTTATTTTACATTTTATTCCACAGTTTTATTCTAGGTTTCAAGTTTAACTCAGGTCCTCCGATCCCATATTTTGTAATAAGTAATATCTTGCGCAAATTAGAGATGAGATGTTGCAGAATCCTTGCTTCTTTATCATAGTTCAGCAAATACCGACTACTATTTTTCACAATGAGGGATAAGAGTAAACGAGATAGATGTGGACAAGATACCTCGCAGTAGTCCTGGTGCTCCTGTTCGCCCTCGCCGCCGTCGGGGAACTTGCTGGTGGTCTTTAGCTTCTTCTTCTTCCTACTCTTGTTGCCGATCTTTGTTTTAGCCTTCTTCTTTGGCTGTGGCTAGAATGTACAAATTATAATTAATAAAATTATATTTTTTAAATTTCTAGAACTTATAGGTGCAGGGTTCACTTTTATCACTAAATTTTTTTTTAGTACGATACATTGACCATAGACTGAACAACCTTTCCAATGCAACATAGATAAAAAAATTGGACAACTTTTGATAGTCCCATACAAAATCACTTATTGGCAGCGCACAATTTGTATGGGAAAGCCAAAAAACTTTCTTCGTTTTGGACCTACGTGTCTTAGGGAAAATTGAACAATTTTATGAGGTCATAAAATTGTTCAATTTTACTCAGGTGAGTAACCTAACTTTTTAAGTGTTAAGAAATTAACCCTATATTGTTATCAAATGTGTATCCGGCACTCAAGATACAAAATTTTTCTAGTGTATATGATCGCTTTTTAAATTGTCTACAAAACAGGGTAGCACAACTTTAAACGTGATTGTGAATAGGACAGTAACATTGACTGGTCTACAACTTGAGTGCTTATTGACTCCAACTTTTGAATGCGCTATAAACAAATTACCGGAGCATTAGGGTCGTCTTCCTTGGCAGCATTGGAGTCTTCAGGGGTGTCAGCGGGCGCCGCGGGCTTCGGTTCTTCCGCTTCAGCCAGCATCTGCTCAAACTCTGCGTCAGAATCCGAGTTCGCGCCTGCGCTGCCTTCTTGGTCTTCCTCCTGTATTCACATAACACAACACATTCTATTTCGTAATTAATTTAATTTTGCATAGGATTTCATAAGGCTCCAAACGAAAAATTGCGATACGAGTAAGGAAAGAAGAGATGTGATGCGATTTCGCTGGACGTTCTACAAATCCATTTTGCACGTTTTTGCGTCCCTTTTTATTTTATTACAATACATTTCTTAACTGCTGATGGTTTGCCTAGCGAAGTTAAAATAATGAAATAATAAAACAGCAAACAAATAAATAATAGTAAATAAATAATTTTCGACTGAAATTAAGGAACCGCCTGGTAAAACGATCGAAAAATGTTTGATCTAATAAAATCAAGTGTCCTAGTCCTTTTTGGAGTTTAATGTATACAAGGTGTAACAGAAATGGTATATCAACTTTTCAGGATGTGATTCCGCTCGCAGTTTCACCTCCTTTAGGGTTGGTATACCCTTTTTGTTACACCTTGTAAAACAAACGTCAATTATAACGCTCGAATCCAGGTCACGTTCCAAAACAGTGAGAAATTACCTTTGACAGCCGCCTGTCTCGATCGAATAAAGCTATTCTGCTATCAGGATATTACACGCGACCCTACACTACACAGCCCTAATTACAGCTTATATCTGTCACCGGACGATAACAAGGAATCGTAAGTTGATCAATTTCCTAGTAAGTTGATAAACTATCGAGAAACAATAAACTATAACGAATTGGCTTCTAGTATGGTCGAAAGAGAATCTAATCTAATGGACCTATGAATCTACGAATTTATTATTTTACGACAGTTAGTCAACAGACGCGGAAATTCGCATAGGAAACGTATGTGTAAGGTACCTGTAGTAGTAGATTTCCCCAAAACCAAGTATTGAGAGAAGAATGGCTGCATCAAATAACACATCCGGATTTCACATTTAAAAAATCGTCTAAAATATGTTCCCAACATTTCTTCCGGGATTGTTTTATATTCCCAGACTAAAAGTATAAAAGCTTAAACCGAATTCTGTACCCACATTGCTTTTGCCTGGAAATACTGTAAAAAAGACACTTAAGGTTTGTGATCCCATGTTCATCTTTGCCAGCTTAGTAAATATGGTGTATTTTGCCAGTTTAATGAGGAACCTATTTATAAGTATGTAGTCATCAAATAAAATAACCGAACTCAATAAATTTAAACTAATCTCAAGCAACTTACATCGCGTTTATTTTAATTTGAGCAGATTTTTTATTTTTATCCGTTTTAATTATAATCATGAAAGCCCAAGAAATTATTACAAATGAACGATAACAGATATACGTATATACGTAGTGAAAAAGACAACTGATGGTGGAATCAATATTAGAGCCTGAGAGACCACTAAAGTGAGTTACGTTCACTTCGATAGTATAGTTTTCAACTTATGATATTGTACATTAAAATGCATTTTGTTACAGGTGTATATGTTTCTACATTTTAGGTAAGGAGTGAAAAAGAAAACTGTAAGTGGTATTAAAATTAGAGCCTGGGAGGTCAATACAGTGAGTTATCATTTTAAACATTTTGAAAGCATAGTTTTCTAATCGTGGTATTATTTATTGTACGTAAAAATCCATTGCATAGTTTTCATCTTGTGGTATTATTATAGTACATAAAAATGCACTTAGTTATAGGTGTTTATGTTTGTACATTTTAAATAAGGGTTGAAAAAGATGACTGTTGGTGGGATTAACATCGGAGCCTGGGAGGCCAATAAAGTGAGTTTCGTTCTAAACCCTTTGATAGCACAGTTTTCAACTCATGATTTTTTTACAGGTTTTTATAATTGTTAAGCTTAAGGACGTAGTGAAAAAGACAACTGATGGTGGAATCAATATCGGAGCCTGAGAGGCCAATAAAGTGAGTTACGTTCTAAACACTCCGATAGTATAGTTATCAACTTATGGTATTGTACATTAAAATGCATTTTGTTACAGGTGTTTTTGTTTGTACATTTTAAATAAGGAGTGAAAAAGACCACTGTTGGTCGTATTAATATCGGAGTCTGGGAGGCCAACAAAGTGAGTTTCATTCTAAACCCTTTGATAGCATAGCTTTCAACTTATGATATTGTACAACGTAGAAAATCGCAAAATTTTACAACTACAGGAAGGATTTGAACCTTCGTCTCCTCCGTCAGTACCGGAGACGCTTTACCAACTAGGCTATTGTGGTCCTGCCTGATGTTGTTAAATCTGCGACCTCAATACTCATTTTAACGTTGCGTTTGTGCTGCCATCTAGTAAGCATTAGCTGTACTAGGTCAACTAGTCTATTAATGCAAAAAGAATTCAAGTCGAAAATTGGTTACACTACGTATGATTGAAAATGATTTTATTTTAATATTTCCTGTGTTCGGATAAATCTACAAAGTATAAAATCGCAAAATTCAATCATTTTGAATTATACGTTGGGTTACCAATTTTTGATTTGAATTATATTTACAAAAATAGGACTTGTTGAGCTAGTACAGCTTGCTTATTAGGTGGAAGCACAAACGCAGCGTTGAAATACGTATAGAGATCGCAGATTTTACAACATCAGGTAGGACCATGTAACCTAGTTGGTAAAGCGTCTCCGGTACTGACGGAGAAGACGCAAGTTCGTATCCTGCCTTTGGTTGTGAAATTTTGCGATTTTCTACTTTGTACATTTATCAGAACACAGGAAGTGTTAAAATAAAATATTCTTATGATATTGTACTTTAAAATGCGTTTTGTTACAGATTATTATGATTGTTAATCTTGAGTACCTAGTGAAAAAGACAACTGCTGGTCATGAGTGAAACCTGTACTAATAATTACTTTTTGTACATTTTATTTAAGTAAGAACAAAGTGCCTAATGAAAAAAAATAAAGTGATTATCCATTGTCATAATAATAGTTATTGTTAAGGATACCTATTTAAGGATCTTTTTTTTTAAGCTATAAATAAAACTATAAACTTATATTAGCCTTTTTATTTACATAATACAAGTTTAAAAATAAGTTATCCATAATAATAAAAAAAAAATGTGATAGTACCTGTTTGTTTTTTTTTTCACAAATTTTGTCACCTGTATCCAAAATTCATCGATATAAAAATCGACAATACCTCATCACTACTTGGTTTTGACAGTTAAACAGTGTGACGTCACAAATGTCAGGTGCTGAAAGCATTTGAGACGGCTTACACGGGGGGGATTGCGGATTCTGCTCGTTACGACGTTGGGTGAGACACGTGTTCGGGATAGAATTGCCTAAATCTTTACTTTTCCTAAGTGGTTTTGAATTTTGTGTTGTGTTTTTGTGTTTTGGTGGTGGTTACTAAACAACAGGTATTAATTTGCGTATCTATGTTTGACCCGGAACCCCCCGACGGGGGCGGCGGCAGAGATGTTAGTGGTAGTGGTGAATCCTCTAACAAACAGGTGAATGATATGGAGGTCGACTCAAATTCGAGTCTCAAAAGACCTGCCCCCAATCCAGTCCTTCCCGGTAATTCGACCCAAAAAACGAATCGTCCCCCTTCTGACTCAACACAAAGCACTTATTCGAACCCGAAGTTTTTGGAGGATTCACAACTTCTATATTCCGATCACGATACTTCGCCGTATATTGTTCATATTACACGCGTGGAACCTGACCCATCAGCTGGAATGACTATTCGGGCGCTTAAACTGGCTCAATTGCTCCATAAAAAAAATGTAACAGATATTGTTAACGGAAGTATCAAAGGAATTGGTCGAAACAAGGTTTCCTTGGAATTCAGGACTGCCCAAGCTGCCAACAAGTTCCTAACAGAAAAAGTTCTTGGAGGCTCTTACTCGGCACAAATACCAAAATATCATATCACACGGATGGGTGTCCTACGTGGCATTCCCACAGACTGGACGTTAGAAGAATTGGTAGATGGACTCCAATATACCAAAAATTGTGGACCTGTAATAAAGGCCAGACGATTAAATAGAAAAATATTTAAAGATGGGGTAGCCCAGTGGCCAGCGTCAACAACAGTTGTACTTACATTTCAGGGCCAGGTCCTTCCAGAAAGAGTATACTGCTTCCACTCTGCTATTACTGTAGAAACGTACCAACTGCCTACCATACAATGTCACCAATGCTGCAGATTTGGGCATGTAGCAGACCAATGCCGCTCATCGGCCCGTTGTTTCAAATGCGCTCAGAATCACTCCGGCTCCACTTGTTCTGTCCCAGATCCCTCTGCTTCTTGCCTTTTGTGTCTTGGAAGACACAAAGCCACAGACCCCTCTTGCCCTGAACATTCCAGACAAAGGGCCATAAAAATGGTAATGTCTGACGAAAATATCAGCTTCCTCGAAGCTTCTCAAAGATTCCGTCCCGTCCGTCCCTCTTATGCAGAAAAGGCCCGCACAGTTTTCGCTCCCCCAGCTTCACCCCCGCTTTTCTCCCAACAAACTGATATCCTTCCATCGTCCCCCTCTACCCCTACTCACTCATATAAGAAAACAGTTGTTACTACCCGTTCCCCTCGCCCTTCTACCGTCAAATCATATGATGCTGAGCTCCAAAACATCCTGAGGACTCCAGCACCTACCCAACCTAATGGTTGCGCCCTTAATACCCCAAACCATTCCCCCCCAGATCATCGTCCCCCTCCTTCCCCCTCTCCCAGTGAGAATTTGTTGAGCCTGCTGCTATCCGTAGTAGTCAACATACTCACAAAATTTAGTGATGCTATACCGTCCAATGTCCTTGAAATTCTAGAGTCTCTCCTTTTCTACCTAAAAAACAATGGTTCATATAGCCCAATGGAACTGTAAAAGCATAAGACACAAAAAACCTGATCTTATATATTTATTAAACAGATTCCGTCCTGTCGTCTTTGCTGTCTCGGAGTCTTGGCTACGTCCTGGTTCCCATTTCAGGGTGCCAGGGTACTCTTGTCTCCGGGATGACAGAGATGATGGTAGGGCGGGATCAGCCCTTTTGGTAGATCGTAATATTCCCTTCTCCCAAATATCTATCCCTCCTCATGGTGATGATTTCCACATAGTGGCTGTCAAAGCTATGAACATTTCATTTGTTTCTGTGTATATCCCTCACCCTTCTGGTAGTATCATCACTGAATTAAAATCCCTTCTCCTTTCTTCCTTATCGGGTAGTATTGTCATACTTGGTGACTTTAACTGTCACCACCCCCTTTGGGGATCATCTAATTCCTGTTCCAATGCAACTTTCTTATTAGACCTTCTGGATGAATTAAATCTTTGCATAGGCAATGATAACACACCAACTCGCAGGACCTCTCCTCTCCAGAGTAGAAGTTGTGTTGACTTGACTTTAGCTTCCCCAGATGTCATATCCGCTCTTTCCTGGAAAGTTCTTCCTCTCTCATATGGGAGTGACCACTTTCCTATTATATCTTCTATTAGTCGTCCCTCCCCCCCCTCTCCTGATCCTACTCCATTGCTTAAGTATCGAGTGAAACAAGCTGATTGGCACAAATTTACTTCCCTAGCAGACCCTTTAATCGCTTCTCTCCCTCCTATTAACCCTCAAAACTT
This sequence comes from Athrips mouffetella, assembly GCA_947532105.1. Taxonomy (NCBI): domain Eukaryota; kingdom Metazoa; phylum Arthropoda; class Insecta; order Lepidoptera; family Gelechiidae; genus Athrips; species Athrips mouffetella. Next base: position 23,989,503 of record OX383967.1, read on the forward strand.
ATTAGAGGTCTACAATTTATTTGTAAATCATTTGTTGTCAGGCGCTGATCAGTCCATCCCTCTGAAAAACTCTGCCCGTTGTAAAATCCCTTCACCCCCGTGGTGGGATTCTGAATGTACTGAAGAAACAAAAAAACGCAACGCTTCTGAATTGAAATTTGCTGAGGACTTAACATCTTTTGATAGGTTTTTAGAGTTTCAAAAAATTACAGCAAAATCCAAAAGAGTCCTCTCAAAGAAAAAGCGCCTTGGGTGGTGGAAATTTTGCGAATCCCTGTCCCCCTCCACTCCTCCCTCTTTAGTCTGGAAGAAAGTTGGATGCTACCGTCGTTCTGTAACGTCCAACAACATAACATCCAATGAGACCGATCTTTGGCTACCTGGCTTCATAGATAAACTCGCCCCTCCATACGTACCGACTGACGACTCTTTCCCTTCGACTTCTTCCACAAACTCCCAGGACAGCTTTGATGCTCCATTTTCTTTCGCTGAACTCCACTGCGCATTAGATGGTTTGAAGGACTCGGCTCCGGGAGGTGACGGAATCCCATATTCATTTATTATTAATTGTTCCGATTCCTCCAAACTATATTTTTTAAGTATTATAAATTGTATCTTTGTTTCTGGAATCATTCCCCCCTCATGGAAATCCCAAATTATTATCCCGATTCTGAAGCCAGGTAAAGACCCTTCTAATCCATCATCTTATAGACCAATTGCTCTGTCTTCTACTTTGTGTAAAATCTTAGAACATTTGGTAAAAAACAGACTAGAGTGGATAGTGGAAAACAGAGGAATCCTAACGCGCTCCCAATTTGGTTTTCGCAGAGGTATGAGTACAATAGATAGCTTAAGTATTCTTACCACCGATATCCGACGAGCTTTCTCCAAGAACGACTCTGTCATTGGTGTGTTTCTGGATGTTGCAGCAGCATATGACAATGTCCTACTTCCTGAGCTCAGATGCAAATTGCAACAGCTGAGTCTTCCAGAGAGGCTAGTTAATATTGTGTGCAACCTGCTTATGGACAGATCAATCTCGATCCGCGTAAATGGCCAAATCAATTCGACAAGAAAAATCTGGAAAGGCTTACCACAGGGCTCTGTACTGAGTCCCCTTTTGTACAACATCTACACGCACGACCTACATCTGTCTGTAACCAGCTTCTGCTCAATACTCCAGTACGCCGATGACATTGCTCTATACGTTTCAGAGAATTCCATAAACAACGCTGCTTCACGTTTAAATTCTGCGCTGTATTATCTAGACACCTGGCTTTCGGACCACGGACTTTCTTTATCTCCTAACAAGTCTAGCGCGGTAATATTCTCCCGTAGGAGAAATATTCCTGACGTTGAGATTTTGGTTAATAATAGTCAAATAGCTGTCGCTAGTAATGCCAAATTTCTGGGGGTTATTTTAGATACGAAACTCAATGGTATAAATCATTTAAACTATATTTGCTGCAAAGCCGAAAAGAGTGTTAACATTCTCCGTTCACTCTCTGGAATCAGATGGGGTTCTCATCCATATAGTCAAAAACTTCTCTATAATGCCATTGTCCGTAGTCACTTTGACTATGGTAGTTTTGTTTTGGAACCATGTAGTAAAATCGCTTTAGGAAACCTTGTCAAAATTCAATCCAAATGTCTGAGAATAATTACTGGTGCTATGAAATCATCTCCTATTAATGCCCTTCAGGTCGAGTGTCTAGAACCCCCCCTCCACCTTAGGCGCCAGTATATGTGCGATCGTTTCTATTTCAACCTATCACAATATTTTACTCATCCCCTTCATGAAAAATTACAAGATCTTTCACAACTAGTTTCGACATCCAGTTACTGGTCTCACAAAGACCCCCCTCCTTTGGTTACTAGCCTTAATAAAACTAAAGACCTCACTTTTCCAATTTCCAAAATTCCTAGAAATCCCCTATATGACTCCCCTTTCGAATCCTTAAGCTTCCGACCCCGTGTTATTCTCAATTTTGGTATTAGCAAAGATTGCCCCGATGCCAATAATGTGTTTTTAAGTATTTTAGACAGGGACTGGCAAGGTTGGCTTACTCTATACTCAGACGCCTCCAAACTAACTGAGGATGGCAATACAGGGTCAGCTGTTTGGATCCCTCGTTACAATATTATTTTAAATTTTAAATCGCCCCCAATTTGTTCGGTATACTCTGGAGAAGCAATAGCATTATTTGAAGCAGTCTCTTTCGTTAAATCTCACAATCTTAACAAATCTATAATTTTTTCCGACTGTTTAAGCTGCTTGCAAGACATCTCAAAACTTCCATTTCGGTCCAAAAACTACTTAGGTATTATTTTCAAAATTAAAGAGATCCTTTATGAATGTCACAGATCTGGTCTGGAGGTGGTTTTGGCCTGGATTCCAGGCCACCTAAATATCTCAGGAAATGAGTCAGCCGACGCATGTGCTAAACAGGCCGTACATACGGGTCTGGACACTCATTGGAAATGTTTTGCTCGTGATCTCCAAAGTTCTGCCCGCATACAAATGACTAAAGCTTGGAATGAATTGTGGCAACGAACTCGCCAAATTAAAGGAAAATATTACAGCTCTTTGCAACCCTGTATTCCAACGAAGCCTTGGTTTTTTGCCCAAAGAAAAATGCCCAAACTGTTAACTTCTATTATTATCCGTTTACGCCTTGGTCATGTTTGTTCTCCAGTTTTCTTAGCCAAAATTCATGTGCGTGACAATTCAATTTGTGAATGTGGTATTGAGGAGGGAACTATCGAACATTTGTTTTTCCGCTGCCCCCAAATATCCACTCACCTATATGACCTGCTTCCCTTAAAGGTTCCCCGTCCTGTTAACATTAACTTTCTTTTGTCTCAAGCCCATTCCCCCTTAATATATACTTTAGGGAAATTTATTCAAATTAATAATTTAAAACTATAAAGAGTTATTTTATTGTATGATGTTTACATGTCTACCCTACCCTCATAATAACAATTATATATGCTTGTATCTATTTATTTGTGATGTTAAATGTTTGTGTTGTCCTCTTTTCAGTTCACCTGGGAATTGACTTGTGTTATGTACCTATTGTGTACCTACCGCCCATTGTTTTAAAAAATCACATGTCTTATTTAACTCTGACATTGGCAGAATCACCGCAAGTAGCGATGGAGCCATAGCCATCAAAAATTGAATTGAATTACACGGGGGGTTTGATACAGCTGTTTGTTTTTTTTTTATGATAGGCAATGACTACTCATCACATTCTGCCATACGACCTATCGATATTGGACGAAAACGATTTTTTTTTAAAACCTCGTCATTTATGGCAAAAAAAAATTGGTATTTTTTATTTATCTTTAACTATCCTATTCCTGTTTATGAGCCAAGTTTCAAGGTACCTTACATATAAGTTTCCCTAGCGAATTGATCAACTTACGATTCTTATTATTGTCCAGTTGACATATCTAAACCACTGTGCTACCGGTGGCTGAAAACTTAAACATAAAAAAGAAAATAAGGGAATGATACAGACACTCACGCTGCTGGTGCGCTTGCGTTTGCTGAACTTGATCTTGAGCGTGGGCACTTTGGGCTTGCGGCCGGGCTTGCCGCGCGGGCCGCCGTGCTTGGCCTTGCGCCCGCGCTTGCGGGGCGCCGGCGTGCCCTCGTCGCTCACCTCCTCTTCTTCCTCCTCCTCCGGCTCCTCTATCACATCGTCGTTCTGGAACAACCAAATAACCAGTTACTTTCAACTATCTTGGATGGATGTGTCATTTTCCGAAGTGTGAGCAAAGATATTCAATGTTTCCAATCACAATGGAGAGCTCTAAGCGAAAGAATATTTTCGTCAGACAAAATAAAAATAAGATGGACCATATGTCCTTAAGCAAACGCGCAAGTTGTATGCTAAGAAATGAAAGTCCCTTTAAACCGGGACTTTTAGGAAACGTGGGGAAAAATTTTGCCTATAGCAAGAAAAAATAATCAAAATTTTCTTTTTTCATTGTAGGATATTAAAATCTCTTAATGACATCAGTTACATTAACGTCGCTTCACAAACAAAGTACCATGTGGAAAAAAAAAGAAGTGACAATAAAATGCGCGCTCTTGTTTACATGGAATCTCTTTAGATATGGGTTCGTCTTTTATTACCTTAGGTTCCTTAGGCGGGCGTCCAGGCCTGGCTTTGGGCGTGTAGTCTGAAGTGACCGATGTGTTAGTGTTCTCCTCCGAGCCCGGTTGCGGGTTGTTACCGGTGTTGAGGTGCGGATTCGTCTCACAGAACAACCGCCATTTTGCTGCCACTAACATCATGAGTTTTGATACTGGGACCTGCATCAAAATGAAGTGTGCGTTATGAAAAAATATTAGTAGATAACTAAAAATGGATTCAAACTTTATTCAAATATATTCCAAGAAAATTCATGAATATAAGCTTAAATCTATACTTTAAGTGTAGTTTTAATGAGTGATAGATAAGTTAGTTATTTTAGGTTTTTATACAACATGTAATGAAAAGGTGTGATATTACTGAAGGGTGTGATTCTGCCCATGAAGCTGGACAACTTTTCCCAAGGAACATAGGTCGAAATACG